>CM053790.1:824556145-825756145 GCA_028749045.1 Cupressus sempervirens | reverse complement strand
AGCATATGTACAAAACTTCAAAATTTTCAGAACTCTATTATAGACTCATATACCTTAAAAAAATTCTCAAAATTTTGTAACCCCCCCTAAGTTAATGTGCCCATAAATTTCTTCTCTTCTATGAGTAGATTTTCTTCATGATGATACTCTTAGTCTTCAAAAATATTGACGCTCTATTTCTATCTGATATACTCTATTTTTTGTTCTTTTTTTGGTTGTTCCCCCTTTGCTTGCTCTCCCCCTTTTGGGTTATCTCTTTATTATCTCCCCCTTTCATATTAGTCTCCCCCTTTAATATTTCTCCCCCTTTTTGACACTGATGTCGAAGGGTCTATACACCAATTATGTATTTGTCCAAAAAAATCTTGTGGACTTCCATTATAATCTTTAAAGTAGCATCCCAATTGTCTAATGCAACATCTAAGGACTTGACCTGGATGGTTGTCTCTACTGCAAGATGAACTAGTTCATCTAATGTTGAAATATTGGGGTCTTTCTCTAATACTATCTATGCATATCCTAGTTCCTTTTGAAGTATTTCCATATGGGGGGTAAGGGAGGCTTGTATACTAATCAACTTAGCTCTTATGTTAGCCTCTTTTGCTATTAACACAACTAGTTGATTTTGTGTATGAAGCACTAAATGAAAGTGCTTCTCACTTTGAGCTAGATCTTGGGGTAGTTGCATACCTAAGATCTTCAAATTTCTTTCCAGACTCAAAATTATGTGGCTTGTTTCTTGTGTGAAGAGTGTGGGATCACACAATTTTGTGTATAATGAGAATATGTTATCAAGTACTTTTTTCACTTTCTCAATTTTATTAGCCAACTCAACTTGTCATAGTGCTATCCACTAGATATCTTCTCATTTACTTTCCCTTAAAAATTATTTTCAAACCATTCCATGAGTTTAACATTGGTTTCCTAGTCTTCATTAGTCACATATTCAACAATTTCTGATAATTGTTCTAATATAGGTTTAGATTCATTAGGTGTTTGCAAGTTGAAAGCATCTAAAAAGATGTCTTTGATCTCTTGAAGTGCTTCTCTTTGTTTATACTCTTTCCTAAGTATCTCTTGATTCTTCTTTCTCTCCAATGCTTCTTGCATTATATTAATCTATTCCAATGTAATGGTTGCATAATCATATATTGGTATCACTATATCTTTGTTTAAAAGTGCATCACCATAGTGGAATACCTTAGCAAACTTTATTGAGCTGGAACTTGGTGCTAAAATCTACAATGCTATTGCATCAGTGCTAAGCCTCTAAAGGACTTTAGTAGGAGTGCGAGATGTTGGTAAGTTTACCAATGTTTGTATGGCTTCTTGCTCCTTCTCCTTGGTTATGTCCTTCTCTTCATTAGATCTGCCTTGATCAATTATAATCAATTAAGGTGCACCTTGTGTTTTTGTATTAGATATAGAAACATTTGTATATCCTACTTGTTCTCTTGTAGGCTCCTTTGCTTCGGCAGTCTAAACCTCATCAACTTTTGTAGTAGTGTCAACCTTTGTAGATTTATCCTCTATTTGCATTAATGGTTGAACACTAGTGGCTATAGGGATGGTAATGGGTGGTTTTTGTGTGTTCACATTTTCCCTTGTTATGTCAACTACTACCTTTTGTAGTTCATCCACACTGACCAATACAAGATTTTCACATAACCTTGCTTGTAATGTGGATTGGTCAAATATCTTTTTAAAATCTTCTATAGTTAATGGAATTATGTTCTGAGGTGATTTATCAGGAATATCTTTCATTGTTATGGTCTCTACAGTTGTCTTTGTGTCATGTGGAGGGCTCATGGCTAGCAATTGTGAGTCTTCAACATTTTGTTTTGCTTACTGCTCATCTGTTGTTGCCATCTCATCTTTATTTTGTTGTGTTGCCTCCATAGTAGTATCTTCTTTCTCTTTTCCTATTTCTTCTTCTTTGTCCTCACCTTCTTCCTCATTATTTATTCTCTCAAAGGGATCTACTTCTCCTTCTTTTACAGTTGTCAATCCATATATTAACCTCCACATTTGTGTGGATTTATTCACAACATCCTCAATTTATTTTGCAAAATGTTGAATGCCATGTACTTTGGTGCAAATCTACCACCATATTTCTTAACCATAGTTATTTTTCCTTTTGACAACTCTGGCATCACTTGTGCTAATGTAGACTCTCTTATTTCTTTTTCCATATTTAGGCAATAGTGCCATTTATTTTCAATAATTTTATATAAATCTTTAGGCATTACATTATCAAATTCAAGAGGGGTATTCTTGAATTTTTCCATCATGGCATGTATAGACTCTTCTATCATGTTTTGGTCTTCTCTACCAAGTTTACCAATTTCAATTTTTTTCAAACTAGTCAAATATGCATTGTCTCTAACATTATCACAAATGTTTTTAAGATCAGATTTAGGCATGACTTACAATTCTGAATTGGCTTGTGACCTCTGACTCTGTCTTTTCATCATCTGACTCTGGTTGTGCTACATATTTTCTTCTTGGTTTCTTCTACAAAGGACCACTATGCTTAGTGGCCTTAGTTTTCTCTTTAGCTTGCTCCTTGGCTTTCTAAGGAATTGCCTTTGTAGTGGCTCTAGTTGCTAGGTCTGTAGGCTTTGTTGTTGTTGGTGTAAATAAGTACTTTACTATTTACACTTACTTAAGTTTACTTAGGTTAATGCATTATTTAATTATATTGCATTATTTTTATTATTTTTATTTATGAGACACTTAGGAGTTTGTGCAACCTTGGAAGTTGTCCTGTTGACAACATAGGAGTATGCACCTCTATTTGAGCACATGGTGTCTACAACACTATTTTGCATGTCCCACCCTTGTAGACTTATCCTCACATCATCGCACTTACTTCCATTCTTAATGGAGGATAATCCATATCTGGTGGACATGTGCTTGGTTTTATGACACATCATGATGCTAACTTCTATGCATTCTAGAAGATCTCTTGAGGCCTTTATATTCAACGACTCCTAGTGTACTCTTATGAGCATTAAGTTATTGAAGACATTGTTATTCTGATCATACTCTCTTCATTTTTGGTCTACAGTTGTTCTTGTGTTTGAGTTCTTAGTTCTTGGGTGAATTTTTCCCTTAGGAAAATTCTTACATGGTATCGAAGCTTGGAGACTTTCTCATTGCAAGCCATTCGAGACCTCTTGTTTGCTTCATCACCTCAACCTGAATTTGGAGTGCTGCAAAAATTGGGAGCATCCAGCGCCAGATCTGACCTCTCCATTGCATCCAAAATGTTGAACCAGTGAAAATCAGCTATAAGCATGCCTACCTTGGCCCAAAGTCGACAGTGAGGCAAAAAAAATTTTGCAAATCAGAACTCGGAGGCCCTGATTTGCGGTATGGGTATGGTCATTTTTTGTGGATTTATTTGATTAATTTCATATCTGCAATTTTTCTCTATAATTTTTGTCATATTTTCGTCAAATTTTTGGATTTTATTTAGCCTTTTCGGGCACACTACAGAGAAATTTTTTTTGACAGACTCGGGTAGTGACACCCCGAATTTGCCAAATTGGAAGTTTATTTAATTGTCATAGGGAATTTCTTAGGCGGGCTCTTTATAAACCCTTAGCTGCACATAATCTGAGGTCTATAATCCCTGGCCAGACCAATCTCAAACTAGCGGCAGAAGCCCAACAAATTCGGCCATGCCCATCCACCAGCACTTTTTTTTTAACCGTGGTGGGCTTTGTTTTTAAAGCACTAACTGTGCCTCCACATATCAGATGTGGGACTAATGCCATAAAACTGGTGGTCTGCATTCTAAATCCTGACCTTGCCTCTTTGCGTGATTTCAGGCCGCATTTTTAGATCTCCAGTCAATGACATCAAACAGACTGGCAAGCTCAATACCCGGCCCGCCTTCCTTCTCCCATCCATCGGCGGGCAATCCTTTATGTGACAACCGCAGCACATATCTTTTAAAGACCATAGACATCAGTAAACCCACAAATGTGGGATAATTGCTAGGAATCTGGCGTTGCCCTTTGGCAATCCCAAAAATTGAAAAACAAAACTCGGTGATCAGCATCAAAATTCTGGCATCTGTTGTACGACACGTGGCCCCCAATCATCTGCCACTTCACATTTTTATGACACATCTGCAGTCACTGTACCATCCAAGTCATCAATCTAGTCAGCAATACGTGGCTGCCACATCGTTGGTGACTGGACAAAAATGCACCCTACCACTTTTTCCCGTACAACCATACAGATACGTACAATTCGAAAGGCCAAGTCAGCTGCCACATCATTCGTGTGGCTCAAATTTTGTTGATGTCATCAATTTCATGACCTTAAATTTGATGCCCATTAGGACGTCATTACAAGGTATTTTTAGTTTGGCAGCCTGACTTTGCAAGCTCCTAACTTGGACATCCAGACTCTGATTCAGGTGCCATTTTTTTGAAATCAGGTAGAATTTCCCAAATTTTCTAGTGGTGGTGTTGTTTTCTAGTTTTGGTGCACAGATTTTGCAAAATTTGCATTTTTTGGTGATTGTACCTGCATAATCCTGCATTTTGCAACTTCAAAAGCTCTGTATGGGCACATCTGATCACTTTTTCAGGTTCTATTTTTTTTGAAAGTGTGTGTTTTTTGGTCTACTTTTTAGATCTAAAGTCAGATTCAAGGGTTGTGTGGACAAATTTCTCACTTTTAGAATAAGGCCTTCTGTGGCATTATAATGCTTTGATTCTTTTTCACAATTGTTGTAAAATTAAGCTACAGTGCTTAAATGATAGATTTTAGCCTTATAAGGCAGTTGTAAAAGCAAAATCAGAGAGTCCACTTTGTTCATTTTGACAAGTGGCTCATTGTAAACGCACTACTTATAAAGTGCCACAACATCTTTTTTGGGGGGGTCTTTTGATTGAGTGAAAAGGGGGGGTGTGTACTGTGTTTTTTGTGTCTCTATTTTGTGCTCTTTCAATTCTGCATCATGGGTTTTAAATGTCCTCCTTTAACTTCACACAACTATTCTACATGGAAAGATATTGCATGGAGTAGATTAATGGAAAAGGGATATAGTTTGTATGTTGATGGTACAATTACCAAACCTACTGATGCTAAAGAACTCATTGATTGGACAAATCAAGATCAAAAAGCTTTAGGTGTAATCAGAAGTTATGTACATGGGGATCTTCTCTTTCACATTAAAACTTGTTCAGACTCTAAGGAAGCTTGGGACAAACTTGAACAGTTGTATGGTAAAGTGGATGAAGAAAAGGGATTTCAGATTGAGGATGATCTACTTCTCTTAGATCCTAAAAATTATGACACAATTCAGGATTACATCATTAAAGTCAATGAGTATAGGGAACTTCTTAAAGATTGTGGAAATCCCATTAAGGATGATAGGTTGATACATCACATCCTAAAGAAGCTACCTTCTGAGTACGCTAACTTTGTTTCAAGTTTTAATACTCACAAGTTGACCATGGGATCTGCTTACCAGAAGCCTTCCTTTGATGGATTTGCAGACATGTTGATTGTTGAACAATCTCACTTGGTGGATTTTAGCCTTCTCAAGTCATCTAAGACCAAAGCTTTAGTGGCTCGTGATGATCACACATCTAGTCAAGGGGGGAAAAGCAACAACAAAAAGAAGTAGTGGAAGCAGAAAACACAACATGACTCCTCTCAACAAGGCAATACTTCTTCAAACAAGAAAGGAAGTAATGACAAGAAGGACAAACTCTTTTGTGCATATTGCAAAAAGCCAAATCATGACGAGCATCATTGCAAGATAAAAAGAATCGATGAGTTAGAAAATCTACTCAAGAAGAACAAAATTCAAGTGCCAAGTACTTCCAAGGATTCTACTCCAACCTCTTCAAAAGGTAAATGTCAAGCACTTATGGCTAACACAAATTCTTCTTCGGAATGGATACTTAACTTAGGTGCCTCTTACCATATGGGTTCTTCAAGGGAAGACTTTTCTTCATTGAAGCAGTCAAAGGTACCACACATCTTCGTGGGAGATGATGCTAAGATGGAAGTTGAAGGGAAAGGACATGTAGAAATGAAAGATGGGGAATTCAAAGATGTTCTCTATGCTCCAAATCTAAGCTCTTATCTCCTATCAGTTTACCAAATCACTCACCTAGGATATGGTCATAAGGTTGAGTTCCTTCCTGATTTAGTAATGGTGCAAAGTCTCAAAGATGATTCATTGGTAGCAGTTGGGAAAGTCAATGATGATAGGAGGCTTTATTCCTTCTCCCACTTTGTGCCTAAGAGTTCTTCTCAAGCCTTGTTAACTCACTCTACTTCAAACAACTTATGGCATGAGTGGTTTGGTCACCTTGACTTTCACTCTCTTCAGCAACTTTTCTCAAAACACATGGTCAAAGGTCTACCCAATATCAACTTTTCTAAGGGGGAGTGTTCATCTTGTTTAGTGGATATGCATCTCAAGGAGAAGTATGATGAAGGGAAGTCTTCTCAAGCTCTAGTTGTTCTTCAGCTAGTTCACATGGTATTAGCAGGACCGTTTGCAGTGACTTCAATCAGCCAAGGCCGCTACATACTCACATTTGTTGATGACTTTTGAAGATTCACTTGGGTCTTCTTCCTTCATCATAAGAATGAAGTAGTTCATAAGCTTCAAGACTTCAAGGCTCATGTTGAACACAAGTCAAGGAAAGCCATCAAAGTACTAAGAGTGGACAGTGAGAACAGATATGTAGATAGGAGACTTAAGAACCTTTGTAGAATTGAGGGGATTGATCTTCAGAACTCACCAGCATTCAGTCTGCAAAAGACAAATGTTGCAGCAATGAGGATTAGGACTCTCAAGATTATGGCAAGTTGCATGATAAAGGCCAAGTCTCTCGATCCTACATTAGAAGTTGAAGCCATTAGTAGTGCTACTCACATACTTAACAGATCTCCTCATCCAGCCTTAGATGGCAAGACTCCTTTTGAGGCATGTTGCAATAGAAAACTAGTTGTCAATCATTTTAGAGTCTTCGGTTGTCCAGCTTGGGAAAACCTTTCTTCCAAGAGTTGCAAGGCACTAGCACCTAGGCCTTGTACCTTTATTGGTTATGAAGATAATATGAAGGCTTACAAACTTATGGATCTTGAGACACATTAGATTTTTGTGGAGAAGGATGTTCACTTTGAGGAAAGTTCTCCCAGCTTGTCCTCTACTCCTCTCCACACTTCATACATAGTGGAAACTGATAGTGACACCAGCGATAGTGATTCAACAAGTTTAGACATGTGGGGTTATGTTGACAGTTGTAGTAAGAGGTCACATCAGTCCAGTCCACGTGCTTATATTGCCATAGTGAAAGGTCCATCTTAGCATGGTACATCTCGTCTTCTAGCTCCAGCTTCACTTGACTTGGGAGACAGACTTGAGGACTTTCATCTTCTCATTGATGATGATTCTTCTACAGTTGTTGAGAGGGATCACTCTGACCCTCATGTCCATTCTCTACATGATCAATCTGCATAGGTTGGTGTGATTGTGGATCCTTATGAACAGCAATTAGTGGAGGTCTCTTTGTCAGTAGAGGAGATAGATGGTTCAGTGGAATAGGTTCAACAGACATCCTTGATAGATCTGCATTCATTCTTTTCAACACAGTTGGAAGGGGTGAACTTCAGCATTAGTACAGGGATACTTGAGCAGGTTTCAGGGCCACCATACATCTTCAAGACTGTACCTTGGGCATTGTTTCTCCCTAAGGGGAGGAACACCATTTTGCATTCATGGACCAGCTTCTTCCTTGGAGCATCTTTCACTTGTTGGAATTCTTCTTTTGGTGGGGGGAGCCTCTTCTGTCTCTCTTCCTTCTTTCATTCTCTTTTGTATATACTAGATGTATGTCGTAATGGGGGGTTCTTGATTACTCCATCCATTGATGCATCCTCCTTTATCTCCCTTTTTGGGGGAGGGTTTTTCCCATGAGATTTTCTCTCTTTCCCCGCTTTATGGGAGATTGCATTTCATTATGTACATGGGTACCTCACATGGCCTAGTAGCCGGGACCCATTATGCATCTTCATCCTAGTTTGTAAGCTTAAGGGTGTCCCCTAAGTTGCACTTAAGGGGGGGTGTTGGTGTAAATAAGTACTTTACTATTTACACTTACTTAAGTTTACTTAGGTTAATGCATTATTTAATTATATTGCATTATTTTTATTATTTTTATTTATGAGACACTTAGGAGTTTGTGCAACCTTGTGAGTTGTCATGTTGAAAAAATAGGAGTATGCACCTCTATTTGAGCACATGGTGTCTACAACACTATTTTGCATGTCCCACCCTTGTAGACTTATCCTCACATCACCGCACTTACTTCTGTGCTTAATGGAGGATAACCCATATCTGGTGGACATGTGCTTGGTTGTATGACACATCATGATGCTAACTTTTATGCATTCTAGAAGCTCTCTTGAGGCCTTTATATTCAACGACTCCTAGTGTACTCTTATGAGCATTAAGTTATTGAATACATTGTTATTCTTATCATACTCTCTTCATTTTTGGTCTATATTTGTGCTTGTGTTTGAGTTCTTAGTTCTTGGGTGAATTTTGCCCTTAGAAAAATTCTTACAGTTGCACTAGGCTTTGTAGTCTTCTTTGCCTTTGGTTGTGCAACTAGCTATGTCTTGGCTTTTCTTTTCTTTGATTGTGGCTTTTTTGGTGCTTCCTCAGCATCATATCCCTTGGCACCTTATTCTTCCTAATCCTCACCCATACCTTGGGTCAAAGCAAGATGTTCTTGACCTTGTTCCTCTTCTTCTTCTTCATCTTCTTCTACACCTTCCCCAAACTTAGCTTTTGGTTTCTTCACCATTTTATCTTTCTTCTTCAAAGTTGAGGTTTTCATTAATTCCATCTCAACCTTTGACTTGACAACATCATAGTTACCAAAAAATTTGGTAGTTTTGTCAACTTCTTTAGCAAGAAGTGCAGTAATAGTAGCTGAAGCTTCATCAATATTTATTTCATAACCTAGAGGCCTTAACCATCTAACTCTAGGTAATGCAACCTAGATGAAAGTGTAGTCAATATCTACAAGAAAGAAAATATCATTCTAATGTCTCTCTACTAGGGAAATAGGAATTCTCAATCTCTATTTCATGGACTACTTGAAATATTCAAAATATCTAGTCATTATTGACTCTAAATTCTCTCCCATTTTCTCAATATACTCATTGATTTGCACAGCAACTAACCTATTGGTCTTCCAGCCTACTCTACCAAAGGATGGGAACTTATTTTGAACATAGAAAAATGTACATATCAGTATTGAACCAAACTTACATTGAGCACTCTTTGCCTTCCTTATTGCTCCTAGCTTCTGTATTATTTGTTGCAACTGTAGTTCTGCAAGATCATAAGTATGATCTTTCTTAACTATCTTATAGCCTACATCAACTTCTATAAAAGGAACACTATTCAATCTACTTGAATGATAGAATTTATGTGATATGACTCTAACTAAAAAGTCAAGAAGTGGATTAGTGATAGTGTCAATGGTCATCCCACACTTATTCCACTTGGCTACTGTATTTCACTGAATTACCTCTTTAGATTTTCTTCTCAATGTTTTGGGCCAATCTAGGGTTGGGTATCCAGTAACCCTATGTACAATTCTTTTTGAAATTTTGATTAGTCTTCCTTCTAGCCATAGAAATCCATCATGTATTTTGCTTAGAATAATTATGATCCATTCAGTTTTGAAAACTATTCGAAAAGCTAGGGCATGGGTTAAGCCCTTTCTCTCTACAATTTTGAATTCCTCCTTCAATACCCCATTTTTGCATAATCTATCATATGCTTGTCTAATTTCCATATCTCCAATCCCTCCTTTGTTGCAACTATAACATTTCCTCACATCTTGGAACATGACAACGTTAGGTGGAATGACAAATAATGTGCCTACTGGATCATTCTTATATGCAACTTTTAGTATGGCACTAAAATATAGTTATTTGACCTGATTACTAACTAATTGAACTTTTAATGGTTCCTTCTCTTTTACTTTCTTAGAACTTGAGGCCATTATGCAAGCTAGGGTTTAACAAATATGAAACTACATAGCTTGGCAGGTGAAGAATACCTTTGAAATCGATGAACTGAAACTTGATCTTCACTATGATCCATGAAAATGCTTTGATCTCACTTATAAATTACTTCTTTACTCTTCTCACTCTTGCTCTATGTCTATAATGATGAAAAATATGTGAAATTTGATTTATACCCTTTCAAAACATAGCATTTATTACATGGTACATGTACAGCTTTAAAGTCGGCTTCAATGCAATTTCTATTTCACTCAACATTCATTGGTTTTACCATCACTTGGTAGCTATTAGAATTACCCTTACTTGGTACCTATACAAATTTTCCTCACTCAGTAGCTACTACTAACTCAACTTCAATAAACTTTGGCTAACAACCTAGCACATACTAGGATTTTACTTGGCAATTGAAGAGGATTTTTCACACTTGGTAGTAATGTGAAAACTTAAAGATTTAATCATGGAATTTTCCTTATTATATTGCATCTTTATTTATGCTAATATGTCTTTTTAAGTACTAACTTCTTTTGGAACTGATGTATGATAAAACATTTTTACTTATCAGTCCCACATACCTCCTTTTGCTTAATTTGATGAGATGTGACCACTTGACTTGTCAAGTGAAGTGATCCCTTCATTTGAAGTGTTGCATCCATCTTTCTTCCTCCATGTTTTGTTCATCTCTCCTCTGATGTGTTCAACATCTACCTTGCCTTTTCCTTTGTTGAACTCTAAGTTAGGTGCCTTTGTCCTTATTGGGCAGTGCTTACTTATGTGACTAGTCTTCAAATAGCTAAAGCATGTAGTTTGACTCAACCATTTGTTGTAGTTACAACTAAAGTGTGTTCTTATGCAATTCTTAGAGATATGTCCATATTCTTGACAATAATGATAACTATGTCTTGTATTATAATCCTAGTTATAGGAGTTTTCATAGCTTCTTCCATTTGTTTCCTTGTTTGATGACCATATGGACTTACATCTATATTCAAAGTCTCTGTGTCCAAACTTCTGACAATTGTAACAATGTCCTTCAAATTTTGGTGCATGCATAGTTCTAGTTCTACATTCATGTTCCTAATGACCTTGTTTGTTGCACTTGTAAAAATGCATCATGTTCTTTGGCTTGGCATTTTGACTAGCATTCTTGTTCCTACAAACATTAGTTGTATGTCCTTTCTTACCACAATGATGACAAATAGGTTTAGAATTCTTACCTTTATAGTTTCTTTGCTCAGCAGCTTTGGATGATTCTCCTTCTTTAGTGCTTATGTAGCCCAATCTTGATCTGTCTTTACTGGATCATGGGGATTTTAGTAGCTACTCAAAGTACTTGATGGCTTCATTTGGCTTGTTGAAACTTTTAGCAAGCTCCTTTTCTCTTTTCAAGTCATTCTATAGTTGTTCATTTTGCAACTTCAAGGTAGTTATTTCAATGTCCTTGACATTCAACTCATGATGAGCATTCATCATTTGGCTTAGCGTGTCTTATTGCATGTTTAAGATCCTGGATAGCTCTACTGATTTTTCTACCAATCTATTTGCCAAAAATCTTTTGTCTTTGTTGGTGTAAATAAGTATTTACTTATTACACTTACTTAAGTTTACTTAGGTTAATGCATTATTTAATTATTTTGCATTATTTTATTATTATTTTAGGTGATACACTTAGGAGTTTGTATACTCTCATTGAGTTACACAACTCTAATTATGCACATGGTGTCTGGGTATGTGCAGGATCATGGTGTGCGAAAAAGTGGCAATGTGAAAAAAATAGAGTTTGAACATGTCTAAAAGTGCTTTAAAATCCGCTTTGACTTTTTTTCACCTATCTAGGTACCAAACCTGGAAAGTAAGGCCCAAGCCTTATCGAATATCCAATTTGAGATCGGATATCCGATATGAGATCCGATATCTGATATCGGTGACATAAAAATTGGAGGGAAAGGCACAAAAATTAGAGGGAAAAACAAATTTGTAAGTGATATAACTAATTTGAGTTATGAAATATGTAAAGATATAATATATAATCTATAAATATATAATATAATAACATAACTATTATATATAAAATAATATATAATCTATATATTATATAATAATATAATATTATATATATATATAACGTAATGTAAAGATATAATATATAATCTATTAATATATAATAATATATTATGTTATTATTACTATTATTACTATATTTTTATTAAATATAATAACGTAATATATTATATATATGTTATTAATACATATTATTATTATTATCACATATAAATTATAATCTATAATATATTATTATTATTATTATCATATGTAAATTATAACATATAATATATTATGTTATTATTATTATAATCTATAAATCATATATATATATATATATATATATATATGATTGTTATACTATATTATTTCTAGTGGAGTCATTAATATGGGTCAAAAGGGCTCACAGGATGACCTATGACCCCTTTCGACACATTTCATGACGACATATGTCCCTAAGGGATCCTAGGACCCCTAGGGACATATTAGAATAGTTTATATGAGTCAAAGGGGGTCACAGGATGACCTATGAACACTTTCAACATATTACAAGATGACATTTGTCCCTAGGGGTCCTAGGACTCTTAGGGACATATTAGAATCATTCATATGGGTTGAAGGGGGTCATAGCGTGACCAATGACAACTTTTGACACATTCCACGATGACATATGTCCTTAGGGATCCTAAGACCCATAGGGACATATTAGAAATATTCATATGGATCGAAAGAGATCATAGGGTGGCATATGACCCCCTTCAACACATTCCACGATGACATATGTCCTTAAGAGTCCTAAGACCCCTAGGGACATATTAGAATCTTTCATATGGTTTGAAGTGGGGTCATAGGATGAACTATGACCCCCTTCAACACATTACATGATGACATATGTCCCTAGGGGTCCTAGGACACCTAGAGACATATTAGAATGCTTCATATGGGTCAAAGGGGGTCATAGGTTGACCTATGACCCCTTTTGACCCATTAAATGATGATGTATGCCTCTAAGGGTCCTAGGACCCCTAGGAACATATTAGAATCATTCTGATGAGTCAAAGGGACTCATAAGGTGACCTATGAACCTCTTCGACCCATTAGATAATGACATATATATTAGAATCGTTCTTATGGGTCAAAGGGGGTCATAGGTTGACTTATGACCCTCTTCAACACATTAAATGATGACATATGTCTCTAGAGGTCTTAGGACACCTAGGGACATATCAAAATGCTTCATATGGGTCAAATGGTGTCATAGGTTGACCTATGACCTCCTTCGACCCATTAAATGATGACATATATAGCTAGGGGTCCGAGGACCCCTAGGGACATATTACAATCATTCTTATGGGTCAAAAGGGGTCATAGGTTGACCTATAACCCCCTTTGACCCATTACATGATGACATATGTCCCTAGGGGTCCTAGGAACCCTAGGGACATATTAAAATATTTTATATGGGTCAAAGGGGGTCATAGGTTGACCTATGACCCCCTTCAACCCATTAAATGACAACATATATCCCTAGGGGTCCTAGGACCCCTAGGGACATATTAGAATCTTCAACCCATTACATGATGACATATGTCCCCAGGGATCCTAGGATCCCTAGGGATATATTAGAATCATTCATATGGGTTAAAGGGGGTCATAGATTGACCTATGACCCCATTCGACCCATTACATGATGACATATGTCTGCAGGGGTCCTAGGATCCCTCAAGACATATTAGAATCGTTCATATGGGTCAAAGGGGGTCATAAGTTTACCAATGATCCTCTTTGACACATTAAATGATGACATATGTCCCTACCGGTCCTACGACCCCTAGGGACATATTAGAACTATTCTTATGGATCAACGGGGGTCATAGGTTGACATATGACCCCCTTCAACCTATTAAATGATGACATTTGTCCCTAGGGGTGCTAGGACCCCTAAGGACATATTAGAATTGTTCTTATGGGTCAAAGGGGGTCATAGGTTGACCTATAACCCCCTTTGACCCATTACATAATTACATATGTCCCTAGGGGTCCTAAGACCCCTAGGGACATATTAGAATCCTTCTAATTGGTCAAAGGGGATCATAGGGTGACCTATGACCCCCTTGGACCCATTACCTGATGACATATGTCCATAGGGGTCCTAGGACCCCTAAGGACATATTAGAATGCTTCATATGGGTCAAAGCGGGTCATAGGTTGACATATGACCCCCTTTAACCCAACAAATGATGACATATCTCCCTAGGAGTCCTAAGACCCCTAGGGACATATTAGAATCATTTTTATGGCTCAAAGCGTGTCACAAGTTAACCTCTGACCCCTTTCAACATATTACATGATGACGTATGTCCTTAAAGGTCCTATGACCCCTAGGAAGATATTAGATTTGTTCATATGGGTCAAAGGGGGTCATAGGTTGACCTATGACCCCCTTCGACCCATTAAATAATGGCATATGTCTCTAGGGGGCTTAGGACCCCTAGGGACATATTAGAATCATTCTTATGAGTCAAAGGTGGTCATAGGTTGACCTATGACCCCCTTTGACCAATTACATGATGAAAAATTTCTGTAAGGGTCCTAGGACCCTTAGGAAAATCTTAGAATTGTTCATGACCCATTACATGATGACATATGTCCCTAGGGGCCCTAGGACCCCTAGGGACATATTAGAATCTTTCATATGGGTCTAAAGGGGTCATAGGTTGACCCCCTTCGACCCATTATATGACGACATATGTCCCTAGGGGTCCTAGGACCCGTAGGGATATATTAGAATCGTTAATATGGATCAAAGGGGGTCATAGGTTGACCTATGACCCCCTTCGACTCATTAAATGATGACATATGTTTTTAGGGGTCTTAGGACCCCTAGGGACATATTAGAATTGTTCGTATGGGTCAAAAGGAGTCATAGGTTGACCTATGACCACCTTCGACACATTACATGATAACATATGTCCCTAGAGGTCCTATGACCCTTAGGGACATATTAGAATGCTTCATATGGGTCAAACAGGGTCATATGATGACCTATGACCCCCTTTTACCCATTAAATGACAAGATATGTCCCTAAGGGTCTTAGGACCCCTAGGGACATATTAGTATTGTTCTTATCACCTTATGACCCCCTTCGAACCATTACATGATGACATGTGTCCTTAGGGATCCTAGGACCCCTACAAACATATTATAATGCTTCATATGGGTCAAAGGGGCTCATAGGTCGACCTATGAACCCCTTCGACCTATTAAATGATGACATAGGGACATATTAAGATTGTTCTTATGGGTCAAAGGGGCTCATAGGTTGACTTATGACCCCCTTCGACCAATTACATGATGACATATGTCCCTCGGGGTCCTAGGACCCCTAGGGAGATATTAGAATTGTTCTTATGGGTCAAAGGGGGTCATAGGGTATGACCCCCATCAACCCATTAAATGATGACATATGTCCCTAGGGGTCCTAGGACACCTAAGGACATATTAGAATGCTTCATATGGGTCAAAGGGTGTCATAGGTTGACCTATGACCCCCTTCGACCTATTAAATGATGACATATATCCCTAGGGGTCCTAGAACCCCTAGGGACATATTAGAATCATTTCTATGGATCAAAAGGGTTCATAGGTTGACCTATGACCCCTTTTGACCTATTACATGATGACATATGTCCCTAGGCCCCCTAGGGATATATCAAAATCATTCTTATGGGTCAAAAAAGGTTATAGGGTGATGTATGACCCCATTTGACCCATTAAATGATGACATATGTCCCTAGGTGTCCTATGACTCCTAGGGACATATTAGAATTGTTCTTATGGGTCAAAGGGGGTCATAGTTTGACCTATGACCCCCTTCGACCCATTAAATGATGACATATATCCCTTGGGGTCTTAGGACCCCTAGGGACATATTAGAATCATTCTTATGGGTCAAAGGGGGTCATAGGTTGACCTATGATCCTCTTCGACCCATTACATGACGACATATGTCCCTAGGGGTTCTAAGACCCCAAGGGACATATTAGAATCCTTTTAATAGGTCAAAAGGGGTCATAGGTCCCCTTCGACCCATTACGTAACGACATATGTCCATAGGGGTCCTAGGACCCCTAGGAACATATTAGAATGCTTCATATGGGTCAAAGGGGGTCATAGGTTGATTTATGACCTTGTTTGACCCATTAAATGATGACATATCTTCCTAATGGTCCTAGGACCCCTATGGACATATTAGAATCATTCTTATGGCTCAAAGGGGGTCATATGTTAACCTATGACACCCTTCGACATATTACATGATCACATATGTCCCTATAGGTCCTAGGACCCCTAAGAATATATTAGATTCATTCATATGAGTCAAAGGGGGTCATAGGTTGATCTATGACCCTTTTCGACCTTTTACATGATGAAATATGTCCTTAGGGGTCCTAGTACCCTTAGGGACATATTAGAATCATTTTTGTGGGTCAAAGGAAGTCATAGGTTGACTTATGACCCACTTCGACGCATTACATGACAACATATGTCCTTAGGGGTCGTAGGACACCTAGGGACATATTAGAATGCTTCATATGGGTCAAAGGCTGTCATAGGTTGACCTATGACCCACTTCGACCCATTAAATGATGGCATATATAGCTAGGGGTCCTAGGACCCCTAGGGGCATATGTCATCATCTAATGGGTTGAAGGGGGTCATAGGTCACCCTATGAGCCCCTTTGACCAATAAGAAGGATTCTAATATGTCCTTAGGGGTCCTAAGACCCCTAAGGACATATGTGGTCATGTAATTGGTCGAAGGGGGTCATAGGTCAACCTATGACCCCCTTTAACCTATAAGAACGATTCTAATATGTTCCTAGGGATCAAAGGACCCCTAGAAACATGTTTCATCATTTAATAGGTCAAAGGGGATCATAAGTCAACCTATGACCCCCTTTGACCCATAAAAATGATTGCATATGTCCCTAGGTGTTCTAGAACCCTTAGGTACATATGTCATCATTTAATGGGTCGAAAGACGTCATAGGTAAACTTATGACACCCTTTGATCCATATGATGCATTCTTATATATTTTTAGGGGTCCTAGGACCCCTAGGGACATATGTCATCATGTAATGTGTCGAAGTGGGTCAATTGTCAACCTATGACCCCCTTTGACCCATAAGAATGATTCTAATATGTCCCTAGGGTTTTGAGGACCCCTAAGGACATATGTCATCATGTAATATGTCGAAGCAGGTTATAGGTCAACCTATGACCATCTTTGACCCATAAGAATGATTCTAATATATTATTAGGGGTCCTAAGAGCTCTAGGGACATATGTAATTATGTAATGGGTTGAAGGGGATCATATGTCAACCTATGACCTCCATCAACTCATATGAATGATTCTAATATGTCCTTAGGGGTGCTAGGACCCCTAAGGACATATGTCGTCATGTAATGGGTCGAAGGGGGTCATAAGTCAACTTATGATGCCCTTTTGACCCATATGAATGATTCTAATATGACCCCTAGGGACATATGTCATCATTTGATGGGTCGAAGGGGGTCATAGGTCAACCTATGACTCCCTTTGACCCATAAGAATAATTCTAATATGTGTCTAGGAGTCCTAGGACCCCTTTGGACATATGTTATCATGTAATGCATCGAAAGGGGGCATAGGTCAACCTGTCACCCCCTTTGACCCATAAGAAGCATTCTAAAATGTCCCTAAGGGGTCGTATGACTCCTAGGGACATATGTCATCATGTAATGAGACCTATGACCCCCTTAGACCTATAAGAACTATTCTAATATGTCCTTAGGGTTCGAGGACCTTTAGGGACATATGTCATCATGTAATGGGTCGAAGCGGGTCATAGGTCAACCTATGACCACCTTTGACCCATAAGAATGATTTTATTATTTCATAATGTAATGCGTCAAAGGGGTTCATAGGTCAACCTATGACCCCCTTTGTCCCATAAGAACGATTCTCATATGTCCTTAGGGGTTGTAGGACCCCTAAGGACAAATGTTGTCATTTAATAAGTCGAAGAGGATCATAGGTCAACCATGACCCCATTCGACCCATATGAATGATTCTAATATGTCCCTACGGGTCCTAGGACCCATAGGGACATATGTCGTCATGTAATGTGTCGAAGGGGGTTGTAGATCAACCTATGACACCTTTTGACTCATAAAAATGATTCTCATATATCCCTAGGGGTCTTAGGGACATGTCGTCATGTAATGAGTCAAAGGGGGTCATAGGTCAACTTATGACCCGCTTTGACCTATATGAAAAATTTTAATATGTCACTAGGAGTCCTAGGACCCCTAGGGACATATGTCATCATTTAATGGGTCGAAAGGGGTCATAGATCAACCTATGACCTCCTTTGACCCAAATGAACAATTCTAATATGTCCCTAGGGTTTTTTAGAGCCCTAGTGACATATGTCATCATTTAATGGATCGAATGGGGTCATAGGTCAACTTATGACCCCCTTTTACCCATATGAATAATTCTAATATGTCCCTAGGTGTCCTATGACCCGTAGGAACATCTGTCATCATGTAATAGGTCAAAAAGGTTCATAGGTTGACTTATGACCCTATTTGACCCATAAGAATGATTCTAATATGTCCCTAGGGGTCTTAGGACCCTTAAGGACATATGTCATCATATAATGGGTTGAAGGGAGTCATAGGTCACCCTATTATCCCCTTTGACCCATAAGAACGATTCTAGTATGTCCCTAGGGGTCCTAAGACCCCTAGGGACATATGTCATCATGTAAAGGGTCAAAGGGGGTCATAGGTCAACCTATGACTCCTTTTGACCCATAAGAATAATTCTAATATGTCTCTAAGGTTCCTAGGACCCCTTTGGACAGATGTCGTTATGTAATTTGTCGAAGGGGGTCATAGGTCAACCTATGACCCCATTTGACCTATAAGAAGCATTCTAATATGTCCCTAAGGGTCCTAGGACCCCTAGGAACATATGTCATCATGTAATGGGTCAAAGGGCGTCATAGGTCAACCTATGACCCCTTTTGACCCATATGAACAATTTTAATATGTCCCTAAGTGTCTTATGACCCGTAGGGACATATGTCATCATGTAATGGGTCAAAGTAGATCATAGGTTGACCTATGACCTCGTTTGACCCATAAGAATAATTCTAATATGTCGCTAAGAGTCCTAGGACCCCTAGGGACATATGTCATCATGTAATGGGTTGAAAGGTATCATAGATCACCCTATGACCACCTTTGACCCATAAGAACGATTCTAATATTTCTCTAGGGGTCCTAGGACCCCTAGGGACATATGTCATCATGTAATGCATTGAAGGGGGTCATAGGTCAACCTATGATCCCTTTTGACTCATAAGAATGATTCTCATATGTCCCTAGGGGTCGTAGGGACATATGTCATCATGTAATGGGTCAAAAGGGGTCATAGGTCAACCTATGACCCTCTTTGACCCATATGAACAATTCTAATATGTCCCTAGCGGTCCTAAGACCCCTAGGAACATATGTCATCATTTAATGGGTCAAAGAGGATCATAAGTCAACCTATGACCCACTTTGACCCATATGAATGATTCTAATATGTCCTTAGGGGACCTAAGACCCCTAGGGACATATGTCATCATGTAATATTTCGAAGGGGGTCATAGGTCAACCTATGACCTCGTTTGACCCATAACAATGATTCTCATATGTCCCTAGGGGTCCTTAGGACATATGTTGTCATGTAATAGGTCAAAGGGGGTCATAGGTCAACTTATGACCCCCTTTGACCCATATGAACAATTTTAATATGTCCCTAGGCGTCCTAAGACCCCTAGGGACATATGTCATCATTTAATGGATCGATGGGGGTCATAGGTCAATCTATGACCCCCTTTGATCCATATGAACAATTCTAATATGTCCCTAGGGGTCCTAGGACCCCTAGGGACATATGTCATCATTTAATGGGTCGAAGGGGTTCATAGGTCAACCTATGATCTCTTTTGATCCATATGAATAATTCAAATATGTCTCTATGGGTCCTAGGACCTCTAGAGACATATGTCGTCGTTTAATGGGTTGAAGGGGGTCCTAGGTCACCCTATGACCCTCTTTGACCTATATAAATGATTTTAATATGTCCCTAGGGGTCCTTGGACCCCTAGGGATAAATGTCTTCATATAATGGGTCAAAGGGTGTCATATGTCAACCTATGACCCCCTTTGACCTATATGAACAATTCTAATATGTCCCTAGGGGTCCCAAGACCTATAGGGACATATGTCGTCATGTAATGTGTCGAAGGGGGTCATAGGTCAACCTATGACCCCCTTCGACCCAGAAGAATGATTCTAATATGTCCCCAGGGGTCCTAGGACGTCTAGGGACATATGTCATTATGTAATAGATCGAAGGGAATCATAAGTCAACCTATGAGCCCCTTCGACCCATATGAATGATTCTAATATATCCCTAGGGATGCTAAAACCCCTAGGGACATATGTCATCATGTAATGGGTCAAAGGGGGTCATAGGTCAACCTATGATGCCCTTTGACCCATATGAATGATTCTAATATGTCCCTAGGGGTCTTAGGACCCCTAGGAACATATGTCATCATTTAATGGGTCGAAGGGAGTCATAGGTCAACCTATGACCCCTTTTGACCCATAAGAACGATTCTAATATGTCCCTATGGGTCCTAGACCCCTAGAGACATATGTCATCATTTAATGGGTTGAATGACCTATGACCCCCTTTAACCCACAAGAACGATTCTAATATGTCCTTAGGGGTCCTAGGACCCTTAGAGACATATGTCATCATGTAATGCATCGATGGGGGTCATAGGTCAACCTATGACCTCCTTCGACCCATAAGAATGATTCTAATATGTCACTAGGGGTCCTAGGACCCCTAGGGACATATTTTGTTATGTAATAGGTCAAAGGGGGTCATAGGTCAACCTATGATCCCCTTTGACTCATATATATTAATAATATACATATATATTAATAACATACATATTAATATAATAATATATATTAACAACATATATATATATTATAGATATATATGGTTATTATATTTAATAAAAATATAATATGTTATTATATATATATTAATAACATACATATATATATATATATATATATAATATTATAATACATATTTACATAGTAATATAACAAAAATAATTTATAAGTCATAAGCTATAAAATATTATGTTATAATATATATTACTTTATTATATTTAATAAAAATATTACGTTATTATATATATATATATATATATATATATATATATATATATATATATATATATATATATATATATATAAAAATAACATATATATAAGGTTATTATATTTAATAAAAATATTATGTTATTATATATATATATATTAATAACATACTTATATATATATATATATATATATATATATATATATATATATATATATATATATATATATATATATATATATATATATATATATATATATATATATATATATATATATATATTATGTTATTATATTTAGTAAAAATAATAATAATATAAATTATATTTATAGATTATAATGAGAATAACATAATATATTATATGTTATATCTTTACATTACGTTATTATAAATATATATATATATATATATATATATATATATTATAATACATATTTACATACTAATATAAAAAAAAAAAAAATTATAAATCATAAGCTATAAGTTTTAAATCCGATTTTTCCTTCAAAATGGGTTGGGATTTTAAATTTTCCACCACAAATTCACCTAGCCATATCGGATATCCGATTTCAAATTGGATATCTGATTTCAAATCGGATATCTGATTTGGAATCTGATATCCGATTTCAAATTCGATATTCGATTTAAAATCCGATATCCGATTAGGCTTGGTATTTACCAAGCCTACCCGGTCAACCCAAAAGACGTGTTTGAAGAGGGTTTTAGTGATACTCAGACTTCGAGTAGTCGTCTGACAATGTTATTTTGATTGAAATTGAATGAAATAAAAAGAGTTTTTTAATATCGCTCTCAAGATTCCATCAATATAATTTCTGTCAAATTCTAAGATCGATAAGTATTTATTAGTTAATTATCAATAAAGATTATTGTAAAGTGCTGATTGACATACTGATTGAAAAACAACTATCATTTTCAAACGATATAACATTTTTTAAATCTAAAAGTTGCATCACATTCTATGCTTCGCCTAGTATAAGAAAAAAAAAAAAAAAAAATTGGTAAAATTTTCTATGAGTTAAGATGATCAGACACGGGACTTTTTTTTTTCCAAAAAAGTTTTGGTAGAAAATTCATATTTAATTATTTATTTGAAATAAAAATATCAAAAAATATGCATCACATCCGGGCATGAGTCTACTTTTCATATCTATAATTATATTTTAAAAATATTATCATTTGATTTTGATTAAGGTGGTCAGACATACACCTACTTTTTATTTTTGCCCTGAAATTTTTGTAGTACTACATTAAAATTCAAACTTTTGACCAATCAATTATTTTTTTCTCCTAATAAGGCCTAGTAGTTTAGAAACTACAGTCAATTTTTTATAGATTATTTTCTTACAACTTTTTGATATAAAGTCCATAACCACTTTAAAATTATGTGTCAAGTTGACATAACCCTGATTTTCTGATTTTTCATTGCCACTTAAGGCCATAGTTTGGTACACCATGATCCTGCACATACCCGTCTACAACACAGGAGTATGCATCATTCACTGAGTTGTCATGTTGAAAACACAGTTATCCCCACTCCTCATTTATCACATGTTGTCTACACCATTGATTTGCATGCTACACCATTGTAGGCTTATCCTCACATCATTGAACTCAATCTCGTGCTTAATGGAGGATAACCCATATTTGGTGGACATGTGCCTAGTTGTATGACTTATCATGTTGCTGACTATGCATTCTTGAAGCTCTAATGAGGTCTTTATATACAAGCACTCCTAGTGTACTCTTAAGTTGGCTAAGCTAATATTGAATGAATATCGTCATTCTAATCATACTCTGTCTATTTTGGTCTACTGTGTGCTTGTGTTGAGTTCTTTAGTTCTTGAGTGAATTCTGGCCTAAGCCAAATTCTTACAATCTTCAATCATGGCCTTCTCTTCTATAGCTTTCTTCTTTTGTTTAGTCACCGTACATAGCAATATAGCTTGTGATTCTTGTTCCAACTTGAGATTTTTTATTTCTTTAGCTTGTACTCTATTCTTTTCCATGAGATTTACAATCGTTGCATTGAATTCACTGGAGTCACCATCTGCAAATAACTTTGTGGTGTCAATCTCTTTGTATTGCATGTCATTTTCTGTCATAGTAATCTCTTTCCTTCTCTTCAGCGAACTTCTCAAAGCATCTCTAGCATCATTCAATTGTTGTAGTAAGATATGTACTCGTGATTTTCAATGGTCTTTCCCAACTTCTAAACTTTGATTTCAAGATCTTTTCTCCAAGTTGTAAGGCTTCCCCTGATGAGAGCTTAGCTCTGATACCAATTGTTGGAAATACAAATGGGAAATATATATTTCTGAGAGGGGGAAGGTGAATTAAAAGTACAAGTCTCCAACCAATAAAAGTTTTAACTTTAAAAAAACTTCATGCATTAGCATATTGAAATAACATGTAAAGGTAAATGCATCCACATAAACACTTGACACTAGATATGATTACCTAGAAACCCTCCAATGAGAAGGTAAAACTAGGGTGGGGATGACACCCACAATTCTTCACTACGATAGTAATAAAGTTCACCTATTAAGGTTACATAGTTTGACCATGATGTAACAGATCAAGAAGATCAAAGATGGATAGAATTGTGATCTGAAATCAACAAGGCAAAAGTTGTAAGTGTATCAGATCAAACATTCTACTGTTACTTTCTAACAACTGTATCAGTAGGGTGAAATCCTTTGGACTAAAGTTGATTTAATAGTCATTGTAAAATCCTTCAGCAGGGTGACATTCTAAGTGAGTGCTCTAAAGTCCTTTAGCCAAGCACACTTTTAATAGGGTGTTAAAATCCTTTAATAGGGTAGGATCTAACAATCCTTTGTACACCTTTAATAGGGTAGGCCTTTCAAAGGGCAGATCATGAAAATGGTCAAACTATGTGACCTTAACAAGTGAACTTTATTGCTACAGTAGTGAAGAATTGTGGGTGTCATCCCCACCCCAGTTTTACCTTCTTATTGGAGGGTTTTAGGGTAATCATATCTAGTTTCAAGTGTTTATGTGGATGCATTTACCTTTACATGTTATTTCAATATGCTAATGCATGAAGTGTTTTTAAAGTTAAAAGTTTTATTGGTTGGAGATTTGCACTTCTAATTCACCTTCCCCCCTCTCAGAAGTATGATCAGAGCTAAGTTTTCATCAGGGGAAGCCTTATGATCTACCCTGTGAAAGGCCTACCCTATTAAAAAAATTTAACACCCTGTTAAAAGTGTGCCTGGCTAAAGGACTTTAGAACATTCACTTGGAATGTCACCCTACTAAAAAAATTTACAATGATTATTAAATCAACCTTAGTCCAAAGGATTTCACCCTACTAATACAATTGTTAGAAATTAATAGTAGAATGTTTGATCTGATACACTTACAACTTTTGCCTTGCTGATTTCATATCACAATTTTTTCCATCTTTGATCCTCTTGATCTGTTACATCAGTGTTGTATAGCTTCTCCTCTATTCTACAAATTGATTTTGCAATTCTTTCACACTTCTAAGTCACCTTGTATATTTTTTGATCAATTTACCCCTTTCACTTCTTTCAATTATTTGCTTGCATCACTTCCTCACATGTACATTCACTCTCATACTCTCTAAATTATGGGGCTTCATCTCCCTTTAAAAAGACTTTGGTGGCTTAGGGTTAGGTATAAATCTACAACTAAGATTCATTCATTTTCTCACTCAATTCCTTCCATTTTTATGATTGGTTGCATGTTGATCGCATAGGGAATTCAAATAGATTCGATCTTATCTTCAAAGCTTCGAGATCTATCCATAAGTTGGCTTGAAAATAGTTTGCATAGTTGTTTGTGCCATCACAAACAACTAGGTCCATTCTGTATTACTCAGCACTTGAATTTACTTGGCATCCATTGTTCACTCAACACTCGTCACTCCTTGCAACTTGACATCTATACATATTATACTCGGCATGAACTTAGTAAATATCTTAAGTGTGTTAACACTCAATTGTCAAAACCAAACTAAGATCAACAAAATTATAACTATATGGGAATAGGAGGTCATCCCAAGAGTCTTCCCCAAATAATGCTTCTTCCCCTTTCCCAATATCCCAAGTTATATTGTTACTTATAATTGCACAACATTTCAGCATGAAATTCCATATACTTGACCCTTTTAGGGGATTTCTAGTTCTAAATAGAGAAAATGGGTCTAATTCATTCAAATATTTATGATAAAGAATTTTTGCCCATTTACTAGCATTTTCCTAAAACATTCTCCAAATTAACTTTTCTCCTAAAGCTTCATTTTACTAGCATAGATTTTTTATTCCTAATCCTCCTAGCCTTTTTGGTTTACACATGATTTCCCATTTAATTAAGGCTAATTTCTTCTTTTCATCTATACCTTGCCAAAAGATTTTTTAAGTTTACTTTCTATTTATTTGTTAATACCTTTAGGCAAAGGAAGACATGATAATTGGTATATGGGAATCGCTGAGACAATCAATTTAATTTTTGTGGTTCTTCCTACCTTGGTTAGTCATTTCTCTTTCCAATTTCCAATCTAGTTCCCTATTTTTCTAAGTGTATACCTAAATATTTATAAGAAAATATACCTTTCAATATCCCATAATCCTACAATGTCATTTTCCACTTTTGGAGTGGTATTTCTAAAGAATATTTTAGATTTTTCAGTGTTTACCTTTTGCCCAAATGCTTCCATATATTCATGAATTAGTTTCTTGAAGTTATGTGCTTCTTCAATTGAGATTTTCCTAGGGAAAATAGTGTCATCAAAAAATTATTGATAAGTAATATTTGAGATGTTATAAAAAACTATTGGTACTTTAATTTTCTCTTCTTCCTAAGATTTTTTTAATCAATCTCCTAAATGTTTCTGTCATAATAATAAATAAGAAAGCTGAAATAGGATCACCTTGTCTAATTCCCCTTGAGATATCAAAGATTTATTCTAGAGTTCCATTAATAAGAAGTGATATTTTAGGTGTAGCTATATAAGTAAATATAAGATTGACCCATTCTCAAGAGAAACCAAATGTTTTAAGAGTCTTACATAGGAATCTCCAATCCACCATATCATATGCCTTTTGTATATCTAGTTTCATAAGTATACATGCTTCCTTACTAATATGAGATGAATGGATAGCCTCTTGAATTGTAATAATTACATCTAGTATTGATCTTCCTAGGACAAAACCAATTTGTTCCTCTAATATAAATTTTCAAAGGATATGCTTCAATACTAGAGTTAGTATTTTTTATAAAAAAATTAAGATGGTATTGCATAGTGCAACTGGTCTAAAATGTCTAGGTTCATCGTAATCTAATTTCCTGAGAATAAGAGTTAAGAAGGTATGATTTATTTATGTTAACAATGATCTCAAATTTCTTGTTATCTCTATTGCCTTCCATAAATCCTCTCCAATTATGTCCTAGCATATTTGTAAAAGCAATGCTTGAAAGCTATCTACCCTGGTGACTTGTCTAGATTCATTTTGAATAAGATTATTTTCACTTATTCTAATGAAAAGGGTTTATTCAACATTTTACTATCCCCATCTATGACTAGTTTTGGGATTGAATTAAGCATTTTCCTTTGTACTATCCAATTTGATGATTCATAATTATTTAAGATTTTTTATAATATTCCACTAGAATTTTAGCTACTTTGTTCAAGCCTTCCTCAATATTTCCATCATGGTTCCTAATTTTTTTTTTCTTTTGATATTTTTGTTATCTAATGTGCTATTATGAAAATATTTTGTATTATAGTCCTCTTCTTCTAACCATGTTTCATTTGTTTCCAAAATACTTCCTGTTTGGCTAATTTGTTTTCTTGTTTTCCTAACAATTATTTCTCTTTTAGATATTTTTCATTATCCATTCCATATTTTATTAATTCTTCATTTAGATTCTTCAATTTGTCTTCATTTTCTAATTTTTATTTAAATATATTTTTAAAATATGTTTTATTAAATTTTAGAATATTTTCTTTGAGCCATTTTAGTTTGGATATGAAACAATACATTGTAGATCACTTAAATGAGAATTCATGCCACCATCGCATAATGCTACCCATAAATTCACTATCTAGAAACCATATTTTTTCACATTTGAATAGATTTCTGGTAGGTTTAACCAAATCTGCAAACTCTATTCTAACTATGAAATGATCTGACCCAACATTAAGCAATATGAAGGATTGAAAGCTTGTGTCTATCCTAGTTAAGTGGTGAAGGGTGCTCCCCTTAATACCTTAAACACATAACAAATACAAAGAAATAATAAAAATCTATGAGAACAAAATATGAGCTTCTTATTATCACCATAAATGTGTAATTACAAATTTTAGAATAACAATATGCTAACTCACATGGGCACCTTCATTATAGAATCTACAAGACAAAGCTACAAACTATCACCCAAACTTGTCCTAGACAATCTATGGGCATTTCATAAATAAGAAATGTTATGCTACTTGAGAAGGTTTTAGACACACAAAATTAATACCGAGGATTGACAGACCCTAACAATACTTATAGAGTTAGCCAGAAACACCTTTGATATTTATTTTGGAAGTTTTGGTTGGCCCAACTTTGAAAGGACATAACTTTTAAATTGTTGCTCTAATTTTCTATTATAACCCCTTCTCAAAATCCTTGACTTCTAATCTACAAGCTTGGATCCAGACAAGCACCCATCCATTAAGTTTTTGGGCCTCATCCAAGCACATTTAGGCCTTCAAAATAGAGCACAATGTTATTTTACCAAAAATACACAATAACTTCACTAATACTTATGATATGTCATTGAGCCTCGATTGGTAGGCTAATATAATTGAGATTAACCTCCACCTCTAAAATTATTACATTCTAAGCTCATATGACTAACATACTAAATAGAAAGCCTCCATAGAAAAAAGAAAAAAGAAAGAAAAAAAAAATACAACCCTTATTTAAACAAGTAAAATGAAATATTTTTGGTTGATGCAAGATTTCTCGTACACCCAGGATGCTCCTGCATCAGACACCTAGGGTAATTTGAGAAGTGAGCCCATCACATCCCATCAAAAGAAAATCAAGATGATTAACCTCCTCCCTTGATAGCCATGATGAATCTTCTACTGACCTCCCTTTCCATTTGACTAGGTATTCTTCATAAAGTCTGTTCCTTGTACTTTTTCCAACACAACTGTCCAGTGTCTCCTCGATCTCCTTTATAGCTGAACTAGTTGTGGAATACTTCACTATGCTTCTACAATTTCATCTCCATCACCTCCTTCATGATACTTTTTCAAATCTAAAATGTTAAATAATGGTGAAATGTTTAGTTTAGCAGGAAACTCTACTTCATAGGCATTTCTAGGGTCATACCTTTTCACTACCTTACATTGTCCAAACTTCTTCAATTTTAGCTTATTATATATACCCACTAGAAATATCTTCTTCCTCAAATGAACCATGACATGATCTCCAATATAAAATTCCTTCTACCTCCTTTTCACATATGCCTTAGCCTTGTACTATGTATTCATCCTTATATTATATTTCCTCACTACTTCATAGATGTCCAACAAAATCTTCTGCTTCAGCACTACTTATTTATGTTGACAGAATTATTATATGCAAATTTTTCCTATAGTAAAATCAAATCCCATCCTTTTGGTTTATCTCCAACCAAATGTCTCAAAAGGTTTTCTAAACTGTGATTCACAACTTATGTCTGTCCATCAGTCTATGGATGATGTGATGAACTAAACTTCAAATTTGTCTTCAAGTTCTTCCATAATGTATGCCAGAAATACCCAAAACATTTGGTATCTCGATATGAAACTATACTCTTTGGTAGACCATGTAGTCTTGCCACTTCTCTGAAAAATAACTTTGCCACATGAACAACATCACTAGTCTTCTTGTAGGGAATGAAATGTGTCATCTTTTAAAACTTGTCAACCACCACAAAAATTGAATCATGCCCTTGCTAAGTCCTTGGTAATCCAAGAATGAAATCCATGTTCTTATCCTCCCACACCTTCTTTAGTATAGATAATGTGTGATACAACCCCATATTCTACTTCACTCCTTTTGCCATCTAACATACTTTTCAACTCTGTACAAACTTCTCAAAATCTTGTTGCAACTATGGCCAATAATAGTTCTCAGTAAACAAAGCAATGGTTTTATCTCTACCAAGGTGTCTAGCCAATCCTCTACTATGCTTCTCCTTGTAAGATTCTCTCTCATTGAACATCTTGGAATGCACAACTAGCTTCCTTTGAACAACATACCATCTTGGATTATGAAATCCAACCACTTCATTTTTTCAAGTGTAATTGGTTATGTACAATCTTTCCACACTTCGCCAAAATTAGGATCCTCTAAATACAAATTACTGATTTCCTCAAACCCAACTACCTAAATCTATAATTTTGTCAATAAAGTTGTCTTCTACTAAGAGAATCTACAACTCTATTAGGCTTCCCACTCCTATGTTTCAAAAAAAATGCATAACTCTGTAAAAACTAAACCCACTTCAAATGCCTTTGGTTTAATTTTCCTTGACTGTTGAAATATTGCAAAGCTCGATGATTAGTATACAAAACAAAATCCTTAGGAAGAAGATAGTGTCTCCACTTCTTCAATGCCTAAACTATAGCATAAAATTCTTGATCATAAATATAATACTTTGTTTTTGCATCATTCAACTTCTCACTAAAATAAGAAACTAGTCTACCTTCTTGGTTTAAAATAGCTCCTATTGTAGTGCTACTAGCATCACAATCTACTTGAAAATAATTATAAAATTTGGAAGTACTAAAATAGGTTTCTCTATAATTTTTTGATTCAACAAATTAAAACTCTTATCTACTCCTACAGTCCACTTAAATTTTTTCCTATCACCTCTCATTATTTCATTCAAAGGTTCACAAATACTGCTAAAACCTCTTATGAACTTTCTATAAAAACTAGCCATTCTATGAAAGGATCTTACCTTTGTAGCACTCTTTGGAGTAGGTCATTCAAGGATTGCCTTCACTTTTTTCAGGTCCATTTTTAGACCTTCTTTCAAAACTACAAATCCCAATAACACCAAGTCCTTCTTTAGAAAATTGTACTTCTTCAGGTTTATCAACAACTTTTCTTCCCTCAACTTATCAAACATCTTTCAAATATGTATCAAATGCTTCTCCAACATATTAATAAAGATCAAAATATCATCTAGCTAAATAAGGACAAACTTACCCATAAACTCCTTCACTACCTCATTCATGAGCCACATGAAAGTGCTCGATGCATTGGTTATCCCAAAAGGCATGACTAACCACTCGTATAGTCCTTCCCTTTTCTTGAAAGTAGTCTTCCACTCATCACCTTCTCTAATGTGAATTTGACAGTATCCACTCTTCATATCTATCTTTATGAAATACATAACTCCACTCAAACAATCATAATATCACCTATCCTTGGCAATAGAAATCTATACTTGATTGTGATATTGTTGATAGTGTGATAATCTGTGCACATCCTCCATTCTTCATTCTTCTTAGGTGCTAATATTTTTAGTACAACACATTGACTCAAAATATCTAGAATCAACCCCTTCTACAACAAATCATGAACTTGTATGTTCAACTCTTCACTTTTTGTTGGTGTCATTCAATGTGTTGCCTTGTTTTGAAAACTTGCTCCTAGAATCAAATCTATTTAGTGACTAGTCTTCCTCCCTAGGGGTAATCCATCAAGTACATTATTTGACACAATATTAGGAAACTCTCCCAACAAATTTACAACTTCTACATGTACCTCCTTCACTTCTTCTTTACCATTTTTTGGGATTACAACAAAACACATATTTTCATGCTTCATACCTTGGAGAAAATCCTTTCCATCAAAAAAACATATTCTGGAAGCACTACATACATTTTCTTCTTTCTCCTTTACTTCAACTTATGTTTCACTCCATCATTTGTCAAAGTGTAGGTATTTTCCCACCCATCATGTACAACATGCCTATCAAACTGCCATAGCCTACCCAACAACATATGACATATTTCCATAGGTATGATATCACAAAGAACCTCATCTTGGTAGCTTCCAATCTTGAACTTCAATATGTACTAATCATTGACCATGACCTTGTCATCATCCTGCACCTAGATAATACAATATGGACGTGAGTTTTTTTTCCTCTTGAGATTTAACTTGGTGACCATCTTTTATGGTACTAGATTATCGATACTTCCACCATCAATGATCACATCACATCAAATATCTTCACATTTACACCTGGTGTGAAAAAATCTCCTCCTTTGATCAGGTTCATGCTCACCACTCAATAGGATTCTTCGATTAACTAGGACTTCTCTTTCAACATCTTCAGAATGTGGTGATCTAGCATCTTCATCAACATCTGCAACTTTGGCTTGGCCTTCAATTCTTGTATTAGTTCTTCCTTTTTGTTGGGAACATTCAAATGCTCTATGCCTTTCTTGTCCACAGTGAAAACGTTTTCCACAAAAACCTCCTCTTCTAGATCCTTGTCCTCTACCTCTTCCTCTTTGATCTCTATTATTTTGATCAGGGAAATGATTGTAATTATTTTCCCTCTAGCTCTAACTACTACTGTCAGCCTCATCCTTGTTCTTCTAATCATCATTTCGTCCTTCATAAGATCATCCACTAGATCTTCCACCATGACCTCTTCCACTATTTTTGTTAGTAAACTTTTCCCTCAGCTTCTCCTCTACCTTAGGGAGAACTGATACATCTCCTAAATATTGGTCATTTGAACTAGACTCATCTCCTCCTTAATGCTTGGCATTAACCCATTAATATAACAAGAAATTTTCTCCTTATCAGCTTTTGCATGGACAAATCTAATGAGAAACTAGTAGAACTCTTTCACAGACTATTGAACATATCTTCCCGCTTGCTTCAACCCTTGAATTTTCTTCAATAGATCAAGCTCATAATCCACAAGAATGAACAATTGCTTCATTTTAGCTATCATTCAATCTCATTTGGTGATTTTATCTTTTCCTCTTCTATTTCACTCCAATTGGATTTCCCAGCACCAAATATTTGTGTGACCCTTCAGTTTGGCCTTCACAAACAACTTGACCCTATCCAGATCTTTAATATCTTCATATTCAAAGTACTCTTCCAATTCATTGATCCAATCAATCAATTCCTCTAGGTTAAAATTTCTCAAAAATGTGGGAACCTAAAACTTAGGTCTTTTTCCAATCTTAGAAATGGCCCTGAAAAAAATTCCTTTTTTGGGTTCAAAACTTCATCTTCTATTGCTTGATTAGTGTTTCCTTCTTCTTCTCTTTCATCCTCACTTTCATTAGCTCCTATAAAAATGTGCTTTCCTCTACACATTTTTTCTTGCAGTGCTTGCATTTTCCTTTGGAGGGCTCTAAAGCCCTTAGGTGTAACACCTACAACTCTCCCACCATGCTCTCTTTGTGGAGGCATCTTTGTGCTTCCATTTGAAATCCTAGTGCAAAATACTTCACAGTCAATGATCTATCTACATGTACAACCTAAACCACAATCCTAGTACAATTGCCTCACAATTGGCAATTTATTTACACACTCATGAACTCCTTTTCTAATACCACTTGATGAAGAGTTCTCCCCTTAATACCTTAAACACATAACATAAACAAAGAAATAAAAAAAATTTGAGAGAACAAAATATGGGCTTCTTATTATCACTACAAATACAAAATTACAATATTCATAATTACTATATACTAACCCACATGGGCAACTTCATTACAGTAATCTGTAAGAAAAAGCTACAAATTATCGCCCAAATTTGTCTTAGACAATCTGCGAGGATTTCTTAAATAGGAAATTGTATGCTACCCAGGAAGGTTCTAGAGACTCAAACTTAATACCTAGGGCCGACTCACCCTAACAATACATATAGAGTCGGCCAAATACACCTTTGACATTTATTTTGGAAGTTTTGGCTGGCCTAACTTTGGAAGGCCATAACTTTTAAACTGTTGCACCAATTTTCTATTATAACCCCCTTTCAGAATCCTTGGCTTCTAATCTACAAGCCTGGATCATCACATGCACCCATCCTTCGAGTTTTCAAGCCTCATATGGGTATGTTTAGGCCTTCAAAACTAAGCACAAAGTTTTTTTACAAAATATTTATACCAAAAATCCATAATAACTTCACTAATACTTATGATATGACATTAAGCCTCAACTAGAAGGCTAATATGACTAAGATAAACCTCCACCTTTGAAATTAGGGCATTTTGAACTTGTATGATTGGCTTAGTGAATAGAAAGCCTCCACATACAACAAATCTATATTAAGACAACCCTTATTCAAACAACTAAAATGAAATATTTTTTGTTGATGCAAGATTTCTCTTACACCCAGGATGCTCCTGCATCATTACGTCTCCTTTAAATAATAATCTATCTAATCATTTTGCTATATTACAAAATCCTAGTCTTATATTATCCCATGTGTATACTCCATTTCTAGTAGATATATCCATTAGGTTGTTTCCCTCAATCCATTTCTTGAAATCTATTGATGCCTAAGATAAAATCTACAATCCACCATATTTTTCTTACAGTTTTGATACTGCATTAAAATATCCTCGAATCATGAAGTTATCTCTGGGATAAGCTTCAATGAATCTACTAATTTCCTTCCACAAGTCTTTTAAATCTATTGTTTGGGTAGGGCCATACATTAATGAGAGTTAGTTGGATGTTATATCTATAACTTTAGATTTTACCACCCATCCAATTCTTAGCTGAAGTTAATCTTATGGAATCAACTTTCCTAGGATTCCATATGACGCCAATTCCTCTTGAAGCTCCATTGACTCAATTAATTCAATTTTCCAATTAACCACTTTCTTTTCTAGTTTAGCACCTTCTTCTTTGTTTAGCTTAGTCTCTTGGATAATAACTAGTTCTAATTAAAATAAGGTTAAGTTGTACTTTAATAGGCTTTTTTTCTAGGGGCATTGAGACCCTAAGCATTCCAAATAGCAATCTTCATGGTTCTATGGTCAAGAACTTTTTCGTCCCTACATTCAGTACCTCATTGAATTTTTTTTGGTTATTTGCTTGACCTGATGCATTTCTTAGTTCTATCAAGGTTTTCCTTCCTCTTTTCATCTTTTGTTCCCCACTGTTTGGAGCCTTATTACCCTCTTTATTGATTGAAATACCTAGGTTATTAATATACTTTTGCGCATTTTCTTTGATTGAAGGGGTCAATGTATCCTCAATTATTACTTCTTCCTCTTCCATCAATTTAACTAAATGACCCCCAATATCCAATTCTATGTCCATCCCTTCTTCTTGTTGATCTCCAAATTCAGAGCCCTTCTCCTCTTTTATGTCATGTTCTATGACATTTATTACCCCAAATTTCTCCCATGTTTGACTATAATCCCATTCATTTCCCTAATTTGGTATTCTTTCTTTTCTATTTTCTTGCACTTCTGTACTTATCGATTTAATTTCCTTTATGAAAGATTCTACTTCAATGGGTATTCTTTGATCCTTATTATTAGTCTTAACTTTATTCTAATATGATTCCTTTTCATTTTCTCCAAAGGGATCTTCCCCATTAGTCAAACTCTGCCAAAATTTATATGATCATTTCTTTCTCTTGCTAATTGTAATTTTCCCCATTGTTTTAAAGAAGCTAGGGCAATATAATTTAGCTGACTTTATACCCCATTCTAGGTTTCTATTAACTGGTCTTTTTTCTTCCTTATACATTCCAATGATTATCTATCCATTTCCCCTAATTTTGAGCTATAATATGTCTTGTTTTTTTCCTTTGCTTCTTCTATAAGCTCTCCTTCTTCAACTTGTAATTTCTTTGTATTCATACTTTCCCTTTTTCTTATTTGTGTTCCTCCTTTCTCATTAACTAGTCATTGTTCCATGTTTGTAATAGGTCTCACTACCTTGTTGTTACTGCTATCTAGTGAGACTTTATGAATATCTATCAACTCTAATATACAATCTTCACCTTCCAACTACTTTTCTAATCTTACTTCTACATTTTGGGTCTTATCTTGGGTATTATATTCTTCGATTCTTTTAAAATCTTAATTCTCTTTACCACCTGTATTTCTTCCTGGATCTTCTATAACTTTAAAAATCTCTAAATTTTGGATTAGATTATCATGTTCTTTATCTACTCTTTCTCCCAGAGTTATTTGATCTTCAATATCATTTTTTGTTAATATCAAATTATGTTTGATTTTATGGAAGCTTTTTAGACTAAATTTAAGATCGTGAAGAAAACTATCTTCTTACTAATGGGGAATACACTGATTAAAGCCATTGATTTTGTTATTCATTTTTTCATTACTTTTGGTTATTACATTATCTTCTAATCTCTCAACTTTCTCTTGTTCCTTATTCCTACCATTCAGTGAATTCTCTTTGGTGTTCTATTTGGCTCAATTATTTCCATGACTCTTGATCTTCCTGCTATTAGCTTTGGTTTGGTACTCTCTTGACTCATTATTTTTCTTCTTAACCCTCTTTCCAATCTATGATTCCAATATCCAAAATCTTCTTCAGTTGATGCATTATGTTGAGGGTCTCTTTAAGGTATGTAGTTTTGTCTATTTGTCACTAGTACTATTTGGATGGATTCTTATGATGCCTTAAATTTTGCCTTCATATCTAGTTAGAGTTAAATTATTAATGGACTTGTTTGTGAAAATCTTTTTAGATTTTGTTTCTCTAAAACCTAGCTTTGTGTTTAAGAGAAAGCTAATGTTGTTAGTTTTATTATAGCTAGATTCAATTCCTAAAAGATTACCTAAACCATGTCCTATTTTATTTAAAATATGCATTTGATTGAGTTCTAGAAGAAGACTTTGGCATATATACCAAGATAAAGCTTTATAGTTTTCTAAACTTTTCTCATCACAATTGGGTACCTAAGATATAAATTTTATTGAATTTCCTTTGTAAAGGAAATAAGATTTTGAAATGAATTCATTCCTAATTTCTCCATTTTGAGAATGTAGATACAAAAAATAATTAGAAAAAGTAGAGATACTTGTTCTTTGCAGAATTTGTTTAGCCATTTTTCCAATTTTTGAAGTTTCTCTTAGGGTCCATTCTCGTATGCAAATACACCTAGCTCTTGACATTCACTCCATCTATTCTCACTATATTCATCACTAACATGATTTGAATATCTTTGAACATGTTTGGATTCATAACACTTGTACTAGTTTTGGTAGGAGATAAAATGTTAGAATCTAAATGGTTATCATTAGGGCTATTCTCTGAAAATATCTTATGGGCTAGAATATAGGCCTCTAGGTTTTTAGCTAGTTGATTGAGATTAAGGGGTTTCTATTGGAAGTAGAGGATAGGCTAAGTTACTAAGAGGGGAGGGGTGAACAAGGAAACAATAAAACTTAATCTTATTTCACCAATTAATCCTTTATATATATATATATATATATATATATATATATATATATATATATATATATATATATATATATATATATATATATATATATACTGACCTAATTGTATGCATGAATAACTAAAAGCATTAAAACATTCATAACACTTTGACACAAGATATGGTGACCCAAAAACCTTTCGAATAAAAAGTATAATTGGGGTGGGGATGATACCCACAAGCTTTAGTACTATAGTATAAAGTTGGTCAATGAAGGCTTACAATTGATCACTTATGATGATTTTCCCTATTAGGAGCAATAAAGACTACTAGGTCTACCTTACTAAAGGATTTACAAAACATGTAGTGAAGTATGCACTCGGTAAAAAGATTTGAAAAAGATTGTTAAGTCTACCTTTTGAAAGGATTTAACTGTTCCACTTGTTAAGATAAACTAGTGGTTGATCTCTGATCTACAACTCTGATTTGTTGATTGAGATTCTTTTGGAGTGTAATGATCACCTTGTTGTGATAGATAAATATTTGCTACTCCTTATACTACTTGTACCCTTTTTACTTTTCACTTCTACTCTTGGTGTGTCTCATATCTAATTCTTCTATTTGGATGTGATATAATACATTACACATATATCAATCCAAAATAAAATACATTAATGTTAGCTACAATACAAGTTTCACCAAAATACACAAAGTTGGCTCAACTGCTGGTACTCAGGTTCTAAAGACAAACTCAGTGAGGTTCTGATACTCGAAAACCATTGTCAACACTTGACATCATCATGCTCTTGGTAGACGTAGAAGCTCGTTCTGTACTAATTATGATCCAGAGGATATTTTCACTGAAATTTGAAGTATGTTGAAGTCCTCACAATTCTTACTCCAATGCAACTTGAACGAGAAAAATTGGAGTTTAGATGACAAAGTTATGACCAGACAAAGTTTGGTCAAACTGAGACCAAAGGCCATAAAAAGGTGAAAAATAATCATCTCAAAAATGGTCAACAATGGATTTCAAATGAAAGAGCTCGTCAAAATCTTTCCAATGGTGTTCATTTCGTCGAAAATAGAGGTCATATGAAAAAGTTATGACAACTTGAAGTTTTCAAGACAAAAGGTAATTTTGATGACATCATAAATCTAGTCACCATGCTGATGTGGAAAAAAATATATATATATCCCCCTAAGTTTACTTACCACTACACCATTTTTATTTAATAAAATGGTGGACATGTACTTTATTTCCAAAAAAAAATGATGAGATTTTAAAGAAAATCTCCTCAAAATATAAATAAATAATTTAAACGATATCCTAAACTTATCCATCCAAAAGGGATTTTTTTATTTTATATGGCCTATAATTTACAAGAAGCCAAAAGGAGATTTTCATATGGTTTTATATTTGTTAATTTCTATGTTAAAATGGGAAAATGGTTATTATGTGGTTATTTGGTTTTAGACCAAATATGACTAATTTTTATGTATAAAAGGGGAGTTACTCTCTTTTAGAAGACAACTTCTTTTGGGAAATTAGTCTTTGGGAGAAAAATAATTGTTGTGAGAGATTAATAGGAGGGAATTATTGAATTCTTAGGAGAGATTTTACAAAGTGTTGTTCTACACCAAAAATTGTAAAAGAAGAAAGAGATTGTGAAGAATCAAAGCTTAAATAATGTAACAAAGTGTTTTGCTTGGCAAAATTAATAGAACGGTCCCCCGATTGAGAAGCAGACCTGGAGACGTAGTCCTACCTGGATGAACTCCATATAAAATTGTTTGTGTCTCCTTATTCTCTTTCTTATTCTCTCATCCATTATTTTTCTCTTTTATATGCATTAAACACATTATTTAATTAAGTGTTTTAAGCATAAATATTCTTGTAATATCAATGGTTTTAAATACATAGCCACACATTTACTACTTGGATTGGGAAAGTTTATCTGATTCTTGGGATTAAGTCATAAAACTTGTAAATCCTAAATCAGATCAAGTTTGGTATCAGAGCCTATTTTGTAGAGAAATTGCAGGTGGTGAATGTTAACCAAGTTGAAGTTGAAACAATGAGAAGGTGAACTTGTAGAGTTCAATCTAGATATTGGAAAAAGAAGGACTTTTCCTTAGCCAGAGATGGCATCTAAATAGAATCTTTCAAAGTTTGATGCAGAAGCCTTCCAAAGAGCATCTGTGGAGTTAAAGGCTTCGGTGGACATTCTTCTTCAAGAGAGGCATGAACAATAGTTGAGAAAGGCGAACAAGGCTAAGAAGAAGGAAGAATCTAAATCTTCATCAAAAGATGACAAAGGCAAAGGAGTAGGAGGTGGTAGTGGGCTTCCTAAACCTCCATCGCCATCTTCTTCATCATCTTCTTCTAAAAGGAAACATTCTGTGAAGACACCCTTGTTAAAGCTTGATGTGAAGTTTGATTTGCCTATATATAACGGTGAATTGGATGCTGAAAATTTTGATAATTGGCTTAAGAAAATTGAAGTGTACTTCAAGGTTTAAAATATTTTGGATGATTCTCTCAAAATCCAGCTAGTTACTCTCAGGATGGGAGGTACTGCATTAGTCTGGTGGGAGACAAAGATCCAGGATGATCTTGCTACACACAATAAAATCATTTCATCTTGGTATGAATTTACTTCTACTTTGAAGAAACAATTTGATCTTTTGGGTTATTTGAAACAAGCCATTATGGATTGGAAAAATCTCAGGCAAGGTAAAGGGAAGTTTGTGCAAGAGTATACATAGGTGTTTAGAAAGAAGGTACTTACTCTTGGAATTCCCCTTTACACACAAGATACTTTTTAAAGTATATAAGTGGAATGCATTCATATATGAAGCATAGAATATTGATGTTTAGTCCTTCTAACTTTGATGAAGTGTGTGTTCAAGTAACTCATATTGAAGTGGGTGGAGGAAATGCAAGTTTCGGTTCTAAGAAGGAATTTTTTTCTCCTGAAAGCAACAAGAAGGGAAAGAAAGTAGCCACATTGAAGAAAGAGGAAGGTGGCAAGCCTACTTATTCACATTGTTAGAAAGAAAAGACACACAAAAGAAAAGTGTTGGAAATTGCATCCAAAGTTGAAACCAAAGTGGTTTAAGAAGGATAAAAAAGGAAAGCAAAAGTCTACAGTTGTTCAAGATCTTGGATCAGATTTTAGTGATGAAGCAACAATATTGGTTGTGGATTTGAAAGGTAAAGCTTTTGTTGATTCTACCACTGATGTTTCATATGCTTCCACTTCCAAAAGTCATGTTGTTCTTGAAGATAGTAAAAGGTGTGAACTTTTTCATATAAAGGTGACTTCTAAGAACACTAAAATTGACACATTGATAGATAGTGGGTTCCAAGTTAATCTAATTTCAGAGGAAGTTGTTAAACACTTGGGATTGGAAATTAAGTCACATAAGAGACCTTATCCATTAGGTTGGGTGTACGATGATAACAGATTGTGAGTCACTAAGCAATGTAATTTAAGATTTGCAATAACATCTAAGTTCATAGATGTGGTTCCACTTGACATCTGTGGGATTGTGTTGGGTAGCCCATACTTATATGATAGGAAAGCTATCCATACTTTTATGATAGGAAAACTATCTTCTATAGGGAACATAACAAGTATCATCTGTTTGAGGATGGAATTGAATACATTATAAGAGCTCATCGCATGAAGAATGTAGGATCAATTGTAAACACAAGACAGTTGAAAATTATAGTAAATGCAAGTAGTAAACTGACTCTCATGTCTATAGCAGCTAGTGAGGATCAAGTGCAAGAAAATACAAGTCTTAAACTAGTGATGGTAAAAGAGGATTTGAAAGGTTCATTTTCTAATGATGTTTCTGTACAAGAGGTCCAAAATGTTGATACTTTTTTCCATTTCATTAGTTATTTCAGTTTTGTTGCTTCTATTTATACTAGTTGGTACTATGTGGGTGATGGATGTAACAATGAACACTAATGGATATATGGTTGATTGTATTAACAGTGCTATTTCATGCTTCATAATGTGTTTGATGGTTCAGATATTCAGAATTCCAGTAGTTTGCACAAGTGATACTGGACAAGCAAGGCAAACATGCCCTCATTTTTATCTTATGTAAAAATAAACTTTTAGAGGTTCAAAAGCTTTTTTTTAGTGGGGAGGCTTGATCTAGAGGATATTTTCACTAAAATTTGAAGTATCTCCAAAACTCTAATAATTAGTACCATGTTGAAGTCCTCACAATTCTGACTCCAATGCAACTTGAAGGGGCAAAATTGGAGTTTAGATGACAAAGTTACGACCAAAGAAAGTTTGGTCAAACTAGGACCAAAGGCCATAAAAAGGTGAAAAATAATCATCTCAAAAGTGGTCAACAATGGATTTCAAATGAAAGAGCTCATCAAAATCTTTCCAATGGCATTCATTTTGTCGAAAACAGAGGTCATATGAAAAAGTTATGACAACTTGAAGTTTTCAAGAAAAAGGTAATTTTGATGACATCATAAATCTAGTCGCCATGTTGATGTGGAAAAAATATATATATCCCCCTAAGTTTACTTACCACTACACTATTTTTATTTAATAAAATGGTAGATGTGTACTTTAATTTCCCAAAAAAAATGATTAGATTTAAAAGAAAATCTCTTCAAAATATAAACAAATAAAATATAAACAAATAATTTAAACAATATCCTAAACTTATCCATCCAAAAGGGATTTGTTTATTTTATATGGCTTATAATTTACAAGAAGCCAAAAGGAGGTTTTCATATGGTTTTATATTTGTTAATTTGTTATGTTAAAATGGAAAAATAGTTATTATGTGGTTATTTGGTTTTAGACCAAACATGACTAATTTTTATGTATAAAAGGGGAGTTACTCTCCTTTAGAAGACAATTAGACTTGAGAGAAGAATTTCTTGTGGGAAATTAGTCTTTGGGAGAAAAATAATTGTTGTGAGAGATTAATAGGAGGAAATTATTGAATTCTTGGGAGGAATTTTACAAGGTGTTGTTCTACACCAAAAATTATAAAAGAAGAAAGAGATTGTGAAGGCTCAAAGCTTGGATTCTGTAACAAAGTATTTTGCTTGGCAGAATTAATAGAGTGGTCCCCCGATTGAGAAGTGGACTTGGAGACATAGTCCTACCTAGATGAAATCTGTATCAAATTATTTGTGTCTCCTTATTCTCTTTCTTATTCTCTCATCCATTATTGTTCTCTTTTATATGCATTAAACACATTATTCAATTAAGTGTTTTAAGCATAAATATTCTTGTAATTTCAATGGTTTTAAATACATAGCCACACATTTACTACTTGGATCAGAAAAGTATATCTGATTGTTCGGATTAAGTCATGAAACTTGTAAATCCTAAATCAGATCAAGTTAGTTCCAAGTAGTCTAAACTCGGTGAATACTGCAAAACTCAACATATAAACTGAATCACTTGGTTGATGCTTCTTGGCTTGGTCAACACTTGATTTGCATCACTGATGTTGTGAACTCGGTAAACATTGGGGACCACAACTTGCATTGTTCAACTTGGTAAACACTATAAAGCTCAATTTGCACTAATATTCAACAACTCAATAGATACTACTCGATGCAAATTGAATATTGATTCTGGAACTTGGTAGCAATTGTAGAACTTGATAGAACTCAGTTAGCATTGTAATCTACAAGATAAGCTTGATAGCCACTAACTATTTTGACTAAGTATGAGTCACTAATAAACATACTTGACCATAATGTCAACAATCTCCCAATTCGGCATTAGTGACAAAAATACTTGTCAATCAAAAATTGAATTCTCAAAATTTCAAGTTCAAAACAATCTTTAGTCTCCATTATGTGTCTTTAACTTAGTAACATACTTTGTTTTTGAGATTTTTCAAAATTTCTTTTGTAAGAGATGTATTATGATTAACTATACATGAATATTATGCTACTCCCCCATACATATATCATATATCATACTTTACTTACTATATACATATATATCATATCTTTATCTTCTCCCCTTTTATATCACATCTTCTCCCCCTTTATATATCACATCTACTATTACATCTTCTCCCCATTTTTGACATAAATTCCAAAGGTGTATGCTACATGGTAATGCCAAAGTGTGACAAGAAGTTAGAATGTACTTTCAAAATCAATGCCATTGTCTTGTCTCAATTTTTTTGTAACACCTTGCTTGCATGCAATGCAATCTATACTTCTGCTAATAACTCCATCATGTGATCAGCTATGGAGAAGTCATTATCATGGATGAGAGTTTTCGCATGTACAATGTGTTTCTATAAGGCATCCATGTTTGGAAGAATCGTGCCTTGGGTGTCTACAAGTGTGGCCCTGATCCTATATTAGTCAAAAATTTGATCTTTGAGTAGTGATCAGAACTATAGCTTGAGTCAAGTGACAACTGGTGCACACTTGCCTTCAAGTCTTCATCTATCTTAGATAGTTATCTTTGATTTCCTAAGTGAAGATAAATGTATAACATAACTTGTTGAATAATAAAGTTACAATATTTATAGAGGTTTCCAATGAACTGAGAATAGTAAATAATTCTACTTGATGTATAGAAATTTTCTGAGCTACATGTTTCAATACATTGTTTTCAAATTTCCTCTCTACTCTTTGTAACAACTTTTCTTGTCTTGATTTAGATCTTCATTGAATTTCTAAACAATTTTTGCTAACTAAACCAAAATAGGTTGAGTATTATCAACCTCGGTACTTAGTGCATCTACAAGTATGTTCTTTACATCTTCTAGCACTTGATTTTCTCTACTTTTCTCTTCTCTAATCTTCTGTTGCTTAGCTTTCTTCTGCAATAGTTCACCTATGATGTTCATTTGATCAAGATTCAAAGTAGAGATATCCCAATTTAGGATAACTATATTCTCATCGAGATCAATGTCTTCTTCTTTACCTTTATCTTTTCTTGAATCTTTTGTACTCAGTTGAGGCTTTCTCTCAACTATCTTTGTACTTATTATTTGCATACTGGGAATTGTAAAAATAGTATAAACAAAAGGACTATCAAAAAAAGTGGATATTGCACTGACAATAGAAATACCTAGTTGCTATGTAGCCAAATCTAATGATAGAGGAAGCACTAGCTGCTCGGTAGATGAAGTGTTGATCACTTCAATCAATATAGTACTTAGCTGAATAGATGTAGAGATTGGTTGAGTGCATGGTGTTGTAGTGGTTTCCAAAACCAACTCAATAGAAGCTTTCTCTGAGCTTGATGGCATCAAATCTTTGCTCAGAGAGTGAGGAAATGAGGCCATAACCACTACTGCAATTCTCTCTAGGTCAGTCTCCTCAATATTCTAAATCTCAGAGAGATTTTCCTTGGTAGCTTCCTATTCTTGTTCCTCATCATCCTGATTTACATCATCTACTTTTATATCTTCATCATTATTGTCAACTTCATCTTTGTCGTCTTCATCATCAATGTCACTAACATGAATAACAAAATCACTCTGCATCTTCTTCACTTGATTTCAATTTCTTTCTAGATCTAGATGCTCTCATTGTGAATACAATAGTAGATGACTTTGTAGGTTTGGTTATGATAACCTTGCCCTTTTTCCTTATTGGATCATCTTCTTTAGATTTTTTCTATTTTTCATCATCTTTTGCATCATCTTCTTCAACATCATGTCCTTTTCCTTCTATCAATAGGAGAGTAGAACTTTTTTGCATCAAGTTTTCTATCTTCTTCTTTCATTTGTTGATTGTTTGAGGAAGCTTAATTTAAAGTTCTATTCTATCTTTTTCCTCATCATAAGTTCCAAAATATGTGGCCTTGGGATCCACAAGCTCATTTAATAATGCTTCAATGATATCCTTAGTATCATCAATGTTAACCTCATAGCTTCGAAGCTTAACCCACACTATTATAGGTTTGACTGCTTGAATGTACACTTTGTTAGAGTCTACCATGAAAAAAACATCACTCTTGTAATCTTCTATAAGTTTCTTAGGAATTCTAAATCTGCTATTCATATTTTCCTTTAATGAATCAAAGTAATTGTACATGATACTAACAAATTTCTCACCCATCTCTGCTATATATACATTAATCTGATATAGTACTATTACATCTTTTCTCCATATGACTGAACCTTTTGAGGGGAAAAACTTTTGCACAAAGAAGAATAGACAAGTCAAGAGTGAACCAAATTTGCATGGGCTATTCTTCAAAGTCTTGATGCTCTCCATGTTCTTATTAAATTGATTCAAGATTAGCTTGGCAAGGTCAAAGGACATGTTGTTCTTCACTACCTTGAGAGCTAGATCAACTGCCTCACATGACACACTATTGAGATGACTAGAGCTATAGATTTTATGATTTATTACATGAATTCCAAATTTATCTCTATGACAGTCACATGGCTAATCTTCATGCCTCTTCCATCCCACTTGGCAAGATTTTTTCTTTCCAATTCTACTTGACTTAGGGTTTTGGTAGAATTTTCCTTGTTTAACATTGGGAGCCCTGTGATTCGATAAATAATTTTCTTTGTTATTTGAATAGGCTATTCCAACCATAGTTGCCCATTGTGTACATGGCTAAGGATGAACCTTATCCATTTTATCTAAAAATCTCAAGGCATATGTGGAATGTGTGTTAAACCCTTGGTCTCCAAATGTTGATGCTCGGGTTTCAACGAACCATTCACACATAACTTTTCCAGAGTCTCATCCATCTCTAGGGTTCCAATATCTTGAATTGAACATTGAAAATGTGAATGAATATCACTGACAAATAATACCTTTCGTGGAATCTGCGATTGAGCTCCAGTTGGATCAAGCACTTCTACAATTGTTGAACTCAATTTGAAGTCTGATGCCTTCCAATCAACGAGCCTCAAACTAACATCTTAGATCCTTTCTTTCTTTTGCAACTAGAGGATGCCATGCTTGCTAGGGTTTATGAAAACATGAAAATATTTCAACAAAAAATGCACAAATCTCTTGGAAGCACAAAAATCACTCTTCGCCAATAGCTCTTCAAAAATTCATGGTGATAAATGAATTTGATTCCTTTCCTTTTTAAAAAAATTCATTTCTAATCACCATAAATTCTTGATATGATCACTTTCTTAGTGGCAGACTGTCCTCCACACAGTTCAACCTTAGTGCTCAATAAAGTCATTCATAACTTGGTGTCCACACAATGTTTTAGTGTATCCTGACTTTTCTCAGTAGGGTCTTGCAACCCAACCTAGTTCGGTAACATTTAGATTTTCTTTTGACACTCGGTGATCCCTTTACATCTTGAATGTTGATATGGATCTTTCCTTCTAGCATGTTGGAACTGATGCAAAATGTCTACTTAAGAGTCTTAGTTCCAATCATCCCTGTGTGAGATCAAGTAGAAATGCTTGAGTCACCCAATTCTTGAGTGGCATGTGATTCATGGCTCAAACTTGCATTCTCAGAGGATTTCAGAATCCATTGATGCCTCATCTACTTTTTGATGTTGTCAACTTTGGCTTTCTTTTCATCTTCTATCCTTCTAGTGTTCATATATTTCTTGGCAAGATGACCTAGTTTTGTATAAATAAAACATCTTCTAGTGGTGTCTCTTGTCCTCATGTGATTTTTTACACAATTTTTTCCAATGTGCCCAAATTCTCCATAGTAAAGGCATCTACATCATGTGTTGTAGTCACAACCAAATATAGCTTTCACAATCTATTATGTTGGGTTCAATATCTTGATTTTGCATTCAGAAGATTTGTGCCCTTGCTTCTTGCATTTGTGATATTTTCCCTCAAATTTAGGTTTCTCCCTACATTCATTGGCTCTATGACCATGCTTATTGCAATTGTAACACTTCCAATGAATTTTTTTTTACCATTACTCTAATATTTGTTTGATGTATGACCTAACTTACCATAGTGGTTGTAAATAGGTCTTTGATTCTTTTGAACTCCTTACTTGTATGATTCACCTTCCTCTATGTATCATATTCCCACTTTGCCCTTTTGTCTATATTGACTTTGCTCATTCAGCCGATTCATGTTTGCTTGAGATTTCATCATCCTCTCATTGGTTTTCTTTTTAATGTTTAGATCATTTTGCAATCTTTCTTTTTCTGATCTAAGATTTTTTATTTCTTTATTTGCATTAGTAAGTTGATCAATGAAGTCTATCTATTGAAGGGATAGATGTTGAATTTCATTGTTCTTTCCTTCTATCTCTTCTTTGGCTTTTTTTTTTTTCTTCCAAAACTTAACACAATCTTAGTGACTGAATTTCGTGTTCTCTTTTCAGTTTTCTAATTTCTTCTTGAAGATTACATTCTTTTCTAATAGTTTTCTGATTGTTGCATTTGCTTCATCTAAATTTCTTTCTGGATAAATATCTTCAATTCTTTCTTCAGTGTAGAGTTTTTCATTTATTTGTACTACAAGATATTTTCTTCTTTTCAAGGATTGAGAGAGTTGCTCTTTTTCTTTCTTAAGTTTCCCAATAGCCAATTCCAAATCCATCTTTTATTGTTAATAGCCTTATCTAGCTTGAATACCTCCATTGCTTCTGATCTTTGCTCAAGCTATTAAACTTCCTCTCTCGGACCCAAAAACCTATGATACCAATTGTTGGAAATATAGGATAGGCTAGGTTATTAAGAGGGGAGGGGTGAACCAGGAACCAATAAAACTTTATCTTATTTCACCAATTAATCATATATATATATATATATATATATATATATATATATATATATATATATATATATATATATATATATATATATATATAAAATTGCATGCATGAATAACTGAATGCATTAAAACATTCATAACACTTCGACACAAGATATGGTGACCTAGAAATCTTCCAAATAGAAAGTAAAACTGGGGTGGGGATGATACCCACAAGCTTTAGTACTGCAGTATAAAGTTGTTTGGTTAAGGCTTACAATTGATCACTTTTGATGATCTACCCTATTAGGAGCAATAAGGACTACTAAGTCCACCTTGCTAAAGGATTTACAAAACATATAGTGAAGTATGCACTCACTAAAGAGATTTGCAAAAGACTGTTAAGTCTACCTTGTGAAAGGATTTAACTATTCCACCTGTTAGGATGACCCAGTGGTTGATTGTTAAATTGTGGTGAATGATCAGCAAAGTATTGTACATACTCCATAATTCCTTGGCAGGTCAAGATTTTGGGCCAATGTGGAATTATTAATTATAACCCTAAAGTGGTAAAAATACATGTATAAAAGGGCTTAGGGTTAGGGATTGTTTCATTGTAGGTGATGAGAAAATTGGTTCTTGTGGCGGTATTGGGTTGTAAGGGATTATAGATTGTAATCAGATTGTAATCACTAGAACGTAATAATATTGGACTCATTTTTTGGTGGACATAGCCCAGGGATTGGGTGAACCACATTAAATCTTGGTGTCTCCTGTTCTTTTCTGCATGATCTATTATTTTTTGATATTGTTTATATTTGCATGTAATTGTTATTTATGTCTATCGTTTAATCCTAAAAAGTGGTATCAGACCAAGGTTTATTTTCAGTTATCCTCTGCAGGAAAGTCTCACGGTTGAATGGGAGTGTCATAGTTGAGTGGGAGCGATGGCAGACGAGGGTAAGTTGAGGGTTGACAAGTTTAGTGGCTAGAAATTTCAATTATGGAAGATGCAAATGAAAGACTATCTTTATCAGAAGGATTTATGGAAGTTGTTGGAAGGAAAAACTAAGAATCAAAGATCTATGTCAAATGACGACTGGGATCTTTTGGACAAAAAGGCACTTGGAAGCATTCAATTATGTCTGGCACCATTAGTAGCATTTAATATTACAAAAGAAAAGACAATAGAAAAGTTGATAGAAACCCAAGTGAAACTGTATGAAAAGCCCTCTGCTTCAAACAAGGTATTTCTCATGAAGTGTTTATTTAATATGAAAATGACAGAAGGTAGATTTTTTGTAGATCATTTAAATCAGTTTAATACTATCACTAGTCAGTTATCTTCTATGGGTATCAATTTTGAGGAAGAAATTAGGGCTCTCTTGATTTTGTGTTCTTTGTCTAAAAGTTGGAATGGCTTGGTAATGATTGTGAGTAATTCTATTCCTAGATCTAGTACCTTAAAATATGATGATGTGATCGATGTTATTATCAGTGAGGAAACTCATAGGAAAACCTCAAGTGAATCTACATTAGAAAGTGCTTTGAACACACAAAGTTGAGGCAGAATGACTAAGAGAGGAAGTAATTTCAGAAATTGTGGAAAATAAAAATGAAAGTCAAAGGGGAGGAAGTTTCAATTGAGAGGATCGAATGACTACTGGTACTATGGGAAACCAGGGTATAAAAAGAAAGATTGTTGGACTTGAAAGAAAAATGAAGGAGATAAACCAGATGGAGACAAGGAGGAAAATGTGGTAAGTAACAAATTCGAAGAGGATGCTTTGTTTCTATCTTTAGAAAGTGTTGATGATTCATGGATTTTATATTTTAGTGCTTCATTTCATGCTACACTTCATAGAGGTTATTTCATTGATTATGTCAAAGGGGATTTTGGAATTATTTATTTGGGGGATAATGAACCCTGTCAAATTTTTGGAAAGGGAAAAGTTAAGATTAAGTTGCAGAATGAGAATCATTGGCTACTATATAAGGTAAGACATGTTCCAAGGTTGAGTAGGAATTTAATTTCAGTAGGGCAACTCAGTGATGACGGTTGCGTAGTTACTTTTAATGACAAAAACTAGAAGGTTTCAAAAATTTCCCTTGTAGTAGCAAAATGTGTGAAAGTAGGCACCTTATATCTTTGTATAGGTCATATTTTTCCTTCTACTTTAATTTTTTTAGAGAAAAATGAATGTTCAAGAACAATTTCTACAGTTGAGCAAAGAGAATAAATAGCTACTATAGATTCTAATATAGTGCTATGGCACATGAGTGAGAAAGGAATGAAAGTACTTCATTCAAAGAAAGTTTTACCAGGTCTAAAATGTGTTAATATAGATTTCTATGAAAGTTGTGTTTATAGAAAACAAAAGAGAGTGAGTTTTGTGAAGACTGGGAAGGAAAATAAAAGGGAGAAATTAGAGCTTGTGCATTCTTCCCTTGGTGGCTCTCATTATTATGTCACATTCATTGATGATGCAACTAGAAAAGTATGTGTCTATTTCCTTAGATATAAATTTTATGTATTTCAAACTTTTAAGAAATGGAAATACTTGGTTGAAAATGAGATTGATAAGTTCAAGTTAAAATATCTCAAATCTGATAATGGTGGTGAGTATTGTAGTCATGAATTTGAAGATTATTGCTTCACTAATGGTATTCCTAAATAGAAAATTGTTCCAAGGACTCCACAAGAAAATGGAGTAATTGAACACATGAACAGGACTATAATGGAGCATGCAAAGAGCATGAGGTTGCATGTTGGGTTGCCCTTACACATGTGGGTGGAGGCTATCAATACTATTATATATTTGATTAATAGAGGTCCCTCTACTCCTTTGAGTTGTGGTTTTCCAGAGGAAGCATGGATTGGTAAGAAGGTGAGTTATTCTTTTCTCAAAACCTTTGGTTTTGAAGCATTTTCTCATATAGATTCTAAAAATATAACCAAGTTGGAAGCTAAGTCAAATAAATGTATATTTGTTGGGTATGGCATTAATAAATTTGGTTATGGGCTTTGGAATTTTGAAAATCATAAAATTGTAAGAAGTAGGGATGTCATATTCAATGAGAAAGTGTTATACAAAGATATGTTGCAACAACATGAGAAGAAAGAAGATGATTATGTAGTGTTGGATGATACTCGAAAAGATTTTTTCCTAGTCATTCCTAATGATGTGCAAAAACAAATACCACATGCACCAGTGAATATTAAATGGTCAACAAGGCTAATTAGACCTCCAGAAAGATTTTCTCCCTCTTTGTATTCTATTTTACTAAAAGATGTTGGTGAACCTGAATGTTATAATGAAGTTGTGCAGGTGGATACTAAGATTCAATGGGAGTATGCAATGAAAGATGAAATGGACTCTTTGTTGAAAAATAAGGCACGGGATTTATGCAAGTTGCCTACAAGTAAAAGGGTTTTATAGAATAAGTGGGTTTATCTGTTAAAAGAAGAGGATGGACGTAAGAAAAGATTTAAAGCCAAGTTAGTTGTAAAAGGATTTGCACAAAAAAAAGGACATTGATTTTGATGAGATATTTTCTCTTGTTATTAAGAGGACTTCTATCTGTATTGTTTTATGTATTGTGGCTGCTAAAGATTTGCATTTAGAGCACCTTGATGTTAAAACAACCTTCCTTCATGGTGATATATATATATATATATATGGCTCAACCACATGGATTTGAGGTCAAAGCTAAGGAGAACTTAGTGTGTAAATTGAAAAAAAAATTATATGGCTTGAAGCAAGCACCTCAGCAATGGTATCTGAAATTTGATAGTTTTATGCATGAGCATGGATATAGTAGGTGTCATTCAAATCATTGTGTTTATTTTAAGAGGTTGGATGATGACATCTACATTATTTTATGTTTATATGTTGATGATATGCTTGTAGCTGGGTCTAACATGGATTAGATTAAGGGGCTAAAACACCAATTAGCACATGCATTTTCTATGAAGGATTTAGGGGTAGCAAAACAAATCCTTGGTATGAAGATTTGCAGAGATAGGAAGAATAGGAAATTGATGCTATCTTAGGTTGATTATGTTGAGAAGGTATTGCAATGCTTCTCTATGGAGAATGCTAAAGCTGTCAACACACCTTTACCTAGTTATTTGAAGTTGACTAAGGATATGTGTCCCACGACACAAGAAGAAGAGGATAAGATGTCAAAGGTACCCTATGCTTTACCTATAGGAAGTTTGATGTATGCTATGGTATGTACAAGGCTAGATTTTGCACATGTAGTCAGAATCATTAGTAGGCATATAAGTCATCTAGGAATTGAGCATTGGAATGCAATTAAATGGATTCTCAAATATTTGAGAGGAATATCCAGTAAGTGTTTACACTTTGGGGGTTCTACTACTAACTTACAAGGCTATGTTAACTCATATTTGGTAAGGGATATTGATACTAGGCGAAGTACTATAGGTTATGTATTTAATGTTAGTGGGGCAACCGTGAGCTTGGTTTCTCAGTTATAGAAGGTTAATGCTTTATCCACTACAGAGGTAGAGTATATTGTTGCTACAAAGGTCGCTAAGGAGATGATATGGATTCAATTTTTCTTGAAAGAATTGGGACACCCTCAAAAGGATAATTATTTGTTTACAGATAGTTAGAGTGCCATTCATCTTGCAAAGAATTCAACTCTACATTCAAAGACCAAACACATACAGTTGCGGTACCATTTCATTCAATCAGTTTTGGATGATGGACAGTTAAAGCTAGACAAGATACATACAGATGACAATCCAACAGATATGTTTACAAAGGTAGTAACAAGGGAGAAGCTAAACTCTTTTTTAGCTTCGGTTGGTCTTCTAGACTGAACATGAATAAAAGAATAGCAGAGCCTAGGGTGGTTTGATCCAGTGGGAGCCTCATGGAGTAGCGGCATAGCTATAGGGTCACTCTCAAAGTGGGAGATTGTTTTTTAGTGTAGAGCCTGATTAGTCTCCAAGAGGGAGATTGTTAGATTGTAATGACTGATCAATGAAGTACTCTACATACTCCATAATTCCTCAGCGGGGTTCAGGGCTAGGCTAGGCCCCGAGCGGGGCTTTGGGGGTGGTAGCCCCCAATACAGCCAGGGTCATTAGGCCGTGGCTATCTAAGGGTTCGAGGGCAAAGCCCATGAGATTTTTTTTGGGCCAACATGTAATTATTAATTATAACCCTAAAGCGATAAAAATACTTGTATAAAAGGGCTTAGGGTTAGAGATTGTTTCATTGTGGGTGATGTGAAAATTGGTTCTTGTAGTGGTATTGAGCTATAAGGGATTACAAATTATAATCTGATTGTAATAATATTGGATTTTTTGTTTGTGGACATAGCCTAGGGATTGGGTGAACCATGTTAAATTTTGGTGTCTTGTGCTCTCTTCTGTGTGATCTATTATTTTCTGATATTATTTGTATTTACATGTAATTGTTATTTATGTCCATGGTTTAATCCTAACACTGATCTTTGATCTACAACTCTAATTTGTTGGTTGAGATTCCTTTGGAGTGTAATGATCACCTTATTGTGATAGATAAATCTTTGTTGCTCCTTATACTGCTTGTAGCCTTTTTACTTTGCACTTATGCTCTTGGTGTGTCTCCTATCTAATTCTCATCTTTGGATGTGATATAATACATTGCATATATATCAATCCAAAATACAATACATTAAAGTCAACTACAATACAAGTTTCACCAAAATACACAAAGCCGGCTCAACTACTGGTACTCGAGTTCTAAAGACAAACTCGATGAGGTTTTGATACTCAGCAACCATTGTCAACACTCGGTATCATCATGCTCTTGGTAGATGTAGAGGCTTGGTTCATACTAATTAGTTCCAAGTAGTCTAAACTTGGTTAGCACCGATGACTCGATGAATACTATGAAACTCGACATATAAATTGAATCACTTGGTTGATGCTTCATGGCTCGCTCAACACTTGATTCACATCACTAATGTTTTGAACTTGGTAAACAATAAAGACCACAACTTGCACTGTTCAACTCGGTAAACACTATGAAGCTCAATTTGCACCGATATTCAACAACTCGGTAGATACTACTCTATGCGAATTGAATACTGATTTTGGAACTCAGTAGCAATTGTAGAACTCGGTAGAACTCGGTTACCACTATAATTAGCAAGATAAACTCGGTAGCTACTAACCATTTTGACTAAGTGTGAGTCCCTAATAAAAAAACTTGACCATAATGCCAACAGTTTTGGTAGAACTCGGTTACCACTATAATTAGCAAGATAAGCTTGGTAGCTGCTAACCATTTTGACTAAGTGTGAGTCGCCAATAAACAAACTTGACCATAATGTCAACAGTTTCTTCTTAAGATTCAAAACTTTCATGGATTGATTCGAGCCAATAGCTACACTATTTGCTATAGAAATTTTTGAAGGCTTATTTACCCTAGGGTTTGTAGTCTAGTCTTCTAATCTAAATTCATATTTACTTCAGTTACAAGGGGGGTTCGGATACTAGGCATACTTAGTACAAGAATGATGCGCTAATTATTTCTTGACTCAAAATTCACTACTTACTTCTGCTATGTTTTCTTTATGAGTCTGATCTATTCCAGTTTCTATTGTAGGTTTCAACCAATTCTTATATCTACTTACCAAAAGCCAACCAATTCCTAATTCTTTCATCGGTTCCACTACATTTCTTTGAGCTGATGCTTCCCTATCTTTTAGGGTTTCTAGATTTCTAATATTATACAATCTGACCAAGGTTGAAAAGTTGCCATTATGGTTCTTAACCACTTAATTTAATTTCTCTGGAAGAAATTTTTTTTTGAAACCCTTTCCTGGTCTATCTTTCCCTAATTGTTTTCCTTTCCCTTTTTGGTGACCTTCCACAATATTGCCGTGAGTATTCACCTTTGATTTCTGTAAATTGGGGTTAGTGCTTCTTAAAAATTGCCTTTCCGGGAGCCATTCCGAGTCTAGTTTCCTTGCCTAGAGGGTTGTGGTAGAGATAAACTTTCGAGAATTTCAAACTTTTTTGTTGTCAAGATGGAATTGAATGTATATTTCGTTTGAGAAAAATGGGATTTTTTTGGATTCATTATTGTGCTTGATATTCATAGCAAAGCCATTTTTTTCCTATTTTCAAAGTGTTTTGGTGGATCATACTTATTATTATTATAATTATTTGTAAATATGTTTTATAAATTAAATTATATAAAATTAATAAAAAATAATTGATATTTTTTTGATAGATAATTAGTTGAAACCTAGCTTATTTATTATTCATATATTATTATTATTATTTGTTGAGATTAATTATTATTCTTATGTGTAAGTTTGAGTAGAATCCAAGATCTCCCACATAAAGGTTCACAATTTACTATTGTATTATAGACTCTTGCTTTAAAAAAATGATATTATTTATAATATAATATTACGTTTAAATGTTATCAATTTCCAATTTCAATAATTTAATTAACATTTTAAATATATTTATAATTTTACATTGAAAGAACTTTAATTATAAAAATATTATTACTTCTAAAGATAACATAATAGACTATTTCTTGAGAAGGATCCCATAAAAAATGACATCATAGATTCTTTGTTGTGTGGTCAGCACTTGTTTTTCTACAATATATAAACAAAATTATTACTTCTACTATAACGTGACTTTATAGACTATTTGCTGAGGAGGAACCCATCAAAATTGACATCATGGATTCTTGTTGTGTGGCCAGTCGTTTTTTTTAACAATATAAAAAAATGATATGTTTTCTATCAATCCATTAAATAAATTACATTTCTTAAATTCTAATGACAAACAATTTGATCTTGTTTGCTGACTAAACGCCATGCCATGCCATGGGATAGCCGGCTCCAACCCACGGCACTTATCTTATTCAATCCCAACATTTATCCGAGAAAATCCATAACAATTTCAGTCCAGTAGAAAGGTTTTCATTTTTCCCCTTTCTGATTCACACAAGTTTGCAATGGCGTCCACAGAAATTCCAATGCAGACAGAAGCTTTCCGATACCGCCCTTACCTGGTGTCATCCACAGTCCCTGTTGAAAGTGAAACCCATCTCGATGCTGTTGATAAGCTTATCTCCAATGGATTCAACCATCTTCATGTTAAGGAGAACTATATTGTTCCTCCCAATGAACGCCCACAAATGGCAGAGGTTTCTCATTCTTATAGCATTCCAATAATAGACCTCAAAGATTTAGATGGTCCTGCCAGAAAATCGGTGGTGAATGAGATCAAACGTGCTTGTGAGGAGGATGGTTTCTTCCAGGTAAAAGTATTTGTTCGTTTTGGTATTTTCTCTTAATCAAACTTTTTTCTGGTTCTGCTTAAATTTGGTAAAAAGATGATGGGAAAATATCCAGATTGTGAATCATGGGGTGCCGGAGACTCTCATGAAAAGCATGATGGATGTTGCCAAAGAGTTTTTTGAAATGCCCGTAGAAGACAGAGCATGCTTCTATACAGAGGATCCAAGACAATTGGTCAGGGTTTCCACAAGCTTCAATATCACCAAAGACAAATATCTCAACTGGATGGATTATCTAACACAGATTTGTCATCCGCTAGAGGAATGCATCCATGCATGGCCTCATAAACCTTCAACTTACAGGTAAGATCCAAAAAAACCCTAAATTGAAACAAAAAAATTGTCAAGGATCAAGGATTTTTCAAAGAATAAGCAAAAATGGGTCCTTGTTTTTGTTCTATGAAAACAGAGAGATTGCAGGGGAGTATGCTAAGGAAATAAGATCCCTCGGTTTAAGGCTCTGGGGAGCAATTTCTGAAGCTATGGGACAGGATTCAGATTATTTGAGTAGAGTCTTTAAGAAGGATAGACAGGTGATGAACATAAATTACTATCCGCCATGCCCAAATCCTGATCTCACACTTGGCATATCACCTCATTCAGATCCAGGAGGCATCAGTATTCTCATGCAAGGACTTGTCAGTGGCCTGCAAGTGCTCAGAGACGGAAAATGGGTGGCAGTAGAGCCCATAGCCAATGCATTTGTGGTCAACTTGGGAGATCAGATGCAGGTTTAGTATAAAATATATGATTTGATTTTAATGACTTGAAGTTTCTCTAATCCACGATAGTAAAATTTAAGAAATGAGGTGTAAATGATTGAAAATTTGATGTTTGAAATTATATACTACTTGCAAGATTGTTTTTGGAATCAGCTGTGTCTATTTTCTTGCATAGAGTTTTGGATCGCGCTGGGAAGTTCATAACTCTCTTCTTTCCAATGATGAAATAAAATGATCTGAAACATCAATACAACAAGATACAATGCTGATTTCCGAAACAATCTTGTAAATACCATATGAATTGTGAAAAATGCATACCAATTATATACAACATTATTCATCATCAGGGTGAATGATATGAAAGCGCATCTGCATCACAGATATATACACTGTTATTCATCATCAGGGTGAATGATATGAAAGCAAATATAAATTCATATGTACGTGAATGATAAAGAAGATAGATCTGGGTTCTTATATAGATTACTGATTTTCTTCAACAACATTTTGAATCTATATAAGATCTGCTTTCTTATCCTCTCAGATGATGAGCAACATATGTATTATACTTATGTTTCTGGATGAGATTGTGTTTTTTTCAATGATATTTTTTATCGTATTAATTATTCTCAAGTTCTTTAATTGTACTCGAAAGATCAGTAATAAAAAACACATACAATCTCATCCAAAAACACAAGAATATGGATTGTTAAATTTATTATCATTAACCATATGTATTTTAAAACTAAATTCAGAATTTCAAAATTTCCTTTTTTATGTGCTGAATTTTATAATGATTCATTGTGACAATCTGGATTTTTTTTGTTTTTTAAGATATTGAGCAATGGGAGATTCCAGAGCATCGAGCATCGGGCCATAACAAATAGTACCACTGCTCGTATATCCATTCCCACGTTTTATGGACCTTCGTTGGATGCATTCATTTCTCCTGCAGAATCAATGGTGGATGAGGAGCATCCAGCTCTGTACAGAGGATACAGGTTTGAAGAATACATGGGCGTATTTTGGAGCCAGGGATTGAAGAGAAAGACCATTTTGGATGGTTTCAAGATACAATCTGGTTAATGAAATTATTCATTGATGAATTATCTATGCCAGTAAGGAAACTAATTTGCAACTTATATGTTTGTAATATGAAAGGGAAAGGCCCAAAACCTGTACTTTCTACCATCACTATCCATGTATTTTATTAATGACCCTCTTTGCATGTGTTAATGTTCTGGTGGATTCCTTACCATAGTGATACAGTGGTGCAGGGATATCTAATATAGTAGTGCTTCACAGTCCATCTTCTATTCCTAATTTTCCCTTTGCTGTATGCTTTGAGAAATATTATATTTTTGTAATTTCTTTCATTGTAAATCAATGTAAACCTTCATTTCATTTTCTGTTATAGAATTTTATCTTCGTACATCTAGATATTTTATTTTTTATTTTCTATCTAGATCTAATATACAGAAAACAAGATGGCCATCTTGTTCTAGTGGCTTCTGACATTCTATAAGATCAACCAATTTAAATTGCTAGTTTCTGATGTTTACAATAAGTAGACAATGAAAATACAATTAAAATTTTTTAACTAAAAGAGGGGTAAAAATTTTATTGAATATCAAAGAGCGCTGAATAACACAAGAAAGAAAGAGAACTACAGAGCTTTATCCTGGTCCACAAGTTGAACCAGCATCTGAGATAAATCAAGGGGAAGCATCCTATGATGAAGAATATTCCAAGCCGGCCCTTGCTCAGAGGCCCATTTAGCCAGACAATCAGCCACACTGTTCCACTCACGAGGGATATGCATAAAAGACAAAGAATCCAGAGAATTGCATAACCAAATGATCTGTTGAATAATCAAAGCCAAATGCCAATCCACATGCACAAAGTTCCTATTATGCAATAAGTTCACAACCACCTGTGAGTCAGTTTCACAGATGATTCTTTTTCAGCGACGTTGACAACACCATTCCACCCAACTCCCCCAATACCAGCCGAACCAGAATTTCCCCGAAAAAAATACAATTAAAATTTTAGTACTGAAGGGATAATGTTATTATTATTAGATATCCCCATAGTTACATCACTGCCATTACTACTGTATGAACTATGTAGAGGAAAGCAGATATCGCTGCAGCATGTAATCACATAAATGCTAGAAAACTCAAAACAAGTGCTACTGCTAGTAAATACAGTGTGGCATTTCTGCCCTCTTGCATGCTTTTGGTTTAGGTTTTCACTTAAATAGAAGTAACAAGGATGAGCTATAGTAAAAATGGGTCCAATAATGAGAATGAAAGCACGCACAATTAATTCAATAACAAAACACAAGAAGTATTATGTCCATAATTATCTATATAATATTATTTTCTTCCAATATTAATTTGATACAATTTCAGTTTTAAAATTTAAATTGAATAATACCATATCTTTTAATTTCCATGGTCAAAAGTGAAAATTTATTTTACTAAGAAGATCTAGAGGAATAGGATAATCTTATCCTAAATATCAAATAAGATCTGAAGGAATAGGGTAATATCATCCACCCTATTTTACAGATAAAGTATTACTTTATAAGGTACCTAGTGCCTACTATACATACCAGCATATGTATGTTCTAACAACAGCAATTATATATATCACACTTTCTAGTTATGGATTGATTTTGGTCTTGAAGGGATCCAAAACCCTCTTCACTGAATTCCCTAGTCTCCAGAAATCCCTCATGTATTCTTCAAATTTATATCGTCTGTACAAAGCCGGATGCTCTTCATCCACCATGGATGCTGCAAGAGCAATGAATGCATCCAACGAAGGCAAATAAAAAGGTGGGAATCGATATCCTTGCACTAGTTCCATTTGTCACAACCCTGTGCATGATGTTTTTGAATCTTCCATTGCTTACAACCTTGCAAAACCCACACAAAAACAACTCAAAATTCAGTCCTCCCAAAATTAGTTTAGAACAGGGGAAACTTGTATGCAGTGAATAGCACTTGTAAATATATAATAAACCTAAATTTGATCTCCCACATTCACTAGAAGGGCATTGGGTATGCGTTATACAGAAAACCATTTCCCATCTTTGAGCACTTGCAGGCCATTCACATCTCCTTGCATCAAAACAGCCATGCCATTTTTATCAGAATGAGGTACTGTGCCAAGGGTAGGATCTGGATTTGGGTATGGATGATAGTAATTTATGCTCAGTACCTGGATATGCTTTCCAAATATTTTATTCAAATAATCAGAATCTTGTCCCATAGCTTCAGAAATTGCAACCAGAAGCCTTAAAACATCAAGTTGTTATTCTTAATTATTAAATGTTCTCCAAATAATATAAGTTGTTATTCTTAATTATTGTCAAACATTTTTTATGGAAATTATGTTGTATGGTACATGTGAAATTGATATATGAACATCAAAACAAAAATTATTATAACAAATGTCTATTTATAAATCATTTATTTGAATCACTACCATAGGTGAGATTGATATACAAGTTCTTACAGAAAACTTCATTATCATAAAACACATCTATTTGTAAAGTATTTGATTTAGATTATTCACAATAGATAAAATTGATATATGAGCTTTTATAAGAAGCTTTATTATTGTAAAAAATTAAGATCTATGAAAGTATTTTGTGAAATTTGCTCCTATTCTATTCAGCTATGGCACTTTTGGTGGAGTGCTTGGGGTTGCTCTTGTAGGCATGCTTCCTCTTTGCCTGAGTTTTGGCCCCGCTTGGGAAGTGCTCCCTCCAAGTCTTCTCCTCTCCATGCTGCTTGGATTGCTGGTCCTTCATTCATGCTTTGGCATATCTGGTTGGAGAGGAATTGTCGAATATTCCAAGATGTTCGGCTAGATGTTTTGCATCTTTGGTGGAAGATCTCACATTCTCTTCAGGAAACTATTCATGTGAAGTATGAGCTAGATGGGGGTATGGATTCAGTTGATCTTGCTATATGCAATCGCCTCAATTTTCATCTTCAGGATGGGGCTATAGCTCAAAGGTTTCCTTCTATGTCCAGGCAGCTTCAACATCAGAGGAAGGGTCAGGTAAATCAGGATGGGCATTGGACTCCTCCTCTCTATGGAGTTCTAAAAATTAACACTGATGGTTCTTCCCGAGGGAATCCAGACCCTACTGGTATTGGGGGAGTGGCTCGCTGTAGTTCTGGTGATGTTAAATTCTTTTTCTCAGTTCATAAGGGTGATTTCACTAACAATCTCATGGAAGCTCGGGCTATTTTATATGCTGTGGAACAGTGTTGCTTGCGGGGATGGCATAAGATTATCTGTGAGTCTGATTCCTAGGTGGTGGTGAACTTGCTTTCTTCGCAGGAGCTTGACAATGTTAGTTGGTAGCTGGCCACTGTTGTTAATCAAATTATTCTCTTCTCTACCTCTTTTCAATTCATTAGGTTCACATATATTCCTCGTAAATGGAACAAAGCTGCTGATTGTTTAGCCAAATGGGCTTCTAGTCATGATCTGGGTTGGAATATTATGGATAGGAGGCAACTTTCCTTTGAGATGGTGCAAGAATTTGATGATCTTGTTGCTCAGGATCGAGCTCCTTGTTGTATTCATTTCTGTCTTAATAATTTTTTACCCCTCTTTTTCCAAAGTATTTTGTGAAATCTCATTCAAATGTGAGTTTTTATTTAATCCTTGGCACTAGCTAATTATAACAAATTTGTAATTTGAAAAAAAATGTGCATATTTTAGATTTTGGTATTGTTATGATGGAGAGAAGAACATGAGCGAGAGGCAGAGACATTGTTAGGGGGGTGAGTGCACCAAGATGGTGTACAAAAAGGGCAGTATAAATACACTTTTTTTTGAAATCAAGTAAACCTGGACTTGGATGAGACATTTGAGTGTCATCCACAAAAAATGACAAGATATGTAAAACATACAAATTTTAGTACTTTGAATCTACTTTCTAAACTACTGTAGTTTTTACAAAATGGATAAGATTAGGTGGGTCAAGCCCTGCACACACGAAAAATAGTACCTAGTTTTTTTAGAAAATATAACATAGTTGTTTTCGTGTGTAGCACAAAAGACCAAGTTATATTTAGTAACTTGCATATCCCTTTGGTAGGATGATAGTTAAGAGTCATATCTAGAAGTTGTGTATTTTTTTGTAATTTCATGATGAGTATTTTTTTAATTATGAATTATTGAACTAACTACATCCTAGAATTTTGGTACCTATTTGTGTGATGAGCATAACTTGCATCAAAATAATAAAAAATGAAAACTTTTTTTTTAAAGTGTATAGAATCAAGTGTAAAATAATATATAATTTATTTTTTAATTTGGTTAAGTATATAAAAATTTATTAAAAAAATGGTAGACATATGTCTGTGAAGAATGTCAAGGCATTGGTAAAAGTAATTAAAGCTTACAATGTTAATTTTGTCCAAATTTAGAAAAATTTATATGGTTAGAAAGCTAAGAAGATGTGTAAGATTATGGTGGTGATTTTAGAGATACCCACTTCACCATTAGAAAACCTAATGAAGGCAAAGACGTGAATTCATCTTAGAAGATGAAAAAATGTCTTAAAAAAAAAATGGAGGGAAAATAGTCTCCCAAGCCTTTGGGTAATTTTCCTAGGCTATCACCAAGCCATAACCTAATCAAGTTTTTAGGATTCAAATAACCCAATTGGGTTATGAAAATAAAAAATGCATTCAGAACTCAATCAAGTTTTTGGGATTCAAATAACCCGATCGGGTTATGAAAATAAAAAGTACATTCAGAACCCGATCGAGTTCTACAAAATTTGATCTGGTTTTGTATTACTACTTCACAAGGTTAGACTGGTGGAGAGAGAGAGAAAAAGATCAAGTTATGTATTCTAATAAAAACGTGTCTATCATATCCCCCAATCCTTGTCTCCATCCCATCCTCTCTCTACATCACTCCCTCTCTCTCATTTTCACTCTTTATCTTGTCCCTGTCTCTCTTTCTCCTATCCCCTTCTCTCTCTCACTCTTTATATCATATCCCCTACTATATATATATATATATATCTGCCTCCCTCCCTCTCTCTTATCCCTCCTCCCTCTCTCCCCAAATCTCTCTCCCGCCTCTCTCTCTCTCTCTCACACACACACATTCATATCCCCTCTCCCATCTCTCTCTCTCTCTCCCTCCCTCTCCTTCACTCTCACACACACATGCATATCCCCCCTCTCTCTCTCATCCCCTTCTCTCTCTCTCACTCTTTCTATCACATCCTCTAATTCCTCTATCCATCCCATCCTCTCTCTATCTCTCTCTCATTATCTCTTTGTCCTATCCTCTCTCTCTCTCTCTCTCTCTCCCCCATCACCCCTCTTTCTATTATCCCCTTTTCTCCCTCTCTCTCATTCTCTCCATCTCTCTCACACTCTTTGTATCATATCCCCTAATCTCTCTCTCTCTCTCTCTCTCTCTCTCTCTCTCTCTCACACACACACACACACACACACACACACACACATTCTCTCCACTTCTCTCTCACTCTTTCTATCATATCCCCTAATCTCTCTCTCTCTCTCACTATTTCTATCATATCCCCTAATCTCTCTCCCTCTCCCTCTCTCTCTCATATCCTCTAATTCTTCTCTCCATCCCATCTTGTATCTCTCTGCCCTATCCACTCCCTCTCTTTGTCCTATCCCCTTCTCTCCCTCTCTCTCATTCTCTTCCTCTCTCTCTCATTCTCTCCATCTCTCTCACTCTTTCTATCATATCCTCTAATCTCCCATAATCTCTCTTAATCTCTCTCTCTCTCTCTCTCTCTCTCTCTCTCTCTCTCTCCTTCCTATATGATAATCTCTATATCTATCTCTCTATCCCTCCTACCACATAATCTCTCTCATATCCCAGGTATCCACTTTCTCCTATCCTCTTCTCTCTCTCTCTCTCTCTCCATCTCTCTTATTCACTCTCCCTCTTCATATCCCCTTCTATCTCTTTATCCTATAAAATCCAATCCATATGGACAATGCAATCTGAACTCAATAACCTGATCAGGTTATTGAAAACTATAAATAAAATAGCATGTCAATGGTTATTATGCTATTTCAGTGTGGTCCGGACTAGATTCTACTATTGTTCACATGTATTTGTATACTAGGTATGCAAGTTTAAGTTTTTTTGTGTTTGAAAATGCTAAATTTGATATTTTTCATGTGCCAACATCTTATTTAATGTTATTATCTTATGATTGAGCATAAAATAATCATGTTAGTATCTTATTGTTTATTTTATTCATGTTATTGATTGTTGGGTAGTTTGCATCTATAGTCATGGGAAAGAACAAGAGAGGAACAACTGAAAAACGAGAGGCAGCAAAGGCAAAAGCAAGGGAGTGTATGAGGAGATTACATGAAAGTACATCATCAAATGCCTCCAATGTAAGTGATGAAAATCTACCTATTGATATTGATGTCAAAAATGTACCTAATTTGACAAACAAAAATGTTTAGCATACCACAATTGAAATGATTATGACAAATACACTTACATCACCTGATGCCCCTAACGTGACATCTCAAGTTGAAGTAATGAATACACATAATGTAAGTAATGAAAATACAGAGCATGCACGTACATCAACCTCTCCTAAAATAATTTGTAGAAAATTAAAGTTTCTATTTAACATTGATGAGAATATTTTGAAGCCAATGCATGACAAAATGTCAAAAGGAAATTGTAGGAGAATTTTTTGAAAGATTTGGAATAACTATTTTGAGAATTTAAATAAAAGTGGAAGATTAAAACTTGTGTTGATCTCAAATTGGTTTTGACAAGTGAGTGTCCACACACTTAAGTCATCTACTTATTTCATGTCGAACAAGTAGTACATGCCAAGAACAACATTTATATGATAGAGCATGTCGAGTCCACAATGAGTGTCGAGTCACTCATGTGCCAAGTCACTCAAGTTCTAAGAAGACAATGTATTTCAAGTGATTCATAAGCCGAGTAAGAAGTGCATGCTGAGTTATTTAGATGCCGAGTCATAGTATAAAAATTAGTATATGTCGAGCATTAAAGACTTCAGATGCCGAGTAAGATAGTTTTGTCATAGTTGTTTGTAATGGCACAAACAACTATGTAAACCATTTTCGAGCTGACTTAAAGATTGAATTATAATATTTTGGAGATAAGAATGAATCTTAAGTTGGAATCCCTATGAATTGCATGCTTCCAATCAAGAAAAGGGAAGGCTTAAGTGGCAAAATGGATGAATCACAGTTGTTGATTCATACCTAACCCTAAGCCACCTAAGTCTTCTTAAGGAGGAAAAACCCTAGAATTTCTAAGATGTGTGGAAGAAGTGAAGAGAGAAGTTTGCATGCCCAAATTGAGCATTCATGGTGGCTAAGGAGTTATGATCTGAGATTACATTGTAGAGTTAGTTAAAGGAGAATAGAGGAAGGGAATAGCATACAACAGAGAGACATCTGATCAAGAAGGATCGAGAATACACTAGTTTAGAGGTGATCTGTCATCAAGAAACAAAGTGCTAACCATAGGATAATTGTTGAATCATTCTAGCCAGGTGAGACCTAACAATCTTTGTAGGCCTTTAATAGGGTAGACCTTTCATAAGGTAGATCATGTCTCATGATTAAAACATTGTAACTTTCATTGGACACATTTTATTATTGCAGTAGTGAAGATTTGTGGGTATCATCCCCACCCTAGTTTTACCTTCTCATTGGAGTGTTTCTGGGTAATCATATCTAGTGTCTTACATATGTGAATGTTTACTTGTTTACATAATTAGATGTACATGCTTTACATAGTATTTTGGTTTACTTAGTGAATGTATGAGATGGATGTGTGGTGAATGTTTTTATGGGTCAAAATTTAAATTACTAATTCACACCCCCCAAATAAGTTTACCGTTGCTGTTGTAATTCCAACAATTGGTATCAAAGCCTTGTTCTCTAAAAGAGAAGCTTTGCAGCTTTGAGGAGAGATCTTGGAAATAGAAGTCTACAAGTTGGGAAAGATTATTGAGATTTAGAGAATTAAAATAAAACTAATTCTACATCAACTGAATGAAGCAAGAGAAGAACTAAAGAAATCTTTAAAGAGAAGGAAGGAAATTGCTATTGAGGAGAATGACACACAATACAGAGAGATGGACACTACTAAGTTATTTGCTAATGGAGACTCCAATGAATTTGATGTAGCAGTTGCAAATCTAATGGAAAAGAATGGCGCTCAAGTTGAGGAAATCAAAAATCTCAAATTAGAGCAAGAATCACAAGTCATACTAATATTTGAGGTGACTAAATAGAAGAAGAAAGCTATGGAAGACAAAGCCATGATTGAAGATGACAAAAGAGTTTTGACCAATGGAGTGGAAATGAAGTCAATAGAGCTAACTAAGATTTCCAATATGCAATTGGATAGTCTAAGTCAAATGATGAATGGCAACTATGAATTGAATGTCAAGGACATTGAGATAACAAAATTGAAGTTGAAGAATGAGCAACTAAATAATGACCTAAATAGAAAATCTTATAAGTACATTACTTCAATTAATCTTATTTTATAATTATATTAATAAATATTTATTTTATTAATTTTAAGTATATTTTATTAACCATAGTTACATTTTATTAACTATAAATGCAAAGGCAAGTAAACTACGTGGCACTTGTTTTTTAGTCATGTACTAAAAGTTGAGCATAAAAACAACATAATTTAATTTTCTTCGAAGTTGAAGTGCCCAAAAGACACTTGATTGACAATCTATTTGCATTAGTTATAGTACAATAATTTTATAATTTTTAATTTATATGTTAAAATAAAAACTATTTAGTGAGACGCATTTTGACCCTAAGCACATTCTATAGTACATGCAACACGATTTTTTATCATAGTATGTTGCTTCACATTTATTTTTTAATATTTATATAATAACAAACATATTCTATAAGAATCTTATTTGCACATAGAGATCATTTGCACATAGAGATTTATATATCACACTTTATATAGTAATAGATAGATAAAAATTTAGAAGTAACTTAAGATAGATGGATAGGCTTGAAGTTGTTGCTCATGTCATTAAATTTCCAAAAAAAAAAAAAAACAACTTCAGACATTTCAAAATCTAAAACATAAAAGTGAGACAAAGTCTTTTTATAGCTCTATTTTAAAACTATAATACTTATTGTAAACTTAAACCTAAATCCTAATCATAATTTTGATGAAAAAATTAGTTTATTAATTAACAAGTTTTATGCATTAAACCTAAACAAAATCATTTCACTACAGTAATTTTTATTTCTTTTAATGTATATTTTTTGAATTATAGTATGAATGTTTTTGAAATTAAAAGCAACCAAAGCAAGGGGGTCGGCCCATATACAAGCAAAAAGTTGGTAACCAACACATTACTAGTTAAAACCACCAGCAGACAAAAAACTAACTAAACAACATTAAAGTTCCAAATGTTTCCAGAAACAACCAGAGACCAGCAGCTAAGCTAAAACCAAATAAAGAAAACAAGCTAACTATGAAAGTTCCACATAATAAAAAATGGTAACCAGGCCAACCCGAGTCATAAGTACAGTTGTAAACTAGCAAAACCAAACTACTAGTAAAACATTAAAAGTCTTGGATCCAAAGATCCCAGTAAACTAAAAAAACTTTAAAAACTTAGTTTTCATTTTTTCTTTTCCCCTTCACGTGCAGTAGGATCCGGGCCCAGTCATCAGCAAGGAACTTGAAGAGAAATCTATGGTCCTCAATATCCATACCCGCGTCCTCCTTTTCTTGTGCCAGCAAGTGAAGGGTGGTGGCAGTAGCATGAGTAACTTTAAGGCCGAATTTGGAGAAGGTAAAGAACCCCTCCTCCAAAGCTTTAACCCTTCTTTCTAGATTCATATATCGCTCCTTCAGCACTTCGGTCCCTTCCTTAGACCCTGCTTCAACCTTTGATACATCCTCCTTAATTTTTTACACCTATAAATCATCCTGTAAAACCCGTGGGTTAGAAGAACTCATCCAAAGCTTTAAATTATAGTATACCTACTTCAACTTTTGAATTATAGTATGAATGTTAATTTAAATTACAATTTTGATAAAATAGTAAACATCATATAATTTAAAATATATAAAAATCAATAAACTATAATATACAAAAACTACATATTTATTTGTGTTTATAATAATTAAAAATATATAAATCAGATATTTATATAATGAAATTATTAATATTCAACAATAAAAAATAATACTTGTAATTATATAATCGTATGTATATCCTTATAAATTTTATATTTAACTCTAGTACTCTAATCTATTTTTGTTTGCATATGGATTAACTCACCATTGGCTTAGTCCGTTCCAAATGAATTATAAATAATAATTGATCTAGTGCGTACGAAGTTGATTGGATAGATAGAGACAAAGAGGACGGATGTCAGCAATGGCATAGATAGGCATGGCATGGCCGCTGCAAATAAGTTGCATCTTAGCCAGTGCCGTTGTTGGAGAATCTATTGAATAATACTTTCTTCAATGTTTCTGGGTTTTTGTAACGTTTGTTGTTTTATATTGGAAACTGCATACATGAAGATACATGGAAAATTGATTAGCAGTTTCAAAATGTTATGCAGGTGAAGGTTCCAGATAAGTGAATTATTAATGGTGTTGTTTTGAAGAAACAAAAATTTTACATTGGACAGGTAATCTTGTAAATTGTATCATCTAACCATAGGATAATTGTTGAATCATTCTAGCAAGGTGAAACCTAACAATCTTTGTAGGCCTTTAATAGGGTAGACCTTTCACAAGGTAGATCATGTCTCATGATTAAAACATTGTAACTTTCATTGGACACATTTTATTACTGCAGTAGTGAAGATTTGTGAGTATCATCCCCACCCCAGTTTTACCTTCTCATTGGAGTGTTTCTGGGTAATCATATCTAGTGTCTTACATATTTGAATGTTTACTTGTTTACATAATTAGCAAAAAGAGGGGTAAAAATTTATTAAGACAGAAAGGAATACAACAAGGAGAGCTCAACAAGGAGCTCGATCCTGAGCAACAAGATCATCAAATTCTTGCACCATCTCAAAGGACAGTTGCCCCCTATCCCTAATATTCCAACCCGGATCATGACTAGAAGCCCATTTGACTAAACAATCAGCAGGTCTATTCCATTCTCGCAGAATATACTTGAACCTAATAAACTGAAAAGAGGAAGAGAATAAAAGAATCTACTTAACAACAGTGGCCAGCTGCCAACTAACATCCTCAAGCTCTTGCGAAGAAAGCATGTTCACCACCACCTGGGAATCAGACTCACAAATAATCTTACTCCATCCCCACAAGCAACACTGTTCCACAGCATATAAAATAGCCTGAGCTTCCATGAGATTGTTAGTATAATCACCCTTATGAATTGAGAAGAAAAATTTAACATTCCCAGAACTACAACGAGCCACTCCGCCAATACCATCCGGACCAGGATTCCCAAGAGAAGAACCATCAGTGTTAATTTTTAGAACTCCACAGGGAGGAGGAGTCCAGTGCCCATCACGGTTAACCCGACCCTTCCTCTGATGGTGAAGCTGCCTGGACATAGAAGGAAACCTATGAGCTGCAACCCCATCCTACAGATGAAAATTGAGGCGATTACAGATAGCAAGATCAACCGGATCCATACCCCCATCAAGCTCACACTTCACAAGAATAGTTTCCTGGAGAGAATGTGATATTTTCCACCAAAGATGCAAAACACCAAGCTGAACATCTTGGAATATGCGACGATTCCTCTCCAACCAGATGTGCCAAAGTATGAAAGATGGGCCAACAATCCAAGCAGCATGGAGAGAAGAAGACTTGGAGGGAGCACTACCCAAGCGAGCCTAGAACTCAGGCAAAGAGGAAGCATGCCGACAAGAGCAACCCCAAGCGCTCCATCAAAGGTGCCATATCTGAGTAGAATAGGAGCAATGGAAGAACAGATGGGAGACAGACTCCTCTCCATTACCACACCAAACACAATAAGAGGGGCCTTGAAATCCATGTTTACAAAGATTATCCCAGGTAAGACAACGGTTGTGAGCCACTAGCCACATGAAAAAATTGCACTTGGACCAAGAAAATTTATTCCAGACTTGCTTCCACCAAGGGACCTTAGCATCCCCAAATAATTGTCTAGTTATCTCCTGATACCCAGCAGAGACATGATATTTACCAGACAAGGTATCGCCCCAAGCCAATACATCTGGACCAAGCAAAGAGGAACACTCTCTAGAGCCCAAAATTTGAGAAAGCTCCTGACGATCCATGTCTGTACCTCCAGGAGGCCAATCAGAGGAATGCTTCCATCTATAACCAACAACAGGTCCCAATTGATAAGGAGTCTTGTAATGAGCCACTTTATCCCATCCAGCGGCAAGAAAAGAGTCACAAAGAGGCTGAAGATGAGGGTATATGGATAAAATGGAAGGGAATCCATCCCAAGCATCAGACCAAAACAAAGCCTGAGAACCTCCTTTACATATCCATAACAGACACCTCTTCACCAACAATGCACCTGTCTTCAAAGTATGCCAAACCATTGAGCCACGACCTTCAAGAGGAAGTGCAGAAACAGAGCAAGGATCAGCACCATGAAAATATTTATGAGTGATAATACGAGCCCAAAGTTGATGCTGTCCAGAGCACTATCGCCAATAAAGTTTAGCAGCCAAAGCTTGTCTACTCAATAGAGCAGAACGAAGACCAAGACCGCCCTCCTTTTTAGGCCTACAAACAGTTGCCCAATTAACCAAGCTCCATTTAGTACTACGCAAATTACCACTCCAAAGGAATTGTCGAGAAAGAGCATCAAACTCCTTGAGAAAGTAAATAGGTGCAGCATGAACCATGCTTCTATAAGTAGGAAGAGCTTGGATAATAGCTTGAAGAAGAGTAACCCGGGCAGCAGTAGAAAGCCATCTATGAGTCCAATGATTTACCTTATCCTGAAGCTTGGTAATCAAATTTTGCCAGAAGAGACGTGGCTGCCTAGAAACAGCAATAGGAATGCCAAGATAAGTCAAAGGAAGTGAACCTATCTGAAACCGTAGGATACCAACAATCCTGTGCTGAATAGAATCAGGAGTGTTAAAAAATTAAATGAAAGATTTGTGCTCATTAACTTTCTGGCCTGAAGCTGCCAAATAAACGTCCAAAGCATGTCGAAAGGCTTCAGCTTTCTTGATCCTAGCAAGACCGAAAAGAGCAGAATCATCAACAAATTGAAGATGGGAAAGAGAAGGTAAGCCATTACCCCACCGCCAGCCTTGAATAGAATTCTGGGACACCTGATGCTTAATGAATCTGCCCAAGCCTTCAACCATGATGATGAATAGATATGGGGAGAGAGGGTCACCTTGGCGGAGGCCTCTAGAAGCACCAAATAGTTGTGAAGGTTGACCATTAATAAGAATAGAAAAAGAGGTAGAAGTAACGCAACTCATAATCCAACTCACCCAGTCAGAGCTAAATCCAAAAGAAAGAAGAATACTCCTTAGGAAGCTCCATTTAACTCTATCGTAGGCCTTAGCCATATCCAGCTTAACAAACATGGCTCTCTCCCTTGAAGTAGCCATAGAGTGAATAGCCTCAGTAGCAATAACCACCCCATCCAAAATTTGTCTTCCAGCAACAAAACCACCTTGTTCTTCTGAGATAATAATGGGAAGCCACCTTTTCAGTCTCTCAGCAATCAGCTTAGTAATAACTTTGTAAACCACATTACATAAGGCAATTGGTCTAAAAAACTCCAATTGATTAGCACCCTCTCTCTTAGGAATGAGAGTCAAGAATGTAGAGTTCAAAGCTCGAAGCATTTGCTTGCTAGCATAGGATTCTTTAACCACCTCCAACAAATCATGATTAATGATGTCCCAAAATTCCTGAAAGAATTCAACTGGAAAACCATAAGGACCAGGAGCCTTCCCCTTAGGCATGCCAAAGACCACCGCCTCCAGCTCTTCCAAAGAGATAGGACGCATGAGATAATCATTCATTTCCTAAGTGATAAGAGAAAGAATACAGGACAAAATAATATTTTCTTCATTATCAGCAGGAGGAGAGTCCTCAGAGAAGAGGGTAGAGAAGTACGAAATAGCCTCCTGGAACAAAGCTGGCAAGGAATTCAGTTGGATACCTTGAGAATTAACCAAAGAAGAGATAGTGCTCTGATTCCGGCGAGATTGCACTGTTTTATGGAAATAGGCAGTGTTTTGATCACCTTCCTGGAGCCAATCAACTTGAGCCTTTTGCTTCCAAAAAATTTTCTCTCGAAGTTCCCATTCTTCTAGAGCTCTAGAAGCAAGGGATTCAGCCTGGCCAAGATCCTCCGAGAAACCTCGATCTCTAATCTCCCTTGTGATGACATCAAGATTTTCTTGAGCAAGCCTCTTCATAAAGTGAAGATTCCCAAAGCATTCCCTATTCCATATCTTGAGCTGCCTTTTAACATATTGAAGCCTTTTAGAAAATGAGAACATTGCAGTACCATATGCAGGGGCACCATCTTTCCACCAACAAAAAACAAAATCATGAAGAGAGGAGTCACGAAGCCACATCAACTGGAACTTAAAAGGAGGATGCTTCGGAACATAAGCCCCTATAGCAGAAAATTTGATTGGCCAATGATTTGAACCCCTCCAATCAAGGATTTTTGAAGAGATAGTAAGGGTGCCACTAAGCCAGAAGCAAGAAACAAGAAATCTATCCAGGCGTTCTGAGATAGCAGCAACACCAGTCCTGTGATTATTCCAGGTATAGAGGCCATTAGAAGGCTTAACATCAGAGAGATGCAAAAGAGATATGTGTTGCCGAAGAAGAGCAGAAGAAGGCCCCAATCTAGCCAAACCACCATGCTTCTCTTCCAGACTTAAAACTGAATTGAAGTCCTCTGCTAACACCCAAGGATGATAAGGATGACAATTTCTAACATATTGAATATGTTCCCAAAGTTCCTCCTTTCCCACAAGATCAATAGGTGCATACACATTAGTAACCATGATTACCTCTCTTAAGTCTAGAGCAGAAGCTACCATAGAGAGAGCTGAGCGAGAAGACATCCAGCCAAGAGGAGAAATTTTTTGAGGATCCCAAAATATAGCTAAACCACCAGCACTGCCTATTGCCCCAACACACTGGCATTGGCCACGAGACCAAATACTAGAGGCATGTTGGACCATAGACTCCATAGAGAGCTTAGTCTCTTGGGTACAAAAAACATCAGGACTATGATCAACCACCAAGTTATGAATAGCCTTTTGTCTAGGGATGCTATTCAACCCCCTTACATTCCATGAGAGAATAATCATCATTGGGTAGATTTGGGAAAATGAGAATCCAAAGGTTTCACTGAACCAGACTCAATCAATATATCTCCTGTGAGTTTAATCTTCTCTTGGTCTGTTTTGTGCCCACTCCTTAGAGGGGGAGAAGAAGAAGCCCGCTTAAAGGGTCGAGGCAGCAAACCCAAGGGGAGAGGAGATCCCTTGCCCTTACCTGATGGTAGCACATCCTTAACCAAGTCAGCCAAAACAACATCATCATCTTCCAACACTGCAGGAGTCACCAGAGCCGCTGTCACAGGAGCTATAGGAACCTCACAATTCTGATATACTACAACTTGAGATGCCCCACAAGCATCATTAGGAACAGATCTCTCATCTGGGCAAGCTGGATCAGAAGAGATAGGAGGAGGAATACCCTCCTCTAGAACCATACTATCCAGCACCTCAAAACGGTTAAAACCTGAATCAGATAATCTTTCTTTCAAAGGCCTCTTTTGACCACGTCCCTTAGCTCGAGGACGAACAGGGGTAAATCCATCCTTATCCTGCATTGGAGCCTTACCCTTACCTGTAGCATCTTGTGGATTCATCCCCTTGGTAGTATTAACCATTTGAGATTGTCCTTTTCCTATAGTATCTGCCAAACCACCAGCATTGCCAGCTGTAGACCGATCCACTCCTTTGAAACTAGAGTTATGGGGGCACTATCGCAGTAAATGACCATACTCATGACAAATTCGGCAACGAAAAGGGAGGGATTCATAATCTAACTGCTGCACCCAAGAAGAATCCCCCAGACAAATTTCCAAAGAATCTGGTAATGGGTTATTCAAATTAATTTCAACACAAATTCTAGCAAAAGAAATAACCTTTTTATCGAGGGTTTGATGTGTGATAGCAGCTGGCTTCCCCAACAAAGCAGCAATTTGTCGAAGGATGTCTTCATGCCAAAATTTCAAGGGAAGACGAGGCAAGCGAACCCAAACTGGCACTGTTGAAGGGAGATCCTCAGCAGAATTAAAACCTGAATGCCAAGGTTTGACAAATAACCCCACATTGTTGTAGAAATAAGGGCCTCCTTCAAAAACCCGATCACGATCAGACATGCAAGAGAATACAACAAAAAAATAACTATTCCCTACCAACATAATCTCCATATCGCCTTCCACCTGCCAAGAGCGGCGGATCCATGCCTTAAGAGCGGATAGGGAAATTCGGATTCCAAGAAATTTGCATATCAAAGCATGCTTGGTCCAATAATCAATGTCCTCCATTACAGCCATTGGAGGAATAACTAGAATAGGGCGATCATGGCTACACGGAAGACAACCATTAACTTTTTTCAGCTTGGAGCTCTCCCCTGAATAAAATGATTCAGATCGCATTGCATGCATAGTTGGAGAAGAACCATCTATTCTCACCAACGGAGAAGAAATCCCAGGCCCTACCATGCAAACAATAAAACTCCAATCCAAAATTGACTGTAGAAGATCTCCAAAAACACCGACGTAAATTATGTCCAGTAGCTAACAATCCAAACATAACAGAAAAATAGTAAAGATAAAAAACCAAGAACAGGCTAGGGGGAAAACCCTAGCCCAGCCGGCAACCAACGCTTCTCAGAGACCATAAATTCAGACATCATAATATCACCACTCCTATCACTTCATCAAGTTTTTCATTCACTTGTTTACATAATTAGATGTACATGCTTTACATAGTATTTTGGTTTACTTAGTGAATGTATGAGATGGATGTGTGGTGAATATTTTTATGGGTCAAAATTTAAATTACTAATTCACACACCCCAAACACACCTCGCCCCCATAAGTTTACTTTTCCTATTGTAATTCCAACAATTGGTATCAAAGCCTTGTTCTCTAAAAGAGAAGCTTTGCAACTTTGAGGAGAGATCTTGGAAACATAAGTCTACAAGTTGGGAAAGATTATTGAGATTTAGAGAATTAAAATAAAACTCATTTTACATCAACTAAATGAAGCAAGAGAAGAACTAAAGAAATCTTTAAAGAGAAGGAAGGAAATTGCTATTGAGGAGAATGACACACAATATAGAGAGATGGACACTACTAAGTTATTTGCTAATGGAGACTCCAATGAATTTGATGTAGCAGTTGCAAATCTAATGGAAAAGAATGGCGCCCAAGTTGAGGAAATCAAAAATCTCAAATTAGAGCAAGAATCACAAATCATACTACTATTTGAGGTGACTAAATAGAAGAAGAAAGCTATGGAAGACAAAGCCATGATTGAAGATGACAAAAGAGTTTTGACCAATGGAGTGGAAATGAAGTCAATAGAGCTAACTAAGATTTCCAATATGCAATTGGATAGTCTAAGTCAAATGATGAATGCCAACTATGAATTGAATGTCAAGGACATTGAGATAACAACATTGAAGTTGAAGAATGAGCAACTAAATAATGACCTAAATAGAAACTCTTCTAACTACATTACTTCAATTAATCTTATTTTATAATTATATTAATAAATATTTATTTTATTAATTGTAAGTATATTTTATTAACCATAGTTACATTTTATTAACTATAAATGCAAGGGCAAGTAAAGTACGTGGCACTTGTTTTTTTAGTCATGTTCTAAAAGTTGAGCATAAAAACAACATAATTTAATTTCCTTCGAAGTTGAAGTGCCCAAAGGACACTTGATTGACAATCTATTTGCATTAGTTATAGTACAATAATTTTATAATTTTTAATTTATATGTTAAATTAAAAACTATTTAGTGAGATGCATTTTGACCCTAAGCACATTCTATAGTACATGCAACACAATTTTTTATCATAGTATGTTGCTTCACATTTATTTTTTAATATTTATATAATAACAAACATATTCTATAAGAATCTTATTTGCACATAGAGGTCATTTGCACATAGAGATTTATATATCACACTTTATATAGTAATAAATAGATAAAAATTTAGAAGTAACTTAAGATAGATGGATAGGCTTGAAGTTGTTGCTCATGTCATTAAATTTCCAAAAAAAAAAACAACTTCAAACATTTCAAAATCTAAAACATAAAAGTGAGACAAAGTCTTTTTATAGCTCTATTTTAAAACTATAATACTTATTGTAAACTTAAACCTAAATCCTAATCATAATTTTGATGAAAAAATTAGTTTATTAATTAACAAGTTTTATGCATTAAACCTAAACAAAATCATTTCACTACAGTAATTTTTATTTCTTTTAATGTATATTTTTTGAATTATAGTATGAATGTTTTTGAAATTAAAAGCAACCAAAGCAAGGGGGTCGGCCCATATACAAGCAAAAAGTTGGTAACCAACACATTACCAGTTGAAACCACCAGCAGACAAAAGATTAACTAAACAGCATTAAAGTTCCAAATGTTTGCAGAAACAACCAGAGACCAGTAGCTAAGCTAAAACCAAATAAAGAAAACAAGCTAACTATGAAAGTTCCACATAATAAAAAATGGTAACCAAGCCAACCCGAGTCATAAGTACAACTGTAAACTAGCAAAACCAAACTACCAGTAAAACATTAAAAGTCTTGGATCCAAAGATCCCAGTAAACTAAAAAAACTTAAAAAACTTAGTTTTCATTTTTTCCTTTCCCCTTCGCGTGCAGTAGGATCCGGGCCCAATCATCAGCAAGGAACTTGAAGAGCAATCTATGGTCCTCGATATCCATACCCGCATCCTCCTTTTCTTGTGCCAGCAAGTGAAGGGTGGTGGCAGTAGCATGAGTAACTTTAAGGTCGAATTTGGAGAAGGTAAGGAACCCCTCCTCCAAAGCTTTAACCCTTCTTTCTAGATTCATATACCGCTCCTTCAGCACCTCGGTCCCTTCCTTAAACCTCGCTTCAACCTTTGATACATCCTCCTTAATTTTCTACACCTATAAATCATCCTGTAAAACCCGTGGGTTAGAAGAACTCATCCAAAGCTTTAAATTATAGTATACCTATTTCAACCTTCGGATTATAGTATGAATGTTAATTTAAATTACAATTTTGATAAAATAGTAAACATCATATAATTTAAAAAATATAAAAATCAATAAACTATAATATACAAAAACTACATATTTATTTGTGTTTATAATAATTAAAAATATATAAATCAGATATTTATATAATGAAATTATTAATATTCAACAATAAAAAATAATACTTGTAATTATATAATCGTATGTATATCCTTATAAATTTTATATTTAACTCTAGTACTCTAATCTATTTTCGTTTGCATATGGATTAACTCGCCATCGGCTTAGTCCGTTCCAAATGAATTATAAATAATAATTGATCTGGTGCGTACGAAGTTGATTGAATAGATAGAGACAAAGAGGATGGATGTCAGCAATGGCATAGATAGGCATGGCATGGCCGCTGCAAATAAGTTGCATCTTAGCCAGTGCCGTCATTGGAGAATCTATTGAATAAGACTTTCTTCAATGTTTCTGGGTTTTTGCAACGTTTGCTGTTTTATATTGGAAACTGCATATATGAAGATACATGGAAAATTGATTAGCAGTTTCAAAATGTTATGCAGGTGAAGGTTCCAGATAAGTGAATTATTAATGGTGTTGTTTTGAAGAAACAAAACTTTTACATTGGACAGGTAATCTTGTAAATTGTATCAATAGAATCCTTTCTAAATTCACTTTTGCATCTAAAGCTTTTGAGCAATGTCCTCTGTTGTTTTAAATTCATATTTGCATCTGCAGAGTCTATATAGCAGAATTCTAAATATTTCATTAAAATTTATATTACAAAAAGTTAATAACACCTACTTATCACTAGAAAGTTAAATGTTAAATGCAAGAAAATCTATTACTCTTACCATGAAAGTCTCTGAAACTCTTTAAGTATCATAATCAGTATAGATTTTCATTTCTGAACTGTCAGCACAAGTTCTATACAGATCAGAGATGTATCCTCAAGTGATTCAACTACATTCAGACTTCATCTAAAGAACGATATGTAATTTATTTTAACTTCTATTTTAATAGAAAACAAAAGAAAGTGCCAATAATAGAAGCCCATTCCAGTGTCCCACCCAACCTTTGTCTCCCTTTGGCTTACCGGTAACTAGCCTTGGTTCATCCTATTATACAGCCCTGTTATAACTGTTGGAGATTGTAATCTCAACTATTGATGTGAGTGCATTCACATCAACTGATGAAGAGCTTGGTTATGAAAGATTTAATATTTGAAGACTCTTGTTTATTAACCTTTGTGTCCAGATCATAAATCTAATTTTATCTGCAAATTTATTAGTTTGTGTACAGACAGTTTCTATAATTTATAGAATTTTAATACCATATAAAATTTAGCTCAATCTGCACATCACAGTTGATCTAGCTATAATAGAACAAACAAATTTACAGATTAAAGAACAAAAATTTAGAGCAAGAATAAGAATAATTCTCTTTTATTAATCTACAAGTATGACAATATATAAACTTCCTTGAAGAAAAAGATCAAGAAAATATATTATTTACTTAACTTACTAATTAAACAAATTAAACATTTGAAAGTTTATCTAGATTAGCAAAAATTATCCATAAGACATGGATAAAATAAATCCATAAATCTAATAAGAAAAACAACAAGTTACGCTAACATTTTGCAATAACAGTTTGATTCTGTTATTCATTCTTAGAGTCTACTTCTGCAGAACCGTAAAGAAATATGAAGCTGTATGAATTTGAGCAACCCAAAAAGGTTGTAATGGTGTCTAAATGTATGAGCCGAAATTCATTCTAATAGATCTAATGTTTATTGCGATTGAAATAAGTTAGTATGTTTGTCTTCTTTTATTTTTGTCCATTATTTTTCTACAATTGTTATCAGAGTCTGAAGAGCTTGTAGAGTTCATTAGATCCAAGGCAGTGGGAGTGTAAGACACAAAGTTAATTGATTTTAAAAAACAAATTAATAGATCATTGAATATGATGAAAAAATTGATGACAAAAATATACATACAATCTACACTAAAAATGAATAGTGAAGAGAGGTTTGTAACTCTTTTTAAATAATTATTGAAAAGTCAGCCATGAAATTTGAAACCAAGAAAATCTCATATTTGTTTGGGATGAAGTTTATTTCAGAAAGGCGGTTATATTCTTAAAAGACCGAGTAGTCATGTCACAGTAAGTTCTCTATTGTTCATTTTGAAGTTGGTTCTTTATAGCATATGAAGTTTTAGGGTGTTTGCGTTCAAGATTGGTCTAAAGTGTTGATCAGAATACTGGACCAAGGAAGAAGAGATCATTTACAGCTTTCGGTGGAAACGTTTGGTATTTTTTTATTTCGAATGTAATGAATTTACAAGCACTGTATATAAGATTAGAGGACGATACCAGATGTCTTTTATGAAAAATCAAGTGGAGGATACTGGTAAATTGATGGTTAGAATATCCCAATAGCATCATGGGATTTCCTAGGATCAATCTTTAGAACTTGAAGATTCTAGAAGCAAAACATCAGTGAAAGAAATCATAGGAAACAATTAGAAGCATAATTGTAAATTAAGAGAAATGTTGGAGATTGTAATCCCAACTACTGATACGAGTGCATTCACATCACCTGGCAGAGCACAGAGGAATTTTTCAAGGCTTATTTATTAAGCTTATCTTTTATGTCTAGATCACAAATCAAATCTTATCAACAAATTTATGGTTTTGCATTAGTCCTTATCCTACAGAGCACCCATCCATAGCAGTCCAATTCTCTATATTAAGCGAATTTGTATTTTGTCATTCAGTCTCTTGAGTCAAGCCCTGGAGAGCTGTAAAGTATTATGAAGCTGAAGAATCTGTATGTCAATAGAAAATTGTAATGGTGTCTGAATGTATAAGGTAGATGTAATGTTTATTCTAATCAATATGTTTGTTCTCTTTTAGTATGGATAGGCTCCCTATGTTTATTCTAATCAATATTTATCAATCTGTACCTTTACTTGCAGAGTGACATTGACATATGTATCTTGGGGATTCTACTTGAATAGATTTCCTGTTTTTTCCAACCGATCCTTTATCCTCTCTAAGAAACCGAATTCTTCTAATTCAGACAAAATTTAATTGACTTATTTGTCATCTCTTATAAAGATCACAAGATGTCATCTAGAGACCAAGTTCATGAAACCCTTCTCAATGCTAAAGAAAAGCTCTTGTACAGTGGACATAACCATCTTGAGGTTAAGGAAAAATACATCTTTCCTCCCCATGAACGTCCCCACATGTCTGAAGTCACTCATTCGTGTGCTATTCTAGTAGTAGACTTCACAGACTTAAATGGCCATGATAGAAGAGCGGCGGTCAAAGAGATCAGGGATGCATGTGAAGGGTATGGGTTTTTCCAGGTAAGCTTCACTTTATCTACGATTTTCGTTCAAAACTTATTTGGGTTTTGTTTGATATCAATCATATGAGAAATTTCAGATTGTAAACCATGGAGTCCAAGAATCTGTGTTGAAATGAATGATGGATACAGCCAAAGAGTCTTTTGAAATGCCCATGGAAGACAGAGCCTATCTATAGTCGGAGGATGTAAGACGAGCAGTGAGGCTTTCTACGAGCGTCAACATGACCATGGAAAAAGTCTTAAACTGGAAGGATACTTTAAGACATCCATGCCATCCTTTAGAGGAGGTCATTGACTCTTGGCCTGAAAAACCTACAGCTTACACGTATAATTAAAAAGATAATGTAATATTAATAGGGGCTTTCATAGTGGAAACCATGTCTGAAACCCTAACTGTGTTTTTTCTATTTTTACAGAGAGCATGACGGGAATTATGCTAAACAGATAAGATCGCTGATGTTGACACTGCTAGCTGCAATTTCTGAAGCTTTAGGGTTGGATGGTGATTATCTGAATACAAAATATGGGAAATTTTCTCAGATATTGCTTATAAATTATTATCCACCATGCCCAAGTCCAGATCTTACCTTGGGCACGACACCTCATTCAGATCCAGGTCTGATCACTGTTCTGATGCAAGGAGATGTGAGTGTGTCTGCAAGTGCTCAAAGATGGTAAATGGATTGCAATAGAACCCATACCCAATGCCCTTGTAGTGAATGTGGGAGATCATCTTCAGGTCTCTGAGCATAAAAAATACTGATCCAATCTGTTTTTCAGAGTTTCTTGGTTTTCTATAAAAAAATTGAAGGATGGATTTTGAAGTTGTGTTTTGTGGGTGTTTTGATTAGGTGATAAGCAATGGGAGATTCAAGAGTGCAGAGCACAGGGCTGTAACTAACATGTCATCTGTACGCATGTCAATTGCTACATTCTCTAGGCGTTCAATGGATACCTTCATTGTTCCTGCAGAATCCATGGTGGATGAGGAGCATCCTGCTATGTGCAAAGAGTATAGCATTCAGGAATCGACAAACGAATTCTGGAGTCATGAATTGAAGAGCAAAAGTGTCATAAGTCACTTCCAGATCTGAGGCAAACTCGGATGGATCTGGAACCATGTAAAGGGTATATTGTCCAAACTTTTGATCATAAATTTAAAATAATTGTCCAAATACTATTGGAATTTGACATCTTTTATAATTATATTGTTCAATGATTTTTGGATTTGAATGAGTTATCAATTTTTTGATTTTCATTAACATTTCAAATCATGTTTTAGGATCGAAGAGAAAACAAAATTTAGAAGTGGCTCGTATTACAGAGAATGTATAAAGACAAAACAAAGTCAAATAAATTTTTTTAAGATTTATGAAAAATGTAGTGATTTTTATCTAAATTTTTTGTTGTTTCGGACTACAAACTATGCAGATCATGAAGATCAAATATTGAAATTTTCAGAAACATCCATAATGTTTTCAATTTTTTAAAAATTGGTCAACTGTATCAGAATAGCCATATCCCTTATTACACAGCATACACTAAATACAAACGTGGATGAAAAGCATGCATGTCCACAATGATCGGAGGATAGCAACTGGAAGCGGCCATGCATGAGGGTTTTGGGAGCTGGTATAGCTTCCTCTGGGCTGTGCAAACGTGGGGAAATCTTCCCATTTCTCTGCAATCTGCTGTGATCTTTTGCAGCCTTGATATTTTGGACGAAATTTTGTTGAGTAGGGTTTGATTGCATTGTGGGAATTGTGGGAATCAGTTTTTTTGAGTTCTTTTCAAACATCTATATCTCTTAGTTTGTTTGCTGGGTTCTTATGGCCGTGAGTGGGGTCTCCAGGAGTCTCATTCTTGCTGGAGCCGGTTGTGATGGATCTTCTCCTAGGGCGAGTTCACAAGAGAAGGAGCCATTTTATGTTAGTGAGCGTCAGAAGTTAAATAGGTTAATGGATGCTTTCCTCGTAGTCAGGATCAGCCTGTGCTAGTTATTCCTTCGGAAGCAGTAATGGAAGATGTGGACTGTTTGGCCACACATGCATTAATATGCAAGTTTCTTGGTATCCAGATTTCTCTGTTAGCTCTGGAAGCCTGGATTCGCCGTTCATGGCAGGTGGAAGGCAATATGGATATTATGCTGGCTGGTAATAGCTACTTTGTAATGAATTTCTCTTGCATGTCAGATTGGAACCGGGTCTTTGAGGGAGGCCCATATTTTTATGATAGTATTGGTCTTTTTGTCAAGCCCTAGCATACGGGGCTCAATTCTGCTGAGGATCTTCCTTCGAGGGTTCCTGTTTGGGTCCGCCTGCTACGGCTTCCTTTGGAGTTCTGGCATGAGGATATCTTGTGATAGATTGTTGCTGTGCTTGGAAAGCCGACTGCTATAACACATCAATCACTGGACAAGAAAGTTATTTCTTATGCCTGTATTTGTGTTGAAATTGATTTAAATAATCCTTTGCTAGATTTTTTAGAAATTTGCCTAGGCTACAGCTAGACTATGAATCTATTCCCTTTCATTGTCGTATTTGTCATGCATATGGGCATTTATAGCATCAATGCACTCAAGCCTCCAAAGGCAATGGTACCCCTGCTGGGTTCTCTGGTCCAAGGATGGCCAATGATGGTAAGGGGAATGGTCATAATGTTAGTACTGGAAAAGGCAATGTTCAGATTGAAAGGGGAATGGTCATAATGTTAGTACTAAAAAATGCAATGTTAGTACAGGAAAAGAGAAAGCTCAAATGAACACTTCAAGTCAGGGGCAAGGGCCATCTAGTACTACTGGTCTTGATAAGGATGGTTTTATCCTGGTTCGAAACTGTGCTAAGGGGTGGGGTCAGAAGCGATCTCATCTAGATCGGCAAGTGGACTCACGATTCAATCATTTTGAGGTTCTTGACAACATGCTCATAGAAGAAGGTATTCTTGCAGAGGCTCAGTGTGTAGCTATTGGCTCAGAGGGGAGGAGTTCTATTCTTAGTGGCAACCAGGATGTTGTAGTTCAGTAGTTGCCAGAGACTTCTATTGGCCCTGAGTCTGGTGCCCTTGTGGTTTCTCTTGCTCCATAGGAAAATGATGTTCTTCTAGCAGATTTGGTTAAAGATGTGTTTGCTTCTGGTAAAGGAAAGGGATCTTCTCTTGCTTTGGGCCTGATGCAAAGACCATTTAAGAAAGTCTCTTTTGCTACTCCCTCAGGAGTTAGCTGAAAGTAGGATTAGGAAAAAATTAAACTTATAGGAGATTTACTAGTAGAGTCTGGGGCTGTCAGGACCTTGGATGAACATTTTCCCCACTCTACTCAATGATTATTCTCTCATGGAATGTAAGGGGGTTGAATAGCATCCCCAGACAAAATGCTATTCATGAGTTGGTGGTTGAGCATTCTCAGGATATCGTTTGTATCTAGGAGACCAAGCTTTCAGTGGACTTCATGTTTAGATGCGCTCCTAACATTTGATTTCTAGGCCAATGTTAGTGCGTTGGTGCTTTGGGGAGCTCTGGTGGTCTTGCCATTTGCTAGGATCCAAGGAAAGTTATGCCACTTTACTGGGTCTCTTGCCTCTCAGCTCTCTCAATGGTTGCTTCCTCTCTAGAAACTGGAGAGATGATTCTTGTTACTAATGTGTATGCTCCTATTGATCTCCCTAGCAAGATTAAGCTTTGGGATCATATTAGGCATGTCAAAAACTATCATCCTTTCTTGCCTTGGATTGTGGCTAGAGACTTCAACTCTGTTCTCAGTCTGGGGGAGAAGAGGGGTGGGCTAGGCCACTTGGATCCTTCGTCTGAGCTTCTTCGACAAAATATTAATCTTTTACATCTCTCTAATGTCAAACCTCTCAATGGGCTCTTCACTTGGAACAATCGAAGGGCTGGTAATGATGCTATCTCAGAAGGCTTGGACAGGTTCCTTGTTTCTTGTTTTTGGAATTCTGGCTCTCTTTCGCTCTCTTTTGAAATTCTTGATTGGAGAGGTTCTGACCACTAGCCTATTAAGCTCACAGCTAGTTATGTTGTTGTCCCCAAGCAGCCTCCCTTTAAGTTCTAGCTAATGTGGCTTCGAGACTCTTCTCTTCATGACTTAATGGCTCCATGGTGGAGATAGGGAGGCCCTACCTATGGCATTGCTATGTTCTTCTTCTCTAAAAAACTTTAATATGTTAAAAGGAAGTTGAAGCATTGGAACAAGAATTGTTTTGGCAATCTCCACATTATGAAGAAGAGGGCTCAAGATCGTCTTGATGTTATTACTAGGTAGATTTGGGATCTGGGTTTTTCTAAAGCTCTTGGCATAGCAGAATCCCGAGCTTCTACTGATTTAGCTAAGTGGGATCTTAGAGAAGAAATTTATTGGAAGCAGAGGGCTCGAGTTGATTGGCTTCAAGAAGGGGACAAGAACACTACTTTTTTTCATAAATCTGTGTAGGCTCGACGTAATAGGAGATACATTTCTTCTCTTGTTACTTCTAATGGGTTGCATCTGACCTCCTCTCAAGCTGTTTCCAGGGAAGCTATTCAGTTTTACTCTGCTCTCTTTTCAAATGATTTACCTCCAGTAGAGATTGAGGAGACTACAATCCTTTCTTGTATTCCCTCTGTTGTGACCAGGGAGATGAATGACTCTCTCATGAGGCCTATTAGTATGTTTGACTTGGAGGGGGTGGTCTTCAGCTTGCGGAAGGGCAAAGCTCTGGGACCTGATGGCTTCCCTATTGAATTCTTTCAGAAATTTTGGGATATTATCAAACATTACCTTTTGGATGTGGTTCAGGAGTCCTATTCCAACAAAGAAATGCTCCGAGCCTTGAATGCTACTTTCTTAGTCCTTATTCTGAAGAAGGTAGAGGCTAATCAGTTGGATTTCTTTAGGCCCATTGCTCTTTGTAATGTGGTCTATAAAATCATTACTAAGCTCCTAGTAGAGAGGCTTAAAGTTTGGCTTCCCATGGTTATCTCTCAGGAACAAGGGGGTTTTGTGGCAAGAAAACAAATTTTGGATGGGGTGGTTATTGCTTTCGAAGCTATTCACTCTATGTCTACTTCCAAGGAACGGGCAATGTTCATTAAGCTTGATATGGCTAAGGCTTATGACCGAGTCAATTGTGATTTCTTGCAGAAAGTTCTTTTGGCTTTTGGCTTCAGTCAGGAATGGGTTAGATGGGTTCTTAGCTATGTTACTACTCCTTCCTTCTTGGTCCTTCTCAATGGTGAACCGACGAAGCTTTTTGAGACATCTAGAGGTCTTTACTAGGGAGACCCCCTCTCTCCTTATTTGTTTATCATTATCGCTGAGGGACTTGGAAAACTTATCAAGTTTCATGTTTCCCAAAATCTGATTCAAGGATGGCAATGGGGAAATGGTTTTTCCTCTCTTTCCCACCTCCAGTTTGTTGATGATACGGCCCTTGCTGGGAGAGCTCGGATTTAGGAAGCTAAAGCCTTTTGGATCACCTTGGATACTTATTTGGCTGCCTCTAGGCAGAAAATTAATGATCACAAGTCCTCTATTTTTTTCTTCAACACTCCTGAGCCTATCCAGCGGAGGATTGCTAATATCCTGAGATTTTAGATTTAGTCTCTCCCTCTGACTTATTTGGGGTTCCCTATTGTGGTAGGTAGATAGCCTAGGCTTTTCTGGCAAAGCTTGCTTGACAAACTTCGACAAAAAGTCAATCATTAGACTCATAGGTGGCTCTCTACTGCTAGCAGGGTGACACTTCTTCAATCAATCATTTAGGCTCTTCCCATATATAGAAGCATGGTTCAAGCTGCCCCGGTGTATTTTCTTAAGGAATTTGATGCTCTCTTTTGCCAATTTCTTTGGAGTGGCAATTTGCAAAATACCAAATGGAGCCTCATCAATTGGGATACCATTTGCAAGCCAAAAAAGGAAGGAGGCCTTGGCCTTCATTCTACTATCTCGTGCAGTCAAGCTCTTGCTGCCAAGCTTTATTGGCGATGGTGTTCTAGTCAATCTTAGCTTTGGGCCTGTATCTTGTCACACAAGTATTTACCTGGTGTTGAACCTTCAGATATTTCTAGGTTTTTCCTTGAGGGAAGAGGGTCTATGGTGTGGAATACCCTCAAGATTGGTGCTCACTTGGTGAAGAGAAGTTTATTTTGGATCTGTAACAAAGGCACTAAAGCTCTATTTTGGAGTGATTCTTGGAATGGGCATCCTCTTCTCTTATCCTCTCATCCACACTTGTAGTCTCTTTGTAATTTTTTCCTTTTTATTGGATGGAATAAGGTGGCTCATTATAAGGAGGCTTATAATTTGGGCCTTGTTGTGGGTTACAGATGGAAGATTTCTTCTAATTGACCGCTAGGTGGCTCTTTGGGAGATAGTTGGAACTATCTCAGATATTGGCCTCTAGGGAGTACAACTCTCTACAGGACCTTGATGTTTTGGCTTGGGGAGGTGCTTCTTCTGGTAAGTATTCTGTTTCTTTAGGGTACCTTGCATTGATGAAGCAACTTTTTGGCGAGGTGGAGGTCTCTTGGTGGAAGAAAGTTTGAAATAATTTTTCATGGCCTAAGTGTAACTTTTTCCTCTAGATTCTAGTTTACAATCGTTGTCTTACTTGGGAGAATCTCTGCAAGCGAGGCTTCCAGGGGCCTTCCATCTGTGTTTTATGCTGCAAAAGTGAAGAGACTATTTCTCACCTTCTTTTCCAGTGCCCCTTTGCCAAACAGATTTGGCACTTCTGGTGGAGTGTGTGGGGATGCACATGCTGGCATGTTTCCTCTCTATCTGAATTCTGGGACTGTTTGGGACATCCCCCTTCCATGACTTCTTTTCTTCAGGTTGCGTGGACTATTGGCCCTTCCTTTATATTATGGCATGTTTGGCTTAAGAGGAATCGAAGGATCTTTCATGATGTGCAGCTTCAGATCAGGCACCTCTGGGGAAAAATTGTTAATTCTCTTCATGAAACACTCCTAGCTAAATGTGACATTGGTGGAGGTTTGGATCCTAGAGATGCTGGTATTTACTCACGCCTATCCTTTCCTCTTCAGGGTAGCACTCCCTCAGTCCCCCATAACCACTTTGGGAATAGAGTTAGGAAACACTCTCAGCGTGTTAATCATGAGGGGCATTGGTCTCCTCCTGAGGTGGGCATTCTTAAAATCAACACTGATGGCTCTTCTTAGGAAAATCCTGGTCCGACTGGTATTGGGGGAGTTGGACATGATAGTTCTGGTGATATTCAGTTTCTATTTTCTATATACAAGGGCCACCATACTAATAACCTCATGGAAGCCCTGGCTATCTTGGTTGCAATGGAATAGTGTTGTCAACATGGATGAAAAATAATTATTTGTAGACTGATTCGCAAGTGGTTGTGAATTTATTGAATAATCGAAACCTTGTGCATGTGGATTGGCATTTGGCACTGGTTATTCACCAGATCATTCAGTTATGCAATTCTCTAGATTCTGTGTCTTTTATGCATATCCCTCGGGAGTGGAACGGTGTAGCTGATTGTTTGGCTAAATGGGCCTCTGAGCATGGACCAGATTGGAACATTATTGATCATACGATGCTTCCCCTTGATTTATCTCATATACGAGTTCAACTTTTGGACCAGGATAAAGCTTTGTAGTTCTCTTTGCTTCTTCTGTTGTTCTGCTCTCTTTGGTATTCAATAAAATTTTTACCCCTCTTTTAGTTCAAATCATGTTTTATTATCCATCACCAAACTTAAACAATTCTATCAGCATCCACTAAGTGGTCTAATTATTGAGACAGATTCAGAGGTAATCAACCCGCATCCACAATATTACAATATTCCAATTTCGCTCATGATTAGAAGCTTATTTGACCAGACAATTCACTATTTTGTTTCACTCCCTTAGTCTATGAGTGAAAGTAATGAAACACACAAATTAAGAATCTGATTAACAACCAAAGCTAACTACCAACATCCTAAGAATGATGCCGAGTCAAAAGATGCACCAGCTCCTATGAATCAAATTCACAAATGAACCTTGCTCCATCTCGAGCACGACCACATTCCACAATATACAAAATAGCAATAGCCTCCTGTTAATTTCTATGTTTTTTGGGTGATGTCAATGGTAATAAGTCAATCAGCAATTAGCACCAAGAAATGTTAATATCAAAGGAATGATGTTAATAGGATCTGTATCATTTATAACATGGTGTATTCATAATCTACTTATGCACGTTGGAAAATGCAACTATATATAGCATTTCTCTAACAACTTGTTCATGCTTGGTTTCTCTGATAAACAATCGTGGTTGTTCAGAAAATTAGATACAGTGACATTTTAGATTTCCATGATGTTCAGTGGCTTTAAGCAATGATGGTTCTATTTATTCCATTAATCTTCATGTCATATATGTAAGAATGTATGTTTTAGGTAGATATAGTCACTTTCTATCCCTTTGCTAATAGGAGCTTTGTGTGATGATAGAGCATCTGAAAAATAACAGGTTGACAAAAAAATGGGATAATGACAATGGTATTAATCAATAAAAGATTAATATCTCAATTTATATTAAGTTTTTAACATTGGTCGATCTTAAAAGAATGTTTTCTGTATCAAGTTAACTAACTTTGTATGGTGACCGAAACTCTTTCTTGATCAACAACAATATATGAACTCATCTCCATGATGATAAAAGCATTTGTATTGGTTAATGATAGTATCTTGACAATTGGTTATCACTTGAATAATTATTTTCTTATCAAATCGGGTATACAAGTTAGTTACTATAAGAGACCATTGAAGACTACTTTCATAAACAATGTTTTTAGTAAGAAGAAAAGGATGATATACTTGTGTCATGTAAAAGAGATGTACAACCAATTTTATAACAAGAAATAGATGAATATACCAAGGTTGGTACTCGCAGTTTTTTAACACATCCGAATTGGTTGAAAAGATTGAACTTATATTCCATGATGATATAGGTTCGAGTGTGAGAAGAGAAGAGATGTGAAAAAAGGTCGAGAGAGATGTTTGGTCCATGGAAAAAGAGATAGAATTGAACGATTTGAGAAGAAAAATGATATGTGGAGAGATGTCAACTTGCAAAGGTTATTAATCACATCATTCTAAAACTTTTAATAGTGACAGTAAGGGAGCATTATCATGTGTTTTTGATCTATTCTTCGAAAGTATCTTATTATACTTGCATTTTCTGATTACAAATTAATGATGAAAGTCACGTGTTCATTTGAAAGAACCATTCATTATGTATACTGATTGAATGAGAGTTTTATGGTTAAACAGTGCCTGTAAGGTAGTGATTCTGATTCTGTCATGATTAAATCCAAAGTGCTTGTGACAATCTAAATGCAGTACTCTGTCAGGACAAAGGGAGGATTAAAATATATGGAATTTTTGTTTATGATTTAGTGATTCTGATGTTAATATTGTTGGAGTTGACAGGAAAACAACTCGACAAGCTACAGTTACTCAGCTACATGGACGAATCCTGAGCATGAACACAAAGAGTTATCAACAATCCAAAATATATTAATGAGAAATAAATTACAAGTATTGTGTTGTGTTGAAAAATGCAAGGTATGAACATCCTTATAAAGGATTTCAACCTCTTAACCAAGGGTCAAGGTTGAAGAACCAACCTTGTCATCCACTAGGGTAGGATAAGGGAAACTTTGTCATCCACCCACAAAGGAGGATACAAAGATAGGGTTATGACACATCCACCCACAAGGAGATAGGAAGATAGGGTCATGACTCACCCACCCACAATAAGGATAGGATGACAAGAAAGACTTGTCATCCACCCCTTGGAATAAGATTTAATAAGAATTAAATGTTATTATGTAAAATAAAGAAAAATCTTAAGAGAATAATAGTAAAGTTAACATCTTTACTATTCAAGAGTAAAGGTTAACAAACCTTAACTCTAACACCCCCCTTTAAGATGAGCAACAATGCAACATAAAAACTACAATACAGACTTGGTTCCCAACAACAAAGGCCTGATTAGGTACCCAATCACAACCAAATCTCTATAAAGTAGAGAAATAGAGAAAACCTCATGGGAAAAACTCTACTGCAAAAAGAGAGCTGAAAAATTGCAAAAGCCTCCAACTAAAGGATTGCTCTAGAAAATAGGAACAATTGTTGATCTTGAAGAACACCATGATGAAGCTGCAAAGAACTGTCAAAAGGCACCGCTGATGTGAAGAACCCCCATGGCAATGAAACCTGACCAAGTAGAGAAGACTGTGATCTATATGAGTGTTTTTTGATGACACTTCTTGAATCAGGAGGCATGCAAAGGCAAACAACTGAACTCAAAGATATAGATGGTGTTAAACACCAAGCCTGAAGAGCTGATCAATTGAACATGGAAGGCAACATCAAAAATAGGAACGAAAAAAAAGTGTCCATATTGTAAGTGTTCCATCTCACCGGAGTGCATAGGTACCTAGCCATTGCAACCGCTTAGTACATAGGAACAAGTACTAAATACATGGTTCACTCCAATTCGAACTAAAGAAGCATAAGAAACCAACAGTGTAATCCCCCCCCCGAATGGTGAGAAGGATGAGGTGACATGCAATTGAGAAAGTGAGCCAATATAACTACATGTCAAGAAACCATGATCAAGATGCATAAAAGAGTACATATGTATGTACTAAGGTGATCAATCTCAAACACGTCATGAGGCTAATGTCTCGGAAGCTACACTTACTAGACAAAAGAAGATGACAAACAAAGGCAAAACATCAACCCCCTCATGGCACTTTATAATGAGTAGTGCATCTACAATATGAAACAAGAAGAGAGATCCCAAGAAGATAGTAATTTGCATGAGTGTCCTCAGATGACACTGCTCGAATCAGAAGGAAAAAACAAGCCAAATGACTGAACAAGAAGACAAATGCAAGAGTAGCACTTTATCTCAGTGCAATATGCAAAAATGCTTACAAAAGGTGTCATCAAAGATTAGTAAAAAGTATAAGGCACATAAAATAGAAAGTATAGCCCACAATGAAGCATCATAATAAATGAAAATGATCCTCAGACCTATAAGACATAAGTTATCCTTCAGTTTGCAAAAATGCAAAAAATAGAGAGAGATGAACCTAGAGAAGAATCACGAAGGACAACCAACATCACTGGAAATGATAGAAAATAATATTTCTAGCAATATAATGTTTTCATAGAATGGAGTTTGGATACTCATGTTATGCCTGTCGGAGTATTAAAAAAAACCCCGATCTTTGACTGCTAAAAACAGCAATCAAACTACATCAAAATTTCAAACAACCTACACCGATGGATAGCTCTTGGAACTAGCTTTCTGACGATATTTTGTTTGCCAAAAACAGAGTCTGCATGCTCAAGTTATGGCAAAAAAAAATAGTAAGCTTGAAAATGGACCTGAAGACTTGTAGGTGGGTGATGCAGTGGTGATGTCATGATGACATCAACATGCCACAATATCAAAGTTGATAGCCATATGGCCGTCACGGCAAAAAAAACTACCACATGGCATTCCATGTGGCAGTGAGTTGTCCGTTGAAAGAGTGCTAACTAGATGCTGATAGTGCATCCATGTTGCAGTGGGCCCCACTGTGATGATGTCATGATGACATCAGCATGTCACTGAAAAAGGGCCTCTTTCCAAAAAAAACATACCGGCTACCACAAAATATCCCCCCTCCAGAGACAAATCTGATTAACGGAAAAAATTCTCACCCCACTGGAATAAAAAAAATCTGGTGTCACAAAATATCCTCCCACTGGAAAAAAATACCAGATTGCCGTACAAAATTGCCCCACCCCAAGGGACAAATCCGATCAATGGGAAAAAAAAAAATCCCACACCCATTGCCAATAAAAAATGCTAGACACAAAAAAATGGACAGGCGGTCCCTACCAGTAAATAAACTCGGTGACCAAAATAAAAAGCTGGCTACCAGGGGTTGCTTGGCCTGCTGTAGAGGAAAAGAGCCCCTCGGGCAACGTAGAGATCACAGAGCTACATGGGCGGCGGATCTGGGTGCAGGCTGAACCATAGTGGAGGTCGTAGGGCTGTGAGATCGGATGGGGCCGAAGGCTGGCGGCGGGAAGGAGTGTGACTGACGGATGGAGGAGGAGTTGCAGAGCTGTCAGAGACTGCGGGAGCTGCATGGGGTTGTGGCCAGGCGGAGGGAGGCTCGGCCATGGGGGCAGCATGGAAGAGGCCGCGTGGGCGATGCGAAGGCTGCGGGGGGCAGGAGAGCGGCGTGGTGGAGGTTATAGCGGGTGGCAACAACAGTGGCGGCCATTGGAGGCGCAGTGGCCACGGGTCAGGATGTGCGATGGTCAGCCACAAGTAGAGGAGCTGCCAGAGGCAGACACGGGGTGTAGATCGGCCATGAGTAGCAGAGGGCTATGGGTTGGAGGATGTTGCTGGCTGAGGAGCAACGATGGTGAGGAGGGGCCACCGGTGGAGGAAGCACAACCACCAGAGATGATGGAGCAGCGGTGGCACCCGTGAGTGACACCGGTGGTGCATGCGAGTGCCACAAAAAGCCTACAACAAAAGAAAGTATATTTTTTTTAATCTAACTCGAATTGCGTACAAGGGCAAAAGGCCCTTGGGCAAAATTTTTTTCCTCTCGTTTCAACTTTGTCCAAAATGGACAAGTTTTATATGGAAACAAGGGTTTTAACGCTTTTTAAGATCAACAGAGAGGTCCATTTGGGCCCAATGTCCTCCAAAAAATAGCTCCTTCACAAATCTGACCCAAAAAATGTTTAAGCCTCCAAATCCACCAAGTTGCTCTAGATTCGTCAAATACGATTGATTAGCTATCAGATCCCTTGCTCTGATACCATGTTGGAGTTGATAGGAAAACAACTCAACAAGCTCAAGATAATAATCCAACAGCAGATACTCAGCTACATGGACAAATCCAGAGCATGAACACAAAGAGTTCTCAACAATCCAAAATATATTAATGAGAAATAAATTACAAGTATTGTGTTGTGTTGAAAAATGCAAGGTATGAACATCCTTATAAAGGATTTCAACCTCTTAACCAAGGGTCAAGGTTGAAGAGCCAACCTTGTCATCCACTAGGGTAGGATGAGAGAAACCTTGTCATCCACCCACAAAGGAGGATAAGAAGATAGGGTTATGACACATCCACCCACAAGGAGATAGGAAGATAGGGTCATGACTGACCTACCCACAATGAGGATAGGATGACAAGAAAGACTTGTCGTCCACCCCTTGGAATAACATTTAATAAGAATTAAATGTTATAATGCAAAATTAAAAAAATCTTAAGAGGATAATAGTAAAGTTAACATCTTTAGTATTCAAGAGTAAAGGTTAACAAACCTTAACTCTAACAAATATGAAACATGTGTAAACATCTCTGACATGCAGATTGTTGAAGATTGTTCAGAAGGTGAAAAGCAGTGATTAAAAGTGAGCACTGTGATTTAGGTTTCTAAGATGTTATCAAGACTAATGTAATGTAATAGAATAATCCTTTGATCCAAATTTCTTTGTTGTATTTAATTGGAAGCAATTTCTTCTAAGTTATTACGGGGTTGGTTTCTCTTGAAGTAGATGCTTCTCAATTGTAAGGGATGGGTGTTCCTTGGGGTAGGTGCTCCTAAAATTGTAATGGGGTTGGTGCTTCCTAGATGGGCTCTCTAAACATTTTCTAATACAACTTAATAAAAGACAATTTGAAAGTGGATCTATAGTCCATGTGGTTCTTCCCTCGGTGCAATGGTGAGTAGTGCCATACGTGAATAAGCTATAGGATGTTCCCTTTTCCACTATAAACATTGTGTCAAACATTTTGTGATTCTATTTCTTATTCATTGTTTATCTTTTCATTGTTGCATTCACCTTCAAATTTAAGTAATTCAAATTCTATCGGTTAAAAATTGTAGCACTAATTCACCTCCTTCTCAATGGCTTTAGTATTCCAACACCTCCATCAAATTTTAGTATGAATAGTTTTACAAACAAAAAGCAGAAGTTAATAAACAATCCCCAAACTATCTCTACCAACTCGACCAACACCTACACGACCTGGGTTTCCTGAGAAGACCCATTTGTGTTGATTTTTAGAATACCCTAAAGAGGACTCCATTTACCCACCCTATTTATTTTCCAAAGAGTATTGCTACATTTTTTCCTCACAAGGTAGCCTTGTGGGGGAGGAACATGGAGATGGCTATAGCAAGTAACATCGTTAGGATCCATAGCTTCTGACAAATCACATTTAGCCAAAATAATTTCTCTCAAAGAATGAAGAATTATCCACCGTCGGAGATGAGTCCCAAACAACACAACTTGAAAGATACAATGATTCCTATCCAACCAAATATGCCAAATAATAGAAGAACAACCAAGATTCCATGCAAAATGAAAAAATGTCTTGACATGAGCATTACCCATTGAAAAAAGAACTCGGCCAAAAAAGAGACATGCCAACTATTGTGAGATTTTCACACCATCGCCACATTGTAAATGTGGACCTTCTCTTTTTCTTTTGTATTTGTGTTTGCAGTGGTCTTAGGTGGTTGTAGTTGGCAACATTTTCAAGTCTCCAAGGCAAGGGAGTGATTTTGAGCAATTTTGGTCTGCTATAAGTAATTTTGTCTAGCGTGTGAGCAAGTGTTTGGCTAAGTCTATTAGGAATATAGAATTAAAACCAAGTGATTTATGATGGAATGAGTTAAAACCTTTAGAAATTCTTTGTTTCAACTTCAATTTGACCTTAGAAAGTTAGGATAGTTTATCGGGGGTTAGAATGTTGAAGGTGTGTTGAGTCTTAGAATTTGGCTAAGTTTGTGGAATTTTTTGAAAATCCACAAAATCTAGAATCTACATTTAACTCCTATGAAGTTGAAACTTATCTCAAACATCCTGATAATATTTATACAAATATAACTTGAAGTATGAACTTATACTTAAATGTTATATTTGTATAAATCCTTCCATCCTCGAGTGAAAAATTGACAAAGTTTGGGAAGTTGAGTGCTTGAATCCATTAGTATATTTTTTGAGGGGCAATGAATTGAAAGGATAATGAATCAAACTTGGCAATGTTTAAAATGTTGGAATCATTTGAGAGGGTCAGGTTCCATCCCTCCAAGAGGATTTTTTTCCCTCTACACACCCCATTTTCTAACATGAATAGAGATGATTTGAAGTGAATTTAGGCATTAAGGAGTTGAAGTTGATGAGAAATGACTCAAATGAGAGCTGTTTGGGTAAGTAGAAGTTTTGAAATCCTATGAGGTGCTAAATTTCCGACCTCTAATTTTACTCTTAATTTCAAACCATAGTGCAAGTTGAGGTGATTAGAATCAAAGTTAGGCATTGCAAGTTGAGTTTAGTGGGAAATTGAATGGAGTTTTGGTAGAACTCAAATGTAAGTTGTCCTCTTAGGGGTCGGGTTTTGACCTTCCAAAGGATTGATCCTCCAAGACACCTATTTTTCGACCTCCAAAATGCTAACAAATTGCTTTCTCTCGGATTCGACCCTCCAAAAAGATTTTATCCTCTAATGCCTGAAATCTCTGTCCCCATGTAGCATTGGAACCTTTTTATAAATATGATCTCCACATTCATCTTAACTCTATTTGGTGTTTGATGACGTATTTTGAGGCTGAACGAAGTTGACTCTAAGCATAAGGGGGAGCCGTTTGAAGGTTTGGTAAAAAATGTCCTCTGGCAGGCTGAATTCCAACCCTCCGAGAGGAATTTATCCTTTGAAGGCCTGAATTTCGGACCTTAAATGTAGCACATAAGGAATAGTATTTGGAAAATTGGGGAGCGAAACAATGAAGAGTTGATATGAATAATCATTTGAGGTTGAGGAAGGCAATCAACAAGTTTTCCGACCCCGCCAAAGGATTCTATCGTCTTGCCCTCTACATTTCCAACACTATAACTAATGGCCACTTTAAATAAGACCTTTATTCTCACTCAAGGTCAGCCCTTGGGGCCAAAAATTTAAATGCAAAAGTGAAATTTATTTTTCCATTCATTTCACCATTCAATACATATATAAGGATAGCTTGTTATTTCATTTTGCACAAGTTCAAAACACAAAATTGCCTTCGTTGTTCAGTAGCAAATTTCTCATCAAAAGGGTAGTCAATTAATTCATATAAGGTAGTGAATGATCTATACAAGGCTAGAGAATCATTATTGAGAATGACAGACCCTATGGAGAGATAAAAACTAACAGAAGGCAGCGATATTGAACTGATAAAGGCAAAATCATCCTTAAAATATGAGTTGGAAAGAGATAAGATATCCAGATCTGAACATGACATAATGAAAAAAATCATCTATTATTCTGAATTTTGATCCATTTTCTTTTTCTTTAAGGTCCTGTTTGGTTGCTGGAATACAATCGGAATAGGAATAGGAAATTAGAATATGATTTATATTCTTTGTTTGGTGCGTGGAATAGGAATAGGGAATAGGAATACGTATTCTCATTTTAGTCCCAAAATGAGCTTTTGTCCATTCCAAAAAATCCCTGTGATTGGAATTGCTATTCTTGCATTCATTTTAACTTTCTCAAATTTGATTAAATTTTCAAATCCGCTTTGACCTGGGGTGAGCGCTGGAACTTTGTTTTCAATATTTTCAAATATTTCAGTGATTTTCCAATGGTGCCGATTGCATCTTCAAAAATATTTTCAAATGGCATCGATTGCAAGTTAACCCTATTCCAATTTAAGCTTGCATAACCAAATAAGGGATAAACAAGATTGGATTGCATCTTTCCATTCCTATTCTTCATTCTCCATTCTCATTCAAATTTTTGATTCTAATTCTCAATTCGTACGCTTGCAACCAAACGGGCCCTAAGGGCCCATTTGGCTGTGGGTATAGGAATGGAGAATAAGCATGTAATATTGGGAATAGGAATGGCTATTCCGATAACAGCTATTTTTTGGAATGGGTATAAGCTCATTTAGAGGCAAAATGGGAATATAAAAATCATATTCCAAATTTTTCTATTCCTATTCTATCAACCGAATAGAAAATAAAAATCGTATTCCAATTTTTCTATTCCTATTCCATCAACCAAACGGGCCCTAAGTCTATAATACAAAATCAGAATCCTGAAGTCCTCATTTTTTATGTTAAGAAGATCAAACTTATATGGAGAACCCTTTCATGTCGAATACTATTATAATTTTCTATTTTTTGTGGAAATTTTGAGATTCTACCATTACATAAGCTTAAGCCCTCTTTCCCTCTTGTTTTGCTAGGAAAATAATTGAGCAAGAAAGGCAATGGGAGAATTCAAGTTGTGAGATCAAAACTTCAATTGGACACTACAAGGGAATGATCAAGCTCGAGGTTGTAAGTGAGAAGGAAAGTTCAACATCAAGAACAATTAAAATGCAAGTTTAGATTAAGATCGATATGGACATAAAGACAATCTTAGCAATTCCAAAAATACAATCAAGTACAATAAATAATGTTCATCTTCAAGGAGTTGATAGTTTCAGAAGAATTAATCAAAGTTAGAAAGTAAACAATATTGAGTATCAAGAGATACTTTCTCTTCTACAAAGGATTAAATATATCTACAAGATAAGAATGACGAGGTGGCATCCTATTGTCTTCTCCATTCAAAAATTTTCAATCTCAAGCACAAGCCATCACATTATGCCACATGTCCTATTTCCTCATTGGTTGTAAAAATCATTGTGATATTCTTAGTGGCCCATGAATTGAAGTCTTAATGTAATTGGTTGTAAATTTGGCAACTTTAATTAGAGTTTGTAGGGATCAATCTTGGCCCTTCATTTTTATTGGAACAGATATAAAAGGCCAAGACCTCATTTGTAAAGAGTTAGATTCAAGAGATTAGGACACTAGAGTGAAGTTAGCAAGCTAGGTTAGAGAGAGTTAGCTAAGGAAGATACTTGATCAAATTGTTCCTATGATGCTATCAAAATAATGGATAATTCATGGTTCATTTCTCTTGACGTGGATTACTTGATATTGCTTTGGAGTCTTGCATGGTTTCCTCAATCTTTCGCTTGGAGTAAATTTTTATTCATGTTGAAGTAGATTTGTTGGATCAAAGTGGTTGTGGATTTTTGCTTGATTGACTCAACAAATCAATGTCACTAGTTAATGGTAGGAGTGTCTTGTACTATAGTAAGTTGTTGATTGAATGAATTTAAATTTGTATTGATTCTTTAATTCGCATCCATTTGATGGGATCGGAGAGGAGATACTAGTTTGAAAACCAGTTGAGTGTTCCTTAGAAGCTTGCACTAAGTGGGTGTAGTCGTTGATCAAGCTACATATAGTAGAGCCCAAGTGCATCAAGGATTCCTTCCATTCATAGTTAGAAGTAGAAGTAGGAGTTAGGTTTAAATCGATACTTCAAGAGTTTGAATGTTAGAACCTATATTTTCATTGCATATTGTGAATCTATATCTCTGAAAGTGCAAAGACTTGATTTCCATTGAATTAATAACATAAGTCCCCTAAGTGATTACCAGAAAATTACATTATTTCATTAAGAAAGTATCCACCATTCAAGGAACATTGAAGTCATTTCATGATATTAGTTAGCAATCTTAGCATGAAAGATGACCTTGTATCAAGAGAGGATTGAGTAGTCAATGTTTCATTCTAGAACATTAAGTGTTTTATTCTACATGTCACAATGGAATAAAACTCACATTAACAGAAATTGGCACTGGAAGGAGGGCATGTTCAAATTTCTTAAAGAGTTGTCAACCATTTGATAATGTTCTTCTCGACCACAACAACCTAAGGAAAATTGGGCGACATATCAAGATAACATTATCCTAACATTCCAACCTAAGGAAAAATGGGTGACATATCAAGGTAACAATATCCTAGCATTCCATTTTCTTGTTTGGGATCAAAGAGAAAAGAAATTGAATACTTACAGGTTGTTAAGGTGTTAGCACAAGAAGAAAAGTCTCAACGGATTAAAAGACAAAATTAGATAGGCAAATTCGTGACAGGCAAAAGTGAGGATGTTTGTAGTAATATCAACAACATTCAAGTTATATTTGAGATTACACATCTCTTCAAAAATCAAAAATTTGTACAAAAAGGAAAAGAAAAAGGTTTCTCAATGTGGATGCTCTCTTGATTCAGTTTGAATTGAACCGATTGCATACATACAAATTATCTCAACTTCTAGTTTCCAGGCAGTGTTTTGGTACCGCGGATCATGAGGAGATGCATTGTTCAATACGTCTCTAGAGAGTGGACTTGGCATTACGAGGAAGAATAAATTCTACAGAAGTGTATGAGCTTGTGGAATTGATCAATTCAGAAGTAGAGTTCATCGAATTCAAATAAGATATTAATAGGAGACCAAGAAGTGGTTATAGAGGAAATTTTTTCCATCGTTTACACTATTTGTCAATAACTTGGTGTCACAACCCACTCTTTCAGTTACCGAATAATTTGGTTTTGGGATTCCACCTGTAATTTAATTAATCAGTTCTACATAATAGTAAAAATGTTATCTTGTTAATTACAACGTATCATCTGCAACAGTTTTCAAAGGTGGACTTAAAAAGCAACAATCTGTATCAAAATTGGGGGACAGCACAACAATATTCCTCGTTCTAACACCAATAGAGCAGGATTATCTATGTTGTAGAATTTTGGGCTGTTCCATTTACAAGGAACCTTAACTGGATCAATGTAGAAGCACCTGCAATAAGCAATTTGTCAATCTTTTGGGGGAGGGAAGAGAGCTCTGTTGTAACGACAATGGCAGTATTTGTGTGTACATTGCTGTTTTCTATAGTTTTATTGGCAACTTCTTCAGAGGCAACAGTGTCTCAATGGTGTGTACCAGACCCTCAGGCACCTGATTATTTCCTGCTAAGTCCATTGGATTAGGTTTGTTCATTAGGTGGGGCAGATTACGGTTCCATTTAGCCCAACTAGGCGTGCTACAAGCCACAGAATCTGGTATCCCATGCCTTCGTTGCATTCAGCAGCTGCTGGCAGAAGTATAAGAAGCAGGGGGGCTTCCTATTATTTCAAATCCATGGCATTTATTACGGAAACCGATCCAATTATTTTCTAAGCAAACCGCTTCTCACCTTACGTCGTAAGTCTTCTGTGGAGTTTCATCTGTCGAAGATTGATTCCCTCTCGCTTTGAAGGGGCCACTTAAGCATTCAGGAGCATCGAGTTTTTCTGGAGAAGGGAATGCTTTCTACATCTTTTGTGTGTCATGTGCAACGTCCCATTAACAAATTCTTGTCTACCAACTAATATTGTGGCAGCAGCGAATGAGCTTGGTATGTTTGCCAACTTTTTACATCTTGTGTTTTATTTTATTTTTATTTATTTTTAATCTAAGAGCTCATGCACAGTAAACATTCTTGCCAAAGTACATATACAGATAGTATTTTCATGATTGCCTATGCCAATATAATGCCAAAAATGGTCAATTTTGCTTCCTTTAACATCTTTTAGATAGGAGGGTTACCTCTTTTGTGTTTCTTTGTCATCACATCCAAAGATTTATGAAGGATTTTAGTAGCCCTATTGTTGTTCGATTGACAATAGAGTATTAATTTGGTTATGTTCTTATATTGAAATCTGAATGTAAAAACATGCACAATGAGTAGAAATTGTTACTCTAAAGAATGGATTGAAATTGCTTATTGAATTAATGTTGAGTCATTTGGGGTCTTGAGGTGTAATCCCTTATTGGCCACAACCCCAATTATCTTTCTTTCCAACTCAATATTAATGAAACCTTTCTATTGTGATGGAGCAAGCTCAAAAGGCTCCATTTTCCTTATCTGTTGCAATCTATAGGGTGGGATCATCCCAACCTTCTTAGACACAGGTGCACGGTTGAATGTCTTCACCAAATTGTGGATACTAATGCAAGAATTGGACCATTGAGCAATTGTAGTCTCAGTTGTGCCAGATAAAGATGGTTTCCATTGGTAAGTGAATTATATAGGTGACATTTAGCAATAGTTTTATTCCATGTATTAGTTACTAACTTACACTCACCATAATTACTTAGATCTTGATGGGAAATACTTGAAACTTAGATTTCATTCAAATCATTGACTCCCTTCAACTACAAACATAGGAGATTTATTCCACCATTTCCCTGGTGGCTTTGAGTGTCAAGTTGTTGTTTATTTAAAAATTGCACCTTACTCATTAACAGAGTCAAGACAAAATTTACTATGATTGATCATAAAAATTTGAACATTATTGAGCATGTGATGCTCTTCACTGCTTGATTGGATTAAATTTAATTTTGTCTTGAAACATAATAACCATTCTTCCAAATTTCTTTTTCTTGAGTGGTTACCTTGCTGTTGTATAATCTTGAACCAATGCTTTAATTGTTTATTTGTGAATGTTTAGACATATACTATACCAAATTAGTGAGATGTCATCAAGATAAAGATGCATTTATCTGATAACTTAATTTTGGACATATTGTATCCTATTGTATTAAGTTTAAGTTGATGAATAGTGAATGTCTATGACTATATTTTTGGTTAATGCTTAAATGTTGCATACGTTTTTACTTTGGAATAATGTTGTTCTAAATGGATGAAATTTTCTAGTGATTAGGAAATTGAAAGTATGCTTCCATCTAATAAATCAAGAAAGAATGATATGAATCCTTCTTATTATTGTCCAAGAATTTTATGAGAAGCTCGAAATTTATGGTGGGATAATACTTAGAAATTGTCATGCAACTCAAATATTTCACATGCTATGAATGTTGTATTATGATAACTCTTACAAAATGCATATTTTATTGAAATAACTTATGGAAACACCTATGTGTAGATAGTGCATATTGAGAAACTATGAATGTGTTCATTTTCTTTTCTATTGAACAAGTGGATTATGTTACCTTTTGAAATGGATGGAGATTTTATGAATATGCTATAAATAATGTATTGCAAAATTCCATTACTTCTCTTTTTTTTACCAAGTTAGTCTTCCTCGTTGCAGGGTTGGGTATCTTTCATTTCAAGAAAGATTTCGGGGAAGCCTAATAGCTTCATGGTAGGGTGGAAAAGCACTTCTACAATATTCTCGTCCTTGTGATCTTAGATAGTTTCTAGAGCTCATTTCAACTTGGTCATCATGGTTAGACTACCTGGTATCCAGTATCTGGTATTGATACTCTAGTAACGAAATTTTGGTTTCTTTAAACTTGAGCATATATGTAGATGTATCATTTTAGTTAAGGTTAATGATAGTTTATGTAAATCAACTAATGTTGACCAGTTAATATTCAAAGGACTTTGACTTCCTTTGAAATTTTTGCATTTTATGGAGATTGTTGATGTGGCATTGGTTTTGTAAGGGCAGTGTTTACATATGGTCTCAAAGCTCTTGGTTCCACACTTGGGCCTTGAGTTCACTATGCTAGACACCCAATTGTAAGTCAACTAGTTTACTTTATGTTGTATGAGTTGATGACATGGGTTGCATGTTGTGCCTCTTAACTATGATTACTTTTGGCATAGAAGGATATGATGTTACTTATACGTGTCATGATTGTGAATTAAAAAAAACTATATTCCTTAAAAGATTGTCAAAATGGAAAGTTTATGAAGTGAATGGTAAATTGTGTATCTCATATGTTTATGTTTATATTTATATTTACTTTAAACCATGTGATCCAGTATAATATGCGTATTGGAGTATTAAAATTGAACTATTGAGATAGTCAAAGGATGGTTGACTTTTGCACTAGGCTATGAGAGCCTCCCAAATGAAGATTTGGCTTGTGATAGCAATGAAAAATGTCTTTTTATTTAAATGACATGTGATGCACATGTGGTGCAAGAATTTATTTTATGCCAGATTCATGAGGTTCATTGATTAACCTAATATAGTAAGTAGGAAGAACATGGATTTCATTTATAAAAGTATTGCACATTCCATTATTCATTTAGAAATGTGTGATTATCAAGAGAAATTGCATGTGATGCATGAGAAGTTTGGTTATGTTCTTAGTGACCCTTGGACACAAGGTGTCATTAAACATCTACTCCCTCTTGGTGACTAGTGAGAGTCATTGTGCTTTAAGTGAATTGGTTTGCATTTTATTATGTTTGGTTTCATGAACTTCGATGTGATGAAGGACTAGCATGAAATTTTATGTTCTTTATGACACCAAGACAACAATTTCTTATGTGACCTATTTACTATGACTCTTGTTCACTTTTATTTTGGTTTTGTATCTCCTTTTTGGACTTTGACTTGAGAATTATGAATCTTGTTTTCAAGATTTCTTTGGTCTTGAGGTGGCTAGGGTGTGTGCGTATTTTTGATGATGCTAGTCCTATGATTTGGAAGTGATGTCATCTAATATGATGTTCATTGTGGAGCATTGATAGGATGTATAAGGGAGTGGATTATGAAGAACATGCCACTCTTATATGTGAAGAACAATCATATATGTGATAAATTAGAATTTGTTGAACATCTTGTTGTTGAGAAGCATTGAGATGTGTACTCTCCTTCATGGCTAGGTGTAATATGAAAATTATGGGAAAGATAGATGGATACTTCACATTTAGTTTCTTCAATCTGCCAATTCTTTAGAATGGATACATGTGGTTCTTGTTTCTTTTACTAGTAAATATGGCTTTATAAGTGCTTGGCCAAGCCATTTGATTTTTCAGATAATGCATATGTGTGTATGTGGCTATGCTTATTTGGTTTTACTACATATGTGTAGATGTGTAGTTTTATTTTTATTCCTTGCTATATTTTGTGATTAGGCTACTAGGCACATGGTTGCATGTAGTGTGTTTTGCAACCACACCAGATCCATCTAATCCATTTTGTTCTGGGAAGCTAAGCTTCTCATGCTAGGGTCGGGGTATTCTTCATGTCAGGAAGAATCCCAAGAGAAGTATTCACTCTATGGTTGGCAAGGTCAAAGCACCTCAAACCATATTTTATGTGATGATTTAATAGTGTGAAGGTCATACATCACAACACATGTTTATATGTTGGTTAAGCACACTATGGTGACAAGATGGGCTTGAGGGCCTAAGGTCACTAAATTGATAAAAATTGGATTTACTAATCTTGTAGGTGATTGATGAGCATACCTAGATGATTTACTTAATGGTCTTGATCATATGGTAGACAACATTGTACTTGTATGATGTGCTTATTGTTCCATGTCCGATGTGTAGGTCAACATTTTCTATGATGCCCATTGAGGTATGATGCTTTAAATTATACTTTGTGTATTTTTTAAATCATGCATTTTGATGGACGAATGATGTGTAGGTCAATATCCTTGGATAATGTCATGTGTTACATTCATAAATGGACAATTATTTATTAATCCTTGATTATGGCAATGAAATAGATGTTAACTAATCAAGCTATGGGTTTTCTTATATATGTGATTCTTGCAATTGATAATGTGGCAATTGCTTAGCAGGACATGGTTTCTACATATGATAGAATAATGTTGGACATGTAGGTCAACTCCTTCTGATATTTTCATTTATGACATAGTCATGTGATGATATGTTGTGTTCGATAATTTGGTTGATAATTGGTTATGAAATGTAAGTTGGAAAGTAGAATGAAGTTGCAAGATTAATTAGAAGATATTATATCTACTTGTTGAATTAAACTAATTGTAGATAATTTTGGACTAACCTAACTTGACTTTTTGTCCTATGTGGCAAGCATATGAAAATATGGTCTTCCTTTGAGGATGAAAATAGGTATGTATAGATCCCTTTTTAATCTACTTTGATAATATTTTTGCATTGGTGTTATGTATATATGATGATCCACCATGCATGTGACTTCTACTTTAAAAAAAGTTGTTGACTTCTTTTATTTAGTCAATTTGGTCAACGAATAATGATCAACGATGTGGTCATCTTGAGTTATCTATTTGACTCCTAGTCGATATGGTATTTGACATTGACTTAGACCCTTGAGTTGACATGTGTGTTTGGGATTTGGTGGAATTATCTATTGATGTAGAACTTGGGTTAATGTTACTTGACACATTTGATTGTGTGACTTTCTATCATTGATCTTTCTATTATATTGGTTAAATGTATGTTGTTAATTTGGAGCTATATGATGCATTATGATGTAATTACATTGTATGTTACCTTAGCAAGCATTTAGAGGCATAATGATGAATAAATGTTAGTCATTACATTGATGACGTTATATGTGCATGTTGTTATATTTCATGATAAATCAAATGATGATGAATGAGATATAACATTATTGCATTTCTCAATTACTATTCATGCACACTGACCTAATGACATGGACACTTACTCACTTAGTGAGTACCACATGATAGGTGCTATGTATGGTACACATGATTGATTATTTAGGTTACTCATGCTCAAGATCTGATTAAAAGATGCATAAGAAGTTATAAAATTAAAGGAAAAATGTTGACTCCTAATATTTGAATTGATCTCCTTGGGGTATTGACTCCTAAAAATCACTATGAGCACTTGTGTATAAGTATGGCAGGAAGTGGATATGAAGTACCTACTAGCAAGGTCAAATCCATGTGCTCCAAGGTATGATAAGTAAGCACAGGTATGTGTGTGATACCATAAAATTTTAAGGTAATATGTTACTTGAATTTTGAGAATCATAGAAATAAGAAAGCATTTGAGTAGATATTCCATTGATAGTGATTTGGTTTATGAAATATGATGGGCTGATATTTTTGTGTTGTTCATGTATTGTAACAAAGGGAATGACACATTATGAGAAAAGGGGGGACTATTGTAGAAGAGAGGTAGTCTAACCTTGTAAAACTATAGAATGGTAATGGAATTGACACACTCACATGGAGAATGTTCTTGAAAGGACTAATTATTACATGTTCTTATTGCATCGGTGTGTTTATCTATCTTTTAAATCTATATTAGTGTCATCTTGCAGAATTGTGTGCTAATTTTATTAGAATCTATTTAGATGAAATGTAGGTTTCTTTTAAGAAAACGAATTCTAACCTTGTTATGATAGCATCTAAATGTAAGTACATCCATTATCTTGAATATTGAACCCTAGAAGCAAGATATTTAATCTTGATATTGTGAGATCATTGAATATGAATTATGTCTATCACTACATTGAGATGATGCATTTTCTAAGGGGGGGAGGATGTCACAACCCACTCTTTCAGTCACTGAATAATTTGGTTTTGGGATTCCACCTATAATTTAATTAATCAATTCTACATAATGGTAAAAAATTTATCTTGTTAGTTACAACATATCATCTGCAACAATTTTCAAAGGCAGACTTAAAAAGAAACAATCTTATTGAAACTGGGGGACAACACAAAAATATTCCTTGTTCTAACACCAACAAAGTGGGATTATCAATGCTATATAATTTTGGGCTGTTCCATTTACAAGGAACCTTAACTGGATCAATGTAGAGGCACCTACAATAAGCAATTTGTCAATTTTTCAAGGGAGGGAAGAGAGCTCTATTGTAATGACAATGGAAATATTTGTGTGTGCATTGTTGTTTGCTATAGTTTTAATGGAAACTTCTTTAGAGGCGGCAGTGTCTCAATAGTGTGTAGTAGACCCTCAGGCACTTGATTATTTCCTACTAAGTGCATTGGATTGGGTTTGTTCGTCTGGTGGGGTAGATTACAGTTCTATTCGGCCCAACTAGGCATGCTACAAGCCATAGAATATAGTATCCCATGCCTTCAATGCATTCAACAACTACTAGCAAAAGTATAAGAAGTAGGGGGCTTCCTATTATTTCAACTCCATGACACTTGTTATGGAAACTAATCCAATTTTTTTTTGAGCAAACTACTTCTCACCTTGTGTCATAAGTCTTTTGTGGAGATTCATCTATTGAAGATTGATTCCCTTTTGCTTTGAAGGGGTCACTTAAGCATTAAGGAGCATCAAGTTTTTCTGCAGAAGGGCATGCTTTCTACATCTTTTTGTGTCACATGCAATGTCCCATTAACAAATTCTTGTCTACCAACTATTATTGTGGCAGCAACGAATGAGCTTGGCATGTTTGCCAGTTTTTTACATCTTGTGTTTTATTTTTATTTATTTATTTTTTAATCTAAGAGCTCATGCATAGTAAACATTCTTGCCAAAGTACATATATGAGTAGTATTTTCTTGATTACCTATGCCAATATAATGCCAGAAATGGTCAATTTTACTTCTTATTACATCTTTCAAATAGGAGGGTTACCTCTTTTGTCTTTCTTTGCCATCACATCCAAAGATTTATGAAGGCTTTTAGCAGCCCTATTGCTATTTGATTGAAAATAGAGTATTAATTTGGTTATGTTCTTCTACTGAAATCTAAATGTAAAAACATGCACAATGAATAGGAATTGTTTCTCTAAAGAATAGATTGCAATTTCTTAATGAATTAACGTTGAGCCATTCAAGGTCTCGAAGTGTAATCCCTTATTGGCCACAATCCCAATCATCTTTCTTTCTAACTCAATATTAATGAAACCTTTCTACTATGATGGAGCAAGCTCAAAAGGCTCCATTTTCCTTGTCTAATGTAATCTATAGGGTGGGATCATCTCAACCTTCTTAGACATGGGTTTACGGTTGAATGTCTTCACCAAATTGTGGATACTAAAGCAAGAATTGGACCATTGACCAGTTGTACTCTCATTTGTGCCATATAAAGATGGTTTCCATTGGTGAGAAAATTCTATAGGTGACATTTAGTAATAGTTTTATTCCATGTATTAGTTACTAACTTTCACCATAATTACTTAGATCTTGATGGGAAATACTTGAAACTTAGATATCATTCAAATCATTGACTCCCTTTAACTATAAACATAGGAGATTTATTCCACCATTTCCCTAGTGACTTTGAGTGTCAAGTTGTTGTTTATTTAAAAATTGCTCCTTACTCATTAGCAGAGTCAAGACAAAATTACTATGATTGATCATAAAAATCTGAACATTATTGAACATGTGATGTTCTTGACTACTTGATTGGACTAAATTTAGTTTTGTCTTGAAATGTAATAACCATTCTTCCAAATTTCTTTTTCTTGAGTGGTTACCCTGCTTTTGTATAATTTGGAACCAATATTTTAATTGTTTATTTGTGAATGTTCAGACATATACTATACCAAATTAGTGAGATGTCATCAAGATAAAGATACATTTATCGGATAACTTAATTTTGGGCATATTGTGTCCTATTGTATTAAGTTTAAGTTGATGAACAATGAATGTCTATGACTATATTTTTGGTTAATGCTTAAATGTTGCATACATTTTTACTTTGGAATAATGTTGTTCTAAATGGATGAAAGTTCCTAGTGATTAGGAAATTGAAAGTATGCTTCCATTTGATAAATCAGGAAAGAATGATATGAATTCTTCTTATTATTGTCCAAGAATTTTATGAGAAGCTTGAGATTTATGGTGGGATAATACTCAGAAATTGTCATGCAACTCAAATATTTCACATGCTATGAATGTTGTATTATGATAACTCTTACAGAATGCATATTTTATTGAAATAACTTATGGAAATGCCTATGTGTACATATTGCATATTGAGAAACTGCGAATGTGTTCATTTTCTTTTCTATTGCATGAGTGCATTATGTTACCTTTCAAAATGGATGGAGATTTTACAAATATGCTATAAATAGTGTATTGCACAGTTCCATTACTTCTCTTGGTTTTACCGAGTTAGTCTTCCTCATTGCCAGGCTGGGTATCTTTCATTTTAGAAAAGATTCCAAGGAAGTTTAATAGCTTCATGGTAGGGTGGAAAAGCACTCCTACAATATTCTCACCCTTGTGATCTTAGACAGGTTCTAGAGCTCATTTCAACTTGGTTATCATGGTTAGACTACCTAGTATCTGGTATTTGGTATTGGTACTTTGGTACAAAATTTTGGTTTCATTAAACTTGAGCATATATGTAGATGTATCATTTTAGTTAAGGTTAATGATAGTTTATGTAAATCAACTAATGTTGACTAGTCAATATTCAAAGGACTTTGGCTTCCGTTGAAATTTTTGCATTTTATGGAGATTATTGATGTGGCATTCATTTTGTAGGGGTAGTCTTTACACTTGGGAGTGTCCATAAAGAAATCAAAGATGTGCATAAGCATGGTTAATAGCAAGACAATCCTATTCTTTTGAAAAAGTGGCAAATAGGAAAATCAATCTCAGCTACCAATGGATATTCAAAAAAAGCTCACAAATAACTTCAATGCTGCAGGTGATATTAGGAGTCAAGTATGAATATAGAGTGATATAGTTTTGAGAAGTTCAAGGGGAGTGTTTTTGGTAACTTGTTGTGTTAAACATTGGTAGACAATGAATATGAATAGATTGTCTTCTACATCTGGTGATGGCATGAGAAGGTAATTGAAGGAAGAAAAAAAAATGAATTTCTAAATACATTTTAGTTCAAATACGAACCAATCACTCAATAATAAACACGTTCTTAGAAAGAGATCTTCGACAATGAAATTGCAAGTATTTTAGTTCGAAATAATTTCAAACTATGCTTCAAGTTTGACACAAGCCATTCTATGGTTTTTAAACTTGTGAAATGAAGATGAAGGCCCATAAAAAGTTTATCCAATCTATGGGTTTGATGTGAATAGAAAGAAAATTATTAAACTATAGATTAATTATCATTTATTATTTAAGAAAAGATGTAACTTTTATAAAGAGACATGGCTCTTGGGTAGAATAAAAAGATATAAATAAAGACCCATCTACTCGAAGATTAAAAAAGGAGACATATTTGAACATTCATACTCTAAAGACATTCAAAAGAGAAATACCAATGTAATATATTTATTTTGTGAGGAGGAGTGAGCTATATAACATGTCTTTATTTTAAATTTTCAATTTAATACTTTAATATTAAATAAAAAGTCTATTTTGTTTATTTTTATTGGAGGCATGAAAATTTAAACTTCAGTGGATTCATCTTTTATAATTATTAGTTTTTAAATTATGTAAGAAATTTTAATGTGGGATAATTGGACATGGTCATTTAGCATTATAGATTTGATCATCATAGATATAGTGAAATATTAAATTGTATCTATATCTGTGTCTAGTTTGTCTCCCTATAAGAGGAGTTAAAGTTCAATATGGACTAATTTAAGATTGCATAATATTTGGAATGTCACATCTTGATTATTAAATTGTAGATAGATAAAGTGCATAGAACTTTATAAAGTTGTACATAAAAATTCTTGAAGTTGATTCTATTGCCTGAATAAGTAGAGCACTGGTCTTTTTATTGAAGTTAGAAAATCTATATCTTCCTCCCTATAAGCGTCAAATCTATTATTGACAAACATTCTACAATTCATTTAGTTATTCCAAATATTCAACATTCAAATTCATATTGATTGAGTTTAAGGATTTTGCCAACTGAAGAACTCTCCAAAGTTTGAATTTGCTATAGAAAAACCTTGAACTAAGCAGTCGGTGTTTGAGGTGAATCTCTACTTTCCTGGGTTAGTGGAGCCTAAAGTGTAGGGGAATTGAGGTGATTTTCATTCCTTGGCTAGAACTAATTGCTGGATCCTATTAGAGAAGTAGCATGCTTTTGGATTTCCAATCTACAATTTTTGGAACCAAAAGAAGGAACTGAGTTGCATCACAGTAATATGAGTGAATTTCATGACCTAGTTAATTGTGTGGAAGATGAATGTTCACAAATTGCATCTCAAGGAAAGGAAGTTGATAATAAAATCAAAGAGGCATTAGATATAATCCTAGAAAATGTATTAGAGAAATATCAACATCATATAGAACTAGAAGAAGATAAAAATAGGTTTGAGGAGGTGATTCTTGATCAACTTTCTCTCATACTACAAGGTCAAATTCTTGAAGATGAATTGCAAGAAATTTTATACACCCTTGAATAGGGAGGAATTTAGGTGGATGAGCTAGATGAGGAGCCATGAGTAATCATTTGTAAATTCAATCATGAAGGAAAACTTGACAGAGCTTTACAAAGAATCATCACATCTATACTCCTTGGGGGGTGCTAGAGGATATCATGAAAGAAGTTGATTCATTGCCAAGGGTATTTCAAGATAATTAAATTACTACAAGTGGAATGATTCACAATTAGCTTCAACCTCCAAAGGAACTGCCACTTGAGATTGAATTAGATAAACTAGTGAGAATGTTTGGTGATGGTCTTCCTTTCAACATTGAAGAATCTAGTTCTAATGAGGTTACACATGAAGAATTGCAAGATGTTCCTACAAAAAATTATGCATTCAACCCAAGGGGAGAATAAGATGAGGAAAAATTTGATATGACATTATAGTTGGACTTTGCATTTGATCATAATGGGGTGATATTTGAAGGAGAAATCATCAGGGGATCCTTCATTTTTGAGGATGCACTTAGGGAGACTCTCTAGGGTGCATAGTTCATGGTATTAAAGTACAAACTACCTAAGGCAATATTTCATAGGCTTGACTTCAAGGTTGATCCTTCCTTGATTGTTTATGAGTTAAATATTGATGTTAGTAGGAGGATTCACTATCAACTTTGACCTCCTAAAGTTGTGGATGATCAACAAGGACTACCAGTCAAATCACACCAGGTTGTTTCTTTCCTTGATTTTCTCATGGAAGTTTTTATTTTCATTATGGAGGTTTAGGAAAGAAAAATTGCATTTGGATTGACCATGGACCATATGAATTGCCTTAATTGTGAACTTATATGATAATTATCCTCAATTTGAATTTGAGGTAGAACCTTTTTTTATAGTGTAGGGATAAATGCCAAATTGAGAACCATTACCAAAGCCTTGATTCTCTTGAATATCAATTTATTGAGCATCATCCCTTTGGGATTCTTATACATAGTTAGAGTAGGAAGGTTGCAGTATGTTTCCTTTTGGTTGGTTATAGTAGTTGCTTTATTTTTCCTAGATTAATTTTCCTTGATTCACTTGATTTAAGATCTATTGCCATGGTTAGGTTAGTTGTCTAGCATAGTTTTCTTTAATGAGTTAGTTTGTAGGTTTTACTTGAGTCATTGGACCCAAGTACTTATTGGCTTTAGTTGTTTAGTTTTCTTTATCTTGGGTGTTGGCCTTAGTTTAACTAGAGGGATCCAAATTTCTAAGAAAGGTGAAGTGTCAAATGTTTAAGATTGCAGTTGCATTAGAGATCTTTATCTGTGGAAATATGGATGTTATTACCATTATTGTCACGTTCATCTAAAAAGTACACTTATGTTTAAATTATAATATTAAATGTAATGACATGTGTTATTCGCACATATGTTGAGGTATGGAAATTTGAAGAGTTGTAATTGTCTTTGTAATAAAGAGTCACATTTAGAGAAATTGGAGAGACCTTCGATTGGAATATGAAGAGTATCTCCTTAAGTTATATATATCGCATCAAGCGATTGGCATTGTATAATATTTATACTTTTATGATAAAAAAGAATGATTTTTTTTTTTGTGGCCAGATTTTCCCCTTCATTCTAGAAGTGTTTTTCCAACATATTTCTAGTGTTTATAGTTTCAAATTTTCTCTTTTCTTATTGCTATTTATTGTCATTAATTTTTGGGCTCAAGATTTCACATGGTATCAAAGCCTAGTTTTATAACAGCAATAAAAGAGAGCATCATAGGAAATATGTGGTCATTATTATTTATGATAGTGTGTGTATTTCATTACATATTTTTGTTTCTAGTTGTAATTGCTCTCATTTCTCATAGGTCAATGATTAATTAGCTCTGGCTCTTTGTCTCATCATCGTCACCTAATGAATTGGCAACCAATGTTTTTTTTTCTTTATTCTATAGTGGTCAAAGTTGAGTTGTATTATTGTATGGTATGAATTTATCCAATTCTTCATTATCTTTATATATTGTTGATGGTATGATAAAGCGACCCTTATCTAAATTAAGAGATCTTTTCTCATTATTTTATCGTGAATTCTTCTCAAACCTATAGACAAGTGGAGGTTCAAAATTGTCAAGTTTTAGGATCTACAAGTGTACTGGCACTGTCGATCCAAGGTATGTATTTTTCAAAATGCTACTCCCTCTCTAATAGCATATTGCATAGAGGGATGTGTCCCTTCAAGGGACAAAACCATTCATTAATATAATGGTTTATTATTTAAACACACACACACACACACACACACATATAACTCCAATTTGGTCTCTTGAGTTTATCCAGCTAAAGTTACCAAATGTTAACACTCTCTCTTAGGTAGGGAGGATAAACATAAGATATATATTAGACCATTGGTAATACTAGGTATGAAATTTTTTAAGAATATCTTAGAGATTTCCATCATTTTTATCACATACAATATGAAGAGTATTGATCTTAAAAATATCAACATATCATATTTACCAAAACTCTAAGTAAGGTCTCCAAAATATCAATACATGATATTCACCATGTACTCAATAAGACAATGGTCTGCAGAATATCAACATATGATATTCACCATTTTGATATTGCATTTGAGTATTGGTCTCCAAAATAAAAATATATGATATTCACCAAATACCCTTTGAGTAATGGCCTCTAGAATGAGATGCAAGATATTTACCAAGTATTGTGAGTAATGGCCTCTAAAATATCAAGTCATATGATATTCACCACATACTCTGTGTAATGGCCTCTTGAACATCAATTCGCATAACATTCACCATATACTCAAAAGTGTTTATAAGGTATGTGCACAAGAATTCTCATAATGTTTACCATATAAACATCCATCATGCCAATTATAATCTATTATGATCTACATAGATAACTAAAATACAAGGCATCTGCTTCTCTTCTCATGTCTTGCGTGGTTTTACACCCACTTCTTTCCTAGTGACATAGACCGTCCCTATATTATATGCTCTATTTTCTTCCCTAATATGTGAAATCCTCTCTTTAAATACATTTCTTGTATTGGGTGGATATTTTGCAATCGACAATTTTGTGAAAATCTAGTTGCAAAATAGGTAGACCAGCCACAACATATGAGACCAAGTCTCTCCTACATTAAAGAGAAGGCTCCCCTTTCTCATCGTTCCTTAGATCAACTCAAGGTAAGCAAGAAGTTATGATATTTTGTAAAAGGTAAACCAATATTCTTTCCTCTTTTCTTTAGGTAAGAAGCAACTTACTCATGGAGCAAGTAATGGGGAAGATTAAATCTCTAAACTACACTTCTATCTTATAGTTGGAAATGGTGATACTAATAAACCAACACCAAATCAAAGGCTGATTGAAAGCATATTGATTTGGATCTAAGTCATGTTTGTCTAATTTATAAGAAAAATCACTACCAGTGGGATGTAAAGACTTCCAAAAGTAGATGATTTCTATTCTATAACTTCTTTTTAGTTTTAATCTATTCTATATGAAAAAATTCTACCATTAGAGCACAAAGACTTTAGGTAGGAAAATTTTAACTAATTTTTGTGAATTTGAAATCGTAATACAAGCTACAGCCAAAACTTCTAGTCTATGTATTACCACAACCACTCTTAGTCAAAGCTTAAGCTTTGATTTCTTGTTAACTCACTATGATCTATGATTAAACACACAATAATAACATGAATCAAAGACAATAGACACAAAATATAGTCAAAGCTTTTAATTTGCACTATCACAATTGCTTCCAGTCAAATCTTGGAATTCAATTGCTTCTTTTATTCACTTTTCTCTCAAATTTGTGCTTAACAATCAAAGTTATGCTTGCACAAGTTTGGCAGATCTTTCTCATATACAAAAAAAGACAATTTTTACAATGAGAGGGCACTCCTTTATCTAGACAAAGGAGTTGAGAGAAAATTGGAGGAAAAAGTGGAAGCAACTCAACCAACTTTGACTCAATTAAACTAGATCAGAGAGATTATTGGATTATATGTCATGAGGACATGTGATCAGACTACATGTGATTGCATTACATTTGTTTGAGTTACATGTAATTGGATTACATGTAACACCATCTTCTACATCTAAAAAGCTAGAAAACACTTGAAGAAAATGTTAATTCTGAATGAATCAAACCTATAGACTATCAGCAAAAGCCTTGTACTTCATGACGATTGCAGAATCAAAGATTCCTATATTCTACACTATTGTATTCTCTTTGATGAGTTTCTAGTTGTCATTTGAAAATTTGAAGTGATCAAGTCTTTTCCTTGTTCAAGTTGTCATGAATTCTCTTTTGTAAATTGGCACATTCTAGAGTCTCTGACATTTTGGTAACCTTCTTGATAGTGTCCAAATGTAAACTCAGAACAACATTCCTTTAGCACCTTTAATATTTTATTTTTGAAGCAAAGTGCTTTGTGCATTCCCACATAAACTTAAGTTCTAGGCTAGCCACTAGGAAAGTGGAGACCAATGAATGCCATTTCTTTGGATATGACATATCTTCTTGATGGGATGTTTTGTTCTTTGAGAAAATTTTGACATATCTTGAAGAGTGTGTTGCAACATGAAGATGAGAACATCTTCTTGGGATTTGAGTTATAATGATGAATCCATGAGGGATGTGTTGGCATTATATTGTATTTTTCATTAGTAACAACACTTATTTGATTTTGAATGCTTATCAAGCTCATCACTCAGTCTTTAGTTTATACTGAGCATTTAGTGGTTACCTTGTAAGCTTAGCAGTTAAGCAGTTTACACTAAGCATTCCTGAAACCACCGAGTAAATGTAGACAATGTGAAGACTAGTAGTGTCTATTGAGCTTCTCAGTGTCTACCATGCTTCACAGTGTGTACTGAGTAGTAAGTTTGTATCATGGAGATTCAGTGTAAACTAAGCGTTGGAAGAAGCAGTGTTTACCGAGTGAAGCAAGGGAAACTCAGTGTGCAGTATCTACTGAGTGACACTACATCTACCGAGTCATCAGTGGTTACCGAGTTTAGGACTACATCAAGTGATTAGTATGGACCGAGCCTTCACTTCTACCAAGTGCATGACGATGCCAAGTAATGCAGTAGATGTTGTGTATCAGAAGGCCACCAAGTCAGTTCACTAAACTCGAGTTATTTACTATCGGGCTGACTTTGTAATGTATTTGTTCACTTGTGTTTTGGCTGACCTTGCAATTTTGTAAATTTGAAAGGTATATATGTAAGATGTATTGTAAGATATCAAATATATCAAGTAATAGTGAAGTAACATGAAGTAATTTGAAAAGTATCTGTGAAGGATTTTCAGCAGCAGTTCAAGGAATATAGCAAGGTCAATACAAAGGCATAAAAGTTATATTCATCACATGAGGTGATCAGTGCATAAAGGATCTTATCAGAAATCAGTTGTAAGTAGATCCATTGCTTCATCTTAATAGGTGAATCAACTTCTAAATCCTTTAACAAGGTAGACTTAATAGTCTTTATATAAATATCTTAACCAAGTGCATACTTCATTGTATGTTTGTAAATCCTTTAACAAGGTGGACCTAGTAGTCCTTTGTGCTCCTAATAGGGAAGATCACTAGAAGTGGTCAATGTAAGCCTTAATAGGCCAGCTTTATTCTGTAGTATTGAAGTTTTGTGGGTATCATCCCACCCTAGTTTTACTTTCTATTTGGAAGGTTTTTGGGTCACCAAAATATTGTGTTCTTTTGTGTGATGAATGTTTTATCTTTTAGAACTAATGTATGTAGTAGCATAGATGGATGTGTGGTAAATTTAAAGGAAAGTTTTAAAGTTACTGATCCACTGCTCCCCTCTTAGTAACTTGTCATATCTTGAATATTTCTAACAATTTGTATCAGAGCATTGTGGTTCTTGGGATAAAAGTTTGGCAACTTGAGCAAAGATCTAAAGACAAATGGAGATATTCAGACTTGACAAGGCAATTGAAAATGAAAAGCTAGTTCTAGAGATTGCCATAGCTCAACTCAAAGAAGCAAAGGAGCATCTTTACCAATCCTTGAAAAGAAGAAAGGAACTTGCAAGACAAATAGATGAGCATCAGTATATTGAAGAAAATATTGAAGAATTTTTCCCAACAAGTAGCTCAGATGAAGCTAATGAGGCAATCAAGGAACTCCTAGCAAAGAATGGCTCTCTGCAAGAAGAAGTAGAAAAACTCGAAAGAGAACTAGAAATCCAATCAATCAGGCTATGTCAAACTTTGAAACAAAGGAATAAGGCAAATGAAGACTTGGAGGCAAGAAACAATGAAGAATAGAATCGATCCAATCAACATGAAGACCTCATTGATCAAATCACTGGAGCAAATGAAGAAATTAGGATTATCAAAGCATAGAATGAAAGAATAAGAAGTGATCTAAATTATGAAAGGAAAATTAATGAAAGAATATTGAGAGAACTGAGATGTGAAAAGAAAATGATTGAAAAATTGAAGAATGACCTAAATGCTGAAAAAAAAATCAATGAGAGAATGTTGAAATCAAAAGAAGACATGAATCAACTGATTTAGCAAAATGTGCAGAATCTTCATAGGCAAAAAGGTAAAGCAGGACTTGGATACAATGAAGAACAAGGTGAATCTTCCAAGAAAGGTGCAAAAAGGAATAAAAAACTCTCATGCAATCATTGTAGAAAAATTGGTCACATATTAAACTAATGCTAGAGCAATGGAAAAGCAAAATTCAATGGGAAGTGCTACAACTACAATCAGCATGGTCACAAAGCTAACGAATGCAAGGAGAAATCAAAATTTGAAGGTAAATGTCAGAAATGCAAAAAGCATGGTCACAAGGCATCTCAATGCAGATCCAAATCATTCAATCTAGCTAAACAACTTGTAAAGGCAATATTTGGATGGGACTACAATACCTGGTGCAGATGTCATTATTGTGGAGAATATGGACACACTAGTATAAATTGTGCAAGGCATCACCTAAGAAAGAAAGATACTACCATAAGGTGTTACACATGCACTGAACTCAGTCATATAGCTAAAAACTACATGAATACAGGCAAAGTTGAAGATGAAAAGAATGCAAGGGCTGACAACATAAGGAAACAAATGAGGTAGCAATGGATTCCTAAATCTACCAAAGGTACAAGCTCAGATCATGGAAGTGAAGTCACTTAAGAAGTGGGTGACTCTATCCCCTCAAACTAAATTTCTAAGAATGTGTTGGAGTTGTACTCAGTGAGAAAATCATAAGCAATTCCAAGAAATATGAGAAATTCAAATGATCCAATCAATATTCTAGATACACCAAGATCATAGAAAGTTATCTTTCACCAAGTTGCATCAGACTCCACCAAGGAAATTTGGTTAAAGACCTTACTGAGCGAGGTTGGGAGTAAAAGGAATTTGGTTCGTCTATCAAGTTGATACTCTTACTGAGTTAGGTTAGTGGATGATAGTCTATCACACACTACGTCAGTATGGTACCTAGCATTAATGGCAAATTTTCATCAAAAGGGGCAAAATTCAACTTCATTTTTCACCATCTCTTCATAGCAAAGAGATTTCCAGGTGCATTTAAGCAATTTAAAGCGATTCCAAGTGATTTTGAGCGAATTTGCAATTAGGGAATTTGTTTGAAGATTTCCATCACTTATCGAGTAGTAATGACATCCAAAAGCACCATTAGTAGCAAGGGGAAAAGAGGATCAAAGATGTTGGTCAAGGGTGTAGAGTGGAAAGCACCAAATTTCAAGTTAGTTCCAAAATTAGTAGAGGCACTCGACACTAATGGGGCGCAATGACAAATTCCACCAAAGGTACTTTTGATTAACAATATCTGAACTCATTTTAAGTGTTCAATTCAAGAGATAGGAACCCTAGAAATGGATAGTACTTTAGAAGAAATGTGTGTTGATGGATCATTGAAACACAAGCATAAGCATTTGGAAATAATAGGGTTGACACACATATCACACTTGCCAAGAAGCTTTCAGATAAAATGGATTAATTATATTCTTAGCCATGTACACAATGGTCAGTTATGGTTGGAGTAGCCCATATTAATCACCAAAAAGATGGTTCACAAGATTATTGGCCTTCCCATTTTGAGAAAAGCTAAGACAACCAAAACCCTAGGTTAGGAGGAACTGCAAAAGAAAACCCTAGCCGAGTGGGATGGTAGAGGTTTGAAAATTATCACTGTTACTAATGTGGAGTTGAGGTTTGGAATTCATGTAATTACCCACAAGATTTATAGTTCCAGTATTTAAACAATGTGCCATGTGAGGCAATGGACTTAGCATTCAAAGTTGTGAAGAAAAACATGGAGTTTGACCTATCTGAGCTACTACTAAAGCAACTAAACAAGAATATGGATAGCATCGGGTCATCAAAGAACAATCCCTACAAATTTGGTTCTTTGTTAACATGTCTCTTCTTTTATGTGCAAAAATTATTTCCATCCAAAGGTTCTATAATATGGAGAAAGGATATTCCCATTTTGTATCAATTAAATGAGTTTATAGCAGAAATGAGTGTAAATATCGATAGTATAATGGATAATTATTTTGAAGACTTCAAAGAAAGAATGAACAATAGGTTTAGGATTCCTCCTAAACTTGTTGAGGACTATAAAGATGATGTATGTTTCATGGTAGACTGTGATAGAGTATACATTCAGGTAGCCAGGCCCCGAGTTGCATGGGTGAAACCTCTCCCTTATGAGGTTAATATTGATAAAACCAGGGACATCATTGAAGCACTAGTAAATGAGCCTATAGATCCCAAGAAACTAGTCTTTGGCACTTATGATGAGGCAAAAGCTAGAATTGAATTGTAAATTAAGCTACCTCAAGCAATCAAAAAAGGTAAGAGGAAGATTGCTAAGATGAAAATTGCCACTAGTTCCTTAATGCTTATCGAGGGAAAAGGAGAGGATGAAGAAGATGATCAAGAACAAGAAGATAAAGAGAAAGAATAAAAAAAGGAGGTAGAACCAGCAAAGAAGAAAGGGAGGGCTATTATTACTAAACCTCCAAAAGCCTCCACAGTTGTTTTCACCAAGAGAGGAAAAGGAAAAAATAAAGGTGAAGTAGTATTCAACAAGCCCTAACTTACCTTCCAAGAAAGGCTAAAACAGATGGAAGGAGTTGGCATCACAAACTTCAAGGCTTTAAATTTTGAAACTAGAACTGATGCGGATAAGATGTAGATAGAGGAGCTGGTACTCACCAAAATGGGAAAGTGGAAGTATTCCCCAGACCAGATTGCTCCTCATATCTAAAAAGAACTATTAGTAAGACTACAACCGAGGTGGGAGTCAGCCACACAAATAGCCAAGGACATCTATGGACAATCCTTGAAGAATCTATTACCAAATCTCACCGAGGCAGAAGTAAAGGCAACCATGAAGAATAATGAAAGAAAAATGATGATCAAATTTCAAACATGTTTGATTCTAATTAAGGACATTAAGCATGTTATAAGATATTCAACAAACATGTGGAAGAATATCTATCATCTAAATAAGCCTAGTGATGATCCAGTTGAGATCAAGGATGATGATGATGATAGTGATGATGAAGAAGATGATAGCACTCCATGTGCTACTATTGATATTAAAGATTATTAGGCACTAAGGGCTGATGATGAAGAGAAAGGGGAAGAAGTTGAAGAGGAAGACAAGGAGGAAGTGGATGAAGAAGATGACCCAATGAAGATTGCAGCAAAAGTCATTGCTTCCCTTCCTCACTCTCCACCTAAGTGACAACATCATTAGGGTTGGAGTCAGCTTTAGCAAGATTGATTGCATCTACATTAGAAATATCATCTACTCTTGCCACCCCACAGCTCTAAGCATCTTCTATGGAAGTATCAGTTACTTCATCTACCAAGCTGCAACCCTCTTCATTAGCACCTGAGCAATCCATCACAGCAATGTGCATAGTTGTCAGGTCCACAACTGTGTCAACATCTTCTACTTCATGTATAGTAAGTCTGCTAGCCCATTCTACAATTTTTTCTACCACAGATCTAACTACACTAATTTTTGTTAGTTCTTCAATTGTAAATATTCCAGCTTGTACATTGCCTATTGGTACATCATTTTTGGGAAGCACATCAATTTTGGATACAGTTGGTACTTCTCTTAGTTTTCCTCAAGTTGGACCAATTCAAGTTTGTTCTGCTAGACCATCTATATCAACTATTGTTTCTATTTTCAAATCCAAGGAAGTAAGCACTAAAGTAAAACCAAAGACTCCTCTAAAACTTCTACTTACTAGTAAGGAAATTGATGAAGATATAGACTTGGATAGAGAAATTATTATCCCCAAGATAGATTTGGACACTGCCTCAGCCAACGAAATGAGATTGGTCAGTCAACTTGTAGAGCAAAAGGCAAGGTAGAAGTAGCTAATAGAAGAGGGGGATAGAGAATTCACAATAATCAAGAATGCTAAAAACATAATTATTGAAGCTATATGTGTTGATGTTGGTCCATCTCAACACATTTTGTTACAATTAGAAGAGGTTGTAAATAAGTTCAATGAGGACACTTTTGGCCAAGAGAAGCTCATTGAAAAGGCAGAGAAGAAATTTGACAACAAGGTGCTTGAGCACATTACAATAAAGCAAGTAGAATTATCCACAATTTTGAGTAACCTTGAGCAATCTTTTACAAATGTAACATTACTTTTTGGCAAGCTTTGTGATGTTACCGAGTACAGCAAGGATGTTAAAGAAAAATTAAATAAGATTGATGTGGACATGAAGGCTAGTGCTCAAAAGTTACAGCTTGACCATAGTTCAAGCTCATCACATCACATGAAGGTGAATTTTTTTTTTCCAGAAATGCAGGCAGAGCTACTTAGAGAAGAAGTTAGGATCAGGTCTACACTGAATGACATCTAGAATATGATCCTTCTAGTCATGGAAAAAATGTAGAAACATATTGCTTATTCAAGAACATTGATCGAAGACAAAAAAAATTCTATAGTAGATCATATGATTGAACTTTTTGCAGAAGTTCAAGTGGCACTCTCCACTTGCAAAATTTTGCAAGATGATTGGGATAAGGCATTGTCTCTTATTCTCAAGGTACACTCTAAATTTCTCTCCCATTTTAGTGTCTCTATTTGACTTTATTGTATATACTCTTTGGCATTATTATCAAAAGGGAGAGTGTGAGATGAACAAGAGAAGAGAGCAAGGGGAGTAGAAGAGAGTTGTGGAGAAATAAGAAAGAAAATAAATTGACATATGTACAGATAAAAGCTATGTATGCCATATGTATGGGGGAGATATGTAAGATATGTATATATAGCAGCTTTACAAAGATTAATTTTGGAAAATCAAAATCAAAATGTCAGTTAACATAAGTTTTGGTTCATAAGTGTTTTTGTCACTAATGCCAAAGGGGGATATTGTTGGCATTATGTTGTGTTTGTCATTAGTAACAACACTTATTCAATTCTAAATGCTTACCAAGCTCATCACTTAGTCTTAAGTTTATATTGAGCATTTAGTGGTTACCTTGTAAGCTTAGCAGTTAAGCAGTTTACACTGAGCATTCCTGAATCCATCAAGTAAATGCAAACAATGTGAAGACCAGTAGTGTCTACCAAGTTTTTCAATATCTATCATGCTTCACAGTGTCTATTGAGCAGTAAGTTTGTGTCATAGAGATTCAGTATAAACCGAGAATTGGAAGAAGCAGTGTTTATTGAGTGAAGCAAGGTAAACTCAATGTGCAGTATCTACCAAGTGACACTACATCTACCAAGTCACCAATGGTTACCGAGTTTAGAACTACACCAAGTGATTAGTATGGACCGAGCCTTCACTTCTACCAAGTGCATGACAATGCCGAGTAATGTAGTGGACGCCATGTATCAGAAGGTCACCAAGTCAGTTCAGTAAACCCAAGTTATTTACTATTGGGTTGACTTTGTAATGTATTTGTTCACTTGTGTTTTGAATTTTTTTCTTTCATAACTAATGTATGCAGTAGCATAGATGGATGTGTGGTAAATTTAAAGGAAAGTTTTAAAGTTACTAATTCACCCCTCCCCTCTCAATAACTTGTCATATCTTGAATATTTCCAACAATTGGTATCAGAGCATTGTGGTTCTCAGGATAAAATTTTGGCAGCTTGAGCAAAGATCTAAAGACAAATGGAGATATTCAGACTTGACAAGGCAATTGAAAATGAAAAGCTAGATCTGGAGATGGACATAGCTCAACTCAAAGAAGAAAAGGAGCATCTTTCCCAATCCCTAAAAAGAAGAAAGGAACTTGCAAGACAAATAGATGACCATCAATATGTTGAAGAGAATATTGAAGACTTTTTCTCAACAAGTAGCTCAGATGAAGCTAATGAGGCAATCAAGGAACTCCTAGAAAAGAATGGCTCTTTGCAAGAAGAAGTAAGGAAACTCAAAAGAGAACAAGAAATCCAATCAATCAGGCTATGCAAAATTTTGGAACAAAGGAATAAGGCAAATGAAGACTTGGAGGCAAGAAACAATGAAGAACAAAATCAATCCAATCAGCATGAAGACCTTGTTGATCAAATCACTGGAGCAAATGAAGAAATCAGGATTCTCAAAGCACAAAATGAAAGAATAGGAAGTGATCTAAATTATGAAAGGAAAATTAATGAAAGAATATTGAGAGAACTGAGATGTGAAAAAAAAATCATTGAAAAATTGAAGAATGTCCTAAATGTTGAAAAACATATCAATGATAGAATGTTGAAATCACAAGAAGACATAAATCAACTAATTCAGCAAAATGAGCAGAATCTTCATAGGCAAAAAGGTAAAGCAGGACTTGGATGTAATGAAGAACAAGGTGAATCTTTCAAGAAAGGTGCAAAAAGGAATAAAAACACATAATGGCTTAAAAGCACATAGTGTGCAAAGTATGGATTAGATACTTATGAAACACATAATGGCTGGAAATGAACCAAAAAGCATTTTTTTTGATGGAAAGGGCCAAAGTTGGACTCTCAAGGGTGGATTGCATGTGGGCACAAATAGGCTTTTGTGGGTATGACCAAAAATGCAAGTTGGGATGTATATGGATGTGTGCAAATGGAAACTTTAGTGTTTAAAACTGTGACCTTTTACCAAGATTGGGTTCTCTAGAGGTAATTACATGTAAAGTGATTTACATGTAAAACACATTATTGGGTATGGAGGATGGAATTACATGTGAAAGTGGATGGAGGATGAGATTACATGTAATTTTTCTTGGAATGTAATTACATATGAAGGAAATGGATGCAATATGCTTTAACATGAATTGGTGGGATACAAAAAGATGTGATGCACTTATATGGAAAGGTGAAAAATAAAATGGTGCGATATGCTCTTACATTCTTGGAGAAGAATGCTTAACCTTTCTTAAAAAAGGAACTAAAAATAACAAGAAAAATAAAACAAAAATATGCACAAAACAAAACAAAAACATACCTTAAGTTATTGACTCAATCATGACAAATAGCAAGTTGGCTTCCTATATGCAATTTCAAATTTGGAGTTTGGGAAAAATCCAAGCATGTGAAAATGAAAGTTTTTATCTTATTTAAATAAATGTTAGACAATACATGGCATGTATTTGAACAAATGTATAATAAAAAGCCATAATATGCAACAAAATAGCAAGATAAGCATGAATTGACGAGCATAGTTGAAAGTGTCTACTCGAAGATAAAAGAGCCAAAAATGAAGGAGAAAGAAGTTACAAAAAAAGGCTTCTCTACAAATTTGAAACTTTCAAACAAATATTTGATCTTTCCAAAACTTGAAATGATGGATTCAAATGAGAAATTAATGGGATGTTTTTGGATACTAATGTGAAAAACATGCTCAATAACTACCAAATATACAATTTTTTTTTGCAAAATATCAAATAGAGGGACTTTTTTTTTTACCAAAAATGTGGTCTCAACATGTCATAACATGAATCATTTTCAACATTTCAATGCAACAATGTGATCACCAATAGCAATAGCATGGATTGAAATGCCAAAATAATTCCTCTTCGAGCAAAAACATGACCAAAAGACTCCAAATCTAGGCATTTTTTTATGAAAACGTGGCTTCAAAACACAAAAAAATGCAACATTTTTTTGCAAGGATTTCAATGCCAAATGTAGGAAGATGCAAAAATGACCCTAGTTAGAGAGATTGCATGCCATGGAATGGGAAAATCTAGAGATTTCTAGCAAAAACATGTTCTTCAAGGGCAAGAATATGGATGTTTTGCACTTGGAGATCAAGATTGTGATCTTAACTTGTAAATGCATGTAATGGAATGTAAAATCACATTCTTTAGGAGGTTTTACATGTATGAGAATTGATCCTCTATGCAAATCACACTCTTGGAGTGGAATTGCATGTTTTAAAATACATGCTTTTGGAGTCAAGATTCAAATCACACTCTTGGGGGACATTAAATGTTTAAATTTTTCCAAAAAATTCATGTATTTCAAAATTGTACTCTACAATGGTCATTGCATATTTAAAAAATAATACAATTTCATGTCTTGAAGCCTTTAGATGCAAATCGCAGCATTAGAGACCCAATGCATGTTTTAACATACATGCATTTATATGTTTTAAATATTTCAAAATGCCTCTCTAGTACAAAATTGCATTCTATAAAGGTGTAAACATGTAAATGGGTTGAAATACATGTATTGACATAGCGTAAGTGATCAATTACACACATGTCTAATGGTTGTATTTTTTAGGAAATATCACTTAATTGGGTCAATAATAATTTTTACACTAGAGAATTTATATATAATGTGTAAACAATATTTCAAAAAATAATATTTAACTTAGATGTTTTAAATAAAACATGAAGTCACCCAAAAAAAATCAAACTATATAGTTCATAAAGTTATTTAAGTGAAAATTTTAAAAAGCAACTCAATATTAAAATATAACATAAAGTGTTCTATAGTCACTTAAGTGATAAATTTAAGTGATATAGTAACTTAAAAACCTAACATAAAGTGAATTTATGTTATATTTTTCAAAAACTGAATGTCAACATAAAATATAACATGATTTTTTAAATCATGCAATTACATCTAGAGAGTCCACCTTTTCGGCACTTATTTGGTCATTTTTTTGATTGCCAAGTCTGATTAAGCCCTAAGATATACTAAATCAAAGGGAAAATTAAAACCAATGATTTGAGCAAAATCAAAATACCAAAAGCAAACAAACACACACTAAAAAGTGAGAAAAAAGGACATTGAAGGCTTCAAAAATCAAGCATAGACTTAACAAATAGAAAAACTAAAAGGACCTGACAAAAGCCTTGAATTGGGATTGATTGATTGATCAATACTAAGAAATTAAATAATGAATCAACTCAAAGAAATGTGAAATTAAGTTGAAAAAAAAATCATATTTTTACCTACATTTTGTGATAACAAAAAGCAAGACAATAGTCTGATTGATTTATTCTTCCCTGATATGATTCCTTGGGGTGCGACTATGTCAAACGTTGTATGCTCATTCCAAACATGTAGGCCCTTTAACTAAGGTGGCAGGGGATAGTTTATATGTTATTTCCCTTTATTTATTTTTTGGTCTTACCTATGTATCGTTCCCCCTACCTTTCTTTATAATCGCTACTTCCTTTTGCTAAGATGTGTTGGAAGATTGGAAATATTGGAAGATTGGTTTGATGATGATATGTTACATTCATGATTGAGTTTGTCATTCATGTTAACATAGCATGTTTGATGTCTTCTATGGTATCTAACAGAAGAACAAAAAAAAGATTAAGTTGGTACAAATTGCTAGTTGAGCATGATAACTACCCGAGGTTATGGAAGATACTTCTAAATATCTAGTATATGCAGTTAATGTCAGAAGTAGAAAGGGCAAGTCCAGAAGAAGGTATGTAAGTTTTGGTGATGTCTATTCTGAGATAGAGTTTAATTGGCCTGTTCTAGTAAACTTGTTATATCTCCTAGAAGATTTGATAGCTTGAGCATCGAAGTTGAGAACATGAAGAAGACATGGCTAAGCTTTCTTGTCATAATATTGCATGTACGAAAAGTTATTCAAGTTGCAAAGTGAAAGATTAAGCTTATCGCTAAGTGTAACGTGTTCTTAGTGAAGTCCCATAATAATTAATTGAGAAGGACTAACAACCAACTCAAAAATTATTTTATGGACTCTGTATAAAGGAAGGAGATTTTCCTTTATTATGGTATGGATGAAGTGAATTTTGAATGTTTGGAAAGCAGTAGAGAATGTAGAATGCAAAGTTTAGTAGAGTAGTGTAGAAGTGAAGGAAACTTCATTGCTGAGGTTTTTCTAAGTGATCTAAGGTTTGATATTTGGATCCAAGGTTTGTGACTTGGTCTATAAGGTCTGATAGTGATTGGTCTAGTTGATAGGACAGAGGAAGGAATAGAGGAAAGAAGAAGATACCAGTAAATTACTTGTTTGAGTAGTGACCTCCTCTTGTAGTTGAAATTGCATGATTGGGCAGTGGGCTCTTCTTGCATACATTGTACCACAACTCCTAACAGGGTTGCCACAACTACTAACAAAGATTCAAAGTCTCTTAACAGGGACTCATTGTACTAAATATTGTAACAAACTCCTAATAGGGTCTATCCTCTAACAAGGAATATTTATATTATTACATCATCTTGAAGGCATCATTCCCATAGGGGTTTTCTCTCTGATCAAGGGCTTCCCTAGTCAACATATCTAGCATAATTATCTATGTGCATCTTTATATGGTTGTTGTTTACTTTGATTGAATGGTTAATTTTTTTTAATGAAGATAAGTGTTTTAATTATTGGATAACTGATTCACCTCCCCCCCCCCCCCCCCCCCCCCTGCCCCCCAATTATCTTGGTGGACTATTGTTTCTAACAATTGGTATTAGAGCATCAAATCCTTGAAGAACAAGTTTAATAGCTTTGGTAGATCCTGGTGAGAGAAGATAGTCCTAAGTTAGATGGTGGAAATTTTGTCATAGAAGATAAAGACTCTTGGTGAGTTATCCGAAGAAGACATGAAGATCAAGGAAGGTATTGATCTGGTTATAAAAAGAGAAAAAGAAGGTATGGACATTTTTACTTGTTGGGTATGTAATGAGTTTGGTCATTATGCATCTACATTTCCTAAAAGAGTAAGGAAATATAGAAAGAGTTTGCTTTCTGATGAAGATGAAGAATTTAAAGCAAGGAAAGATCCTTGAAATATTGTGATAATGAGCTTGAATTGGATAAGGAAAAGGAAGTATTAGAAGAGATAGCTTGGTAATTATTGTTGATCAAGAGGCTAACCATGAAAATGTAGAAGTTATCATTAACAATTATTTATAGAATGGGAATTAGATTGAAGAGCAGAGATTTGGTCCTAGAGTAGAAGAAAGAGTTGAATTAAGAACCCCTAAATAGAATGTCTTTGTAGAGAGAAGAAACATGTCTATAATAGAAACAACTACAGCTATGTTAGTAGAGAATGATGTATTGAAGACATTTTGGAGAGAAGATGTGAATACAATAGTCTACACTATGAATAGAGTTCAAGTTAGGAAGGACACAAAAAAGACACCGTATCAATTGTGGTTTGGTCACTCACCTATAGTTAAGTACTTCAGAATATTTGGAAGTAAGTATTACATAAAGAGAGATGATGACATTGGTAAGTTCATTGCTAGAAGTGATGAGGGTATATTTTTTGGTTATTCATTGAAAAGCAAGGCTTATAGATGTTATAATCAGAGAACTAAGACTATTATGGAAAGTGTTACTGTGAGAATTGATAAGAAATTCATAGTACAAGAGAGAATGGTTGATTACAATTCAAATGATGATATTGTTGTTACTAAGCCAAGAAATTATGAGGTATTTCTTGAGACTAACAATAATTTGCAGAATGAAGGAGAGAAAATGTAGGAACAAATCTTGAAACCTTTAGTAGAGCTAAGAGTTGAGATAACAACTCCAACTTCAAGAAAGAGCATTATAAAGAATCACCCATTTGAACAAATCATCGGAAGCAAAGACAAAGGTGTGATGACAAGAAGTAGAGTTAATGAAGAAGTATGCATGATATCTCAAGTTGAGTTAAAGAATGCAGATGAAGCATGTAAAGATGAGTATTGGAAGCAAGCTCTGAAAGAGGAATTAGATTAGATAGTAAAGAATGAGACATGGGAATTGGTCCCTAGACCGGAAGATAAGAATGTGATAGGAACTAAATGGGTATTCAAGAATAAGATGAATGAGAAAAGAGATGTTGTGAAACAAAGCAAGATTAGTATGTTAAGGTTACTCACAGCAAGAAGGAATAGACTATGAGGAGACTTATGCTCTAGTGGCTAGAATAGAAGTAGTAAGATTATTTTTAGCCTATGCAGCATAGAAGAAATTCAAAGTATATTAGATGGATGTCAAGTTAGCATTTCTAAATGGAAAACTTGAAGAAGAGGTATACATTGAGCAGCCTAAAGGATGCCCTTTGACAGATGACAAGGACATAGTATGCAAATTGATGAAAGCACTATATGGATTGAAGCAAGCACCCAAAACCTGGTATGCAAGGTTGGACAAGCATTTGACAAAGCTTGGATATAGAAAAGGTATGACAAATAGTAATCTTTTTTAGAAAAAAATTGATGATGGTTTGATGATTTTAGTAATATTTTTTGATGATATCATATTTGGAGGAAATGATAGAGAAAGTAAGAAGTTTGTAGATGAAAGGAAGAAAGAATTTGAAATGAGTATGATAGGAGAGATGAAATATTTCCTAGGATTGCAAATAATACAAAATAAAGGAGTCTTTATTTCTCATACTAAGTACTTGAAGGATTTATTGAAAAATGTTTGGTTTGGAAACATGTAAACCTATTGGAATACCTATGGTAACTAGACACAAGTTATCCACTAAGGATGATACACCTATTGTTGAGCAGAAAAAGTATAGATCTATAATTGGAGATTTGCAATATCTAACTAACACAAGGCAAAATATAGGAAATGCAGTTGGAATTGTTGTAAAATTCTAGGCTAATACTAAAGAAGTACATTATGTAGTAGTGAAAAGGATATTTAGATATTTGAAAGGAACTTCAAAATTTGGATTATGGTATGACAGATCTAATGATTTTACTCTAAGTGCTTATACTAATGTAGATTGGGCAAGTAGCATGGATGATAGAAAGAGCACTAGTGGAGGAGCTTTCTTTCTTGGAGGAAGATTGGTTTCTTGGTTAAGAAAGAAGCAAGATTGTACATCTCCAAGTACAATAGAAGTAGAGTATGTTGTAGCAACAAATAATTGCAATCAAGTTATCTGGATGAAGTAGATCTTGAAGGCTAAAAAGATAGAAATCAATGAACCAATTGTTGTACATTGTGACAACATAAGCATGGTAAATATTTTTAAGAATCCAATATTGTATTCAAGGAAAAAGCATATTTCTATTAAGTATCATATGTTGAGAGAAGAAGTTGCAAAAAAGGAAATCAAATTGGAGTATGTGAGCACTAAAGAGTAGATTGTAGATATATTCACTAAGCCTCTTCCCAAAGAGACTTTTGAATATTTGTAAGGTATGCTTAGCATTATGCCCCTTCCTACATCAGAGTAGAAGATGCAAGAGTGCATTAGTTTAGGGTAATAGAGCACCATTGTTTTTCAGAACTAGATGTTGATGCTTCCTATATGAGGGAGTATCTATAATGGATAGTCATTCAAGACTCTTATTGATGTTGTTGATGTTGTTTTGAATAGTGTCTTTTGACACTTGATCTGAGTAAGTATTAGTTGTTGCAGAGTTTGATGTAGAGATGTTGGTTGCAGAAACCTTAGACATTGATGTCAATAGGGGATAAGTGTGGCATGAAAAACATTATACTATGGGGGAGAAGTATTGCAAAGGGGAGAAGTATTGCAAGAAAGTATTATATTAAAGGAGAAGTTATGCATGAATTTGTAATAAAAAGTTTGGTACTAAGCACAATGAGCTATATCAATGGGGGATTATAATTGATGTAGAGGATTTGAAGACTATCTATCTTTTGTTGGTATTCTTGGAACTAGATGTTTTTCATCTATGTTGCCATTAATGCCAAAGGGGGTGATTGTTGAAATATTGGCAAGATTGGAAGATTGGTTTGGTGATGATATGTTACATTCATAACTGAGTTTGTCATTGATGTCAACATAGCATGTTTGATGTCTTTTTTGGTATCTAATAGAAGAATAGTAGAAAGATTAAGTTGGTATAGATAGCTAGTTGAGCATGATAACCATCCGAGGTTACAAGAGATGCTTCTGAGTATCTGGTATATGAAATTAATGTCAGAAGTAGAAAGGACAAGTCTAGAAGAAGTTATGTAAGTTTTGGTGATGTTTGTTCTAAGATAGAGTTTACAGAGGCATGCTCTAGTAAACCTGTTATATCTCCTAGTAGAGTTAATATCTTGAGGATCGTGGTTGAGAACATGAAGAAGCCATGTTGAGGATGATGTGGCTAAGCTCAATCATCATAATATTGTGTATATGGAAAGTTATTCAAGTTGAAAAGAAGAAGATTAAGGTTATCTCTAAGTGTAACATGTTCTTAGTGAGGTCCCATAATAATTAATTGAGAAGGACTAATAGTCGACTCAAGAATTATTTTATGGACTCAATATAAAGTAAGGTCATTTTCCTTTAACATGGTATAGACAAAGTGAATCTTGAATGTTCAAAAAGAAATAGAGAATGCAAAATAAAAAGTTGAGCAGAGCAGTGCGGAAGTAAAGGAAACTTCATTACCAAGGTTTTTCTAAGTGATCCGAGGTTTGATATTTGGATCCAAGGTTCATGACCTAGTCTACAAGGTTTGAAAATTATTGGTCAATTGACAAGACAGAGGAAAGAATAGAGGAATGAAGAAGGTACTAGTAAATTACTTGTTTGAGCAGTGAACTCTTCTTGTAGTTGAAATTGCATGTTTGGGCAGTGGGCTCTTCTTGTATACATTGTACCACAACTCCTAACAGGGTTGGCACAACTCCTAACAAGGTTGGAATCTCCTAACAAGGATTCAAAGTCTCCTAACAAGAACTCATTTTATTAAATGTTGTAACAAACTCCTAATAGGGTCTATCCTCTAACAAGGAATATTTATATTAGTACATCATCTTGTGGGCATCATTCCCATCAGAGTTTTCCCTCTAATCAAGGGTTTCCCTAGTCAACATATCTAGTGTAATTGTCTATGTGCATCTTTGTATAGTTGTTGTTTACTTTGGTTGTATGGTTAAGTTTGTTTAATGAAGATAAGTGTTTTAATTGTTGGATAACCGATTCACCTCCCCTTCCTTCCCCCCACCCCCTCATAGTTATCTTGGAGTATGGCTTCTAACAAGATGATGGTCTTGTCCCATTAGGAACTTAAAATAGGAGTCCAAACAAGAATGTTTTATTCCATCTAATTTTTTATGAAGATTGTGATGCCCTTAACCACCCTCTAATTCCTAGTCTTCCATTGTAATAGTGCTCGCATTTATCCTTTGAATGTTGGCAGTTATTATTTGATTATGGTATTTGGTATTTACATATTTGGTTGCCTTCCCTTTATCTTATTTGTTGCTCTCTTGTATTCTTTATTCCTAGTTCAAACAACCATTATTATTTAGAATGAACTATCATTATCAGTGGTAATGTTATTAGTTGAAACCAATAAAGATATCAATCTAGCATTTCGTTCATATCTATCCTAGTGATGAAATCTATGTATTGCTAACATGATGTTCTATCGCAAATCATAATGTATCTTATCAATTCCTCCACAAACACATTTGTGCATTGGTGTCTCAAATTTTCTTACATTTACAGCATGGCTCTAAGTGTTGGAGTTCTTTCAATGGAGGAAGACTCCATAGTTCTTGCCTCCTTGTTGGCCCCTTTGTTGTTTTATTTATTTTGATCTCACTTGCTCTTTCCCAGACACTGTTTGGTGTCTTGTAGTTTGTTGCTTCCTTGCTTGTTTTCTTTTAGTCCCTTAGACCCTTGGTGGTCTTTTGATGGACATTAATAGGTTTATCATATCTTATCTTATCTAATACCTTGTTAAGGTTTAGGATTTATGAGAGTGTAATAGCACTAATAGTTTTTTATGTGTTTTCCAAATGCAACAATCTCTCTTGCATTTATATTGAGAATGAGGCAAGGAAAGACATGTCCCATGAAGGGACATGTCTATTTATTATTATGTGATAAATATAATGATAATTTATTGTGTAAATACATATATAGATAGATAGATAAGTATAATATCATTGAATCATTATTATATTAATTTCACCTAATAGTATTTTAGATATATATCTATATATGCAATGTATCTCACATTATATATATATATATATATATATATATATATATATATATATATATATAAGAGGGGCGAACCCCTAGAGTAGTAGGGGGCCTCCCTACCATAGAATTTGAGGGGGAGGAACCTGCCACTATTGTTAATCTTTTGAGAAACTCATTAATTGAAACCTCAATTATATATAGAGGGGGTGGGGGTGTGCCTACTAGCCCTAACCCCTTTAAATAGTAGGGGTATGCATGTAGGGGGTCACCACTTCTATATCCACCCATCCTATTATAGTTAGTTTCCCTACAATTATATGGGGTGGCTCACCCTACCCTACCTTACCTTACCTTCAAATTATGGGGCTAGGGTCCCCTGCATTATGGCATAAATAGATTATTCTATGGCCTGAATGAATAATATATCCCCTAATACAGATGTGCCCCCAAAAAGATTATTGTTCCTAGTGCTTGAATTATCGTGAAGGTCCCTATGATTCTCATGGGTAGCCCTTACCTTCATTATCATGAAGGCCCGATCATACATCTCCCACTTTCAAATAGCATATCAATTGACATAGATAAAGATGTATGTGTCTACATGAAAATTGAGAACATAAACTCACTGCAGAAAGAATCATGAGACACCAACCCACATAATCCGCATGATCAGCTATCAATAAAATTTGTGTTATTTACCTTCCTCTCACAATTGAACCTTACTAATAATCTTATAGTGGGACTAGCCCTATAAATTCTATGCCTATAAGTTCTATGGAGGGCAAGGACAATGGGGAAAATGCTTGTTCATTTGTAACTAAACCCTATACTTTCCTTACTACTAATTTGAAAGTGGAAGTGGAATGTTAGGGTTTTTCTTGACCTATTTGTTGAAATAATTTGAAAGGGGTCCAACCTTCCTTTCCTAGTGAAATAATAGAGCCCTTAATGGTGAAAATTTTGAAGGCACAAAGGCTTCATTTGTACAAATTCTTTTAATTGCAGAAGTAATGACAAGAGTAGCTATGGTAATTCTTATGTTTCTAACATATATTAGCAACTCACTAACTTAGAATAAATATTTACAAGCTTCCATGACTTTTTCCATGCCTTGCATTAGGTAGGGACACTAGTTACAGTAGTGGGGCTCTTACTACATTAGGTTTGCTAGGTTTTTTTTAATTAGTAAACCATTAATTAATTATTAGTGGTTATGTAACTTAACTATTTTAATTTGGTAATCACAAATGAAGGCTACCACTCATGCACCTTCTCTGGCTCCTACTCACACACCTACTTCTACTTGGGCTCCTACACCTCCTTCTAACCTTGCTACTTTTGTTGGGGCTCATCTAGCTATCTCTCTTGTATTTCATCCTCTAGTTGCTACCAAGGATTATTCTCCTATTGCATCTAGGGTTGTTGTGGGGAGATCTTCTATTTCCTATGTGGATGTAGCTTTGTTTGAGGCAAGTATTGGTGCTCTTGTTCTAAAGTTGGGGCCTCATTCTATTGTTCCCTATATTAGTCATTCAACGGTGCCTATTTTTGTATGTACACTAGTACAAAAATAGCAATATGTGACTAAAAAAACTACTAAAATTTTTATATATATGTGACTAAAATTAGTCACAGGACTAATAGTAGTTAATATCCAGTCATTTATAACTCTACTAAATATACTACTAACGATTTTAGTCACTTATTTGATCACTAATTTTGATCATCAATTTAATCACATATTTAGTCGTGTATTTGATAATGGAGTTAGTCACATATATAGTGGTATATTTAGTAGCATATTTAATCACATATTTAGTATATTTACTCACATATTTGGCAGTGTATTTAGTAGCATATTTAATAATATATTTAGTCACATATTTAGTAACATATTCAATAGCATATTTAATCACATATCTGATAGTGTATTTAGTAGCATATTTAATAGTATATTTGGTTACATAATTAGTAGCATATTCAATAGTATATTTAGTCACATATTTGGTAGTGTACTTGGTCATAATAGGGCACGATGGAATCAAACCACCATCCTCCTACTTGTAAAGAAGGTGCTCTTCCATTGAGCTTGCAACCTTTAAAGAATACATAAAAATTTATTATTTGTTTCATTTCATTCTCAATATAGCACCCAAAAAGGTTATATAACAAAGAGTCAAAGCTAAGAAATTCACATTTCATGTACTAGGAATTTAAGAATAATCAAATGAAGTCTTACACCTCATCACCTCAGCAACTATTTGGGGCCACAAAGACATTATAACAATTATCATTGAATAGAACAAAAAATCATATCCAAAATTCAACTTCAACTGATCAAGAGTGACAAACATTAAAATTGACCCATCTTGATGTAGAACACCCCTATAATCTACCTCATCGCCCTGTACATGTGAAAGGAATTCAATCAATGATAAGCATGGAAATCATCTGTAGAAAGAGATACAAAAACATAATATAATTTTCTTAAAAACATATTGATACCAAGACCAGCTCACTTTTACAATTTGAGCCTCCCAAATCAAGTGTCAAGATTTTAAATGACTACAAATAATAATAATAAAATCTAATGAATTAATTAAGAAGTTCAAACAACACAAAATTGAATTCCTTTAATCAAGACATTGACTGGGTAGAAGTACAAAAAGAAATAATTAAACAAGACTTCCACTGTGGAAAAATAAACACTGATATAATTTGAAATGGAGAATATCAAACAAATGGGAAAAGGGAAGTATTAAGATTCTACAAAAAAAAATCCTACAAGAATAAAGTGTAACACACCTCATTCTGAATGGGAAGTTGGTTGGTTCTCCTTTGGAAACCAAAGTAGTGGTAGTGCTTCTCCTCAAAAGGAGTCTATCAAAAGAATAGCTTCTAAAATACCAATACTAAATTTAAAAGAAAAATGATGATTCAAAAAAAAATCAACACCATACATGTACAAAGAAGGTAGTTGCAAGCTTACCACTCCTTTCTCGAGCTTGGCAGCTTGCATTCTAAGATTTGCAATTCTTCTACATGGATCTATCTACTCTTCTAGAGCTTCCATCAGGGAAACTAGAATTTGTCTAAATTAAACAATGATACAACTCTCCTTAAAAAGATTAGTGGAAACTTGCAAATGTTTATAATATATATAAATAATATAATCTAAAAAATGATACTCAAATGGCCTTACAAATGGTGAATGTCCTCCTACAAGTCATGACCTTCCACTAGGAGTCGATGGCCTGCCAAATGGATGTTATCCAACTTGTGGGGATGGTATTCTCATATTTACTACACCTATGGGCCACCAATTTTCAAGTGCACCCCATCCTCCTGTGTGGCCTCCACCACTCACAGTAAGCCTACATGAGCAACACAAATGATTCTACTAAATACATTATTTGAAGCCTCTAACTCAAACACATTAAATTACCGATGGCTTACCTAGATCCAAATGGCCTCTATTGTTCAACAACAAAGCCTAGTCTTCTGAACATAGGGCCATTTCTAGATAATATAACAAAAAAATTAACACTTGAAATAAATTGGGAATACATTAGTATTTCAAGATACATATTAATGTAACATGTTTTAAGTGACAAGATAAATAGAAGTCTAAACCTTGCATCTCCAACTTTGGGTCTTTTAGGCTCTATAAACTATACAATCAAAGGTTGATTGCATCCCTCATACAATACATTTGCATAAGGCTATAATGTAGTTTATATTTGAGAACTATATCACAAATAAGCAACCATTGAAGGAAATATTAGCAATTGAAAACACAATGTTTACCTTCATTGTGAAAGCTCCATATAATTTGTTAATAGTCACCACATCCATTTGTCTAGATGGATCTCTAGATGGATATTTAACAAATGCACATCCTATGCATATAACTTAACAGTTAACAAAGCCAGTATCAACCCTAAAATACTTTTATGAATCAAACTATTAAAAATAGTAAAGGTTTCCCCACCTTTTTTCTATTTCTATTGATCTTTCATGATATATATGTCATCAATAGAACCAAACTTAGCAAAGATCTATCTGTCAAAAAAATAAAGGATTCTGTGAGCATCAACACTAAACTACCATGCCCAATATTTTAAAATTTCAATTATCCACATTGCTTATTGATCAATGCATGCAGTACTTGTGAAAGACTTTATAAAGATTACCAGTACCATAAAGGCCTCAAGAATCAGAAAAGGAACCCGAACATTTCAACTTGCCCAACCCATATATTTATTGATAGTACACTTAATTCACAAAAAGGAGGGCACAAAAGGAAGAGGTGTTGAAAACAAGTAGTGAGTAGGTTAAGGTCAATGTAGTTTGTATTTTAGTTGAACCTGCTTCAAATTCCTCTGTGTGCTTCAAAAAAGTTGTGACACTTAAGGCAAAAAAGGAGGAGGTGACTACTAGTTTTGAAGAAAGCAAGATTGATTTTGTTCATGTTTCAGATGAATCAATAGTGAAACAAAGAGAAAAAAAAGGGTAGAAGGAGGGAAAAGTTAACTATAACAAACATTATTGAGGCCAAGAACATAGTAACTGGTGTTCCTATTGAAGCCATCATGACTGATTCTGGATCTCCCAAACGAGTGATCACTCGAAAGGGTTGTAAGCTTGAGCACAAGAAGATGTTGCAAACTAGTAGTGAAGATGATAAGATTGATGCAACTCTTGTCTCAGCTGAGCCTACTACAAGTTTTTTAAAGTCCTTGGGACAAATTATGACTCAAAGGAGACAAAAGTTGAGCCACAATGAGGAGATACAAACAAATGCTAGCTCTAAAGAAGACAAGATTGATGTGGTAAAATTTTTAGATGAATTTTCTCTTAATTGGAGAGGATAGAAGGGTGGGAGGAAGGGAGAGCTAGTGGTAGCCAATAGTGTTGTGGAGGCCAAGAAAATTGTACCTGATGTTCCTATTGATCCCACTATTCATGCTTCTAAATCTCCCAATGGAGTGGTCACTTGCAAGGGCTATAAGCGTGAGAAAAATGAGGTGTTAAAAATTCTCAACTTTTGTGGAGTGCTTGAAACAAGTCATGTCTCAAAGGGGACAAAAATGTAGCCTCAAGGAGGAGAAGTGGATGAATGCCAGCTCTAAAGAATACAAGATTGATGTGATTAATGTTCTAGATGAACCTACTGTTAATCAAAGAGGATGAAAAGGTGGCTAGAAGGGAGAGTTATTTGTAAATAATAGTATTGAGGAAGCCAAGAACACTATAACTAATGTTCCTATTGAAGCCATTGTGGTTTCTGAATTTTCCAAAGGAGTGGTCAATCACAAGGGTCATAAGGAGGATTTGAAAACTAGCAATGAAGAGAATAAATTTAATGTCTATTGTGTCTCAAATAAACCCATATCAACTTCTTTGTAATGCCTAAAACAAGTTGTCACTTGAAGGGGACATAAGAGCAATCACAACAAGGAGAAGGTGGTCAATGCTAGCTCTGAGGATGTTTTTTGATGTACCTACTATTAATTGAAGAGGATGACATGGTGGGTAGAAGAAAGAGTTAGTTTTTGTTCTCAAGAGATCAAAAACATTAGAACTAATGTTCCTATTGAAGTCACTATCAATTTTTCCAAATCTACCAAACAAGAGATTACTCGAAAGGGCTATAAGGGTGAGAACAAGAAGGGAGAATTTTTGAAAGCTAATGCTAAACTAACTATGAATTCTTCTGAGCCAAAAACAATTAGTAACTCAAAGGGGTGTAAAATGTGGCAAATTATTGGTAAATGATAGTATCAAGTAGTCCAAGAATGACACAACTGACATTTCTATTGAAGATAATGCAAGTGCTTATAAGTCTCCCAAGAGAGTGGTGCATGAGAAGGTATTGGATGTTGAAGAGAGAAAGGCCAATGTAGTTAGTATCCCAATAAAACCCACTATTAAATGTTTTGAAAATATCAAGCATGTGGTCACTCAAAGAGGAAGAATCAATAAACAAGAGGGGAGAAAAGTAGTCACTATGATTTCTCATGAGTTCTAAACACTAGCAGTGGTAACTCATTTATCAAAAGAACATTAATAGGTTACAAGAAAGTCTCCTCTTCATATTTGGCCAAACAATGTGGTCTCCATATTCATGATCATAGAATAAAAACTTATCCTATGTGTGTAATTTCAGAAGGGATAACACACCAAATGTTATTGCAAGAGAAAAATGCTAGCAAGAGGTACATTCTTAGCAAAAAAACCTTGGGAGTATTGTCAATGTGACCACTCAACTTAATAAGAGAAATATCCCTCTCCATATTGGAGCAAGCTACACTTGTGTCCTCGAATAGTGAATCAAACTAATTGTCTGAACTACCAAATACATCTTCATATTTTTCAAATGTGATATCAACATCTAACATATTAAAACCATCACCATTATCACTGCCATCATAGAGGCCAAGATCTTGCATGTGGGAATCCCACAACTGCAGATTCCAACAAAATAGAGCTTTGTTAGACAACACTAGAACATATAAGAGGCTAATCCAAGATAGAATATGTTATATAACCCTTTCAAGTGCATATTTAGAAGCACATTATATGGAGAATTGAGGAGAAGGAAAAGTGAAAAAGAGATGGAAATAAATAAAACTCCTATCTTATCACAATTTTAATTTGTACTTCTACTTTATCAAAAACATTAAGCTTTGTAACTCCAATGGATATCAAAATAATTTACGCTTTATCAAAAATCATTCAATTTATTTTATTTCTTCAAAGAGAACAAGCTATAATAACATATATACTACCACTTTAGGAATCATATTTTTCTTAGTTTAAATCAATTTTTCCAAGACTATCATTAAGTTATCTTCAGGGTAATGATTTTGAAAGTAATTTTCATCATTCTAAAATATTTGAAGAATGCATAACTGAATCAATAAGATAAATCATTGAGAATATCAAATATCCACTATATGTGTAACACACCTGGTTAGTATCATTCACAGGATTGCATCGCCAATATGTGTCTCTTCCATGATATGTTCAATAGTAGCATCAAGCTGTAGTTGTTGCGTTCTTGGTAGAAACAATGAAACTGATGGACTCTCCTTCCACATTGATGGTAGAAATAATATTGAAACATGATTGGGTTCACTTCAACTTCTATCCAGTCTTGGTAGCATGAAGCACTGTTGAAGTCACTAGTAAATCCTAGCTCAATTAATGAGATGAATTCTATCTATAAGACTACAACAAGTCTCTTTACAACTGATTTTTTTCCCTTCTATGTGGTTGGGAACAAGAACAATGGCCCTAGAGTTTCAATTGCATTTACTCTTCTCTACAAGCTAGAACTACATCCAATGTTTGACTTCAGATAACCAAAACAATATAGCACTAACATTTTGTATCTTGTAGAAATTCCACACCTAGAATGAGAAAAATCTATTTGGAAGTATCTAGAATCTGGATTGTAAGCATTAAAGAGATATGTTATTAATCTCATGTCTACATCAAATTTTTTTGAGAGGGTTACTGTCAATGAGCTTCATTGCTTTGATGACTCCAAGCTCAATCAAATCCAAGAGCCTTATCCTCAATAACCCAATTGCAAGCAAAGATAAATTAATTGAATAATAATTGATAGGGTTAATTTTTATATGATTTAAATTTAATAAGAGAAAATGAAGAGTTACATTGCTTTGTCTTTATAGCAATCAACAAAGGTTAAACATGATATATGAAGACTTGAAGTTATCAACTATATTATAGACAAATCCACAGTCACAAAAAGTTGGTAATGCAGTATCATTTGGACTACTAGCACATAAAAAATGAATTATGATGAAAATTAGAATCATTTCAATCAAATAATATCATCATATATAGCCAAAAAAAAAAAGTCAACCTCTTAAAAAAATAAAACTCTACCTATAAAATGCAAATATAGGAAACATTGTGATGCCAGATCAAAATAAAAAGAAATATAAAGCCCCTTTTCAAAGGAATATAAATACCTATTACAATAATATACACCATTTTCTCTAGACAAAGATATTTCCAATGTATAAAGATCAATTGCCTCGTAATATCTTTTTGAAGACATGGATGAATTACCTGCACAATAGCCAAGCATTGGAGTGTAAAATAGCAAAACTACCTTTTACAACCTTGGATGCTTTGCAACAACATCCAAAGTCATTCTTTTTTTAGGATCTTCAAATTTAGTAACACAATAATTGCTTAAGTCTTATATAATAAACTAGAGTAGGGCATCTATATTTATAATAGATAAAGCATGCAATTATGGGATCCAAATTTATGACATAAAAGCATGAAATAAAAGAAATGAAATGATGTTTTCAAGAATTACCTTTACAAAGAGGTCCTTGAATTAAATTCTAAAGTTCAAGGTCCATATCCTCCAAATTTAATAAATCATCATTTAGTATTTGAAATCCATATTGAAAGGAAATAAATTTGTACTATTTGATGAAATCTTCATTTCCTGGCTAAGAAAGAAACATGGATAGTAAACAAACCAAAAATAGACGACTCCAGAAAGGAAAAATTTGTTGAAACTAAAAGAATTACCATACCCCTGATGCCAAAGTCAAATGAAATCCTATGATGAAGCAGTAAAAAGGGTCAACAACAAAGTACACATAACTAACTTGCAACTATTCAAATTGAAGTGGATCTAAAGTGTTAACCATCAATCATGCACTCTAACATTGTGCAAATCTTCAATAAGCTCCATTGTTTTATCTAGAAAGAAAGTTATACCAAAATAATATCAACTTACTTTGTGACAACTTCACAAAAAATTACATTAAAAATGATAATCGAACTTACCAAATTAAGAAGAGAGATTTCTAAAAGTGATGGTAATGAGAATTGTCTATTGGAGAAGCTTGATGTTGGTTTTGAAGTCATATTGTCCCTCCCTGATTCTGCTATCTATAGCACAATAATGTAGTCTATAATTGTTTCCAAAACTACACCATTTGCTCAGGCAAACAGGAAAATAATGAAGGCTAAGAAATGGTTGTTGAAGTCTAACAAGGTTTTGATAACCTTTTCTAGGAACCCATGGAGGTTTGAGAACTCTATCAAATTTCTAATAATCAATAAAATGAATGTATAACTTATCTCAACCATCATATTCATTATTGTTCAAAAAGGCTTGTCAAACTATGGTAAGGGTAATAATTTGAAATGGCATAGTTCAGACTATTACTAATTCTCATCTCATCTTTTGGAGTTTTACACTTTCGAGCACTTCTCTAATTGGCAACTTGGGTTGCATGGCTTCATTCCATCTATTGGAGACAATACTATCATTTTTGCCAAAATACATAATCAGACTAGTATAGAAATTTAGAGGTGGATTTAATTCCTTAAAGTCACTTCTAAGCATCCCATCATTTAAATTTTTCAGTACTATTTCTAATGAACCATAACACTAGGCTATCTAATAAATATATTTAATTAAAATGAAAACCTTAGAGGAATCAATTAAGCATAGCTCAATAATACTCCCAATTAGCAACAATGATTGAAGTACATCAAAATTGAAATATAAATACATAGGAGTGAACTTGATAATGAAAGATGATAAATGAACCTAAGTGCATGACTTAATAAAAATTTCATAGCGTTCGTCGTTGATCATAGCATGAGAATGTATGCAATTTCACAAAACTGTTTTGAAATCCTCTGTAACAGAGTTGCTCACAAGGGTTTGATATTATCTCAGGATTTAACTAGTGAAAAATTATGCTTCCTGACTATTTGAAAGTAAACATATGACTCTCCATTGTGCAAAAGGTTTAGTTTAAAAGGTTAAAGCATGTGAGAGAAAATTAAAGCCCTATCGAGTGTAACAGTAAATTCCTATGTGTTGACAATAGTACTAACAAATTCTTGTTTCTTATTGATATGATATGAACTAAAATGATAATTGGGAAACATTTAAAGGAATGTGATTAACCCTCACCATTTCATAGATGAAAGATCTGTATAAGGGTTCAAGTTTTGTTCATGCAAACTGCTAGTCACCTTTAGCAATGATAGTTTCAGCAAAAACAATAATCTATTTTGTTCTTATCAATGGAATGTATATATAGTGGACAAGATAGAAAATAAATTCATGCTTTCCTCTAACATGGTAGTGAAAGGATTTTTTTATGTATCTTGGTAGATGGGATTTGTAAGAATAGTTTTTATTGTCATAGTATTAGCAATCATAGTAATGTTCATTGCTTTATTGCTACAGTCCCGTTACCTTGATTGGTATGGTGCCATGGGATAATAGGTTGCCTAAAAAAAAGAAATGTGTTTAAATTTAAGATTGAATGAAAGTGGGTTGATATTGAGACTTGACTAAATGTGGAAGAACAGATGGGCCTATTGTACTATAGTCACAAGTGTTGAGAAAATTTTCTTTTATGATTGATTTTAGTGAAGCACATGTTCCCATGAATGAAAGGTCATTAGAACTAGTGGATATTGTTTCAAATAAGGATTCTTGTAAAAGAGTAATGCAAGAAACAAGATGCAACAAGAACTAACAATTGAAATAAGTCAGGAACAAATGCTATGGTTGCAGGATAGAGCATATGGATTTAGATTGGATTAATCATAAATGGAAGTGGAAGTAAGGCATGGTGGGCCAGCATGGTAAGAGGGATAAACCCAACCTCAATATGGAATTAGTCCTAATATTTTTAATCAAGATTTAGGTACGCATGTAGATTGTGACCTTCTGTGAACCATTGTTTCTTTGTTTGAAGACTAAGGAGTGATGTTGTTAGAGAAAAATTGTGAATATTGTGCTTGTACCTAAGTGAGTAAAGGGTTTGGTTGAATTCAAGAACTAGGAATATACCTTGCTACATGGTTTAAATATTGATTGTTGCATTGATAGAATTGAGGAACCTATCAAGGTTCTATATTAATCTAATTATAATGATGAAGACATTGATTGAATGCCTCTAGCCCTCTAACAAACTATCTGATTGCTGGAATCAAGATTGGATCATCAGGATCCTAATGAAAAGAAGTTGTTTGGGGATTATCTGCATCAATCAAGCTTGGTATATTTTGTTTGAAATATATGATGTAATCATATTCATGAGTTTTTAAAAATTAGACATCAAATTCTAGTGTTATTTAGAATTTTGCTATTTATGATTTGCTTTCTCTCTGTGTCATTTGAACCAGAGTAAAAGAATTGCACAAAAATTTTGTGAATCGGTGATTCAGCGATCAGATTCATGGATGAGAATTTTTTTGGAGTCAAAATTCACCATCGCCGATTTCATTGGGTGAATCGCCTGAATTGCCCAAATCGGTGATTCATCCAAAAAATTGCCCAAATCGCCCAATAAAATCACCAAGAAATCGCCCGCGGCTAGTAAAGTATGGACTTGTAAAATTAAAAAAATCACTTGTTTGTTTTACTTTCTTTTTGACCTATTCTCTTTGTTATAACCCTAAAAGGCGTTCTATTTGTTTAACATGAGTAGAAGAGAGGAAAAGTGAGAGAGAAGAAGACAAAAGAAAAGCCATAGGTTTCTAACCGGCAAGAAGGAAGAGCACAAAAGAGATCAACAATCCATTTGGGGAGGCCATCAATTTCATTGGGAGAATTAAGGAGCCAATCTCAACACTCCTCAACTCATTTGCAAGAGGTAAGTGCTCTTTTTTTTTTGCATGTTAGTGTATTATGCATTTTTTGTTTAATTTTTATAGTTTTCAAGATTTTTAGTTTAGATCTTGAATGTTCTTTATTTTTACTAAGTTGCAAACTAAGGTTTGTTGTTTTGTAGCTTTTATTAGCTTCAAACTTTGATATTTTACATAAAAAAAATTATTGCAGCAGCCTTTGCTTTCATTTTTTGCAAATTCGCAATGGGTAGAAAAGATGAATGTTGGAAATATAACAAAGAGTTTCCTGGAAGAACCAAATATCAAACAAAATGTATTTTTTGTAAAGAAAAAATAACTTTTGGGGGTATTTATAGATTGAAATACCACATTGCTGCTATACCTAGATACGATGTTACAATTTGCACTCACCAAATTCCTGAGGCAAAATGCACTTACTTAATGGCATTAGAAAAAATTGAAAAAGACAAAGCCAATAGGAAAATTGGCTCCCATGTTCCCGCATCTGTAGCCGCATCCACATCTGCATCTGCATTAGCTTTCACATCCGTAGGTTGTGTTGGAGAGGGTTCTTCTAGGCCTCCTTTTATCCTAGTTCTTTTGCTCGTGCTAGTGCTAGTCAGTCACATACTGAGACAAAGTCCCACACTAACCTATTGCAGCCTAGTGATCTAATTAGGACCAAGGCAACGTTATACTAAGTGAAAAATTACAGAACAAGTGTACAAAAGCTTAATGTCTAATGTTTAACTGGAAATAAATAAACATTAAGTATGACCTAAACCAGATGGAAGATAACTACAAAGAATTTGAATATTCAAAAACACCTCCAATGTGCTAGTGTAATATACAAATAAAAGTTAATTAAAACTTAAAAGCACATTGAAGCACATGAAACAATGAACAGGAGAGAGAACCAGTTTGATCTCAGAGTTCATCCTGCTGAACGGACTATGTCTCTAGGTCTATCTCAACTGAGTGACCGATGCATAAATTATGTTCTGAAAGTTGATTACAATGCGCTACAGTCCATCCACAAAGTCGTACAAAATTTAGACTCAAAATCATCTTATAACAAGCACCAAGGCGCAAGACCGGTTTCTGAAGAGTCAGAATGACTTTGCCTAAAACAAGGTCTGACTATAGACTCAGAACAACTGCATCATAGAGTGGCTCTCCAACAATTTTCGTCTAAAATCCTCTCCTTCTTCTTGGAATGTTTTTTGAATAAGAAAGAACAAAAAAACTAGGATGCAAGAATGAATGGGAAAATGAGGATTGTAAAAATGAGGAATGTCCCCTGAGCCTACATTCCCCCCTTTATATATAGGAAAATATGCCAAAATTAGGCTAAAATTGATAAAGGGATTATTTATTATCCCATATCCGAAATCCCCCCTTTAGCCATTTAAGGGGATAAACCTTATCAAAATTTGGGGTGAGTTGTTAAAAATTTAACAAATAAACCTATTTTTAATAGGTTGGTAGGCGGATTGGATAAGGGTTATCTAAAACCCATGCCACATATATTGTTGAGCGCGTTAATAGCGCAGTTGGTTATCAAAATTTTATATTGGTCGCTAATCGGGGGTTCCGACCCCATCGGCGGCCTTTTAAATGCTGATTTTTGGCAAGGTAAATTCAAATATAATATTTGCCAGTATGTTTATTGAAACCAATGTGTGGTGCGATGGTCACAAGCCTCTACCTTGTGAGAAGGGGGTCACGGGTTCGAAACCATCTGCCAACAAATTTTTAACGAACATAACAACTGTGCCAAGTGTCCTACTTAGGAATTGCCATGTGTCAAGAGGCGACTTGTCAAAGAATCCAAGTCAACATCCACATTAGCCTATGTGTCTACCACATCATCCGATGACTCAGCCACCACTGAATGTCATGTCACCAATACATCTGCCACGTGTCAAGACATTATTGGTCCATGTTATCATCTGTATAATGAGCCATCTGCCAAGTTAGTAGGATGATGTCATGCTGACATCAGCAATAGTACCTTAGTCAACTACAACTTCAACTAGCTATAACTCTTACGTACGTGCTCCGTTTTTGACAAAACAAATGCCATTGGAATCATGATGATGAGACCTTTGTGATGACATCAATTTTGACCCATTTGGTGACGATAAATTTTCCACCTTTTTCTTGTCCTAATACCTGAGTTGACCAACCTTTGACTGAGCTTTGATCGATGATATCTCAGATATATGGACTCCTTTTTTGCCCGTTCAAGTTGTGTCAAATTTAGAATTCTGTGCTCTATGCGATGGCACCGCTTCCGAGAGAAACTGGAACACTTCAATTTTAGGCCCTGAAGATCCTCCTAGATCAAACCTCCCCACTAAAGAACTTTTGGTCCTCCAAAAGTGTATAGTTCCTTCGAAGCATCTCGTATTCAGCATCTTGCCACTTGCCATAATTTGAATCTCTCAAACACACTATCACATCTACCTAGTCTCGCCTTACACTTTGGAAATGCAGGAATTCATAACTCCTCATGATGCAGTTCAAAAATGGAACTTAAAATACCCAAAGTAAGAAGGAAAAAATGAGTATTATAAACCTATCCCCCAGTGCTTCTCACAGGTAGTTCACATTCTGCATCTCTTGCCATCTTTGAACATGATTTTGTTGCTCCTCCAACTACTTGAGCATGGTATCTACGCCTCAACCTGAAATATTCCTTCACCTTTGTACATCAAAATAGCTGATTCAAGGCTCCACCATACAGCTTGGGTCACGTTCATCTAAAACAATGAGGTCATTGATAACATCCTTTAAGAACTTCAACTGAGTTCAGACATATCTTCAAAATGGCCTCAACTGAGTCTTCAAGCTGAGAACATACAAGGTCACTGTTGACCATTCTCAACAACTCTGTCTGAAAAGTGCTCTTCAACTGAAGCTACGCACTAAAAGAAACTACAAGAAACAAATTTCTATCCTGCAGTAAGTAGTTCTCAAGTATCTCTTTCCACTGATTACAAGAGACAAGGCTTCTAACAGCCTTACAAGTTCTCAATCAGAGAGAAATACAACTTCATAAATAAACTATTACAATCAATTTTAATGAGTTTTATTCTCAAAAACATACTAGCTTACAATCAACGTTACCTTAAAAAGGTAATACTCAAAAAGTTGATATCGCTAGTCGGCAGAAAATTGTTCCCAATTCTTTCAGAGTTGTTCTATGGAACTTCCCTTTTGCGGTTTCTCACTCCTTTGTTGTGCTTCCCCAAGGACTACTTCAGTAGTGGTAGAGACTACTGGTGTTTCCTGTGCCCTAGTCTCTTGCCTGGTGGGGTCAAGTACCACCTTGGTCTCTTCCCAGCCTACTCTGGGCTGATTGGACTCTACAACGAACTTAGGGAAATATCGAAGCGTTGGGTGCAACTTCCAACACTTTTCTACCCAATGGCTGCTTATCTAGCAATGGCTGCAAATTTTTTGGATCTTTCCCTATGATTTGACCTTCTTCATAGAAGACTCAGCTTCTACATGGTCCAGTGAATTCATCTTCGACAAGGCTTCAGAGTTCTTGGTAGTTTCTCCAAATCCCAACCCTATCTTTTGAGGCCTTTGCTTTGCCTCAATAGGAAGGGTCATACCTTGTTCACAGATGCCCAAGCCTTTGTCGCTGTATCCCATCTTGGATAGTAGCTTCCCACCGATGCCCTTCGTGTGCTTTTCAAAGCTTCCAATGGAGTGATTTTCAGCTTTCTCCTTCTGTTCTGATGCAAAAGATGCTTCTATCCAACCACCATGGTTGGTAGGAGCTTGCCTTAGGTACTCCAATTTTTCACAAAAAACATAGTGGTTGACATTCTCCTTTGAGCCAAAATTAGCCCATCTTCCATGGCCACAAGGGAATTCTTGCTTTGGCAAATATTTTACCCCTGATGATGTGAACATACTCCCAGGTGGAGTAAGTGGAGAGTATGATGAGCTCCCAGGTTGGGTGAGCAAAGAGTAGGAGGAACTTCCCTCTACTCATGGGCTTGGTGCATACATGCCCACACTCTCTGAGCAAAGAGGACTCCTTTCAATATTCTTCCTTCGGAACATCTCATGAAAACTTTTCTTTTCTTGATTAGCTTCTTCTAGAAGCCTTCGAAGATTAGCATTCTCCAGTCGAAGTTGATGATTGGCCTCCTCCAATTCTTGGATTCGATCATCTTCTTCTCGACAATCTTGGATGAGTAGTTCTACCTTCTCTGTGATGGAGTGAATACTCGCCATCATGGCTGGAGTTACTTCCTCTCTTTTTGATGTCATTATACATACACCTACAATCACTCGTATACAATCTGCCAAAACTAGGCTCTTATACCAAACTTGATCTGATTAGGACCAAGGCAATGTTATACTAAGTGAAAAATTGCAGAACAAGTGTACAAAAGCTTAATGTCTAATGTTTAACTGGAAATACATAAACATTAAGTATAACCTAAACCAGATGGAAGATAACTACAAAGAATTTGAATATTCAGAAACACCTCCAATGTGCTAGTGTAATATATAAATAAAAGTTAATTAAAACTTAAAAGCACATTAAAGCACATGAAACAATGAACAGGAGAGAGAACCAGTTTGATCTCGGAGTTCGTTCGACTGAATGGACTACGTCTCCAGGTCTATCTCAACTGAGTGACTGATGCATAAATTATGTTCTGAAAGTTGATTACAACGCACTATAGTCCATCCACAAAGTCGTACAAAATTCAGACTCAAAATCATCTTGTAACAAGCACCAAGGCGCAAGACTGATTTCTAAAGAGTTAGAATGACTTTGCCTAAAACAAGGTCTGACTATAGACTCAAAACAACTGCATCATAGAGTGGCTCTCCAACAATTTTCCTCTAAAATCCTCTCCTTCTTCCTGGAATGTTTTTCGAATAAGAAAGAACAAAAAAACCAAGATGCAAGAATGAATGGGAAAACGAGGATTGTAAAAATGAGGAATGTCCCCTAAGCCTACATTCCCCCCTTTATATATATAGGAAAATATGCCAAAGTTAGGCTAAAATTGATAAAGGGCTTATTTATTATCCCATATCCAAAATCCCCCCTTTAGCCATTTAAGGGGATAAACCTTATCAAAATTTGGGGCGAGTTGTTAAAAATTTAACAAATAAACCTATTTTTAATAGGTTGGTAGGCGGATTGGATAAGGGTTATCTAAAACCCACGCCACATACACTATTGATCGCGTTAATAGCGCAGTTGGTTATCACAGTTTTATATTGGTCACCGGTCAAGGGTTCCAACCCCATTGGTGGCCTTTTAAAAGCCAATTTTCGGCAAGGTAAATTCAAATATAATATTTGCTAGTATGTTTATTGAAACCAATGTGTGGTGTGATGGTCACAAGCCTCCGCCTTGTGAGAAGGAGGTCACAGGTTCGAAACCATCTGCTAGCAAATTTTTAACGAACGTAACAACTGTGCCAAGTGTCCTGCTTAGGAATTGCCACTTATCAAGAGGCGACTTGTCAAAGAATCCAAGTCAACATCCACATTAGCCTATGTGTTTGCCACATCATCCGATGACTCAGCCACCACTGAATGTCATGTCACCAATACATCTGCCATGTGTCAAGACATTATTGGTCCATGTTATCATCTGTATAATGAGCCATCTGCCAAGTTAGTAGGATGATGTCATGCTGACATCAGCAATAGTACCTTAGTCAACTACAACTTTAACTAGCTATAACTCTTACGTATGTGCTCCATTTTTGACGAAACGAATGCCATTGGAATCATGATGATGAGAGCTTTGCGATGACGTCAATTTTGACCCATTTGGTGATGATAAATTTTCCACCTTTTTCTTACCCTAATACTTGAGTTGACCAACCTTTGACTAAGCCTTCACCGATGATATCTCAGATATACGGACTCCTTTTTCTCTCATTCAAGTTTCGTCAGATTCAAAATTTTGTGCTCTACGCGATGGCACCGCTTCTGAGAGAAACTGGAACACTTCAATTTTAGGCCCTGAAGATCCTCTTGGATCACCTAGAGTGCAGAAAAATATAATGGATAGTTACTTTGTACCCTACACTACTCCTTGTTCCCAACCCACACTTGAGGGCATGGGTTTGAACAAGGAGATTCATGATGCTACCAGAAAGGAGATATGCAAATTTTGGTAATTTTGCAGCATTCCATTTATTGCAGCCAGGTAATTGATTCTTTTTTTTTTGTTTTCTGTAAAGTTAAAATTAAAAGTAAAAGTAAAACTTTAATTATATCTACTTATTTTATAATTTGAGTCTTTGACATCTAAATTTTTATTTATGACAAGGCTCCTTATTGGCAAAACATGATAGATGTGGTTTCTATTTGTGGTCCAGGGTTTAAAGCCCCAATTGAGGCTGAGTTGAGTGGATACCTCTTGGATGAGATGGTAGAGGACATGAGGGATGAGCTCGAGGAGAACCGAAAGGAGTGGATTGCAAAGGGTTGCACCATTATGACTAATGGTTGGACAGATAGGAGGAATAGAACACTCCTCAATTTTCTTGTATCCTATGGAGGTGATTGATCATTCTACTTTCTTACATACATAATTGTAAATTTTGATTTGTTGAATGCTAATTTGTTGATGATCCATTTAATAGTCTAATTCATTATTTTGTTACTTGTAGGATATACCATGTTCATCAAATCCATCGATGCTTCCACACATGTAAAAAATGCCACATACTTATGTGAGGCTATTGAGGAAGTCATAGCAGAGGTGGGAGAACAAAATGTGATCCAGGTGGTGATGGATAATGCAACAAGTTATGTTGCTGCAAGTAAACTTTTAACTTTTCAAGTTTTGAAAATAAATTTATTTGAATTTTGAAATTTGAATTTCTAATTGACTTAAAATTTTTGTAGGTAAACTTTTGATGGAGAGGCACCCCACCATATTTTGGTCACCTTGTGCGGCACACTGCATTGACCTCATGTTGGAGGAAATTGGCAAACTTGAGTTTGTCAAGTCATGTGTGGGAAGGGCAAAAAACATATGAAAATTCATTTATAATCATTCATTTGTCCTTAGCACAATGAGGAAGTACACAGAAGGCAAGGAGTTAGCTCGCCCAGGTATCACGAGGTTTGCCTCGAATTTCATCACCTTGCAGTCCTTGTTGACATCAGGGGATGAATTGAGGAGCATGTTTGTTGGGCGGGACTAGATTTCCTCTTCCTATGCTATGACCACTATAGGAATAGATGTGGCAGATTGTATATTTGATGAGGATGGTTTTTGGAAACCCACTAGAGAAATCCTAAAAATAAATTTATTGCAATTTTACATTTAGTATTTTACTTTTACTTTAAGTTATATTATTTTATATTTAAGTTTTGACTCAAATTTTTTGTTTTACTTTATATGTAGGTCACTGAGCCCCTTGTAGCTTTGCTATGAACTGCTAATGGCTAGAAGCCCTCTATGGGCTACATTTATGAGGGCATGGATAGGGCCAAGGAGGCCATTAGAGCCTGATATGCAGGAGAGGTATGGCCCTATTTGGGATATCATCGATAGGAGATGGTAGAATCAACTCCATCGACCCATCCATGCAGCAACTTACTTTCTAAATCTAGCATTTCATTTTCATCTGGAGTTCAAGGTGGATGTGGAGGTTCTCACTGGCTTATACATGGTGATTCAGAGGTTGAGTAGCAATGAAGATAGCACTATTGTGATTGTTGAGCAATAAAGAGGGGCCACTTTTCTTTGGTAGGATGGCCATAAATGGTCAGACAACACTACAACTAGGTAAAAATTAAATAATATATTCAATGTTCATGAATCTAGATTCTAAACTTAAAGTTGATTATGTAATTTTAGAGTTAACTTGTAATTTGTAAATGAGACTAATTGTTTCTCTTTTCCCTTATTGCAGATAGATGGTGGCAAATGTTTGGGGCCACAACCCCAAAACTTCAAAAAATTGTCATCCATATTTTAAGTCAGCCAAGCAGCGCTTCTTGATGTGAGCGCAATTGGTCCATGTTCAAGCACATCCATTCAAAGAGGAGAAATAGGTTGATAGTGCATAAATTGAATGAAATTGTCTTTGTTCATTACAACCTTCATCTTTGGATCAGATAGATTTTGGGCACTGACTCCTCTTTGATCATTCTAGAGGAGATTGATCTAGAATCAGAGTGGCTCATAGAGGTTGTGGATCCAGTCTTCACTGAGGAAGACTATGTGTGGGTTGACCAGGTGGATATAAAGATTGAGGCAGCTAGAGCACGTTTTTCAGGCATTGGTAGATGCACACATGCACGCATAGGCACAGGCCCTAGCAAAGTTCATGAGCCCATCTTACATGTGGGAGATATGGCTCGGCAGTCCTCTAGGACCTACATTAGACACCTTGCTACTAGGTAGACTAGATACTTAGAGGCTGAGGCTAAGGCTGCAGCCTAGCTTCAGGATGATATTGAGGATGATGATGATGACTATGAGTCTGAGGCTTGAGCTGGAGCCTTGTTTTTATATTTTGTTTATAGATATTGATACTAAATCATTGATAGACATATGTTTCAAACTTTCATGGATCTTCATCTTAGATTCTTACATACATTTATGATTTGATGTCTTATGGATCATCTTACATATATTCTATGATTTAAATCATTATGATCATTTGATTTCTATTTACTTCAGCTAGCCTACAATTTACATTTTAGATAACATAGTTATGTATGTGATGGATTTTATGTTCCATGTTTATGTATGTTAAGTTTTAACTTCTATCTGATGATGTTATAGTGTGTTTAACTTATATTCAATAAAGGGTGCATGAAATAAGTTTTAAATTGTTAAAATCTTTAAATTTAAAGGGTTTTTTCAAATTTTCTGATTCATCACCAATTCATTGCCAATTCATTGCCGATTCATGATTCGAGTCGGCCTTGCTGATTCTGATTCTTGTTACTTTGATTTGAATAGAACCATTTCCAATCCTATGCTGGAGACAAAGATGAGAGTATCCTAGCAACCAAGATGGGTGTCAAGAAAAGCACAACATTCATGGATTTCTACATAATTGATCATTAGTAACAGAAAAAATTAATGAGCATCACACCCAAAAAACCTTGGCTCTAGAAGCCTGATGAGTTGAATGGCCTCCAATATCAAATTTTTTTTTAAGAGCAACTATACAAAATAGAGCTAGAAACAGTATGTTTATTTCATATAAATTAATGAAGCACTCACTTTAGTCCTTGAGCAACAAGTTCATCTTGAGCTCAATTTCTAGCTACAACTACACATTTCAGAGTTTCGAGTGCCAATATGCTCCCTCCTTGCCATCCTATTGCTTTCATTAGAAGTGGAACAACCTACAAATAGATTCACATGCAAAGAAGTAATGTAATTTTAATATTTATATTCAATATCCCTAAATTAATGAAGTACAAGATGGAAAGATCATAACTGCCAAAGCTTTAAAACCTTACAATACTTCTATATAAGACAGAGATTTTTCAATGTCACAAATGTTTTCCAATTAAATTCATTATCTAAAAAAATGTTTATTTCAAGTGAATCATTAAATATATCAAAACCATATTCTCACAAAGAAATCTTTGATCCTAAATAGAAATGGTAATATAAAGAAAGAATATGTAAGTAAGAGTAAAGTGGAACATTACAACTTCACCAGATAGGCACACTTTAATTGATATTTTAAAGAAATGGAACATAATGAATTAATTATTTTTTGTGAGAATCAACGTGCTATCAAAAACAATCACAAGATCCTATATGGAATTATACCATTACTATTGAACTTTAAAAGATTTAACTACTCTCATCTCCATGTACAAAAAGTTATCAGTATTAAGACAATCCTCCTCCCAGCTATACCAACCAAATGGCATCTATCATTGTAGATTGATAGGAAAAGCTAATAGCATCATGAAGGGTTTTCTTAATGGACAAAAATGTTATAGCATCTTTTCACTCATCAAAAGCTATAAGGAAAGTGTGCCCCTTATATTTGCACCTTATTGCAAGTTAAATTATGTTTCCGCTATTTTACTTGAGTAGTTTGTATTTAGCTTTTATTGTTACATCAATATTTGAAGTTTCAGAATTATATCCTAGCCAGATTTCCCCTTGGATTCATTATATAAGAAAACATATGCAAGAATTGCATTATTTATTTTCTCTAGCATAATTTAATGAATAAGAAATTCATGTAAGTAAGAAAATAATTTTGTGCAGTTCAAATGTGGAAAAAACATGCTTGCTGAGATGATAGTATATGGTGCCAGTAGTAAATGAATTTTTCAATTTTTAAAGAAAGAAAAAAATATAATGACAATCACAATCTGCTAGCAAGAGTATTCAAGATGAGTCTCAAAGCTAGGACAAAATGGAGTTGCATCTAGTCAATGGGAGTCCCCTTGAGAATGCTCAATAAGTATAGAAAATAGTTGGAATAACTATAGATGTTATTAGGAATTTATTGTAGATCCAGTCTGATATTTGAAAAGATTGAGGGGTCATTAAATCTAAAGGATTCAAAGCACATTATTGCAACCTTTATAAAGACAAATGTTTGCACTACTGATGCGGTCAATTATCACTATAAGGGGAATTGTATAAAGCCTCCAGGTACTTGTGTAATTAATAATGAGAATGTCATATACTGCAAATTGAACAAGTTTCATTGTGGAGGGACAAACTATATCATAAGTTTATTCTATTCATTTTGATGATTTATAAGTTCTCTATTATTTATTATTGCCTTGAATCCACTTTATATACCCTAAGTTAAGTATTTAGTTGCCCGGTGTTAATTCATAGGCAGGGGTTTTGTGTTTGTCTGTAATAGTTTGAGCCTTTACAAGAAATGGCCTGCCCATAAAATCAAAGGGCCCAAATTTCATGGGAAGTAATCTTCTAAAATGTATTATATCACACTAACACATTTTGTTGTAGGAATAGTGCCGGCAACAATGACTGTTGTGAAACAAAGAAAACATATTGAATTTGATGGGTCAAGTATAGTAGTTGACAAACTAATTGAACAAGGAGTGTCTATTATGATATGGATCATCATATAATGATCAATTAATGGTGAAACATCTATCAGTTGGTCTTGGAAGTGATCAGATATAGTGGATTTGAGAAACCCTTGTATTGAGGGTTTGGGGAGTGAAAATTTGGGTTTTTAGGGTTCCCAAAGTGCTGAGGCTAATTTCTCTTAGGTTTATTCATTTTTTGCTATTATAAGTGTATGTTGATGAGTTGGAGTGATAAGGGTATAAGGAAGATATAGATGCTTTAATAATTCATGGTCTTATGCCATTTTGAAGGTAACTATGTTGGAACAGTCAGACTTGGCTCCAAGAAGTCTATAGAATGGTTTTGATATGTTTTAGTACTTTGAAAAGGGTGTTTGAAAATGCCATTATCTTGTTAAGTGATTTATTTTTTTATGATGTTGCAGGGCTACTAGTTTGTCAATTAGGTCTCCTAAGGAGCATTGGATGAATTGGCATTGGGAGTTGGGTCTAGCCAAGTGGATGGTTAAATCTAATTAAATACACATTATACAACTCATAAAAGTCTTGTTAACCCTTGGTTAAATCTTTTACGTGTTCAGAGTTATTTGGAGTCATATGTGGTTTGTAGGTGCTTTGGGCAACTTAGGTAACTTGTTGCTTGAAGAAGTTGGAAGTGGAGTTAGTCTTGTGAATTCAAAGGCATGGAGATCAGTGTGTTAAACCTTTTACAAGTTTATTCCTTGATAGAGTATTGAGTGGGTTGGGTCTTTGTTTCAGTTAACCTTGAGGAAGATATAAGGGCATTGTAACAAACAAGGGGATAATTAGTTATCTCATGCATCCAGTCAATTTTTGACCACTGACCTCTACATCACACGTCCTCACCTGAAGTTGTGTGAGAGGTGTAAGCTCAAGTAGAAATCTTTTAGGAACAAGATAATATTAGAAAGAGGCAAAGCACGACCATGTGGTAGGAAGGTATTTCTCAAAATTCAAATCCTATAAAGTTGTGAGTGATGTTTGGAGTTAAAAAAACCCAAAATATCTTTACAATTGAGACCTCCAAAACTACACAATGGGACCTTAGTAACACACAATCAATCAAAACCATTCTTTTGTGCCACTTTCTAAACTCTTCTAAAACCCTAACACCTAAATCATGGTTTCTAATCATCCTAAAGAAATTTTGATAGGTATTAGCATTTACAGAGAATGCTTTTTCATAATTCCTTAGGGCCCATTTGTCTCATGGAATTACAAAATGCTGGGAATCCCAAACACTAGAATTTGCCAACTCGTGAAGTTTTAAATCTGGAAAATGGATTTTGGAATATGGCTGGAATAGTTTGATTCAGTTGGAAGATGAGTGAGAAACATTTGGTTCACTTGGAAGATTGAGAAGCTCATCCTATCATCAACTACAAAATTGACCCCCTGACATTCCTTCTCCAATTCCCTGGCATTCACATTTTGATTGGAGTGTTTTGTCTGATCATGGTGGGTAACAAAAATCTAGAGCAGAAAATGGTTGTGTCTCAGACAATTAACCCCCATATTTCTACCTCCTCAAAGGCCCCCACCACCCTTGAGATACCCAAAAAATATGTCTCACCTTCACCCTCACCCTCTTTGAGGTCTACAAATGATCATTCTTAAAAAAACATGCAAGTCCCCTCTGTGATTCCTCTCCAAAAAAGCTCAGCTTTATCTCCTTTTGTGGAGCTCACAAATGACATAAAATTTCAAGCCTCCTCTTGTATCCTTCTCCCCATGTTATCATCTCGTCCAACATTTATTGAAAGTGGATCCTCCCAGAAGAATCCTAATCCCAAACCCCAGTACAATAACGAAGCAGAAGACAACAGTTCTACCAAGGATCTATCATTATTGACAATGGCTGAAAATGGGAATTAATCAATCCTCAAATCACCTGTTCCTCTTCTAGTTTTGAAAATGGGAATTAAAATGTTTGATGCAGTACTCCTATTCCCTCCCAATATGCCATGTCCGCATTCTTTCCTTAAATTTTCCTTGAATGTACTTCTTTATCTACTAGTTGATTCTTGGGAACTCTCTAATTCTAATACCCTGCTTATTGAAGCATTTGATCTTTTTCTTCATCAATGTGTTCTTTCTTCTATCTAATTTCTCCCCTTTCCTCTGTCTAGTTTTTTCTCTACAGTCAGTTTTGGGAAATGATGCAGCTCCATGTTCTCTAGTCTTCTTAAATAGATTAGCTTTTCGTACCTAGCTTCCACTTCAATAAGTTACTTTTAAATTAGTATGGTGGTGAGTAAGTTAGTTTCTCTTTGATTTGCATTCTTGACACAGGAAAGTGGAAGACCACCAATAATCGTTGCATGTTTTTATCAATGTACACAACAAAAAAAACATTAGAACAACATCTAAGCCGAATGCTTCATATTAAATATTGATATACATGGATACAACTCATTGCTTTCTTGCCTCAAAACCATTTACTAGCTAAGAGTGGGAAAGGGTGATAGAATTCCTTCCATCCTATTAATTCTTTCTTGGCCATAAATTCTCCATAAACCTCAAGTGGAAAGAAGAGAAAGCAAAACTAAAAAAAACTAAAAGTCTATGGAAAACTATAATATTCTATCTCATTTAGATTCATCACATCCGTATAACTAATCTTAATCCTTGACTTTCAGTAGTGGAGAACAATAGCTTTACTTTGACTATCCCTTGTTTGTGGAGGTTCAATATCCAAGCCTCATAAAATGCTCCAAGTTCAGTGGAAGAGTGCCATGGGTTTTATATTTTAGATTATCCCTATAAAATACATTTTTATTATTATTAGAATGTTGTTCTTGACATAGATAATGTAGGACACATCAACAACAAATTGATAAATGACAAGAGGAGATACAACTACTTTGCATAATTGATTCCATTAATGAAGACATGAGTTCCCACCTCCATAATGCTCAGTATCTTTTTCACACTACATGTATGGACTAATCACTCCTTCCATTATCAAATTAGCAGTCAATAATGATGTTTTATAGTAATAGAGTTTCTCAATCCATGGTGGATCTATGATACTAGATGTAATGGTACCACTGAGAAAATACACACAAGAAATCTAGCAAAGGCTTTCACATCTCCATTTTTCCATGCTACATACCTTAAATTCTTGTAATTGTGTCTATACCAAGACGTGCCAAAACTAAAACTAGTTAATTTTACGGTAGCAAGACTTGGTATATTCAAAATGCTAGAGGGTATGTTTTGTGTTTCATTTGCTTATTAAAGAACTTTATACCCCACACATATTTACTGTATTATTGGTATTAAGCTATTGTATGATTGATGGATTCCTGTTGAATCACTATTCATGAAATAGAGATCAATGAATTTGATTCAAAAACCACATAGTTAGAATGGTATGGTATAAATCAAGATAGAATTGCAGATAATAGAATAAAATAATAGAATTAGGCTCACTAGAGGTTCACTTTGATCCTGCAAACAATATGCTCATCCTCTTTTCTGTTGTAATAACCTTGATAATTCTATTTTGTGACTTGAAATCTTTGAATTAGCACTAACCAACATATTATTTTCAAGTTCACACCCATCCACAAAACTAATATGTAAATCAAACTTTGACTCACCTTTTGAAAGCTTAGAGGATAGTGCATGTATTATTGCATCTCCTTTGACTTGTGCTCTTCACATCCAACAAGTGTTTCCTTTTACTCTTTGACTTTATTATTAACATCTAATGTGAAAATGTGATCTAATTTGTGGAAAAGCCACCTATAGCAGTGAAAAATTGGATGAGGGGACAACTTCACAAATGCTGATGACAATACTATTTATCATGACAATGATATGTGCTATTAAAAGAGAGTGATATATGTCAAATTTGAAAACAAATTGCTTGTATTAATGTAGGCCTTGTGTTGGTTGAACAAGAAAATGCAATTATTGACTGGTGTAAAAGATGAACTCTACAACCTTTGTCTGCTTTCTTGCAGGTTGTGGAGAATGAAAGCTTTGGAGCAGGGTATGGATGTATTGTGCACCAATTCGTGCAACTGTGTGCTCAAATTGCTTGTATTAATGTAGTACTATAGAATATATACCATGATTATAAGAATTATTTGTGTTCTATGCGTATGTAGCCATTCAGGTTTAGAGGGTGAGGTTTGTTATTGAAATCACATGAAATGGCCTTAATTGCAACCCTACAATACATGACCTTTATTTAGCTTCTTGCTTATGTTGAGTCACTCAAAGGACATCCTCAGCTTAATCATCAAGATGCTAATCAGACTCATGGTAGTTGGGGTTGAGCTTCTTGCCTATGCTGAGTATGTCATAGGACATCTTAAGCTTAATCATTAAGATGCTAGTCAACTTGTGGTTAGTTGCATGGGTGTGTTTATAGGTTTTTGATTATTTGATATTGCCTTATTTGGGTAGGTGGTGTAAGGTTCAAATGATATATTATTACATCCACAAGCACAAGAGGATTAGTGTTTAAAGGATGAGGGTTGCTATTTAAATCACACATGAAATTACCTCTATTGCATGACCCCTACAACTAATCACTATGTGCATGGTTGAGCTTCTTGCCTATGCTGTGCAACTCAAAGGGCATCCTAAACATAATTAGTAAGAAGTTAATCAAACCTATGTGGTAGTTGACATGGTTGAGCTTCTTTCCTATGCTAAGTACTCAAAGGACATCCTAAGCTTAATCATTAAGATGCTAATCATACCCGGGGTAGTGGGGGTTGAGCTTCTTACTTATGTGGAGTAACTCAAAGGGCATCTTTAACTTAATCATTAAGATGCTATTCAAACTTGTGGTTGTTGCACGCCATGCTTTTTAGGTTTTCAAGTATTTGGAATTTCTTAATTGGGTAGATGATGTAAGGTTCAAATGCTAAATCATTACATCCACAAGCATAAGAGGATTCATGTTTAGAGGACAAGGGTTGGTATTTAAATCAAACATGAAATGACCTTTATTGCATGACCCCTATGTCAAGTAACTCATTGTGTACATGGTTGTGGATGGCCCCAATGCTAAGTAACTCATTGTGTGCATGGTTGTGATTTTTGCCTATGCTAAGTAACTCAAAGGGACATCCTAAACTTCATTAGTAAGATGTGTGATCAAATCTGTCAAAACTGTGGTAGTTGTGAGGGTTGAGCTTCTTCTGTATGATGAGTAACTCAAATGACATCATAAAATTCTAATCAAATTAGTGGTAGTTATGGGGGTTGAGCTTCTTGTGTATGCTAAGTAACTCAAATGAAATCTTAAACTTAAATCAATAAAGTGCTAATCAAATTTGTGGTAGTTGTGGGGGTGTTTTTAGGTTTCTGAGTATTTTACCATAGAAAATGACATTTTTTCACTTGATTATGCATCCATAAGCTGATTTCCACATTACAATAAAAATAATCTCCATAACTTTTGCAAGAGGGTTGAGAAAAATGTAAACACTTCCATTATTTTAAAAAGGGAAAATGTTTTTTTGAATATTATTGGAGAATAAATAAGGTAACTCAAATTTCTAGAAAGCTAAATCTGGTTGTGTTTTTATTTTTGGTTTTGATAATAGCAACATTTTTTCATAAACTTGTCATAGGTAATCATGCTTAGGGTCATTAATGTGCCATCTATTCATGTGATTTTTTACTCAAAAATTTTTGACCTATATAAGTATATACCTAGGCCGGTACACCTTATGATTGGCCTTGAACATATATCAAGATGGTTGTTGAATAGTGAATGCACATATAATCTTGTACATTGAGACATATTGATTTTTGAATTGTGAATGATAATATATTGAGACACATTTTGCATGCTTTTTTCTAGTCTCATTAATAGACTATATTTCAATGATTCCTTTTTTAGTTCATGATCCATTTAATGAATATATTTCAAGTGTTGGAAGAGGTTTGATCTGAATAGGGCCTAAGGGATTATTATAGGCTTATAAATCATTTGATATGATAGATGGATCCAAAACCAATCATAGTCCAAAGTTTGGTTTTTTAGAATGCTTGTACAAGCAATTAAATAAGAGTTAGAAATTCAACTTTTTGAAATCTAACAATGAGTTCAAAATTATGAGGGAAACTTGATTTAAGGCCTTTAATGAGTTTGCAATGAATCAAAACCTGCATGGATTGGTTGGGACAATTGAGAGACACTTAACATTGCATGGTCAAGGCATGGGATAAAGGGGAGTGTAGATCGGATTGGAATTCAAATGCAATATAGAAATTGATTGTTGGAAGGCATGGGATGAAGGGGAGTGCAGATTGGACTGGGATTCAAATGCTATAAAGCAGTTGATTTATGCATTTTTCCTATGTGATTTTGATTGCTCATTTGTTTCTTATGAACTTCTAATGATTAAGGAATGCTAGTAGACTTTCCTAGAAGTATTGCATGATTTGAAGATGCTTTAAAAGCATTTTCCTTTCACTTGCTACTAACAAGGTTAAAAGCATTGCATTTTAATAAAAAATTTGAGTTTTTATAGAAAGCAATCATTCCATGACTGTATTTATATGTTCATCATGGAGTGATCATAAAATGACATGTATGAAATGATACTAATTAAGTTTTGCAAAGTAGTGTTGAAAGTTGGTGATCACTATATGTTATCTAAAATTTGAAGTTCACATGTAGTCAGGAAATTCATTGTGATATAGGCTCTTATAGGGGTTAAAATGCAGTACCCCAGAGTCTTAGTTGAGTGGTTATGAAAAAAAATTTTGTTGAGATAATCTATTGATGTTCTATAAGCCATTTGTAGATCCATATGCAGATCACCGCGTATCGTAAACTATAAAAAAATCTTTATTTTTAATCCCTACAATTTATTATGGCAGTAAATATTTGATAAATGCAATATTTGAATCTTTTTGCATATACAGATGCATGAACCATCAAGTATGCTATTTGCTTCTAATTCAACACTTGCATATCCACAATTTCCTCAATCAGAGTGGACACAGATGCAAATAGGATTGTCTTGCAATATGGAGGAACCTAGAGAACATGCCCTGAAAAAACAATAAATGAACACTTGGCCCCTGTTGAAGGCTATGGAGAAGCCAATTCTCAAGTACCTTAAATCACTTTACTATGACCATGTTAATCTTATTAGATTTCCACATTTTGTTTGAAATATAATTTTTTTGTTTCTAGATTTGATGGTGTATATTTTTTAAGCGTCAACATTTTGGATCACACTCTGTGATCAATGTTTTGGATTAAAATCTTCAATTTGGCATTGTGAAGAGTATGCAATGCTTTCATCTACTATAGAATGGAGAACCCAGGTTATATCATTTGTATTACCAGTTGTCTGGTAGTCTAAAACAAAACTTATCTTTTCAACAAACTCCACTATGCCAACCTTTCCTTGAAGAAGATCACTACAAACATTTGTAAGACCTTAAATAAGAGAGTTCAACTTGCAATTTGGATAGAAGACAACCAAGGCATGATGGAATAAGAATTTTTGTTCATAGATAATCATGTATTTGAGTTGATTTTTCATTATAAGAATTAAATGGAATGTTGAATGGTGATCTCGATAAAGATGTTGATTAAAACTTAGATGAACAAAGAACCTAATGTAGATTGATAGAGTGATACCTCTATACTAATACTTCCCACCCTTAATGTCATGAATATTTTCCTAATGCATTTCAATTTACTTTATAATTTATGATTTCATTTCTTCTATCTAGAACTATAATATAATATGTTTTACTCCATTAACAATGTTATCATTATTTTCATGTAAGTTTACTATTTGTGCATAATTTTTCTCTAATCTTTCTGTTGCATCACATGTTGTGGTCTTATGTGATATCATCTCAATACAAGTCATATATGGTTAGAAATATGGCTAAATCTAGTTTGCATATTTTTTGGTTATTTTTTGAAGGAGATAATGCTATTTTCCTAAAAATGAGTATGAAATCCTCCTAGGGAAAACAATGAACACATACAAATGCATATCCTTCACTTTAACCATGGCACTAGATTGGAATTTAGTAGAGTGATACACATAGGTATTTTCTTTAGTTCCTCCAATGTTCAGATCATTTGGTTAAGTTTTTCGAATGAAATATTGATGGCATAGCAGTGCTAAAGTAGTGATGAGATTGTTAAAATATGGAGGAGTCTAACATTGTGGATTTAGTGAATTTTGAAATTTGTATTAAAAAGAGTTGAAACTATGTTAGAGGTAATCAAATTTATTTTTAGTCCCATGTTTTTTATACTCATGGCTTGATTAGGAGGTTGGATCATTGTAAATATTAATGAATTAATCACATATTGAATGAATCACAAACACTAAGAAAATGCACTATATAGCCCAGATAGGGCATCAATTTAAACCATTTAAACTAATATTAATCTGATTTGAAAGAGAAAAGGGAACCTAAGACCGGTGCTTGAGAGAGAAATAGGAACATATTAATTACCTTGAAGATTCAATCAAAGAATAATGGAGATGAATGAAATCCTTGGCCAATATATTGTGAATCCTTCAGTCTTGAGAAAGAAAAGGGAATAAATTGATTATCTTGAAGATTGAATTGAAATGTAGTGTAGATAAATAGAATATGTTGCCTCCCAATACTTTAACTACTCTACCCATTGAGCAATATTACACCTTTGGCTATTGCCTCTAGTTGATGTATATGTTGTTGTTGCAATACATTGTATGTTTGGCTAAATTAAAGCTCTCTGCAAATTTTAAGCTTTTTTTTGTGTCTCAGCAAACCCTTGATTGCATGTGCAAGAAGAAAAATTGGGGAAATTTGGCTTGCGCAGCAAGCAAATTTGGAAAAATTTAGCTTGCGCAAGAGGCGAAATTGGAAAATTTTGGCTTTTGACATTATCGAAAACCAAGATGAATATCATTATTTTTATTTTTATTGGGATTTAATTAATTTAATAATTTAAGATTCATTATATAATAACTTTTAATTGATTAATTTTTGTGATATTTCCACCAGGATTCAATTCTTTAGTTTTTGAGTCAAACTCAATTTTTTCAACAATTAATTGATTAATTTTTTTCTCATCAATTAGTTTTAATCTTGAATTAATTAGTAACCATGATAAATAATTTATTTAATTTTAGGTGATCTATTTTATATACAAATTGGTGCTTTTTTTTTTAGTTTATAAAAATTATTAAATAAGTCTTTGTAATCACTTCTTTGTTGAGAATTTTGTTCACAAATAATATCATTTGTTAATTGACCTACTAATTATTCATCTGATGTATTATATAATTGCATGCAAAAACATCAAATTTTAGCCTAAATAAACTTCCAAAACTCTTCATGTGCACAATACATCATGACATGATCTTATTCCTAATGTCATAGGGTCAACTATTATTTTTCTTAATTTACCTTGCAGACTTGTACACAAAGGTTTATATTAGGCATGATCTCTTATATAAGGTACCAATTAATTACACACGTGTGCTAAAAGCTATTATATTTAAAGATATTGCAAAAATACATGTTTGATGAAAGCTATACAATTATAAGTATTGATCATGGTAGGTTAAATTTGACCATGTTCTACTTGAAAGTTGATTCTTTAGACATTTAACCTTGTGATTTTAATAGGTGACCAAATTAGTCACTTTTTTTTATCACCTATAGCTATAAATTGCAAAGAAATAGTGACATGTGACCAAATTAGTCACTTGTTTGATCACCTATTATAAAGAAATAGTGATGTCTGATCAATTTTAGTCACATGACTAAAATTTTAGTCACGTGACTAGAATTTTTGATCACCTAGTGACATATCACCCAAAAATGTACTAGCAGTAATCCACTTGTGCTTCATCTACATTCAAATATTATTGATGAGGTTTCTATGTATGTGGAAGATTACTCTTTCACTGTTGCTATTTTTAGGTTTAGGAGTTTTTGGCCCTCTCTTTCAACTTTGCATGCTTTGATCTCCAAATTCTGGGAACCAATCATTTTGGATTCAACTTAGATTTACCCTGTAGCAAGGGGTTTTTTTTATTGTCAAATTTGCTAATGCTTTGATAGAAATTCCATCCTTGGTCATGGTTTCTCTTAAAAGGAAAGTTTCCCTCTAATGGCTAAGCCTTCGTATCTAACTTTTAATCCAAATACTAAACCTTTAATAAGATTCCTCTTTAGGTTTGGCTATCGCACCTTCCCCTTCACTTTTAGCTAGATTTAGTCTTGACGGCTATAGTGGAGACCCTTGGAGATTTCTTGATGGTTGATTTAGCTTCCTTCAATATCTATAGGATGACGTATGCTTGCATCCTTGTGGAGATAGATGTCTCCAAGGGGCTTTCAAAAAAAATAAAGTTGGCTTCTACAAATGGTTCTTGGGTTTAGCTTTTGGATTATGAAAATACCCACTTTAGATGTAAGAAATGCCATATGACCAGCCATCTCGCTATGCGATGCTCCTCTAACAAGGTTCATTTGAAGAAATTGCCTTCTTGGTGGTTGGGGGTTTTGGATGATCACTATATGATTCAAAAAAGTACCCATGGAGGTGGATGGGTTGGATTTCTCTTCTAATGCTAATTTGGATAAGGATTTTGTTGTTGCCTCTATCAATTTGAATGATGTCCCTTCAATGGTTTTAACTATGACACTTCTATTGCTGCTAACTCTGTTGATTTGATTGTTGTCCCTTTGGTGGCTTTGAGTCAAAATGTTGATGTTTTCCCTTTTTTTCTACTAACTCTATCGAAAACTAGTACTGGTGCTTCTCCTATAGCGAGGGTTTTGGTAGTTAGTGGGGATTGGTAGAAGGCCACTGGGAAGGCGGAGGATGGTTGGACATCAGTTAGAAGAAAAAAGAGCAAATCCTCCAAACCCTCATTTGATATGTCGTTACGTTCTCAAAAGTTGGGACCAAAATGTAAATATTGATGGTATGTGGTTTCTTGGGATGTTTTCCCTCTAGTGGGGAACTTAGTTATGTCCCTCTACTTTGTCGAGTGATTTTCCATAGTTTTTTTTATGTTCCTCATTGTTATATCTTTCTTGTCCCTTTGTACAAGGTTTTAGGTCCTTTCAAAACCTATTTTTATTTAATCAAAACTATTTTAATTTGGTTGTGTTGCCTATTTGAAGGCACATATTTTAAATCAATAATAGCATTGATGAATAAATTTCTTTCACTTCTTTCTTCAACATGACATTGGAAAGGATTATTGTTTGGAACAAGTGTTTTTGTTTTGAAGGATGGAGGTTTTCTATATTGGGTAGAGATATCTACTAAGGGATGAAATTTCACTATGGAGTGAGCATGCTCGAGAATGAAGAGAAAAACACATTGTGATTTTTACCCCCCATTCAACCCATCATTGATAGTCGATCAAACAGATATTCAATGGGTCAAGGATGCTTTGTTTTGGGTTAACATGCTAAAGTTGGTGACTAACATTTCATGTTGGCTCAGTTTCTTTATTGACTAAGCTAGCTCAGTTTGTTCCTTAACCATGCTATATTTTCTTCTTTTGTCAAGTTAAATTAGTTTGCTCTTGCTCAAGTTGGTTCATACTGCATTGATCTGACGCCTCTCATATTTTTCTGATACATCTGCCCATCCTCACAGATACAAGAGATCATTCTACATGTCTGATCTTAGGTTGGTAAGTCTATGTCATTTGTGCAGTTTGTTGACTCTACATGTTGTCCTACATCATGCTACCGTGTCTCTCCATTCTATCATTTCTTGATGTTGTAATGTCTCTGCAAGGCTCTAAAGTCCAGAATTGTGCTTCGTGGTGGAGGGTCCCATTTCACACGATATCTCAGCTATCTATTTTGAATGGAAGATTTGCATTGATGGTGGTGACTTAATATGTCATTGGGGAGCTTCCTCATTGCATCTAGGCTATTTGTCTAGAATGGAAGACCTTCATCAAGGACCAACATTCATTTGGGGAAATCAGATCCCCCCCTCTCACAAGTCAACTCTACATTTTTTGCAGCCTATTAACACATCATGAAATCCCTTCTCCCAGTCTTCTACAATGGCATGAATCATCTTCTTGTGGCTATTTTATGTTGTCAAGGCCAATTCTTTATGGCTGAGTGACTTCTTGGGCCTTGTTTGCATGATGTCATTGCACTCCATGCCTCTTTAATGCATGAAATGATCAAATCTTTGGGGATTTGACCTCTTATGGCTGGGTGCATCATTATTTGATTTTTCCTATCACTTCCATCATCAAATTGCACTTCATGATTAGATTTCTTCTAATTCTCATTTATTACTCTCCTTTGCAACTCAACTCCTTGATAGGGGTTTGAACTCTAGGGTTAGATTCCAATTATGCCTAAACTCTTTAAAAGGTAGTTGTAAATATGTTTTCAGGTTTCTTCTCTAATTGTATTTTTATTGTAGCCTTATACTCTACAAATGTATTCCTTTTGCCTTCAATTAATGAAATTCTTTCTTTTACCTCTTCTTTCCATTCATTATTTGTGCATGTCAATTTCCTTGTAGTGAATTTTCTTTTCTATTTGTTGGTGTAAATAAGTATTTACTATTTACACTTACTTAAGTTTACTTAGGTTAATGCATTATTTTATTATTTTTCATTATTTTATTATTTATTTAGGTGAGACACTTAGGAGTTTGTGTACTCTCATGAGTTGTCATGTTGACAACACAGAAGTACACAACTCTAATTCAGCACATGGTGTCTACAACACTAGAGTTTGCATCATTCACTGAGTTGTCATGTTGACAACACAATTATTCTCACTCCTAATTGAGCACATGTTGTCTACACCACTAATTTGTGTGCTACACCATTGTAGGCTTATCCACACATCATCGCACTTAATTTTGTGCTTAATGGAGGATAACCCCTATTTGGTGGACATGTGCCTAGTTGTATGACTTATCATGATGTTGACTTCTATGCATTCTAGAAGTTGTCTAGAGGCCTTTATATATAGGCACTCCTAGTGTACTTGAATATGTCGTATTGAATGAATATATCATCATTTTGGTCATACTCTCTCTTTAGTCTATTATTGTGCTTGTGTTTGAGTTCCTTAGTCTTGGGTGAATTCTAGCCTAAGCCAAATTCTTCAAGAAGAAGAGACAGATCATCAATATTGTCCCCCAATTCTGACACTAAAGAATGAACAATGGAAGCATGTATGTGAAGAAAAGACTTACAGACTTTTGTAGACATGAGGGAATTGATCTTTAGACTCCACAAGCATTCAATCCACATAACATGGATGTTGCAAGATTGAGGATCCACACTCTCAAATCTATGTCAAGTTGCATGGTACAAGCCAAGTCTTTAGATCCATCATTACAAGTTGAAGCAATTAGTAGTGCCACTTACATTCTTAACAGATCTCCTCATCTAGCCTTAGATGGAAAGACTCCTTTTGAGGCATGGTGTAGTAGAAAACCTATTATGATACACTTTAGAGTCTTTGGTTGTCCTGCATGGGCAAAGATATCTTCCAAGGGATGCAAGGCATAGTCACCTCATCCTTGTACTTTCATTGGTTATGAAGACAGTGTGAAGGCATATAGACTTTTGGATCCAGAGACTTATTAGATCTTTGTGGAGATGGATGTACACTTTGAGGAAAGTTCACCCAACTTGTCCTCTAATCATCTCCACACATCATATCATGTGGAAAATGATAGTGACACCAATGATAGTGCTTCAATAGATTCAAACATGTGGGGTTCTATTGACAATTGTAGCGAGAGGTCACTACATCAGTTTAGTCCACATGCGTACATAGCCATAGTGATAGGTCCAACACAATAGGGTACATCTAGTCTTCTAGGTCCAACTTTAGTGTTAGATTTGGGGGATAGTATTGATGATTTGCCTCTTCTTCTTGATGAAGTAGCTTCTTCTTTAGTTGTTACAAGGGCTCTATCTGACCCTCTTGTTTATTCTCTACATGATCAGTCATTATAGGTTGAAGTGATTGTGGATACTTATGATCAGTAGTTGTAGAAGGGTTCTTCATCAGTTGCAAAGACAGACAATTCTTTGAGAGAGGTTCTTCAGCCACTTGAGTAGGTTTTAGAGACATCACTTATCCATGGGATTCTTTCCATGCATAGTGGAAGCATCTAATTTGTACCCTTGCCCTTGTTTCTTACTAAGGGGAGGAACACCATTCTGTAGTCTTGGATTAGCTTCTTCATCATAGCACTCACTGGTCAGCTTTCTTCTTTTGGGGGGGGAGGGGAGCCTATTCTATCTCTCTTCCTCTTCTCATCATTCTCTTATCTATATACTGGATGTATGTTGTAATGGGGGGGGTCTTGATTACTCCATCCATCCATATATTGTATGTGTTTTTCATCTCTCTTTTTGGGGGAGGGTTTTTCTCATGAGGTTTTCCCTCTTTCTTCACTTTATGAGAGATTCCATTTCATTATGTACATGGTTACCTAACATGGCCTAGTAGCTGGGACCCATTATGCACTTCATCCTAATTTTTGTAAGCTTAAGAGCATTCCCCTAAGTTGCACTTAAGGGGGGTGTTGGTGTAAATAAGTATTTACTATTTACACCTACTTAAGTTTACTTAGGTTAATGCATTATTTTATTATTCTGCATTATTTTATTATTTATTTAGGTGAGACACTTAGGATTTTGTGTACTCTCATGAGTTGTCATGTTGACAACACAATTATTTGCACTCCTAATTTAGCACATGTTGTCTACACCACTGATTTGTGTGCTACACCATTGTAGGCTTATCCTCACATCATCACACTTACTTTTGTGCTTAATGGAGGATAACCCATATCTGGTGGACATGTGCCTGGTTGCATGACTTCTCATGATGTTGACTTCTATGCATTCTAGAAGCTCTCTAGAGGCTTTTATATACATGCACTCCTAGTGTACTTGAATATGGCATACTGAATGAGTATATTGTCATTTTGATAATACTCTCTCTTTGGTCTATCGTTGTGCTTGTGTTTGAGTTCCTTGGTTCTAGGTGAATTCTAACCTAAGTCAAATTCTTACACTAGTTTCTAAGGTTTGCATATTGTATTTAATTTGTTGGTGAGGTGTTGTGTTGTGATGGTTTCATGCAAGAGCATCCTAGGTGTAAGAGCAATCTTGCATCACCCAAAAATATTTACTTTTTAGTCTTTTCTATTTTAATAAAGACTAGTAGATAGGGAGGTTACTATTTATGGAAACTTACTATTTTTAGTAAGTTTGTCATACGAGCTCGAAATGTTCTCATTTTCTACATGAAGGTTCACTTTAGAGTTGTAAGCCTACCATAAAAATCTCATTGCTCTAGCTTAAGGATTAGAGAATTTATTGCAAATTTTTGGTGGAAAAATTTGCAAAAATTTTTTTAGGCTCACCATTGGAGGCCTTAGAGTGCCTGGATGAGGTCCAAAAACCAACAGAAGAAAATTTGCACCATTTTGAGCCTATAGATCATGAGGTTACATTTCCAAAAAGTGATTATAATAGACAATCAAAGGAATGGTTTGAGAGTTATGGCCTTTGGAAGTTGGGTTACCAATATTTCTAAAATAATTTGTCAAAGATGTATTTGGCTGACTCTATATGTTTTGTTAGGGTCTTTTGGGCCTAGGTATTAAGTTTGAGCATCTAGAACTTTCCCAAGTGACATAAAATTGCCTATTGAAGAAAATTCAAAACATTTTCTATCATAGCTCTGGGTCATAGCTTGCAATCTGCCTTGCAGATTATTGTAATGAAGGTGCCTATGAGGGTTAGCATATTATACTTGTAAATTCTATAATTCCACATATGCGGTGCAAAAAAGAAGTCAATATTTTGTTCTCACATTTTTTGATCGTTTCTTTGTTTCTATTATGAGTTTATGGTATTAAGGGGAGTACCCTTTATCAAGTTTATCATTCCTTTTAGCACCCAACCGATTTCCAACCTGCATGTGAGTTCTCTAAAGGTAGATTAGAGTTTAGATTTGTGTATTGGAGTTTTCCATTGATGTTTTGTGTAGTTGTGGGTAGAGTTGTAATCCTAGTTCTATCTTGGTGCATCACCATGCTTTCCCATTCTACATTTTTTATTTTTTGTTCTTCTTCTCCCTTTTCACCTCAAGCAATAGTTTAGGTGCACCTTGATAGTAAGGAAGTTGACCTTCTCTGATGATTCGGCCTTAGAGTGCAAGTCCCACACTTGGATGTTGTTTCCATGTTACACAAGGTTAGTTGAGGATCATACCTCAAACAAGGGTGTGGACTTTTGTGTCAACAAAGCCCATTGGTGAAATTTGGGTGCCGCGTAGACAGTGTTCTATGGATAAAGTGGCTATGTTCAAAAATATCTACGAAAAAAAAAATAGTGAACACTGATATGCATTTACTTCTTTATTTATTGAAGAGAACTAGGCATTAATAGCCCTATATGTACACTTAGATTTATGTGCTTACCAGTTGCAAGATTTCATATTAATATATAACAAACCTCTCACTCAAACTATCAGCATCTGAAAACCATCAATTGGCAAATCTCCGCTAGAAACTCTTAACATCTACTAACTATTAAGAACCTCATAGTTTAATAGAATTACTATAATTATTTAATGGCGAGAACCTTGTTCTAAGTGAAAACCTCATCCATAGTATAACCTACCCCTAATAGCATACATTTATATTTAAAAAAATAGTAATAAAGTTATTATTAGCCAAATAACATATGTAGAAAACATGTAGCACTATGAGTGAACTCCAAAATAGCTATAAATATAAGAAAAGTTCAACAAATAAATTTGGAGTCTTGATATATTTATATTTTGTTGGACATTAATATATTATCTTATCTTATCTAAGTCTTTCTTATTGTGATAAGTAAAGTTTTATAGATCATTCATTTAGAAGATTAATTATATTAAAGGTTACAAGTCTGCAATATTTATCAACTTTCTCATTGTAGAAATCAAACTTATGTAAATCCCATGTGTTTGATACTTAAAAACCATCAACTACAATTTTAAGTGTTTGCACACTAATTTTACTAACTGCTTTTAATATAAGATGAACATGAATTACATCGGTGTCCGCAGATCCTAACGAATGCAAGCCTGCTACTCTAGGAGAGCAAGTATGTTGTAAAAAGCCTCAATAACTTTGGCTTCTTCAATTGTCACTGCCATTGCTCTGCTATTTGAAAGATTTTGATACTTTTCATATCTCATTTGGAAGTATACAATAGAAAATTTTGAATCTTGTCTGAACATAGCTATATGTACATGTGCCTTGTCCTCAAAATGATCCTTCTCTCCTTGCACCTCAAAATAACACAATAAACTTGGAAAGTTCAAAGTTAGCTTTTGTTGATCAAACATCTCCTTCCATTCCATCAATGTAAGATCTAGAAACTCCAAAGAGTTTGAATTTTTTTGTAAATTTGGGCAATGCATTATTGTAAATTCCTTGAGAAGACTCAAATTTACAAAAGTTGGGACTTCAACCAACTTAGAACACCCAAATATATGCAGTTGATGAAGGTTTACCACACCTCCAATACATCTAATATTCTTGAGCACTTTACAATCAATCATTGATACTGTGGTAATTGATGCTGGCAAGTTTCTAATCTCCACCAATTGGGTGTTCCTAGAAATATGCATGCTCTTAAGGTTGGGACAACAATCTTTAGAAATGGATATTTCAGGCAAACATGTCTCAGAAAAATTTAAAGATTTCAATTCAAAAAGTGAAAATTCCTCTACTCTGAAAGGTAATTCTCTACAAGAGTAATTTTACTAGCGGCTTTCAAAGAATCTAAAAGACCCCTTACTTATACCCAATTAAGCCACAAGTTAGCCTAGTTCATTACAAACTAAATTAAACCCCTTACATTAAATATAGGTTGAGCCACAAGTTGGCTACAATACTAAATTAAATGCCAAAATTTGGCTCACAAACAACTTGACACCAACAAAAACCAAGACCAAGTAGAGTGTCAACAAAACAAAGCCAAACACTAGTAAATTCCCAAGAATCATCAAGATTGCAGTACAAACAATACTACACTTGTACCCTCATGTCCACTAAGCAATCCTCTGGTTCTTAAGCCACAACCCTAGCTCTTCAAAATTTGCATCGACACTTCATACCCTTCTCCAAGCTAGAATGAATAATCCTCCTTCAAAGACTCTACAAGACCCCTTACATATACCCAACTAAGCCTCAAGTTAGCCTAGTTCATAAAAAACTAAATTAAATCTCTTACATTAAATATAGATTGAGCCACAAGTTGGCTACAGTACTAAATTAAATGCCAAAAGTTGGCTCACAAACAACTTGGCACCAACAAAAACCAAGACCAAGTAGAGTGTCAACAAAACAAAGCCAAACACTAGTAAATTCTCAAGCATCATCGAGATTACAGTACAAACCGATCACCACAACCATGCTAAGCTGCAAGACCATGCTGAGCTCCAAGACCATGCTGAGCTCCAAAACCTTGCTGAACACCAAGACCTTTTCAGACGACATAAAATTGCTTATTTAAGAAAAGCTTGAACACTGTCTAGGATAGCTCTAGGTGGTAGTTCACAGTTTGCCTTGCAGATTACTCTAAAGAAGGTGCCCATGTGGGTTAGCATATTGTACTTGTGAATTCTACAATTTTGCATTGACGGTGCAAATAAAAAGTCCATATTTTGTTCTCGCATTTGTTGATTGTTTCTTTGTTTCTATTATAAGTTTATGGTATTAAGGGTAGTACCCTTCATATTGAATTTGCAGATTCAAACAATGATAGTGAATGTCTATCATGGTTGTTGCTTTGGGCCATTGATGGGCATGCTCAAGAAATTATCTAGGTCTCCTGAACAGTGGAGGAGGACACAACCAAAGGCTTTGTTGTTCTCCAAAAGAAAAATGTCTTAAATTTGAATGATTTCCATGCAGGTGTGGTGGATAGCTTCATAGAGCTATTTGGAAAAATGTGTCTCTACAACTTGTCAGCACCACTTCTATGGATCCAGGTTACACCAATTTCTTCTTTCCTTTGTTTCTTAAAAAATAATAAAATGTTTTGACAATAGTTATATATATATATATATAAATATATAAACTTAAATATTAAATAGTAATATATTTTTTAATTTTAAATTCTTAATATTAATTAGTTATCTTATTTATTTTACAATCTTTTATTAAAAAATTATAAATTTTATTAAATAAATACAAATATAATTATATAATTTTCTTAGTTATTTGGAAAAAAACATCAAAGTAGAGTTTAACATATTTTCAATTCTATCACTTTTTAAGCAACATTTATTTCAAATATCTACTTCTTCACTTTTCTTTCATAATACTTTTGTATTGACATGTACTTTTAAAAAAGATTTATTTATGTTTATTTTTCATGTTTATTATCTAACTAAAATAATAGTTTCTTATAAATATTAAATATTTTTAATATCATTCTAATGTTTTTGAAATTAAAAGTGACCAAAAACAAGGGGGTCGGCCCTTAACAGTCAAAAGGCTGGTAACCAGCACATTACCAGCCAGTAACAAAAACAAACAAATAGAATAGGAGTACCAGCAGGCAGAGACTTATACCATAAACTAGAAAGCTAGAACCAGAAAGGAAGCAACCTAGCTACTAACCACATAGTCCAAAAAGGCACCCAGGCCTAAAAAATTCTTAAATACAACTGATTACCAGCAAAACCATAACTGCCATAAAAGTATATATATAAAGTCTTTGGATCCTTAGATCCCCATAACTAAATAGAACCAAAAAAGACTTAGATTTCTTTTTTTCCTTTTCCCCTTGCATGAACTAGAATCTGGGCCCAGTCATCAGCAAGAAACTTGAAGAGTAATTTTTTGTCCTCCATGTCCAAGCCAGCTCCCTCCTTCTCCTGTGCCAGCAATTGGAGGGTAGTTGCAGCAGCATGAGTAACTTTAAGTCCAAACTTGGAGAAGGTGAAAAACCCCTCCTCCAAAGCTTTGACCCTTTCCTCCAGGTTCATGTAATGCTCTTCCACTGCCTCAGTCTTCTCTTTTTGCTCCTCAACCTTCTTTGCAACAACCTCCTTCATTTTTTGTCCCTGTGGTTTATCCTACAGCACCCATGGGTTAGAGGAAATCTTTAGATTTTCCTTAACAAGGGAAGAAATGGTAATTGGGGAATTATCCTTTTTGCTCATCTCATCACAAAAATTAATAGGTTTAAGTGAGAAGCTGGCTGAAACATGGGTTGTCTCAGTATTCCTTTTTTTGTCGTCTGACACTTGAGCTTGAGTATCATCCACCAAAATGTTCCTAGAATTGAAACCTTTTCCCCCCTCCTTATTGCCTTCATCCTTTTTAGATTTGGAAATATTTTCCTCCTCCCTTCTGTCACTATTATTGCCTAAGCTATCTTCTTCAACTTCCTCAACGATGTATCTAATGGACTTCTACTTAACCCTAACCTAGGACTGAGCTAACCTACCAGACCTTCTTCTTGATTTTCCCCCAATATCCTCACCAGAATCCTCTCCAAAAACCTCAACCAGCTTACCATCTTTAATTTTCTTGTTTCCCTTTTGTTCTAGGGCTATGTCTAGTTTTTTCTTTTTCTTAGTATCCTTGCTAGAAGATGGCCTAGGAGTATGGATTTTCATCCTCGTATTGGAGCTCGGGGGGGAAATTGGACTATGGCGGGGGCTTTCCACTACAACCTCTCTGGGGGGACACAAAGCTCAGTAGAAATGATATAGATGGAAAATTAACCTCTGATGAATAATGGTGAAGTTTAAGCCTTTACTCTTTTTTCCCCTAATATCATTAATCAGATCCTCAAGCAAATGCAGAAGGAAAAATAGAATGAAAATGAAATCCCTATTTCTAAAGTGATTCAACAAAGGAAAATGATAATAATAGCATAATCCAAACCTACCTTCTAGTGTGAGATACTTCATCAGGACCAGACACACATCATCCTAGGGCTCAGGTAACTTATCCCTTTTAAACCCTCCTCTGTAGCGAATTGGCTCCTCATTCTCTGCAAAGAAGTTTTTCATGCTAGCCTCATCCAAGACTTTAGTGACTTTCTTCCATTTTTTTCCCTTCACTATGAGTCTTTTTGCCATGGCAATAACCTCCTCCATGACTTGAAATGTAATGTCATTGATTGTAACCTTCCTGTCATTCCAATTATTCACAAATTGTAACGCACAATTTTCATCGTACCCAGCCATGGACATCATATAGGGCAAAAGATCCCCTTCTTTCAGAAGATACCAGGTCATCATCTTGTCCTTGAAGTTCTCTAATCTTGTTGGTTCCAACCGATTCAGATCACCTCCCATTTCAATTCCTCCACTATTCGGCCTCTCTTCCTTAGAAATACGCATCAGAACTTTATCACTTTCAAATTCTCTATGGCTACTCTCTTGCTTAAATCCTTTGAGGGAATAGGGATCAAAATTATAGACCCATGTATGATGTGCTCCAGAATCCCATAACATCTTATTATGAGATTCATGGGTATTAAAAAACCTAATTGTCTCTCCTCGTCGATTTCTGACATCCCAATCCATAATATCTATCGTACTTCCTTTTGGAGAGCGATTCAAAGCTTGCAACAAGTTTGCATAATTACGAAAAGATAATTTCCTTAATTCGTAATCACTCCACTTGTCATTTGTACAGCCACATCTGCCTCTTATTTCCAAAATGCTAAAATTTAATTTAGCGACATAGTTCTCCATCTTGCCAAATTTGGCCTTACTTTTAAATTTAGTGATCACCATTTTGAATTTTTCCACCTTTTTCCTTGGATATCAACATCCTTAGATTTTCGTTGATATCAACTAAATTTTCCTAGCATGTGATTGCCCTAACGTTAAACCCCATGGCAACCACAGCATCTACCACTTGATTACCCTCCTAGTAGATATGTTGCAGGTGGACCATTCTCATTTCCTCCAATATATTTTTAATATCCAGGATGATATTTCTAAACTTTCATCCCAATTTTGCCTCCCCCTTTACCCAATCGATCACTAGTTTGGAGTCCCCTTCTATAGTTAACTCTAAAATGTTTCTTTCCCTAGAGAGTTGAAGACCCCATAATAATGTTGTAGCTTCTGCCACATTATTGCTACCAATCCCCACCTGGCCTGCATAAACCAATAGCACATCACCATTCCTATCTCTCAGCACACCTCCAGCCGCTCCCTATCCTCCTTTTGTTGTTTTGTCAAAATTTAGTTTATACTGTGTGATGGTGGGTGGTCTCCATATTGTCTGTTGTCTCCTCCTCCTAGCGAAGTTATCAAATAGGAAGAAATCCTCTTGACAACCCCAATTCTCAGCCACAATGCCTTCAATTCTTTTGGGTTCCTCCTTTGGCATATTGTATTTAGCTAACCTTAGATTTTCCTTCAACAGTTTATTCATCACTCCAAAAACCACTTCAACTGTCCTATTTTCCTCCTTGAATATCATGTTATTCCTTTCTTTCCATATGTGCTTGCATACATATGGTGGGATAATCTTCCATAAAAGGCTTAGTCTTGGATGATGGAATGGGCAATCCCAATTATCCACAAACTATCCCAAGTTATCTTTCATGACCCAAGCCACCCCCAATCTTTCCCAAACCTTAGTCCAGATGTCAACCACAAACTGACATTCAATGAAAAAGTGGTAAATACTTTCTTCCTTTTGTTCACAAAGGCAGTGTAGACACTAAAAATTGTCTCGAATGGCTTTATTAATTTAATTAATAATGGTCACATTCTTCTACTTATTTAATTAAAATTATTTTAATTAAACAGGTTCATTTTTGGCCTAAGTATTTAAATTTAATTTAAATACTTCTTAGCCTTAATCTGTTAAATTTAATTTAACACATGATTCTCCATTTATTCCCTTTTTTAAATAAATTTTATTTATTTAAATCCCCCATATCCTATTGATTTCTTCTAGACCTTGATTAAATTAAATTAAATTTAATTTAATCTTTATCCTAATCTATATCCATAAGCCTAAGAGTATGTGTACTCTTATGAGTTATCATCATAAGGCTTTACATTTCTTTTTAAGCACATGGTGTCTACAACTTGAGAACTTTCTATACACATGTGCCACCTCATCATCTTTATCCTCCCAACTAAGAATATGGGATAAGGTGCTTAATTGTTAATTCTTATCCTTATCTTTTAGACACCTTCTAGATGTTTTCTTAGAGTCTTTAAATAGAAGCCTTGTCTCAAGCATTGCATATGGAGATTATTGGATTGCATTGACACGCCATTGCTTTGAGTCTAGAATCACCACATTGAGAGCTTGCATTATAGCTACATTTCCATATTGAGTTCATAGGCTGCATATTAGTGATTTGATAGTTGGTTAGATCTACATTTTGTGTTGCATCTTAGTTTCTTTTTGTGCATTCATATTTAGTTTACATTCTAGTTTTAGTTTTCATTCTAGTTATAGCTTGCATACATAGATAGTTTTCATAATTTCATGTTCATTTCATCATAGAGTACCTTTGAGTGTGACTTCTTCCATAGTCATATCTTGAAAGTATTCTTCTTTTCATATAGTCTAGGATCATATTGCACATTCACTTTGCACTCACACTCACATTTGCACTTCCACACAAGGGATTTACTTATTGTTGTGTTTGTGAAAGCATACCAAACACACCCTCCATCAAAGATACACCAACAATGGCTACACATAGCTGCCCTTGTTGAGTAGTAGAGGTGGTTGGAATTTTGGTTTGTTGGTTGCTTTTGTGAATTTCTTTTAAATTAGCTTGATTCCTTAGGCTTCCAGCAATTTGTACATTTTTCAGCACACAGGCAGCAATGGTTTTTTTATGTAGAATCCCCTTTTATTCAAATTATCAATTGTTAAAAAATTTCCATGTTGAACCATCCACCAAAAGAAATTAATCTTAGGTATAAGGTTACTGATTCATACCTTGCTCCACGTAGTTGGGAATAGTTCCTTACTAAACATTAAGGTATAAGCAGATTTGATAGTGAAGTTCCCATTCGGAGTTAAATCCCAAGCCATGATATCCTCCTGTAACAATAATGGGAGTCTTTGTTCCTTTATTAGTTCTTCCAGTTCCTCAATGAGAATAACTATCTCCCGCGGATAGTCCTCCTTATACAGCTTCTTCCATCTGCTCCCCTGATTAAAGTAGTCTCCCACTTTAACCCCTATGTCCTCCTTAAGGAGTTTCATTAAACCACTATATTTACTTAAGGCCAGCAGTTTCCCATCCATCCACCTGTCTTCCCAAAACCTTATATTGAATCCATTGCCCACAATCCACCTCAATCCTTCTCTTAGTAGCCCTCTATTTCTAACAATGTTCTGCCAAATCTTTGAACCTCCCAGGAGGTCATTATTATATAGGTTCCACCGAAAGGAGGTATTAGATGAATATTTAGCTTTCATAATATTTCCCCATCCTGTGTTTCCTTCTGCCAATCTCCATCCAATTTTTGTGAGAAGAGCTTTATTAAGGTCTTTCATTCTTCTAATCCCAAGCCCCCCTTTAGCGTTTGGTTTAGACACCTCCTCCCAGTTGACCAGATTCAATTTATTTTTCTCTTCAGTCCCTAACCACAGGAAATTACTTTGAATTCTCTCAATTTTCTCAGCCATATTTAGATTAATCTTAAATATGGATAAGAAATAAATAGGGATTCCCTGAAGAGCAGTAGTAGCAATTAGTTGTAGTTTTTCAGCATTGCTTAATATCTTCCCTTTCCACCTTGCAAGCTTCTTTTGAATTCTCTCCACTATTGTATTCCAAAATTCATTAGAAACCTCCTTGGTAGTGAGGGGGAGGCCTAAATAACTGTCTAGGAGGCAAGCAGATTGGCAATCCAAGATTTTTCTAATCCTTCTTTGAAGTGAAGAATCAATGTTAAAGAAATAAATCTTGCTTTTATGGTAGTTCACCCTTTGCCCTGAGCTTTCTTCATAATTATGTAAAATCATTTTCTAGGCTCTAGCCTCCATGATTAAAGATTCCTCAAATAGGAAGGTATCATCCACAAATAGTTGTATAACCTTAGCTTCAACATTAGTGGCTAGTTTAACACCTTTAATGCAGCCCGAATCCACTAATTTACAGAATGACCTTGCCAAGACTTTTGCTACCATGATAAATAGGTAAGGTGAGAGCGGATCACCCTGTCTTAAGCCTTTTCTTGCCATTATGTTACCCCATGGGGACCCATTTAGTAGGACAAAGTACTGCACTGAGCTCAGCATCAACATGATCAAGTTTATAATCCTATTGTTAAATCCAATTCTTTCTAGTACATCCTGAAGGAAGTCCCACTTGAACTTATCATAAGCTTTGGAAATGTCCAACTTGAATGCCATTCCTGGTTGCCTGCTCTTTTCCATTGAATGGATAACCTCATGGGTTGTAATAGCCGCATCAAGGATCTTCCTTCCTAGCACAAACCCCTTTTGAGGACTACCAATAATTTTTTCCAAGAAAGGCTTTAATCTGTTCACTAAAACCTTGGCAAAGACCTTGTAGATAGTATTACATAGACTTATAGGTCTAAAATCATTCAAATTCAGAGGATTGGAATTTTTTGGAACTAGGGCAATAAAGGTCTTATTTATGCTTCGTAGTAGTTTACTTATTCTAAAAAAATCCCTAGTCGCCCAAATTACCTCTGATTTGATCACCTCCCAGAAATGCTTAAAGAAAGCAGGTGGGAAACCATTGGGGCCCGGGGCCTTGAAAGATTTCATTGAGAACACTACCTTTTTCACTTCCTCTTCTCTGATCTTACCAAGGATTAGATCATTTTCCTCTTCTCTTATACTCCTTGGGATTGAATTAATCAGACTTCTCCTGATCACCTAGTTAGCGAAGTTATCTTTCTTAAGCACCTTACTGAAGTGGTCTACCACAAGTTTCCCCATTTCCTCCTGCTCTTTCAACACCCTTCCCCCTTCTTCATTTAGTTTTGAGATAGTCTTTCTTCTTTTGTGGTTAGAAGCAAATCTGTGAAAGAAAGTAGTATTTTTGTCCCCTTCCTTCAACCATTGAATTCTAGATCTTTGTTTCCAAAAAATTTCCTCCTTTTGTAGGATCTCTTTACACCTCCTTCTAAGTTTCTCCTCTTCCTAAATATTCTCCTCTGAGTTATTCCCTTCTTTAATAACCCCTTGGAGTTTTTTTAGCTTTTCCTCTACTTGTCCTTTACTTTTAAAAAGGTCCCCAAATGAACTTTTAGCCCATGCTCTGACATTTCTTCGAATATTATCAAGTTTCTGAGTAAGTCTATACATTGCAGTACCTTCTATTCTTATATTCCACCACTCATGAATCTTATCTTTGAATTTCAGATGTGACTCCCACATTATTTCATATCTGAAAGGTTTCTTTTCCCCTTTAAAGCCATCCTCCCAATGGAATAAAATGGGTGAGTGGTCAAATACCGTTATGTTGAGATTCTCCAAGTAGGAGTTACCCATGCTATTCCAATTCCCTGACAGTAATAATCTGTCTAGCCTAACCTGAATGAGATCCTCACCTTTCCTATTATTAGTCCAGGTGTATGGGTTACCCCTCAGCTCCATATCCATGAAGTCCAACTTCCTCATAAATTCACTTAGGTCTTGCAAGCTCTCCCGACATTCTCTATTGCCTCCCCTCTTCTTTGAATGGTAAATAGGAGTATTGAAATCACCCATACATATCCATTGCTCCTCCAACATAGTTTTAGATATCCTTATCAAATTGTAATACATTTCCTTCCTCCCTAATCTGCTATTAGGTGCATAGGTATTAATCAATTTCCAACTGTGGCTATTTGATTGGAAATGAGTAATTATATAGTTTTTTTCCTTCTAGATTTCATAGCCCTTCAATGAGTTTAGACTCCACATGGTAGCAATTCCCCCTGATGCTCCATCTGAATCCCTTTGTAAATACCCTGCCCCTGGCCAGATATAGCTAGCAATTTTAACAAAATTTGAGCTAGACATTTTTTTCTCTTGAATTAACACATAGTCTATTTTTTCCCGAGATATTAATTTCTTAAGAGCATACTACTTCTAGGGTTATTCAATCCCCTTATATTCCATGAAAGGAGTTTCATTTGTTACCTTTTGTTGTTGTCTCCAGTGTAAGTTGTTTACCACTGACTACATCTCTAGCAGTTTCCTTTGTCTTGGTAACTCTGCTTGACAGTCTTCCTACTATTCCTGATACTCCAATATCTAGTTCCCCCCCCCCCCTTCTCTTCTTCTTTTACACTTCCCATTCACCATTATCCTCCTCCTGAGGCAAAGAGGGGCTCATCTCCTTGTCCATATTATCAATGCTTGCCATTACTCTCGTAGCTATCTCAGCCTGCGAGGCCTTGACCATCCTCAGAGGGGTGCAAACTAAGTCCCTTAAATCACCTTCCTTATGGTTATGGTCCCCCCCCCCCATGTTTTTGAGGAGCCCATAATAGAGGGGGTTACCCCTTCCTCCTTAGAAGGGGTTTCAAGCTTGCTCCCCCCAATCTGTATTGTTGTCAAATCCTGTAGTGTGTTGGTTCCTTCTATTTCTCCATCTTCCATACACTCCTCCATCGAATTCCTCGCCAAAGGTGAGCCCAGAAGATCTTCCAAATCTCTTTTGAAATGGTATTCCTCTTGTGCCTTCTCATCTTCCTTAGTATCCTTTGCCCTAGGACTCAAACAGTTATCCTGCGTGGAGGTCATATTGGACAAGGTCATAGAAGGTTTCATTACTGTCTTCTCAGTTAGTACTGAAGGTTCCCCAATGGTCTCCATAACTATCCCTGGAGAGCTCTCCTTCTGTTTATCATTTTGCATTTTAGCTTTGCAATCCACGATAAGATGACCAAACTGCCCACATCTTTGGCAAAACAAGCCTGCATTCTCATATTCTATGGGTTGAACTCTCTCACCCCATGTAGTTTTTAAAGTGACCACAGTAGGTAATGTTATGTTCAGTGCTACATTCACACAGAATCTAGCATAGACAAGTCTCAATTTTTGCATTGTCACTTTGTCAGTAGTAACAAAATGACCAACAGAGTTCCCCACCCATCTTAATATCCTTTCATCCTAAAATTCTAGAGGGAGGCCAAGTAATCTTACCCATACTGGGGCAAGTTTGTTTAGCTCCAAACTAGCATCAAAGCTCGGATGCCATCTAGTCAAGGCCAGACAGTGCTTCCCAAAATACCAAGTCCCAGGAAGAACTACATTGAGATCTTCTTCTGTGATAAATCTAAAACAAAAAAAACCACTTGGCATGGCAGAAACACTTACAGTTCCTTTGACCTTCCACTTATGGTCCACCCATTTCCTTACCATCTTGATAGAAGGATGGAAAGCAACAAATCTGCCTACAACACAAAGTTTGAGGCCAGAAGTCACATTATCCATCATACTATCAGGGAGTGCAATCACAAGACCTTCTTGTCCATGAGTTACCATGGGATTCTCTATGTTGGGGCTGGACATCTTGGCACACACGAGCGCACTCTTCCATCCCGACAGAGAACCCACATCCAACTTTTGGGCACCTCCCTGCTGACAGCAAGCAGAACTTCCTCGCCCTAGCTTAGCGATGTCCACTCTCGACTGTCCTTCCTCCAAAGCTGACTTGACATTACCCAACCCATCTACATCAATGGACCCACCGCCAACCAACTGGTCTACATCTCTACACACCGCAAGCACTAGTTGCAGGTCTGGGCATGGTGGTGGATCCGGAGGTTTAGGGCCCTCCATCATTCAAAATTCAAAAAGAAAATGGGTGGCAAAGTTGCAGAATGAAAGTTGTAGATTAGCTTGTTAATATCATTCTAATGTTAATATATTTTTAACTTCTAATTAATAATTAATTTATAATAAACATTAAATAAAATTGCATTTTACCTTTTCATGCACCATATTATTTTCTATACACAAATAATCTTGAATTGCTTATTTCCTTTAAAAAATTTAATTATCCAAATAGGAACGTGAACAAGAAAGCAATTATTAATGAGGTGGAGTGGTGTCTCCTCTTTAATCACATTGTAGAATATTATAAATTAAAAACATTTTTGGAAAAGGCTCCAAAACTCACAACAAATGTTACTTTCGTTAAAATTTGGATACAAATTAAATTACCTGTTAGAAAGGTTAATCTTTCCTTGGATATATTAATTGGGATATTCCAAGGGTCCCTAAATGTAGTTTGTCCTCTTGTACACATGTGGAAGACATGTCATTGTTTGTCCTTTATTCCACATGTAAGGACAACTCTTATTTATTTCTTTATTTAGTTTATCCTCCTTAAGAGGATTGTGACACTTTGCACACACCTATTATGAATGTGGCATTCATAGAAATGGGAGTTAAAAATGCAACTCCTCTCTCATCTCTATATAAGAGATGCTCCTCCTTCTTTCTTCTTCACTCTTAGCACTTGATGTTATTGTATTGAGCTAATTTTGCTCCAACACACACTCTCTCTCTTCTCTAGGCATTTGCCTTCATTCATAATACTCACAAGGGGTTTTCTTTGCTTTCCCCTTATAAATCCTTGTCTCCATTGTTGAACCATCTTGGTGTATGCTCTTGGAGTTGCTTATCTTATGGTAACATTGTTTCACACTTAACTTACTCGGATTGTTTCTCGTTCCTTGCTCAACATTATCATTTCTTACATGGTATCAGAGCTTGGCTATCTAATCCTTGTTTTAAGTTTTGTGTTGAAGGTTGCCATTCATTGGAGCACACCTTATTTGGAGACGTTATTGAGAGAAGAAGTTTGAGTTGTGGTTTTAGCTCATTTTAACATATCTTGTGTATGCAAGTTTCATATTATTTTTTTTACTAACCCTCTTTGGAAGGCTTGCCGCCAAAGGGTTTTCTTATAAAATTTCAATTTTTTTTCTTGTTTTGGAAGGCATGCCACCAAAACAAGAAGTATTACATGAGTAAAGTTTTCAATAAGTCTATAATTTTCTTACTCCTTAAAAAAAAAAAAAATTACTATATTGTTTTTCTTCATACTATAATCTATATTGGTGTCTTTAAATTTTTTTTCATACTATACTATTATCATTTCTTATTATTATAATTTCCTTGCTTAATCTTTCTTACATTTTCATGTCTTAATCGCACATAGCGCGAATCTTCTTATTTAAATTTTTGTGGGCGGTCGTGCCACCTGCACGCCGCCGCGAGCCGTCAGCACCGCCGTGCACCATTAGCGCTGCCGCGCGCTGCCACCTGCACTCAGCGTCGTCGCGCACCCTCAGCACCGCCACGTATCCTTAGCGCTGCCGCGTGCCACCTGCAACCAACCCTGCGTCCACTGTCGTGAACGCAAAACTCCACTTGCAAACCCTCCGCACAGACCCATTGCTAGTTTTTGAAACACTTCGCACCCACCGCTCCCGCCGCCCCCTTCAAACCCTCATCCATGGGCCACGGGCCATTAGCATTCTGCCCGGCCTGACGTAAACCCTAAGGCGCGGCCTGCGTTCAGGCCACGCGTCAAACGCCTCCTGCGCAGCCATGCCACCCGCTCGGCTTCATCCTTATCCTTATTTCATTTAAACCGCATTTTTTTAATTTGAATCCTCCGCTTTGTATGATACACCTTTCTTCAAAACTTTTTTTTTTTTTTTACAAGCAACCCTAAAATAAAAAAGATTTATTTTTTTTAAAAAAGTTTATTTTAAAAAAAAAAAGAATTGTTCATTCATTTTTTTTATCAAAAAAAAAAGAAAACAAACTTTTTTCATTTTATAATTTTTTTTACTCTAATTTTTAAAAAAAAAAATATATATATATATATATATATTATTAATTTTATATATAAAAGACATCATTTTTTAATTTTGTTTTTCAAATTAAGGAATTTTTTTTGTAATCATGTCAACCTTAATTCCAGAAATAAAACTTAATTATTCTAATTATCATTCTTGGAAAACTCATATCTCATTTATTTTTCGTTTTAAACACCTCTTCGAAATAGCCACTAATCCTTCTCTAGAACCTAGTTCAGCGGCTACCCAAGACGAGAAAGATAATTGGAAATCTAAAAATGAAGAAGCTTTAGGGTTAATTGGTATTTCCATTATTCCAGATTTATATGTGTTAATTGCTCACTGTTCTAAAGCTCATGATGCATGGTCCATCTTGAAAACCAAGTATGACAGTGGAGATGAATACCACAAAATACAGTTGCAGGATCAACTTGAAGATCTCAAGTATGCAGATTTTAAAAGTATGGATGAATTTCTATTAAAATTTGATTCTCTTAAAAGCCAAATTATTGCCTTAGGTGTTCAATTAGAGGACATTCGTTTAATTCATCTTATTCTTAAAAAGTGTCTTCCTAGACAGTTTCAACAGTTTATAACTAATATTCATGCACAGCTTGCTATTCCTACTTTAACTTCTCAGTTAACTTATGTTATTTTTCAAACTTTATTAAGACAGGAAGAAGCTAAGCTAATTCAGTTTGGTACCCTTAAATCAACTGAACATGCATTTGTGTCTAGAAATTCAAATACTAATTCTCGTTCTAATAATAATGATAATAACCACAAACAATATAATACTAATTCAAATAATTCCAACAATAAATTTCATGCGAAATATAATAATAATACCAATCATCCTAATAACACTCGCCATACTAATAATCAAAGGAATCATTCCAATTCCAAACCTCATTGTTCCTATTGTGGCAAAGATGGTCATATTGTCAATAACTGTTTTAAAAAGAAAAATGATAAAAAACCTATGAATAATAGTACCAATAATCAAAACTCAAATCATAAAAAAGGTAACTCTACTGGTTTGAATCCTCATCATGCTTTTACTTGTAGCTTTAATCTTTGTAGACCTTTAGAATGGATTGTTGACAGTGGTGCATCACAACATGTAACCTCTCATAAAGAAATTTTTGATTCTTTACAACCTGATATTGCTAACATTCCTATTCAGTTAGCTAATAATCAGACTTGTAAAGTTGAAGGATTAGGTGATGTTACTATTCCTAATGGTAAATTGCATGATGTATTATATGTACCTAACTTGAAAACTAATCTGCTTTCTGTTTCATAGTTATGTCAGGACTATAAAGTTGAATTCTACAAAGATACATGTTATATCATAGATCCTCAAACTCTAAAAGTAATTGCTCATGCTAAAATGGATAATGACAATTTGTTTAAATTCCATGAATTTGCTACTTCACGATATTCACTACATACTTCTATTGATTTCAATATATGGCATGAAAGACTTGGCCATTTAAATTTCGATTATATTACTTTCATGCAAAAGCATAATATGGTTGATGGCTTGCCTCACATTATTCCTTCCAAGATTTCCTGTACAGGTTGTATGAGTGGTAAGATGCATAGGGAGCCCTTTCCAAGTGGAAAATCATGGCAGGCAACTCATAAGTTGCATCTTTTCCATAGTGATCTTTTGGGCCCCATGGAGAATACCTCCATCCAAGGTTCTCGGTATGCACTTACCTTTGTTGATGATTTTTCTAGACGAACTTGGATCTATTTTTTGCATAGCAAGGATCAAGTTCTTGATATATTTATTGAATTTTAGTTATATGTTGAACGGCAATCTGGTTTTAAACTTAAAATTCTTAGAACTGATAATGGAAAGGAATATGTGAATAATATTTTTCATTCTTATTTGAAATCATGTGGAATTAAACACGAGCTTACTATTCCTTATACACCACAACAAAATAGTGTGGCGGAAAGAAAGCATCGGACCATTGTTGAAATGGCTAGAAGCATGTTGCATGCTAAGAATTTGCATTATAAATTTTGGGCTGAAGCCATGTTTTGTGCAACTTATATTCTTAATCGGACTCCTACCAAAGCTCTCAAGCTTATCACTCCAGAAGAGGCTTGGTCTGGTAGGAAACCTAATTTACATCATTTACAGATTTTTGGTTCTATTTCTTATGTTCATACTCCTAAACAGAAAAGGCATAAATTAGATGCTAAGTCATCTCCTTATATGTTTGTTGGTTATGATGAAAACACTAAAGTTTATCGTGTTTATGATTCCACTACTAACAAAGTTCAAGTTGCTAGAGATGTTTGTATTGCAGAAAATGAAGTTCATGATTGCTCTACTACACATGATGCAGAATTCAGTGGCACTAAAATTGTGCTGGTGGAGGACCAACCTCCTTCTCTCAACCCTACTCCTCCTCTTAATCCTTCAAATCAAGTACCACCTATTATTTCTGCACCTACACCTCATGATATTCAAGTAGATACTAATGATTCTTCCTCTAGTGATAATTCCATTACAACTAAACGTAAACCTAAATGGGCTCAAAACTTAATCAATGAAGGTGATGATTACATTTCTAGATCTGGTGGAATTAAACATAGAAGGATTAATTATTGTAATTATGCTTTGATGACTACTATTATGAATTCTAACGATCCTAAGTCTTTTGATCAAGCTAACTCTCAACCTCATTGGCAAAAAGCCATGCAAGAGGAATATGATTCTTTAATTGCTAATCAAACTTGGGACTTAGTCAAATTACCTCATGGCAAGAATATAGTTTCATGTAAATGGTTATATAAAACAAAGTTGAATACTAATAATGAAATTAGTAAATTTAAGGCTAGACTAGTTGCTAGAGGTTTTTCACAAATTGAAGGATTAGACTATAATGAAACTTTTGCTCCTGTTGCTAAGATGCCTACTATCAAATTAGTTCTTGCTATAGCATCTAAACTGAATTGGCCCATTCATCAAATGGATGTTAAAAGTGCCTTCTTAAATGGTGATTTACATGAAGAAATCTATATGGCTCAACCTCCTGGATTTGTTAAGAAAGGTAGAGAAAATTTGGTTTGCAAATTGAACAAATCTATTTATGGTCTTAAACAATCACCTAGAGAATGGTATTCTAAAATTAATTCTTTCTTTATTTCTCAAGGTTTTGCTAGAAGTCAGAATGATCCAAATTTGTATATTAAACATACTAACAATGACATTATTATTGTTATTGTTTATGTAGATGATCTAATACTCACTTCTAATTTAGACACTTTGATTTCTGATATCAAATTCCAACTTAAACAGAAATTTCAGATGACTGATTTAGGTATCTTACATTACTTCTTAGGTATGCAAATTTTCCAAACTCCTAAAGGTATCTTTCTTTCTCAAAGCAAGTATGCTTATGATCTTTTAGAAAAATTTAAGATGAATGACTCTAACCATGTTTCAATTCCATGTGAATTAGGAACTAAATTAATGAATGATATGAATACTCCTTTTGTTGATGAAACTTTGTATAGACAGTTGGTAGGAAGTTTAAATTATTTAACTCTTATTAGACCTGATATTGCTTATAGTGTTGGTTTAGTTTCTCGATTTATGTCTAAACCTCAACAAACTCATTTTAAAGATGCTAAACGCATCTTAAGGTACATTAAAGGAACTATTAATGTGGGATTATTTTATGATGCAAATTCTGAATTTATTTTACATGGCTATACTGACTCCGATCTAGGTGGAGATCCCAATGATGGGAAGTCCACTTGTGGTTATTGTTTCTTTGTTGGTTCAGGTGCAATTTCTTGGAAAAGCAAAAAAGAACACTCTATTTCCCTTTGCTCAATTGAAGCTGAATACAAAGGTTGTACCAATGCAGCTAAGGAAGCTTTATGGATTAGAAGACTTCTTGATGATTTGGGTCTACCTCAACAATCACCTACACCTATACATTGTGACAATCAAAGTGCTATTGCCTTGGCAAAGAATCCAATTTATCATGCATGAACCAAACATATTTCACTTCAACATCACTTCATTCGAGAACAAGTTGAAGACAAGCAAATTATTCTTCTTTATTGTAAAGGAGAAGATCAAGTGGCTGATATTTTAACCAAACCACTTTCTAAAGAGAGATTTCAATTCCATTGTAAAAATTTGGGTTTACAACCCGTTGATGTAAACTCCCCAAGTAAAGATTAAGGGGGGGTGTTAGAAAGGTTAATCTTTCCTTGCATATATTAATTGGGATATTCCAAGGGTCCCTAAATGTAGTTTGTCCTCTTGTACACATGTGGAGGACATGTCATTGTTTGTCCTTTATTCCACATGTAAGGACAACTCTTGTTTATTTCTTTATTTAGCTTATCCTCCTTATGAGGATTGTGACACTTTGCACACACCTATTATGAATGTGGCATTCATAGAAATGGGAGTTCCAAATGCACCTCCTTTCTCATCTCTATATAAGAGATGCTCCTCCTTCTTTCTTCTTCACTCTTAGCACTTGATGTTATTGTATTGAGCTACTTTTGCTCCAACACTCTCTCTCTCTCTCTTCTCTAGGAATTTGCCTTCATTCATAATACTCACAAGGGGTTTTCTTTGCTTTCCCCTTATAAATCCTTGTCTCCATTGTTGAACCATCTTGGTGTATGCTCTTGGAGTTGCTTATCTTATGGTAACATTGTTTCACACTTAACTTACTTGGATTGTTTCTCATTCCTTGCTCAACATTATCATTTCTTACATTACCAAATCAAGGAACATGATTTACTTAGTTCTTTTTATATCATAATATAAGTTTTAACATCTTGATTGATAGATTTGTGATCTTATTGTACTTGTTGTAGGCAATGTACTATTTCAAATTCACTATGTCTAATTAGTGAATTAATTTTGAACATATCAACTAATTACATGGAAATAATTTTACCTTGTTTCAATTTTCTAAAGTTTTCATATTTTTTATCAATGTAATATATTATTAAAAAATATTTATCTCCATTATAATTGGTTCAATTCATTTGGTCTTATAGGATGTCTTTTCTCAGAGCTCCCACCATATTGCATTTTTAACGGCAAGATTTTCGCAATGTATATATATACACACACACAATTATTGCTGAGAAACATGTGTCTCAACCTTGCAATCCTTTCTTGGAAAATTTCAAAATTTGTTTGTGGAAGTTTTCCACTTGTTTATGCATTGGAAAATGGTTAGTGAGTTGTTGAAATGAGTCTTGTCCATAGTAGAATATAGGTAGGTCATTTTTAGAGCCTTGATGACTCATTTTGTGACTTTTATGGGGGTCTAGACTAAGAGACAAAATTGTGGACGGGATTACTATTTTAACCTGGTTGTTTTTCCATATTGGAAATGTAAATGTCAAAAATGGGTAACATGTGGCATGGTGGTTTTTCCCATGGTTTTGTAAAACCATAAGTGGTTTCGAGGTTGTAAAATCACTATAAAAGGAGAGCTTGGGGAGGTGTTTGTGTAATTGAGTTCAGTTTGCAAGACTGGTGCTAGAAGGAGTCTCTTCGAGTTTGAGTTGTGGTGATGCGCTCCTCTAAGAACTTGCATTGCAAGTGTATTGTAATCATCTTGGTTTGATAATACATTGTGTGAGTTTTGGAGGGTGGGGTTTTTCTCCCAAAAGGGTTTCCCCACGGTAATCACTGTGTTGTGTGTTCTTTGTTATTTTGATTATGTTATTATGCATTTCTTGAGATGTTTGCAATAGTTACTTGAATTTGCATAATCATCCTCTCAAAGATTAGCGTAGGAAGTGATTCTATGCACCTTTGCTTCCTTACAAGTGGTATCAGAGCCTAGCCAGTTTTGGTTCTATTTGTTGGGTACAGGGTTTTTTGAGCTAATCAAGGTTTGAGTGGGAGCTTGTGCAAAGCATTTCATTTTTGTGTTGCAAGATTTAAAATATGGCAAGCATGTCAAGGATAATTGATGTTGAAAAGTTTTCTAGCACAAAATTTGAGATGTGGAAGCTGAAGATGGAAGATTTGTTGTCTGATTGGGATCTATGGGATGCAATTGATGAGAACAAGCTGAGACCCATAGATCCGACATTAGCCGCACAATATGATGTGACTGATAGAAAAGCTAAAGGTCTCATCAAATTGTGTCTTGCAAACTCGATTCTGATTAATGTCCATGAAGAACCTACCACGAAGAAGCTTTGGAAAAAGATTAGTGAGATCTATCAAGCGAAATTACTTGTGAATAAGATTTTCTTGAGGAAGAAGTTGTATTCCTTGAGAATGGAAGAAGGTGGACAAATTTCTTAGCATCTGGAAAGGTTTAATATGTTGGTGACTCAATTGACCTCAGTAGGGGTGCCAATGGATGAAGAAGAAAGGTGTCAAATCTTGTTATGTTCATTGCCAGACTCATGGGATAGTCTTGTGATGGCTATAGGGAGCACTTCAGTTGTCTTGAAGATGGAGGATGTTGTTGGTTCTCTACTTTCTGAGATGAGAAGGAAGGTCTCTCTGAATACCAAAGAGGCTTTGAGTTTTCGTGGAAGAACAAAAGAAAGAGGCAAGAACGAAAAGTAGCATGGCCATTCTAAGTCCAAAAATAAGGGGAGATCGAAATCCCCTAGTAAGTTCAAGGCAATCTGCTGGAATTGCGGCAAACCTGGACACTTCTGAAAGGACTGCAAAGAGGAGAAGAAAAAGAAGAAGAAGAAGAAGCAAGATTCTGATTCTGAGTCTGAGAAGGAAGATGGAGAGGCTTTCATTGCAGCCTTGGCCACTCATGCAGGCAAAAATGCATGGTTAATAGATTCAGGTGCATCTTTCCACATGACTCCTAATAGGAACTAGTTTAGTAAGTATGAAAATTTTGATGGTGGTAAGGTGTATTTGGGTGATAATTTAGTACTTGATATTGTTGGTCATGGAAGTATTCGTGTGAAATTTTTTGACAGTAGAATTAGAAGATTTGATGGTGTCTTGCATATCCCTGGACTAGCAAGGAATTTGTTATCTGTTAGTAAGCTAATAGATGCGGGTGTGCATGTACAATTTTATGAAGCAGGTGTAAAAATGGTGAGAGGCGCTATGGTAATAGCAAGAGGAAGTAGATTGGGTACATTGTACCAACTTGATGCACACACAATCAAGCGCAATAGTACTTCTGATAAGATTGTGAAAAAGACTACTCAGTTGGAGAAGGCGAGAGTTTCTCTTTCAATAGATGGTTGTGGTTTTTGGGTACTCAAGGGTGCTCTGTCTACTGAATCAAAGTTACCTACAGAGAAGACTATGTTATGGCACTAGAGACTTGGCCACATAGGTGAGAAGGGCCTACAAACCTTGAAAAATAAGAACCTTGTTGATGGGTTGAATGACTGCAATCTTGAGTTTGATTTTTGTGAGCATTGTATCTATGGTAAACAAAATTGCATTCAGTTTTAATCGAGTTCTCATAAGTCTTCATGTATTTTGGATATAATTCATTCATATGTATTTGGTCTAGTTGATGTTCCTTCTATTGGTAGATTAGTTTATTATGTTTCTTTCATTGATGATTTTAGTAGAAGAACATGGGTTTATTTCCTTAGGAGTAAAGCTGAAGTTTTCAGTCGTTTCAAAGAATTTAAAGCAATGGTTGAATTGCAGACTGGAAAGAAAATAAAATTCTTGAGAACTAATAATGGTGATGAATTTTGCTCCAATATTTTTGACACATTTTGTAAAGATTGTGGTATTAAAAGAGAGAAGACAACTCCGTGTTCTCCATAGCAGAATGGAGCTACAGAAAGAATGAACAGGACCTTGATGGAGAAGGCTAGGGACTATGCTGAGTGGTGTTGGACTAGAACAAAAGTTTTGGGCTAAAGCTATAGCCATTGCCTGCTACCTGATAAACAGGTCTCCTACATTAGCTCTTGTTGATAAGATGCCAATGGAAGCTTGGTCGGGCCACAAGCCTTCACTTAGACATCTGAGAGTGTTTGGTTGTGAGGCATATGCTCATGTGCCAAAGGAGAAGCGAACAAAATTGGACAACAAAGTTGTCAAATGTATCTTCATCGGATATAGTTATGGTGTGAAAGGATACAAGCTTTGGGATCCTGTTGCACAAAAGTTATTTTATTCCAGAAGTGTTATTTTTAGAGAAATTAAGCCTTCTTCTGTTACAGTGTAGCCAGAACAAATTTAAAAAATGAAAGATTTGATTCAACTTCGTGCTACACCTGAGAAATTTGACTCAAGGCCCTTAGAAAGACAAGATGTTGAAGAGAGCTCTACGAGTTCTGAATCATCAAAGGAAGAGGGAGAACCTGAACCTCTTGAACCTGAACCAGATCTTGTTCAAAGATCTACTAGACAAAGGAAACCACTTGAAAGGTATGGGTATTCTCCTGATGATTGGAGGTGCATATTTGCATTGAATACTAACATTGATGAACTGAGATCTGTAGAAGAGGCTCTTGGTATGAATGATTCAGAGTCTTGGAAAATAGCCATGGATGAAGAAATGGTAGCTCTTAAGAGGAATCGAACATGGGACCTTGTACCATTGCCTGAAGGACGGAAGCCTGTTGGTTGTAAATGGGTGTTCAAAAGGAAGATGGGTTTAGATGGAAGCATTGAGAAGTATAAAGCACGTTTGGTTGCAAAAGGTTACTCTCAAGTTGAGGGAGTAGATTATGGTGAGATTTTTTCTCCAGTAGCCAAAATGACATCCATTAGATTTTTGCTTTCTATTGCAGCAGCTTATGATCTAGAGATTGAGCAAATGGATGTGAAAATTGCTTTCCTTCATGGAGATTTGGAGGAAGAAATTTACATGTCACAGCCAGAGCACTATGTGGTGAAAGGTAAAAGTTATTTGGTCTGTAAATTGAAGAAATCCTTGTATGGTTTAAAACAGAGTCCTAGGATGTGGTACCAGAAGTTTGATACATATGTGTTGAGTTTGGGATTTGTGCAATCTAAATATGATCATTGTATATATTTCAAATCTGATGGTAATGGTTTCCTAGTTATTTCCTTGTATGTCGATGACATGTTGTTTATTGGCAAAGGAAAAGGTTTGATTTTAGAGTTAAAATCTCAACTCTCAATAAAGTTTGAAATGAAAGATCTTGGTGCAGCTAGGCACATTCTGGGAATCGAGATTATATGAGATAGAAGGAATAGAAAGCTTTGGCTAGGCCAAAGTAAGTATGTTGGTAGTATTTTGAAAAGATTCAATATGTAGGATGCAAGACCATTGAGTGTTCCTATTACTATGGGAACAAAGCTTTCTAGCTCACAGTGTCCTACATCCCCATTGGAGATGGAAGAGATGAGTCGAGTACCATATCAGAGTGTTGTTGGAAGTTTGATGTATGCTATGGTTTGTACAAGACCAGACATTGCCCAAGCAATGGGAGTACTTTCCCATTATATGTCTAATCCAGGAAGAGCACATTGGGATGCAGTAAAAAGAGTTTTTAGATACTTGCAGGGTACCTCAGAGTACTCAATATGTTTTCATGGAACAGGAAGTGAGCATTCCTTGGATATTCGAGGCTATGTGGATTCAGACTAGGTTGGTGATGTTGATAGAAGAAGATCCACTAGTGCATATGTGTTTACACTATTTGGTGGTGCAATCAGTTGGATGAGTAAGCGACAGGCTGTGGTCGCTTTGTCCACTACTGAGGCAGAGTATATGGCAGCTACTCATGCCTGCAAAGAAGCCATCTAGCTAAAGAGATTGTGTTCAAATATAGAGTTCAAATAGGGTGCAGTGACAATTTATAGTGACAGCCAGAGTGCAATCTGCCTAGCGAAGAACCCAACTTTTCATGCGAGGACCAAGCACATTGATGTACAATATCATTTTGTGAGAGATATGATTGAGGACGGCAAGGTGAAGCTAAAAAAGGTAGAGACTTTGGTAAATGTTGCTGATGCATTAACTAAGCCCATGAGCACAAAAAAATTTAGATGGTGTTCAGAGTCTATGGGCTTCTCGGCCCCTAGCAATTAAGTCCATGATATTTCGGATCCCCTGACTCTTGCAATGTGTTTGACAAGTGGGAGAATGTTGAGAAACATGTGTCTCAACCTTGCAATCCTTTCTTGGAAAATTCCAAAATTTGTTTGTGGAAGTTTTCCACTTGTTTATGCATTGGAAAATGGTTAGTGAGCTGTTAAAATGAGTCTTGTCCATATTAGAATATAGGTAGGTCATTTTTAGAGCCTTGATGACTCATTTTGTGACTTTTATGGGGGTCTAGACTAAGAGACAAAATTGTGGACGGGATTACTATTTTAACCAGGTTGTTTTTCCATATTGGAAATGTAAATGTCAAAAATGGGTAACATGTGGCATGGTAGTTTTGCCCATGGTTTTGTAAAACCATAAGTGGTTTCTAGGTTGTAAAATCACTATAAAAGGAGGGCTTGGGGAGGTGTTTGTGTAATTGAGTTCAGTTTGCAAGACTGGTGCTAGAAGGAGTCTCTCCGAGTTCGAGTTGTGGTGATGCGCTCCTGTAAGAACTTGCATTGCAAGTGTATTGTAATCATCTTGGTTTGATAATACATTGTGCGGGTTTTGGAGGGTGGGGTTTTTCTCCCGAAAGGGTTTCTCCACGTTAATCACTATGTTGTGTGTTCTTTGTTATTTTGATTATGTTATTATGCATTTCTTGAGATGTTTGCAATAGTTACTTGAATTTTCATAATCGTCCTCTCAAAGGTTAGCGTAGGAAGCGATTCTGTGCACCTTTGCTTCCTTACAATTATTACATTCACAAACTACTATTAATAAAGTAATACATGAAGAATATATCTTCTATTATTTTTCCTATAAACATCAACATAATGAAGTAATTTATTGTTTTAATGTCAATATTTTTTCTTTAAAACACAATTTTTTTATTTATTTTTAATGTATATTGCATAGTCTATTTTTAAAATTTTAATTCTACTTTCATATTTAAAAAATCACAATAATAGCAAAACAAATACAAGCATCCTCAATTTAAAATTTAACATTATCATTTAAAATATAAAATATTATTATTTAAAATTAATATTTTTATTAATTGTTAATGATTAGCAAGTTATATATTACATTTTCTTTATTATTTTACTCTACATAGTGCTTGGTAAAAAATGTTCAACATATAATTAATTTCTATTATATTATTTTATAATACGTACTATAATACTAAAATATTATATAGTACATAATTGAAAAGTAATAATTGTATTATATATCTATCTTTTTAGCTCTAATTTCCTATATATATATATATATATATATATATATATATATATATATATATATATATATATATATATATATATATATATATATATATATATATATATATATATATATATATATATATATATATATATATATATATATATATATATATATATATATATATATATATATATATATATATATATATATATATATATATTCATTATTATAATATTTAATGATTGTTTCTATTACAATACAGTCTAAGGGCAAGTACATGCCACTATGTGGCACCTTTTTTAAAATAATTTATGTCCCCTTTATATTCTCTTACAAACTAGTCATACTACTAGAGCCAAAAACTTGGCCCATAGCTTTTCCTATTTGCTTCATCAACACTTTCCAATTTTCTTTGACCAGTACAAGAAGTAGATTTTTCAAAGGTTTGTTCATTTTCAACTTGTTGAAATTAATTAATTAGATTTTGTAAGGATCTTTCATTTTTTCTATTTAAGGAGACATCAACACTCTCTCCTAAACAAGGGTTGAATTTGTTGCACACCTTCTTCATGGAAGAACTTTTTGCAATCAACTTTGTGTGGATTTGGTATTAGTTGTGGGTAGATGAATTTACATTGGATTCGTGTATTGAAAGGGAGAATGGACAATTTGGAGAGATGCCCATGTGAGGTATTACTTCCAAGGAAATGAAGATAATCTTGTGCACGTGTTTCAAATTTCATTTTGAGAGCTTGTGATAACTTCAAATGTTCGTTTTTAATTGTTTCTTGTCTAGAATGGGCTTCACTAATTGAATATTATAATAGATAATAGATTTCTATGGCTCTTAAAATCTTGAAGGTTAGGTTTATGAAGTTATTCATTTTGTAAAGGAATCAATGTCATTTTATGAATAGAGGAGGAATCCTTCTTCTCCATCCAATCATAGTAACACTAATCAACAATAGTGCATAGTCAAAATATTTTTTAAATCTATTTGTAGCATTCCTTATAATGAGTTGGTAAAATTTTTATGGCAATTCCCTAATTTATATGTCATATTGTCATATGTTAGACAAAATTGAGAATAAAAATCATTTTATTTTTCTTCCCTAATAAGGAATATCAATATCAATGCAATCTATGCCAACACTTGAACATATTTCTTGGTAGGAACTATGTTGCACTACAACTCTTGATATATGTCTTGAATACTCATTTAGGAAAAAGTAAGGAAGTCTAACTTTATTTATTTTTCATGGTTTAATACACATTGAGGAAAAAGAAATGAATAGAATTTGTCTTTTCAACATTTTCATATTGTAGAGCCCATACTCCAATTTTATTAATTTATCTTAACCATTCAATCTATTGTTAAAGTGTTATTAAATAATGCAATGACCATAAGTTTTCATGTCTATGCTCAAGATAATAAAATATTGGATTGTTATTAGAGTTTTTGAAGTGTAGATATAATCAATTTACCTTAGTTTTAAACTAAGGTTCTTAATATTATATTGAATAAAATTACAACTAGCTAGATTATATATTATATATTTATATAATATATATAGATAAAGCCGAGAGATATCAAGGCTCTAATTTTTCGTGGTGATAATATTTTACAAAATAAACTAAAGCCTCAATATCTTTAGCCTTTATCTATATATCTTATATAAATATAATATATATAGCTAGTAGCATCAGGAGGGGACATTTCAAATAAAATTCTAATATTTATTATATACTATTATAATAGTACATTAATGAATTGTAATATAGATTTGTATAAAATTTTAATTATATATTTACTTTTCTAAGACAATTAGTTTTTAATTGGAAAAATAAGTCTAATTTAATATAGGGTTGAGGTTGGGGTTGCTTTGTTCAATATTAAAAATGGTCAATTTGAGTAGGATTGAGGTTCTATTTGGTTTAGGGACAAGGTTCACTTAGTTTTTTTTTTAGTTTGCTTGATATGGTTAGGTTGAAAAAGGATTTTATTTTATTTTAATATTAGGATTATATTTTAATTAAATGCTAGGTTATGGCTCATTTTGATTTAGTGTTAGGGTTAGGAATATATGTAGAATTGGATTTTAATAGGATTATACATAGAGTAAAAATTAGTTTTAGATTTAAAAATTTAACCTAATTGAAGGTATGGGTTAGTACTCAATATGGCTTTTTAATCAATTCGGGTTAGGGTTATCTTTCATTTTGGTTTTGTATTATCATTTAATTTGGTTTAGTAGAAAACACATTGTTCAATTATGTTTAGTAATATGGGTTGAATTTATTTTAAGGTCACCATAAATTTAGTTTATCATTATAATTTGATTTCATTTAGTGTATGTTTGAGTTTATTTAGCGTTAAATCTAGAGTCCAAATTAATTTAGTGTTAAGGCTAGGGTTCAATTTAATTTAGTTTTAGGTTAGGGTTCGCTATTACTTTATTTTTTATCAAATTTAAAGTTATGATGAATCAATTTGGGTGGGAATTTAGTCACTAATAAGGTTCACTTTCTAATGAAGTACAAGGCAGGAGAATCTCAAAAAGAGATGTCCAAGCCCCAAAAAATGACTACACAATGAAAACAAGACAACAAAGCAGCAATAATACAAGATCTGATACCAAATCACAACTATTTATTCATAAAATAACTGATTACATAGAATATGCCCAATTGTAAGGCCTTTCGAGTTAGGGCCAAATACAAACAACAATTACAAACAACAGTGTTGCAAGATCTCACAAGATCCAACTTAAAAACTCAATCCCAAGCCTAGCTAGTCCAAATCCATATCTAGATAAGAACACCAAGAAAAATTCACAACTGTACCCTTATGTCCACCAAGCAATCCTCTAGTTCTTAAGCCACAACCCTAGCTCTTCAAAATGTGTATCGACACTCATCCCCTTCTCCAAGTTGGAATGAATAATCCTCCTTCAAAGACTCTACAAGACCCCTTACTTATACCCAACTACGCCTCAAGTCAACCTAGTTCATTACAAACTAAATTAAATCTCTTACATTAAATATAGGTTAAGCCACAAGTTGGCTCACAAACAACTTGGCACCAACAAAAACCAAGACCAATTAGAGTGTCAGCAAAACAAAGCTGAACACCAATAAATTCCCAAGCATCATCAAGATTGCAGTACAAACATATATATATATATATATATATATATATATATATATATATATATATATATATATATATATATATATATATATATATATATATATATATATATAAGAGCATGTCGAGCTCCAAAACCTTGTTGAACACCAAGACCTTCCCGGACGGCATAAAATTGCATATTTAAGAAAAGCTTGAACATTGTACAGGACAACTCTAGGTGGTAGTTTATAGTTTGCCTTGCAAATTACTACAATGAAGGTGCCCATGTGGGTTAGCATATTGTACTTGTGAATTCTACAATTCCGCATTTCCAATGCAAATAAGAAGTCTATATTTTGTTCTCATGTTTGTTGATTATTTCTTTGTTTATGTTATAAGTTTATGTTACTAAGGTGAGTACCCTTCATCAAGTTTATCCTTCCTTTCAGCACCCAATCGATTTCCAACCTACATGTGAGTTCTTTGAAGGTAGATTAGAGTTTAGATTTATGTATTCGAGTGTTCCATTGATGTTTTCTACAATTGTGGGTAGAGTTGTAATCCTAGTTCTATCTCGATGCATCACACCCCCTTTCCCTTTCTGCATTTTTAAATCTTTATTCTTCTTCTCCTTTTTCCTCTCAACTAGTGGTTTAGGTGTACTCTGATAGTAAGAAAATCGACCTTCTCCGGTGATTCAGCCTTAGAGCACAAATCCCACGCTTGGAGGTTGTTTCCATTTTACACAAGGTCGCTTGAGGTTCATACCTCAAACAAGGGTGCATACTTTTGTGTCAACAGAGCCCATTGGTGAAATTTGGGTGCTACATAGACAGTGTTCAACGGATAAAGTGGCTTTGTTCAAAAATATCTAAAATAAAAATAAAAATTAGTGAACACTGATATGCATTTACTTCTCCATTTACCAAAGAGAACCAGACATTAATAGCTCTGTATGTACACTCAGATTTATATGCTTTCCAACTGCAAGATTGTGAAAGATTTCATATTAATATATAACAAACCTCTCACTCAAACTATCAACATCTGAAAACTATCAATTGGCAAATCTCCTCTGGAAATTGTTAGCATCTGCTAACTATTAAGAACCTCACAGTTTAACAGCATCAATGTAATTATTTAATAGTGAGAACCTTGTTCTAAGCAAAACCTCATCCATAATATAGCCTACCCCTAGTTTATATAAACAAAATTAGTAATAAAGATATTATTAGCCAAATAACTTATGTAGAAAACATGCAGCACTGTGCTTTAGTGAACTCCAAAACAACTAGAAATATAAGAAAATTTCAACAAATAAATCTGGAGTATGTCCTTCATATTTAAACTATGGAGCCTACTCTAGAAGTAAAATTCTATGGACCATCAATTCAAAATATATATATTTATTAAAATTGCTAGCCTCTGTTTATATTTTCAGTCCCTTACGTCTATTTTTAATCTATTGTTGAACATTAATATATTTATCTTATCTTATCTAAGTCTGGAAATTTTATCAGATTTCTTATTATGATAAGTACAGTTCTATAAATCATTCATTTAGAAAATTAATTATATTAAAGGTTACAAGTCTACAATATTTATCAACTTTCTCATTGCAGAAATCTAACTTATGTAAATCCCATGTGTTTGATACTAAAAAACCATCAGCTACAATTTTAAGAGTTTGCACACTGATTTTACTAGCGGCTTTTAATATAAGTTGAACATGTATTATATCGGTGTCCGTAGATCCTAACGAATGCCAACCTACTACTCCAGGAGAGCAAATATTTTGTAAAAGGCCTCAATAACTTTTGCTTCTTCACCTGTCACTGCCATTGCTCTGCTATTTGGAAGATTTTGATACTTTTCATATCTCATTTGGAAGTCTACAATAGAAAAATTTGAATCTTGTATGAACACCGCTATATGTACATGTGCCCCCTCCTCAAAATGATCCTTCTCTCCTTGCACCTCAAAATAACACAACAAACTTGGAAAGTTCGAAGTTAGCTTTTGCCGATCAAACACCTCCTTCCATTCCATCAATGTAAGATCTGGAAACTCCAAAGAGTTTGAAATTTGTTGTACAAAAGCAGACACCCATCCTTCTATCTCCATCCGGCAGGGAAATTCCTGTAAATAGAGTTCATTATAATACAAAAATTATATAACGATCTGTTAATAAACATGAGAAGTTCATTATAATAATAATAATAATAATTGCTATTGTAATCAGACTGATTTACCTTCATAGACTGAATAATGGGCTTTATGATTGATATTGTGTGACATCTAACACTCAATTTTTTTAATTTATCCGCCTTCTCCAAACTCTGTATTCCTAACAGCTCCCAACTAGTTTCTACTTCTAACTTCTCCAATGATCTGCAATGTTGGATACCATCTATTCTGGATACCTTTGGGCAATGCATTATTGTAAATTCCTTGAGAAGAGTCAGATTTGCAAAAGTTGGGAGTTCATCCAACTCAGAACACCCAGATATATGCAGTTGACGAAGGTTTACCACACCTCCAATGCATCTAATGTTCTTGAGCACTTTACAGTCAGTCAGTGATATTGTGGTAATTGATGCCGGCAAGTTTCTGATCTCCACCAATTGGGCATTCCCAGAAATATACATGCTCTTAAGGTTGGGACAGCAATCTTCAGAAATGGATATTTCAGACAAACACGTCTCAGATAACTTTAAAGATTTCAATTCAAGAAGTGAAAATGCCACTGCTCCGAAAGGCAATTCTCTGACCCCTGAAAGTATTATTTTTATGCTCTCTAAATGTTTGAGGCCCCAGATACAGTGAGGTGTATATTCCAATTTCTTGCAATTGATGATATAGAAACATGTCAAGCAGGACAAGTTTGCAAGAGATGATGGCAGTCTTGTCAACAGTGCACAACCAATATAGAGACACGTCAAACAGGACAGATTTCCAAGAGAATTCGGCAAGCTTGTCAACAGATGGCTACTAATTGATAGGTGGTTCAACTTGCCGAGTAGACCAATGTCATTTGGCAAATACCTCAAGCTGGGACAATGTGCACCGAGAGATTTCAGAGACAACTGATTTGTAATTTGACAAGGCAACTCCTCTACTTCCTCACAAAAATTGAGGTCGAAGATTTCCAGCTTTGTTATGTTTTCCAGCATGTCTGGCCTAAGCTTGAGCTTCTTGCAATGTCTTAAACATAGAAATTCCAAATGTATCAGATGCTTAAAAGAAACAGACAGCATCCTTAACGCTTCGCAATTATACAACTTTACATGGCGCAGATTTGTTAGCTTTCCGAAATGATCCGGTAGTGAAGAAACTTTAACAAAACTAGTTAATTCCAAGTGCTCCAAAGATTGGAGATCACAAAAATCTTCCGGCAGACTGCAACAGGAAGACCCATTGCTGAATTTTACTTTTTTTCAAATGCTTAAGACGCCCTATTGAAGCAGGAACCTTTAACAATCTAGTTCTAGAAGTGGCCACATAAGACATATTCAGCTCTATCAGCTTCAAAGGCGGCTGCAGACAAACATAATTTTATTTTAATTATAAATCCTCAAACATTAAATTTAAATTGTTTTCTTTTAAAGCAAACATAGAGAAAGGTACTCACTGTCACATTCTCTCCCCAAAGCTCTTGTAAGTCTTCCGAAGAAATTTCCAACACAGTTAAATTTCTCCATGGAAGCCATGAAGGAAGATTCATGTGGGGAAGCCTATCCCATTGAAGCCACACAAGGTCTTGAGATAGTGAACCGACTTCTTCTGTAAGTTCATTTCCACTAACAAGAATCTCTGGGCCAAGGGAAGATCTAGGACGTTTAAGCCATTTCTTCGAGGTTCCAACGAGTGTTTTCAACATAATTTGTGATTTTAAAGCATCAGAACTTATTCCCCTGATTGGGGTTCTTGCCTGAATGGAAAAACCAGCAATATAAATTGTTAAAGATAAATTTCTCATTCATTTTAAATACTAAATTTTCCCACTGTCCAGATTGATTGAGATTAAATACCTAAGGCATCACCTAATTATTTATTGATAATTATTTGCATCTCACCTTACAATTTATCTGAATCTGCTGTGGAAACCAATAACGGCATGGCAAACGGGTAGTGGCAATCTCTCTTCCCATATCACGAAGATGATCGTGCATCCTTATTTTCTGTGTGTCTCCACCGCCATCCCAGAAACTTATATTCTCTTTGTGCACTTCCACGAGACATTTACTCACAAGTGTTTCTAAACCATGCAGACCACTCCAGCCGGATCCATCCCACACCGCAATGGCCACACTTGTCTCTTGCCCAATGGGAAAACAAGCAACATCCAAAAACATCTCTTGCTCTTCCTTATCCAGTGCATCGAAGCTTACTTTTAGCCTCTGAATGATGTCAGTGGGCAATATTCTTGATATTTTGTTTAGTTGAGATTGCCAATAATCCTTAGATTTTCTTCCATGCAACTGCCCACCTATCACTTTAAGGGACAGAGGTAATCCACTGCAGGCTGCTAAGAAACCTTCAACTAAAATCTCAAATCCAGACAATGGAGAGGGCTGCAGGAATGCGTGCCAACAGAAAAGCTGCATGGCTTGCATATCATTCAATCCGGGCATTTTATATATTGAAGAGATATCCCATGACGTAAGGACCCCCAGATCCCTGGTTGTGACAATCACAAGACTGTCAGATCCAAAGTTGTTGAGATTTGGCAGTAGAGCATCTAGCTGGTCGATGTGATCTACATCATCTAAAACAATGAGTGCACGAACATATCTCAAACAATTTGACAAAATTCTTTTTCCATCTTCTACATTGTCGAAATAAAAATTAGAGATACCGAAGTCCTCAAGAAGTCTTTTTTGCTTCTTGTGCAAATTACTCTGACCCGCTGTTCGGACATCAAAAATAAAACTACTCCTTTCAAACGATGAACATTTCCTATTGAACAACTCTTTTGCCAACGTGGTTTTCCCACTACCTCCCATGCCCACAATCCCCTCAATTCTTATATTGTTGAGCTTCTGAGCAGAGTGGGCACAATTTCTCTCAAAGTTTTCTACATTTTCATCCATTCCAACAGGATGTTTGGCTACCTCAAATGGAACTCTTTTCATCGCTCTCACTACACAATTCACTACACTCTTCAACACCTTCCCCTCATCCCTAAACATTTGCAAGACAAAAATAAATACCCGAAGAAAGGGGATGGGAAAAAATACATTGCTCAATCAACTGTCATGATGTTTAAAGGAATAGATGTATATCTTGCAATGAAAGAAAGGAAACGGAGTATTTAATACTTACCCACTATTATCATTAATCAGAAACCCCGAGTGAAATGAAACGTCCTGTAGCGCTTGCATCCACTCTCGAAGCTTTTGAGGGGTGTACCTACCCTTCTCCTGGTGTTTGGAGAATGCATCAGCATAGACTCCTTTTCCCTGAGCAATCCATCTGAGGTCAGAGGGATCAACATAATAGAAAATGGGAATGATTTTTGTGCCAGTTCTGAGCATGAAGGAAAGCTCGGCTAGACACCAAGGGGATTGGGCATAGCCGTGAGAAAAAATGGCGATATGTGTTAATTATTGTTAGTTGGACAGCTGTTATTTCTGACTCAGAAATAGCAGCACTATTTATGGGTAGCTTGGACAGCTATTCGTCCTTATCTATGAATAGCGGTTGTATTTATGGGTGGTTTGGACAGTTGTTTGTCCACTTGCCAAAAAATTAGTAAATGGTTATTATTTACTAATTTTAGTGATTCCTTTTGGACACTTTGCAACCAATTCTATTATTGGCTGTCGAGTTGTCTTAATCTCAGCCGTTGGTTAGATTTAATCTCGGTCGTTGGTTTACCAACAGGAGTAGTATAGAAAGGGGTCATTGGGTCATTTGGATAAGAAGCTTTTGTGAAGCAGTTTGCAGTGTTAGCAAACAGTCTTGCAGTGTTAGCAAGGGCGCAGTGTTAGCGCGAGAATAGCAGTGAGAATATCAACAGGAGAAATTAGGAGGTTGTCGGAGTTCTGTCAGTGAGAGGCAAGGAATTTTGTATCTCTTGATTTGCTGAAGTTTAATATAATTCCTCATCTGTAGAACTGGTTTTCCCTTAGGATTTTTTCCAGAGACAATTTGTCTGAAAATATTGTGTTGATTGTGTTGCACATTTCTTTCCGTATTTTAAGTGAAGTTGCAGTTGTGTTATTTTTCGATATTAGCTGGAAATTTGTTTTCAATAGTTTAATAATCGTTTATGATAGGAGATTAATAATCAGTGACTGCAATAGTTTGATTTTTCACATGGTATCAGAGCGTTGTTAAGGGTAGAAGAGATTTGCCCTAGGAAAGAAATTTTGATCTCTTTAGATTTATTATTGCTCTAAACCCTTGAGATGGCTTCAGCTGGTTTGAGAGATCAGGATAGATTGGATGGTGCCTCAAATTTTGGTGTCTGGAAGGCCAGAATTTTCTTATTGTTGGAAGAGAATGGTATCAAGGATTATGCTACCAGTGGTGTACCTGTACCAACGGATGCAACACAGCTTGCAGCATATAGGAAGAACGATGCCAAAGTGAAGAGGATTATCCTTGATGGTGTCAAGGATCATATTGTTCCACATATCTCAGAGCTAGATACAGCAAAGAAGATGTGGGATGCCATTCTAAATCTGTACCAGAATGCTACCACCAACAGGAAGTTGATTCTCAGAGAGAAGCTAAAGAATACCCAGATGAATCAGGGAGAAGACGTCACAAGTTACCTCACCAGGCTTAGACTTGTCAAGGATGAGTTAGCAGCTATTGGAGATAGCCCTAGTGATGATGAGCTAGTGAGAATAGCCCTAAATGGGTTTACTAAACAATGGAGTGTCTTTTTTCAAGTTGTCAGTGGACGAGATACTTTACCGAGTTGGGATCGACTATGGACTGATTTCACTCAAGAGGAGTTTAGACTAAGTCTTGTCAATGGGGTCAACAAGAGTCAGAAAAATGAAGTGGAACAAGAGAACGTTGCCCTAGCGAGTAAAGGGAAAGCAAAGAAGGGATCTAGCAAAGGATCAAATTCACAAAGTGAAAAGAAGAAGAAGGACCTTTCTAAGGTCAAATGCTTTGGATGTCACGAGTTTGGCCACTATGTCAGTGATTGCCCAGAGAGGAAGAAGGGTAAGAAGCAGGTGGCAACTTCAGCAAGTGCAGAAGAACTCTCCAGTAGAATGGAAGATGAGTTTGCACTCATAGCTTGTATGGTTAGCTCAACCTCACAGTGTGTTTGGTATATAGATAGTGGGGCGTCATTTCATATGACAGGAGTTAGAGAGTACTTCTCCAGTTACAAGGAGGAGGACACCAACATCCAAATTTCTATAGGAAATTTGTCCAAACTCAACCCTGTTGGGAAAGGGACTGTTCAGTTTCAGAGGGAGAATGGAAAGATAATTCCACTTCATGATGCGTTATATGTGCCAGGCTTAGGTATGAATTTGATTTCTGTATCTGTTCTTCAGGATAGGGGGTATAATGTACTCTTTAGAGGGACACATGTGTTGATTAAGCACAAGGATTGGAAATCACCCATAACTATTGGAGTTAGGAGTGGTCGCCTTTATAGATTGCAGTTTGATACTCCTAAGACACTTATGAGCAACAATAATCTTAGAGATCTTGGAGAGCTATGGCATAGGAGGATGGGCCATATTCATCATGGAGCACTTACATTGCTTCGTGAGACCGTGATAGGTGTTCCAGAGGTGAGCACAGAGCATGACAATGTATGTAAGGGATGTGTGTTGGGAAAGTTTGTGAAAGCATCTTTTCCAAGGAGTGACACCAGATCTAAGGGTGTTCTTAATCTAGTACATTCAGATGTTTGTGGACCGATGTCAACGAAATCTCTCAGAGGATATGAGTACTATGTTACTTTTATTGATGACTTCTCTAGAAAGACCTGGATATACTTCTTGAAAACTAAAGATGAGGTTTTCAGTCGATTCCAAGAGTTCAAGGCTCTTGTGGAGAACTCGACAAGAAAGAAGATAAAGGTTCTTAGGTCAGACAATGGAGGCGAGTATAAAGGAAATGTCTTCCAGGAGTTCTGCACTAGAGAAGGAATCAAGAGAGAATGGACTGTTCCTTACAATCCACAGCAAAATGGAGTTGCTGAGAGGAAGAACCGTTCTATATCGAAGGCAGCAAGAGCTATGCTACATGACCAAGACATGCCCCATTACTTATGGTCAGAGGCGTGTAATACAGCAGTCTACATTCAGAATAGAGTTCCACACAAGGTGCTAGGGAAGATGACACCAGAGGAGGCTTTCACAAGGAAGAAGCCAGATGTTAGTCACTTCAGGATATTCGAGAGTTTGGCATATTGCCATATTCCTGGCGATACACGTACAAAGTTAGATCAGACTGCAGAGAGGGGGTACTTTGTTGGGTACAGTGAGACCTCAAAGGCATACAGGATTTTCATTCCAGGGACTAAAAGAGTTATTGTCAGACGGGATGTCAAGTTCATGGAGGACAAGGCATTCAAGAGATCCAGAGATTTGCCAGCAGATGATCAGAGTGAGTAGCCAACAGAAGCTCCAAGACCAAGTCAAGGGCAGCAAAGCTCAAGTACAGTTACCAGTACGAGTGTAGACTCAATTAGTGAAGATTCACAGAGTATGGAGCAACGGGTGCAATAGGAAATGCATATAGAAGACTTAGAGGTTGACATTTCATCCTCTACAGTTGGCAGCAGGAACCATCTAGTTCCAGATACACAAAGGGATACTCAGGAGTTTGTGGGAGCTCATAGGAAGAGTACTAGACAGCAAAGACAATCAGCCAAGTTCAATGACTATGTGGCATTAGTTAGTCAGTTGGTAGATAGTGAGCCTTCTAGCTATCAGGAAGCTGCAGAACATCAGGTATGGCGAGATGCTATGGTTGAGGAATATTCTTCAATAATGCAGAATGATGTGTGGGAGGTAGTACCTAGACCAACAAATAGGGCTGTAGTTGGATCATGTTGGATCTATAAGATAAAGCACAGTGTAGATGGTAGCATCGAGAAATACAAGGCTAGGTTTGTGGCAAAGTGGTTCTCTCAGAAGGAGGGAATAGACTATGAGGAGTCATTTGCTCCAGTTGCCAGGTATACTTCTATATGAGCTGTAATCTCATTTGCTGCACAGATGGGATGGCAAATCCATCAAATGGATGTCAAGATAGCATTCTTCAATGGTGAGTTGAAGGAGGAGGTATACATAGAACAACCAGAAGGCTTTGTAGCACACAGCAAAGAGACCCACGTGTGCAGATTGAAGAAAGCATTGTACGAACTCAAGCAGGCTCCTAGAGCGTGGTATGAGCGCATTGATACATACTTGCAGAAAATGGGCTTTGTGAAGAGTGAAGCAAATGCTAACCTCTACTACTTGATGGTTAGGGGTGAGATTCTCATTCTTGTTCTTTATGTGGACGACCTATTTCTTACAGGTTCACTAGGGCTCATAGTGGATTGCAAGAGGAACCTTGCAGAACAGTTCGAGATGAAGGATTTAGGACTTATGCACTACTTTCTAGGCATGGAAGTGTGGCAAACAGATGAGGAGATTTTCCTTGGTCAAGGGAAATATTGCATTGAAATCTTGAAGAAATTCGGGATGGAGGATTGCAAAGCCATGTCTACACCCATGATCACAAATTGGAGGAAGGTAGATACATCTAAGGAGAAAGATGCAAATCCCACTTTATATAGACAGTTGATTGGTTCGCTTATGTATTTGGTCAATACTAGACCAGATATAGCATTTGCAGTTAACTCTCTTAGTCAGTTCATGGTTGAACCAAAGAGAATGTGTTGGATAGCGGCTAAGCATGTGCTACGTTACTTGCGTGGTACAGTCAAGTATGGGATCAGATATGTTCGAGGTGAAGGTATCAGGTTGATAGGCTATACTGATGCAGATTGGGCAGGAAGTACAATGGACAAAAGGAGCACTTTAGGATGTTGTTTCAGCTTGGGATCAGGAGTTGTATCTTGGTTCAGCAGGAAGCAGAAGTTTGTGGCTCTAAGTTCAGCAGAAGCAGAATACATAGCAGCTAGCATGGCGACATGTGAAGCTATATGGCTTCGGAAGTTGTTAGTAGCCTTGTTTGGTCAGAAAGTTGAGACTACTGTGATACATTGTGACAACCAGAGTTGCATCAAGTTGTCTGAGAATCCAGTGTTTCATGATAGGTCTAAACATATAGATATCAGATATCACTTCATCAGAGATTGTGTACAAAGGGGAGTTGTTCGACTACAATACATACCTACAGATGAGCAGGTAGCAGACATTCTGACGAAGGCTTTGGGAAAGGCCAAATTTATCTTCTTCAGAGATAAGATGGGTGTCATGCAGAACAGCTTCCTCGCTAAGAGGGAGTGTTAATTATTGTTAGTTGGACAACTATTATTTCTGACCCGAAAATAGCAGCACTATTTATGGGTAGCTTGGACAGCTGTTCGTCCTTATCTATGAATAGCAGTTGTATTTATGAGTGGTTTGGACAGTTGTTTGTCCACCTGCCAAAAAATTAGTAAATGGTTATTATTTACTAATTTTAGTGATTCCTTTTGGACACTTTGCAACCAATTCTATTATTGGTTGTCGAGTTGTCTTAATCTCATCCGTTGGTTAGATTTAATCTCGGTCGTTAGTTTACCAACAGGAGTAGTATAGAAAGGGGTCATTGGGTCATTTGGATAAGAAGCTTTTGTGAAGCAGTTTGCAGTGTTAGCAAACAGTCTTGCAGTGTTAGCAAGGGCGCAGTGTTAGCGCGGGAATAGCAGTGGGAATATCAGCAGGAGAAATTAGGAGGTTGTCGGAGTTCTGCCAGTGAGAGGCAAGGAATTTTGTATCTCTTGATTTGCTGAAGTTTAATATAATTCCTCATCTGTAGAACTGGTTTTCCCTTAGGGGTTTTTCCAGGGACAATTTGTCCAAAAATATTGTGTTGATTGTGTTGCGCATTTCTTTCCGTATTTTAAGTGAAGTTGCAGTTGTGTTATTTTTTGATATTAGCTGGAAATTTGTTTTCAGCAGTTTAATAATCATTTATGATAGGAGATTAATAATCAGTGACTGCAATAGTTTGATTTTTCACAATATGAAGAGATGCATGACTGATTGTTGTTTGTATCTCTAGGGGAATCAAATCGCCAACCTCGAACACTTCTGCATCGAGAAACACCCGCAATCCCAAGAGATGAAGAGTATGATAGATTGTGCTGGCAAGTTTGTGTTTCACATCGACTCCACGATGGTTGATAAAAATGTCGCATTTAAACGAAAAAGGAGATGCAGATGAAGATGCAGAGATTGGTGTAACCTGATCAAAAGCATTTCCACTCTCCATCAGATTGAATTGCGGAAGATTTGGTTTGGAGGATTTAGGCCAGGGGTTGCTTAAGGAAGCAAAAATCGTGTGAGGAGGTCAGGAAAGGTATCTACAAGAGGAAAAAATCTCTCGGGAGCTTTGCCCAAGTTCCAACCACAAAAAAATTTCAACTCTCAATTGTAATTAAATAGAATAAGATAGATGGCTTGACTTTAAGTTCCCACCATACAAATTTTCAATTGTATTTAAAGAAAATTTCAATTGTATGATAGCTGAGATAGATGTATTGACTTTAAGTTCAACTGGTCCTCGCAGCTCTCAGATATAATACTAATTTTAATAATTAAATACATTTTAGTTTTATTATTTAGTGTTCTTAATTGTAGTTTAGTATTGTATTTTTTAATTATATATCATCATATGATATAGTATTATAATATTAATTGTTAATTATATCAATATTATAAATATGCATAATATGCATTAGGAATAATATTGGACAGATAATTACAACTAACATTTCTGATAAAAATTGCCTCAAAACTTACACTTTATTAAAATGTTTCAGTGTGAAAAGCATGTATAAGAGGTCAAATATTTTAGCCAATGAGATAGCTACAATTTAGTTTTGTTCATTTCTAAACATAAAAAAATTGTGATGCAATATATTAATCTTTATAAGAAAAATTAAAAATAATTGATTTCAATTGCTCAAAGTAAAAAAGTTTTAATCACTAGGAGTACTCAAAAAGTGATAGAAAAGAAAGGGTGAGTGAATAGTCGAGTTGGTGTGAAGCGGAGTCGTGAGGCAAAGTGTTAGGCTGATGATCCCAGTGTTATGCATCAACTCCAATTTGAGTCACACGGGTTACCACAAACCCTTTAGCTTTTAGCCCCCATGGGTTAGGTGAGTTGGCTTGAGGTTGTGGGTAGATCCTCATGGTCTCGAATTTGACTCCTTGCCCGTCATTACCCCGCCATGGACACTTGGAGGATGTGTTGGTTATCCCGTGGCTGAAGGGATTAGTCTCGCCCCAAGCTCACCCGTAAAGGGAACCCATTGGGCTTGGGTTGCAAGGATACCCTCTAAGAACAAAACAAAAAAAAACAAAAAAATGACAAAAAAGTGCTTAGCCTATGGGAAAGTACTTATAATAGATTAAATTGTAATACGATTTTAATTGATTATTCCTTTTATAAATTAAATCTTCAGGAAACAAAGAATATTGTCAAAGATTATCATAAAATAAATTCATAATAATGACTAAAATGTTGGCATTAAGTCATGTTTGTTATTAGTGACAACACTTATTCAAACTTTGTATGGTTACCGAGCTCTTCGTTTAGTATTCAATGGTTACCAAGTTTCACAGGTCATACTGAGCATTCTAGTGGTTACCAAGTGAATACAGGCAGTGCAAAGTCTAGTAGTTCAGACCAAGCAGTTCAATTCTTACTGAGTAGTTCAATGTTCGCCAAGCTTCGTAGTATCTACCGAGTCATCAATTCTTGTGATGTGAAGTTAGTGTTAACTGAGTGATTGGATGAGTAGTGTTTACCGAGTGCAGGCATGGTAAACATGGAATTCAGTTTCTACCGAGTGACACAGTATCTATCGAGTCTCTAGTGTATACTGATTTTGAAGCTACGTTGAGTGATTAGTATGGATCGAGCCTCTACTTCTATCGAATGCATGACGATGCCAAGTAATGCAGTGGATGTCATGTATTAGAAATTCACCAAGTCAGCTTTCAGAACCTGAGTGTCTACATTTGGGCCAACTCAATAATAGTGGTGTTATCTTGTGTTTTGGTCAACCTTGTAATTGTGAGAATTGGATTGATATATATATGTAATGTATTGTATCATACCCAAGTGTAATGTTGAGAAGTGATTTTGAGAAGAATGAATGTGAATGGAATGAAATGCACAAAAAGGTGAATCAAAAATAGATTAAAGGACATTGCAAGGTCAAGTCAGGAGCAGTCAAGTTACATCTATCACAAAGAGGTGATTTGTACTTCAAGGATCTTAATCAGTAATTCAATTGTAAATCAGATCTATTGTTTCATCCTAACAAGTGAATTAGCTTCAAATCCTTTAACAGGGTAGACTTAACAGTCTTTTCTTAAATCTCTTTACCGAGTGCATACTTGATTGTATGTTTGTAAAATCTCTAACAAGGTGGACTTAGTAGTCCTAATTGCTCCTAACAAGATAGATCATCAGAAGTGATCATTGTAAGCCTTAACAGGCCAACTTTATACTGCAGTATTGAAGCTTTGTGGGTATCATCCCAACCCTAGTTTTACTTTCTATTTGGAAGATTTCTAGGTCACCGAATATTGTGTTCAAAGTGTTTTGTGCTTTCAGTTTCTCATGCATGCAGTAGATTAGATCTATTAATGGAAAATGGATTATATTATTAAGTGTTGAATTTCTCAAAAGTTTTGAGGTTACTAATTCACCCCTCCCCTCTCAATAACCTAGCTAGTCTTGATTATTTCCAATAATTGGTATTAGAGCATTATGGTTCTCAGGAGGCCCGCATACTATATCTCCATTCTGGATTTTGATAGCTTGAGCAAAGATCAAGGACAATGGAGATATTTAGACTTGACAAAGCTATTGATAATGAAAAGCTAGATCTGGAAATGGCCATAGCTCAACTCAAGGAACCAAAAGAGCATCTTTCTCAATCCCTAAAAAGAAGGAAAGAATTTGCAAATCAAATGAATGACCACTAGCATGTTGAAGAGAAGATTGAAGAATTTTTCCCCTCAAGCAGTTCAGATGAAGGAAATGATGCAATCAAAGAACTCATGGAAAAGAATGGCTCCTTACAAGAAGAAGTGAAAATTTTGAAAAGAGAACAAGAAGTTTAGTCAATAAGATTGTGTGAAATCTCATAACAGAGAAATAAGGCAAAAGAAGACTTGGAGGTAAGCAACAATGAAATTCAAAATCAGTAAAAAAAGTCTTATCAATCAGCTCTCCAATGCAAATGAAAAAATCATGAGTGTTAGATCTGAAAATGAAAGGTTAAGGAATGATTTAAACACTGAAAAGAAAATCAATGAAAGGATGAAAGTTGATCTAAATTCTGAAAAGAAATTCAATGAAAGAATAATGAAATCCCAAGAGGACATGGATCAATTGAATCAGCAAAATGAGCAGAATTTGTATAGGAAAAAAGGGCAAAGCAGGACTTGGATACAAAGAAGAAGGTGAATCCTCCAAACAAGGTGCTCAAAGAAATCAAAGACCTACTTGCAATTAATGTCGTAAGATTGGTCATACATCAAAAAAATGTTGGAGTAATGGAAAGGAAAAATTCAATGAAAAATTGTACAATTGTAGTTAGCATGGTCATAAAGTTAATGAATGCAAGGAGAAACCAAAATTTGAAGGCAAATGTCACAAATGCAAGAAACAAGGTCACAAGGAATCTGAATGCAGATCTAAACTATTCAATCTAGTTGAACAATTTGTAAAGGCAATATTTGGTTGGGACTACAATACTTGGTGTAGATGTCATTACTATGGAGAATATGGACACATTGGCATAAACTGTGCTAGGCATCACTTGAGAAGAAAGGATACTACAATAAGATGTTACACATGTACTGAACTTGGTCATATAGCTAAGAATTGTATGAATATAGGTAGAGTTGAAGATGAAAAGAAAGAAAAAGCTAATAACATCAGGAAGCAGATGAGACAACAATGGATTCCTAAATCTACTGAGCAAGCTAGTCCAAGTGATGGTAGTCAAGTCACTCAAGAAGTGGGTGACTCCACCATTTCCAATTAAGTTCTTAAGGAAGAACTGGAATTGTATTCTCAAGGTCACATCTTAAATAGTTCCAATTGGAAGGAAGCAAAAGATCCAAATCAGTATTCTAGATACAAAGGGATCACAAGAGTTCAGCATCAATAATCACCAAGTAAAGTAAGGTCATACCGAGCGAAGTCAGGAGTAACAAGGTTTTGTTTGGTTGCTGAGTTACAAGCCTCTACTGAGCGATTTGTGCAGATAGTGGATGATAGTTTGTCATGCACTATGTCATTATGGCTCTCATCATACTAAGCATTAATGGGAAATTTTTATCAAAAAGTAGGAATTCAACTTCATTTCCACCATGAATTTAGCATATTGAGATTAAAGCAATTTGGAGACCATTCCAGCGATCTTGAGCAGTATTTGCAACTGAATTTTTTCAAAGAATTCTCAATTTACCAAGTGATCATGGCATCTAGTATTAGCAATAGCAAGGTGAAGAAAGGGTCTAAAATGTTGGTGCAAGGTGTTGACTGGAAAGCTCCAAATTTCAAACTTGTGTGAGTGATTACAGAATCCCTCAATCCAAATGGAGCTCAGTCGCAGATATCACCAAAGGTACTTCTTATCAATGATATTAGAACTCATTTCAAATGTGCAATTCAGGAGGTAGGAACCCTAGAAATGGATAGTGCCCTAGGTGAACTCTGTGTGGATGGAACTCTTAAGCTCGAGCATAAACACCTAGAAGAGAAAGGCTTAACCCATATTCGTCACCTACCACAAAACTTTTAGATTAAATGGATTAGATATATCTTGAGCTGAGTCCATAATGGTCAATTGTAGTTAGAGTAGCCAGTTTTGATTACAAAGAAAATGATTCATTGCATTACTGGTCTCCCTATGCTTACAAAAGCCCAAGTTACAAAAACCCTAGGTTGGGATGAGCTTTAGAAGAAAACCCTAGCCGAGTGGGATAGAAAAGGAATGAAAATTAGCAATGTATCTAATGTAGTACTCAAATTTGGCATTCATATCATAGCTCATAAGATCTATAGCTCAAGTTGACTCAACAATGTGTCATGTGAAGCTATTGACCTAGCCTATAAAGTTGTTAAGAAGAATTTTGAATATGACTTAGCAGATTTAATGTTGAAAGAGCTAAACGAGAATATGGAAAGTATTAGGACCTCAAAATTCTTTTATGTTCAAAAGTTTTTCCCCTCTAAAGGAACAGTGGTATGGAGAAAAGACACACCCGTGTTATGCCAGATTAATGAGTTTATTGTTGAAATGGGTGAAAATTTTGATAGCATCATGGACAATTATTTTGACGCTTTCAAGGAAAAGATGAATAATAGGTAACTGCCCACCTATCATTTTAAGGGACAGAGGTAATCCACTGCAAGTTGCTAAGAAACCTTCAACTAAAATCTTAAATCTAGACAATGGAGAGGGTTGTAGGAATGCATGCCAACAGAAAAGCTGCATGGCTTGCAAATCATTTAATCTAGGCATTTTATATATTGAAGAGACATTGCATGACGTAAGGATTCCTAGATCCCTAGTTGTGACAATCAAAAGACTATGAGATCCAAGGTTGTTGAGATTTGGCAGTAGAGCATCTAGTTGGTCGATGTGATCTACATCATCTAAAACAATGAGTGCATGAACATATCTCAAACAATTTAACATAATTCTTTTTCCATCTTCTACATTGTATAAATAAATATTAGAGATTAAGTCCTCAAAAAGCTTTTTTTGCTTCTTGTGCAAATCACTTTGACCTGATGTTCGGACATCAAAAATAAAACTACTCCTTTCAAATGATGAACATTTCCTATTGAACAACTCTTTCACCAACGTGATTTTGCCACTACCTCCCATGCCTGCAATCCCTCAATTCTTATATTGTTGAGCTTCTAAGCAGAGTGGGCATAATTTCTCTCAAATTTTTCTACACTTTCATCCATTCCAACAAGATGTTTGGCTACCTCAAATGGAACTCTTTTCATCGCTTTCACTACATAATTCACTACACTCTTCAACACCTTCCCCTCATCCCTAAACATTTGTAAAACAAAAATAAATACCCAAAGAAAGGGGGTGGGAAAGAAAACATTGCTCAATCAATTGTAATGATGTTTAAAGGAATAGAGGTATATCTTGCAATGAAAGAAAGGAAATAGATTATTTAATACTTTCCTGCTATTATCATTAATAAGAAACCTCGAGTGAAGTGAAAATTCGTGGAGCGTTAGCATTCACACTTGAAGTTTTTGATGGGTGTACCTACCCTTCTACTAGTGTTTGGAGAATGCATCAATATAAACTCCTTTTCCCTGAGCAATCCATTTGAGGTCAGAGGGATCAACATAATAGAAAATGGGAATGAGTTTTGTGCCAGTTCTGAGCGTGAAGGAAAGCTCAGCTAGACACCAAAGGGACTGGGCATAGCCAGGAGTAAAACTGGCAATATGAAGAGATGCATGACTTATTGCTATTTGTATCTCTAGGGGAATCAAATTGCTAGCATTGAGCACTTCTGCATTGAGAAATGTCTACAATCCTAAGAGATGAAGAGTATGATAGATTGTGCTGGCAAGTTTGTGTTTCACATCGACTCGATGATGGTTGATAAAAATGTTGCATTGAAATGAAAAATGAGATGTAGATGAAGATGAAGATAAAGATGTAGAGATTGGTGTAACCTGATCAAAAGCATTTCCACTCTCCTCAGATTGAATTGCGAAAGATTTGATTTGAAGGATTTAGGCTAAGGGAGAAACAAGTGAGAAAAAATGCGGAAGACCAGAGTATGAGTATAATATAATATGGAAGAACAAAATTTGTGAGCTTAAAATCCTTTGTGGTTAATCATGGAGGAAACTCTGTAGTTAAGCGCACTTAGGTTGGAGTTATAATATGGAAGAACAAAATTTGAACTTGCAAATGGGGTTGCAAACTTTGGATTTAACCATGGAAGAAACTCTGTAGTTACGTGCGCTCAAGTTGGAGTAGTATAGGGATGGGTGACCTCCTGGGAAGTCTCGGCGCTTCACCCCTATGAGCATCACCTAGATCCAATGAGTTCTAAGTGTTCCATTTATTCTCATTAGAGATGGATTCATGTTGAATCAGTACTCATGAAACATGGGTCAATGAGTTTGACTCAAAATCACATAGTTAAATTATGATAACAATATCACAATTTGACTACTTGTGGAAATTATTCCCTACTTATCAATTGATGAGCTTAAGGGGCTTTCTAATGAATGGTTCATAAGGAACAACACTTGGTGAAGGTTTTGCAAATGGGGTTGCAAGCTTTGGGTTTAACCATGGAGGAAACTCTATAGTTAAGCACACTCAGGCTAGAGTAGTATTGGGATGCGTGACCTCCTAGGAAGTCCCAGTGTTTCACACCTGTGAGCATCACCTAGATCTAATGAGTGCTAAGCGTTCCATTTATTTTCATGAGAGATGGATTCATGTTGAATCACTACTAATGAAACATGGGTCAACGATTTTGACTCAAAATCACATAGTTAAATCTTGATAACAATATCACAAGCTTAAAATCCTATTAGTGAAAATTTGATTGAAAAAAATGATAGAGACTATCTAACCATCTCATTTTATCACAAATGGTGATAAATAGAAAGAATACAAAAGCATTTCATTACCACTAACCTCCAAGTCAAGTCAAGTCAACAATTCCTACGAGATTCTTCTAGCAGAGGTAGCATGTTCCTTGTGGAGGCATCGACAATTGTTCAATAATTGAGCTATCTAAAAAAAGATAGTAAAATGGATGCACATTGCTTACCTAGGATGGTGGCTAACAATGAGCTTGATCGTCGAAAGAGGACATGGAAGAAACAAAGCAACACATGGAACATTGACTATGAAGAGTGCTTGGAAACCAACTTAGAAATAATAAAAAATGAGTGGTAGAAAAAATCAAATCTGTCATGTGGACAAATTAGATAGAAAAAAAGCTTTCTATGTCAAAGAATTAAACCCCACATGTGAACATGGCAACAAAGAGTACATAGTGTAGACACCTAAAAATCCTTTAGAAAATAAAGTATTTTTATTTTTTGAAAAAAATCCCTGATGACATCATCATTTATTAATTAATTATTTAATTATTTAATTTATTTATTTTTATGCAATTAAATCCCTTTATCTTAATTAAAAATATTTAATTAAGGAATCCCTCCCAAAAATGTTTAAATCTTATTTAAACATTATTTCCTTATTTATTAATTATTTAATTAATAAATTGACCAAAAATTCCAAAATAAATTATTTATTTATTTTTTGCCCAAAACTTAGCCAATTTCCTTAAGACCACTAACCTCTTCCAGAATCTTCTAATCCTTCTTTAATTTCGATTAAAGGCTAATCCCATCATTTTCTAACCCTAATCCCAACTCAAAATATTTAATTAAGATTAAATATTAGTCCTCATGTTTATTAAAAATATTTTACTAAATATCTCCTCAACTCAAACCCTTGAAATAAATAAAAATTTATTTATTTTCTAAAAACCTTATTTATCCTCATCCTAGAAGCCTAGACTCTTCTAGAAGATGTCAATCATTATCCTTGATTCTAATCCTAATCCCCCCTCTAACCTTGTCACATTTCCTAAACAAGGTTAGCCAACTCCTGAGCTAATCCTAATCCCTCTTCTAATCATGTGCACAACTTAAGCAAGGGTTAAGACTTGCTAACCCAAGCCAAAGTCAACAATCTCATCCTCCTCCCAACCATCTCTATTTATGACCCAACCATCTCTATTTGACCCAACCACCTCCATTTATGGCTCAACCATCCCTCTTTATGGCTCAACCTCCCTCATTACTCCTTTGACCAACCCATATCCTACCCTCTCACACCCAATTACCCTATGACATGTGTCACCTCCTAATTGGCTTTAAACAAGCACAATTCATGTGCTCCCCTTTGAGTGCATCCTAGCCCTCCCTCACCATCTTGCCATCCTTGCATCCTGACCATCCATCCTTCCACCCCTTGGCCTATAAATAGAAGCCTCTCCCTTCACTAAAATCATCCACTTTTGAAGCAAACTTATAATGTTATTTTGAGAGCCTAAAAACTACCAAAATACTATTATAATGTTGAAAACCCTCCATACCTTCATTGTTGAATCATTCATCCACACTCATATTTGATTATCACTCATCCATTTGGAGCTTGAGCACATCGTGAGCATACATTTGCTATCCATCAGGGATATAGCTTCATCATCATGAGAAGCACTTGAGGAGTTTACCATCTTTGGTCTACTTTCCTCAATTTTGTCTTCTTTGGTCCTATCTTAAGTGTTTACTTGTTTTTAGTATTGAGAATGTTTTTTATAGATTAGTGTTCATTTTACTCTACTAAAATAGGTGATACACTTAGGAATTGAGATTAAAAGAAACAAAAAAATCTTTATCATCCAATTGAGATCTGGATCACACCATTTGAGATGTGAAACTAGTAGATGGAAGGTCCCTAAAGAAGAGTGGGAGGACAAAATTTGTAGGTTGTGCATTGAGGGAGTGATGGAAACAGAATGGTACTATGTGAAAGATTGCACCGCATATGAGGATATTTGCAACCAGTACAAGGACACTTTAAAGGTGAAAAACATAAAAGAGTTTTTTGAAGGGCCAAGACTTCACAAGGGGGCCATCTTACTCACACAAATCTACAACAAAAGGGATAGCCTAGAAAAATCTCAATGGACTGATTAAGGGGTCTTCTATTGGTCCCTTAGATTGTTCGTCTTGTGGACATCATTAAAAATCTTTCATTTCATTTCTCATTCGATATGTCTGGATGTTCTTGCATGCTTATAGATATGTTGGTTGCAGGTGCCATCTATTTGTTGACTTGATGCGTGTGTAATAATACTAAATAGATAAAAGTAAATATTGAACCACTATCATATTGAATATTTAAAAATTTACAATCTTTAAACGTAGTGATCACACAAAAAAATTGAACTTAAAATCTTTTGTTTTAAACTCGTTAGTCTCACATTCTGATTTTTTATCCTCAAATTTGAATTTGAAATTATCTTTTAGTCATTTACAAATAATTATTTTTTATTTTTAAGTTTACTTAAATAATAGATAATTAATAGAATGTAAATTTTTAAGAATAATGATATATTTTTGTTATTCTATTATTTAATGATTTGAATAAATATCATGTATTAAAAAAAAAAACTATATGAGAAATTTGTGTATTTATCCTTTAAATTCAATTTTAAACTAATAAAAAATAAAGTGACTTCCAACTATTTCAATTACTTCTTCAATATTTTTTATATTGCAAAAACATCATCTTAACATAATAAATGGAAAAAAATTTTGTATAAACTTGAATTGATTAACTCTTAAAATGGTTTGTGAATATATTATAATATGCATACAAAACAATTTGTGAAGTAATTGATTAACTGAATGAATAGTTGTAAGGCAATTACGCAAATCTCTATTTGTTTATGAGGGCTAAACTTTAATTTTTAGTGGGAGCTACCACTTGAATCAACTTACTTTGAATTTTGTTTAAATAAGCACCTTCATTTACTTTACGAGCTTCGTTACCTAACTAACAAAATAAAAATTGTTCAATAAATTTAATATATGACATGATGGTTTCCTATCTCTGGGGAGGGAGAATATGTCGTTCAACAGATGTCACTTCACAAAGATCAAAAAAATCTTACAAGCATTAAATGCAAACTTATATAATAGTTTTTTTTTTTTTTGTTTTTTTAATTTGAAAAAAAAAATTATATCCTAGAAAAAAGATTTAATGCCGAGCAAAATTGTTGCTAACCAAATAGAAAAAGGAAATTAGCTTTTTGTATTGATATTAAAATAAATGCTCATAAACCTTAGCTCATACCTCTTTTTTTTTTGGAGAAATTAATTGAGGGGAGCAAATGAAAACATTAGTTCCCCTGCAAAAACATGTTAAATGGTCCCTTAAAGAAGCAAAAACATGTGTGAGAGGAGGTCATGAAAGCAAGCTTGGAATTTGATGGTCATATTGGTTATTTTTCTACTTTTGAGCCATATATGACAAGCTCAAATTTTTGAGACTATATTGATTGACATGTTGATTTTTTATAAAACTGTCAATATGTGATGGGGAGAGTTAAGGATAGACTAACCAGTCTATGCCACTAACCCACACTAGGATCATGGTGTTCTCCTAACACCTAACTTGGTCTATAGGATTTCCTACTACTTAGAACATCCCATGACTTGCCCTAACCTTCCCACCAAGTGAAATGACCAAATCTTGCTCCATGACTCACTTATCCTCCTAGGAATGCAATTCTTCCACAAGGCATATATAGGTCTACGAGGGTTCCATAGCACTCCCTATTCCAAAAAGGGTTTTGATGAGTTTAAAGGTTTTATTAGAAAACTTTTAGTATGCTTGAATGGATGGTGACAATGGGCTCCCACCCAATTTCTTGGTTTCTTCACAAAAGGGCTACTAGAAGAGCCCCTAATTAGGCCTCCACCTACATTTATAGGGCTGATAACTCTTTTGTCTTAGAGATTCAACATATCTAGTCTTAAGAAAAAAAATTTAACATAGTCCATACTCAAATATTTTTGAGGTTTTAGGATGCCAAAAGGTTGTACAACAACAATGGTAAAAATGAGGATTTTTGGAGGGTTTTCTAGGCTGTCTGTTGGCCTCAAGTTTCAAACACCTTATTCAACTCACAAAGACTTCTCCTCTTCAAGAAATAACCTTCTCATACCCCTCTTGAATCCATAAAAATGGAAAGTATTCACTCTTCATGCTTTGCTCTTGAGAGCTCTTTCTTTGCTGATTGCTCCTAGTCGAGCATTGCCTAGCTTGCCTAGGGCTTTGTCAAACAAATACTTGCACACATTTTTTGGGCCCCTTCTTGAAATATGTTACACATTAGGGTCTTTAGTCTTGGAATCCAAAAGGCCATGGCAATCCCACGGTGGAAACAAGACTTACAGCCCTTGCATTGTAGAGAACTCCAAAATGGACAACAAACAATTAACTTTAAAGAAATTTATAGAAACCTTATGACTCTTGATTGTAGACCTAATCTAATGCATGGATGGTGGAGAATATATAGTATGCAAACTAACACATGCACAGAATGATAATAACAATGTGATTCACTACCAAAAATAATTAAAAACCATTATTTGTTGCATTAAAATTAGTCACAATCTATTGTAGCAATACAGTGGCATACAAAAGAATGACTTCCAACCCTTGGTTAGGGTTCCTCCAACCTTAAATATGTTGTTCCATAGTATAAAGATATTTTTTAGGGATTTTACAAAGCCACATTACAAAATAGGTCTTTTAGTAGCAAAAATGGAGAAAGTTGAAAAGTTGCTCAGCAACTTTTAAGCAATTTTTCTAGCTCGGGTAGAGTTATAAATGTTTCCACCTTTTAAAACCATATTAAGCCTTCCCAAAGAAACCTTGGGAGTACCACTTTGCTTCATCTAGGGCCTCCAAACTCTTGATCACATCTATTCCATACGGTGACCATTTTTACATAGCATTGCATTATTTAAGCATTGAGGACTTCCAAGTCAATAATCCACCTTGGAAGTTCTTCTAAAGCACACATATGATAAAAATGAAACAAATACTCTTCACTTAACCTTTCACCAACATGAAAAGACAAAGAACTCAGAATGATACCACCCTAAGGTCAAGATACCATTCCCACCAAAGACCAAAGAGGAATCTTTAAAACCTATCCTAGCTTAGGCACACAAGCACGAGCTATATACTCTTATTGTATTCACATGCTTCTTAAAAGAAGTTCATCACATCAAAAATGAAATGGTGGGAGCCTTGAAGGGTGCTCCTGCACCAATATGATACTTAAGTTTATAAATAAATCGTCAAAATTCATTATGGATAATATTTTTAAATATACTATATAAATGTGTTTTACTAATTTATAATATTAGTACAAAAAATATAATCTTAGAAACTTTCTTAAGTTCACAAATATTGTTGATTTATTATTATTTTCTAAAATTTAATATTATTTTTTAGAATGGTTGACTTTAGAAATTTTGAGATATGAAATTTTTGTAAATATTAGTAATTTATTCGTATATTATATTAATTTTTGACAATCGATATTTATCTCAAAACATAAAATGAAAGGTATTAATATGGTGAGACCGTAAAAAAAAAACAAGATGACAAGGGAGGGGTGACCATCAAATTCTAGGCCTGCATGAAAGGAATCTATAAGAGGATAAAATATGCTTTGCCCAAGTTCCAACCAAACCAAAAAAAAAATCAATTGTATTGAAATACAATGAGATAAATGTCTTGACTATAAGCTCAATTGTATTTAAATAGAATGAGATAGATGCCTTGACTTTAATTTCAATAGTATTAAATAGAATGAGACAAATGTCTTGACTTTAAGTTCCAACCACAAAAAATTTCAATTGTATTTAAAGAAAATTTCAATTATATGATAAATGAGATAGATGACTTGACTTTAAGCTCAATTGTGGTAGTGACAAATTATTTTCAACAATTAGATATTTCTTGACTATTTTCCTTGCAACTCTCAAATATAATACTAATTTTAATAATTAAATAGATTTTAGTTTTATTATTTAGTATTCTTAATTGTAGTTTAGTCTTGTATTGTTTAAGTATATATCATCATATGATATCTAGTATTATATTACATATCATATTATAATATTATATTATAATTTTAAATTATTTTAATATTCTAACTATGCATAATATGCATTATGAATAATATTGGACAAATAATTACAACAATTTTTGATGCAACATTTCCATAAATATTGCCTAAATAATTGCACTTTATTATAGTGTTTCCATGAAAAGAATGTATAAGAGACTAAATGTTTTAGCCAATGAGATAGTTATACTTTAGTTTTCTTCATTTCTAAACATAAAAATTTGCAATAGGATATATTAATCTTTATAAGAAAAGTTAAAAATAATTGTTTTCAATTGGTGGAAGTAAAAAGTTTTAATCACTATGGAGAAAGTACCTAATAATAGATTAAATTGTAATGTAGTTTTAATTGATTATTCATTTTATAAGTTAAATGGAAGCAACAAACATTGTCAAAGATTATCATAAAATAAATTCATAATAATGAACATCATGAAACCACCTTTAGAAATGTGTTTCTACTAAAGTTATTCAAAAAGAAGAATTTATCCAAAGGAGAAAAAATCATGTTTCATCTATCCTTTTACACATATATAGAATTTATGAGGTCAATAAAATAGATTACTTTGAAAAATAAATTAAAATTTGAATAAAGTCTAAAAACGGAGCTATGGTAGCCATTGAGATTTTTCCTGTGCAAATCCTTGGTCTAGTGCGTATGATTTTTCCTATGGTGAGTTAACCCGTAGCTAGGTTATATCGACCAAAAAACTTAGAATAGGTTTTTGGTTCAAAATTTTTTTGATGGGCTCTTATGGCCATGAGCAGGGTCACCAAAAGTCTCATTCTTGCTAGAGCCTTTATTTGTGATGGATCTTCTCCTGGGGTGAGTTCACAAGAGAAGGAGACATTTTATGTTAGTGAGCACTCGAAGTTAAATAAAGTTAATGGCTACCTTCCACATAGCCAGGATCGGCCTATGCTAGTTATCCCTCTGAAGGTAGTAATGGAAGATGTGGGCTATTTGGCCACACATGCATTGATATGCAAGTTTCTTGGTATCTAGATTTCCTTGTTAGCTCTGGAAGCCTAGATTCACCATTCATGGTAGGTGGAAGGTGATGTGGATATTATGATGGCTAGTAATAGCTACATTTTGGTGGCTTTCTCTTGTATGTCAAATAAGAACCTAGTCTTTAAGGGAGGCCCATATTTTTATGACTATGTGGGTCTTTTTGTCAAACCCTAGCATACGAGGTTTAATTCTACTAAAGATCTCCCTTTGAGGGTTCTTGTTTGGGTCTGCTTGCCACAACTTCCTATAGAGTTCTAACGAGAGGATATCCTTTGATAGATTGTTGTTATCTGGGCAAGCCGACTGCTATAGCACATCAATCACTAGATAAAAAGGTTATTTCTTATGCTTGTATTTGTGTTGAAATTGATTTAAATAATCCTTTCCCAGGTTCTTTGGAAATTTTCCTAGGCTCTTCTTCTTGGATTCAATAGCTAGACTATGAATCCCTTCCCTTTCGATACCGCATTTGTCATGTGTATGGTCATTTATAGTGCCAATGCCCTCAAGCCTCTAAAGGCAATGGTACCCTTGGCAGGTTCTCAGGCCCAAGGATGGCTAATGATGGTAAGGGGAATGGTCAAATTGTTAGTATTGGAAAAGGGAATGTTCAGATTGATCATATTGGTTAAGGGAAAGCTCAAATGAATACATCAAGTCAAGGGCAAGGGTCATCCAATACTACCGGTCCTGATAAGGATGGTTTTATCCTTGCTCAAAACCATGCTAAGGGGACGGGTCAGAAGCAATCTCATCAACATTGGCAAGTGGACTCAAGGTTCAAGTGATTTGAAGTACTCGACAACATGGTCATAGAAGAAGGCAATCCTATAGAGGCTCAGTGTGGGGTTACTGGTAACCAAGATGTTGTAGTCCAGCAGAAGTCGGAGACCTCTATTGACCTTGAGTTTGGTGCCCTTGTGGTTTCTCTTGCTCCACAGGAAAAGGATATTATTTTGGTAGATTTGGTCAAAGATGTGTTTGCCTCTAATAAAGGAAAGGGATCTTCTCTTGCTTTGGGCCTAATGCAAAGACCATTTAAGAAAGTCTCTTTTGCTACTCCCTCAAGAGTTGGATGAAAGTAGGATCAGGAAAAAATTTAACTTACAAGAGATTTACTAGTAGATTCTAGGGTCGTAAAGACCATGGATAAACATTTCCCCAACTCTACTCAATGATTATTCTCTCATGGAATGTGAGGGGGTTGAATAGCATCCCTAGACAAAAAGTTATTCATGAGCTAGTGGTTGATCATTCTCCAGATATTCTTTGTATCTAGGAGACCAAGTTTCCAATGGGATCCATTTTTAGATGTGCTCCTAAATTTTGGTTTATGGGGCATTATCAGTGTGTTGGTGCTTTGGGGAGCTCTGGTGGTCTTGCCATTTGTTGGGATCCTAGGAAAGTTACGCCACTCTACTAGGTCTCTTGCCACTCGACTCTGTCAATGGTGGGCTCTTCTCTAGAAACTAGTGAGATGGTTCTTGTTACTAATGTGTATGCCCCTATTGATTTCCCTAGAAAGATTAAGCTCTGAGCACATGTTGGGCATGTTGGAAGTTGTCAACATTCTTACCTTGGATTGTGGCTAGGGATTTCAACTATGTCATTAGTCTAGAGGAGAAGTGGGGTGGGTTGGCTCGCTTGGGTCTTTCTTTTGGATTCTTTGAGAAAATATAGATATTTTACATCTCTCTGATGTCAAAAATCTTAATGGGCTCTTTACTTGGAACAATAGAAGGGTTGGAGATGATGTCATCTCTAAATGCTTGGATAGGTTCCTGGTTTCTTGCTTTTGGAATTGTGGCTCTCTTTCTCTCTCTTCTAAAATTCTTGATTGGAGAGGCTTTGACCACTAGCCTATCAAGCTCATGGCTAGTCATGTTTTTGTCCGAAGAATCCCCCTTTAAGTTCCAATTGATGTGGCTTTGAGACTCTTCTCTCCATGATTTAATGGCTTACTAGTGGAGACAGGGAGGCTCTTCCCATGGCACTGCTATGTTTTCCTTCTCTAAAAAATTATAGTATGTAAAAAGGAAGTTGTAACATTACAACAAGAATTTTTTTGTTAATCTCCACATTATGAAGAAGAGGGCTCAGGATCACCTTGATGTTATTACTAGGTAGATTTGGGATTTGGGTTTTTTTAAAGCTGTTGGTCTAGCAAAATCCCAAGCTTCTAGTGATTTAATAGAGCAAGATCTTAGAGAAGAAATTTATTGGAAACAAAAGGCTCTAGTTTTTTGGCTTCAAGAAGGGGATAAGAACACTGCATTTTTCCATAAATCTATGCAAGCTTGATGTAACTGGAGTTACATTTCTTCTCTTATTACTTTTGATGGGATGCATCAGATCTCCTCTCAAGCTATGTCCAGGGAAGCTATTCAGTTTTACTCTACTTTCTTTTTAGATGAATTGCCTCTAGCAGAGATTGAGAAGAATACTTGTCCTATATTGCCTCTATTGTGACTAGGGTGATGAATCACTCTCTTATGTGGCCAATTTGTATGTCTAACTTGGAGGAGGTGGTCTTTAGCTTGTGTAAGGGAAAATCTCTAGGGCTTGATGGATTACTTGTTGAATTCTTCCAAGAATTTTGGGATATTATCAATCATGACCTTTTGGATGAGGTTCAGGAGTCCTATTCCAAAAAAGATATGCTCTGGGCTTTGAATGCTACTTTCCTAGTCCTTATTCTAAAGAAGGAAGTGACTAATTAGTTGGACTTATTTAGGCCCATTGTTCTTTGTAAAGTGGTCTATAAAATCATTACTAAACTCCTTGCGGAGAGGCTTAAAGTTTGGCTTCCCATGGTTATCTCTGAGGAACAAGCGGTTTTGTGGCTGGAAAACAAATTTTGGATGGGGTGGTTATTTCTTCTGAAGCCATTCAATCTATGCGTACTTCTAGAGAATGCACCATGTGTCATCAAGCTTGATATGGCTAAGGCTTATTACATAGTCAATTGGGGTTTCTTGTGGAAATTTCTTGCTTTTGGCTTCAGTCAGGAATGGGTTAGTTGGGTTTTGAGCTATGTTACTACTCCCTCCTTCTCTGTCCTTCTTAATGATCAACTGCCAGAGTTTTTTGAGGCCTCCAGTGGTCTTTTCCAGGGAGATCCCCTTACTCCTTATTTGTTTATCATTATGGATGAGGGACTTGGTAGACTTATCAAGTCTCATGTTTCCCAAAATCTAATTTAGGGTTGCAATGGGGACATGGTCTACTCACTCTTTCCCACCTCTAGTTTGTAGATGATATGGCCCTTGTTAGGAGGGATTAGATTTAGGAAGTTGAATCATTTTGGTCACCTTGGATACTCACTTAGCTACCTCTTCTTAGATAATCAACAACCACAATTCCTCCATTTTTTTCTTCAACACTCTTGAGCCTATCCAGCAAAGGATTGCTAATATCCTGAGATTTTAGGTTGAGGCTCTCCCTTTGACTTACTTGGGGGTCCCTATTATGGTGGGAAGACAGCTTAGGCTTTTTTGGCAAAGCTTGCTCAACAAGCTTCGACAAAATGTTAATCATTGGACTCATAGGTGGCTCTCTACTACTGGCAGGGTGACTCTCCTACAATCTATGAGCCAAGCCCTTCCCATAAATAGAAGCATGGTTTAGGCTACCCTAGCATACTTTCCTAAGGAATTTGATGCTCTTTCTTGCCAATTTCTTTGGAGTGGAAATTTTCAAAATACTAAATGGAGCCTCATCAATTAGGATATCATCTATAGGACAAAAAAGGAAGGAGGCCTTGGCCTTCATTATACTATCTTGTGCATTCAAGCCCTTGCTACCAAGCTCTATTGGTGTTGGTGTTCCACTTAGTCTCATCTTTGGGCCTGTATCTTTTCACACAAGTATTTACCTAGCATTAAGCCTTTAGAGGTTTCAAGGTTTCCTCTTCAAGTAAGAGGCTCTATGTTGTAAACTACACTCAAAATTGGTGCTCACTTGGTGAACAAAAGTCTATTTGGATCTGTAATAGAGGCACTGATGCTCTTTTTTGGAGTGATTCTTGGAATGGGCATCCTCCTCTTTTGTCCTCTCATCTACACTTATAGCCTCTTTGTGATTTTTTCCTTTCTACTAGATTGAATAAGGTGGCTCATTAGAAGGAGGCTCATAACCTAGGCCCTACTATAGGTTACAGATGGAAGAATTCCATGTATTGGTCATCATGTGGCTTTCTAGGGGATTGATTGGAGCTTTCTCAGATGTTGGCTTCTAGGAAGTGCAGTTCTCTGTAGGAACCTGATGTTTTGGCTTGGGGAGGTACTTCTTCTGGCAACTATTTTGTTTCTTTAGGGTACCTTGCACTGACTAAGCAACTGTTTGGTGAGGTGGAGGTCTCTTAGTGGAAGAAATCTTGGAATAGCTTTTCTTGACCTAAGTGTAACCTTTTCCTCTGGATTCTAGTTTACAATCATTGTCTTACTTGGGAGAATATTTGCAAGAGAGGCTTCTAGGGGCCCTCCATCTATGTCTTATGCTGCAATAGTGAAGAGATTGTTTCCCATCTTTTTTTCCAATGCCCCTTTGTCAAGTAGATTTGGAACTTTTGGTGGAGTGTGTGAGGACATACATACTGGCATGTTTCTTCCTTGTTTGAGTTTTAGGACCCTTTGGGACATCCCCCTTGCAAGACCTCTTTTCTTTAGGTTACTTGGACTATTGGCCCTTCCCTTATTTTATGGAATGTCTAGCTTGAGAGAAATAGGAGGATCTTTCATGATGTGTAGCTGGGGATCACACACCTATGGGGGAAATTACTAACTCTCTTCATGAAACACTCCTAGATAAATGTGACTTTGGTGGAGGTTTGGACCCTAGAGATTTTGGTATTTATTCACACCTTTCCTATCCTCTTTAGGGTGGTGCTTCCTCTCTCCCCCATAGACACTCTGGGAATAGTGCTAAGTAGCACTCTCAGCATGTTAATTATGAGGGGCATTGGACTCCTCCCCTGGCTAGCATTTTTAAAATCAACACTGATGGATCTTCTCAGGGAAATCCTAGACTGGCTAGCATTAGGGGAGTTGGGCATGATAGCTCTTGTGATGTTCAGTTTCTATTTTCTATCTACAAGGGTTATCATACAAATAACCTCATGGAAGTCCTTGTTATCTTGGTTGTAGTGGAACAGTGCCATCAATAGGGCTGGAGAAGAATTATCTACGAGACTAACTCACAAGTGGTTGTGAATTTATTGAATAGATAGAACCTTGTGGATTTGGATTGGCATCTAGCACTGGTTATTCAACAAGTCACTTAGTTATGCAATTCTCTAGATTATGTGTCTTTTATGCATATCCCTCATGAGTGGAATGGTGTGGTTGATTGCTTGGCTACATGGGCCTCCGAGCATGCACTAGATTGGAATGTAGTTGATCATAGGATGCTTCCCCCTGACTTATCTCATAACTTGGCTCAACTTGTTGACTAGAATAAAGCTCTTTAGTGTTCTTTGTTTGCTCTATTATTCTATTCTCTTCGATATTCAATAAAAAATTTACCCCTCTTTTAGTTAATTTATCCAATTAATATTATTATAAAAGATACTTTTTTTAAGGATGATAATAAAAATAGATTCATAAATTAACTTAAATATAATACTTTTTTTTTAATCAAGTCATAATAAATACTTAAAATATAAATTATCTTTTCAAGCATACTTATTTTGGGTTCTAACAACTTGATTTTAGCCATAAGAAAGCATCAAGAGTAAAGTTATAAATTTATAAATTAAAAAGGTGTTAAAAATGGTTAATTATTTGTAAAGACTGCCCCTGCAAAACTAATGCCACATCAGTAATCTCCATAAAATGCGAAAAATTCAACAAGAGTCAAAGTCATTTGAATATTTATCAATCAACATTAGTTGATTAACAATTATTAAATTTAACAAAAATGATACATATACATATGTGCTCAAATCTAAAAGAAACCATAGTTCATTTATCTAAATACCAAGATGTACGGATTATGTCATCCATTTTGATAGAAGCTCCAGAACCTATCTAAGAACACAAGGGAGAGAATATTGTGGGAGTTCTTTACTAGCCTCCCACGACATTCTTAAGATTCCTTGGAATCTTTTCTAACATGAAAGATACTCATCTCAACAACGAGGAAGACTAACCAAGTAAAACCAAGAGAAGTAATAGAATTGTACAATACATAATTTGTAACATATTAAAAAATTCTCCACCCATCTTGAAAGGTAACATATTGCACTCATGCAACAGAAAATCAAATGAAAATATTCACAGTTTCTCAATATTCACTATCTACACATAGGCATTTGCATAAGTTATTCTAATAGAATATGCATTCCTTAAGAGGAGTTATCATTATAAAACATTCATAGCATGTGATAATATTTGAGTTGTACAACAATCCCTGAGTATTAACCTCACCATAAATCTCAAGCTTCTCATAAAATTCTTGGACAATAAATAACAAGGATTCTATCATTCCTTCTTGATTTATCAGATTGAAGCATACTTTCAATTACTAAATCATTATGAGCTTTCATCCATTTGAAATAGCATTATACCAAAGTAAAAACATATGTGGCATTCAAGCATTAACCAGATAGTTAATCTTTAAATTTTTTATGTCAATCAACACAATAGGATACAATATGCCCAAGATTATTTTAAACAAACAAAGTGTGTTTTTGATTAAGTAAAATGGGTTTTAACGGGTGCCTAAAACCAAATAATTAACAAAAGATACCAGCAAAGTGTGTTATTAGGAAGACATTCAACACCATACCCACAATTGAAATAATTTCAGAATTTATAATAGCTCCTAGTGAGCTACAATAATCTCAATGAAATGAGACAATATTCACAAGTTTTAGATGTTAAAGGCAACATATCTAAATTTAAAAGCATGTATCCATACAAAATCCAAAGATTTCATTGTTTCGCTAAACTCAAGAGATAATTGTTATCTAAAAATTTATTTAGTAATAAATAAGATTCATGCAATAATTTCATGTATCACATGTTTCATTTATAAAATATTGAACATTGAGCATGATTCAACTAGTCAATATACATACAGATATGTCCCTGTGAAGCATATAGAGTTTGTTGCATTATGAAATATTTACACTCGGTGCCATTTTCCCCCCATTGATTTCTCAAGTGAATAACTCATTATCAATTTTTCCAAGTTATAAAATAATATATTTCTCTATTTTCTAAAAGAATTGTATTCCTTTGCTATTATAAGAGACATAATTGAATTGAAGAAGTGTTTAGAGACTACTTGTTTGGTAGGGAGAATAATTCACTAATTAGCATCGAGTCAATAATAATCGTATCATGGAAAGTACATAACTTAGAAGATAGATACACTAGTAAAATAAGTCAAAGACCTATCACCAATAATCATTCAATTTCACTACATTTTGCATTTCCACTTGGGTGCCTTTGAATGAGTCTACATCATTCTACACCATATTTATTTTGGTGATTACCGAAATATGAAGTATAGCTTGGATTTCTAGTTGATGTGTTGAAAAGTGATCCTAATGTCCACACAATGTCATATTTTGCAAAGATAAAGTATCAGTCCTCTCAAGAATAAGGTATTGATTTCTTTCAATGAAATCTAATTGGGATGAAGAGAGATTCATTACTCTGATAAAAAAGAAAATTCCTCTCAAACTCAGAAAATGGATAAGTGTTTGTTGGCACTTGAAGTAAGTTTAGTGGTGAGAGGTTATGTAGTTCCTATATATGCTTCAACATTTCAATGGTTATTCTATTTATTTTCCTTTATCCAATTATTCGTGGTTCTATGCTAGTAGTTCCAAGATTAGGAAAATAAAAGAAATACTTCAATTCCTAAGATGTAGTAAATAATTTTTTCTTATATCCAAGAACACAAGAACTCTAAATTTGTATGGTTTTAATGACACTATAAATTTATCATTATTCCTATCATTTTAGCATTGTAAAGGCCTTGGTTATGTGTCTTTCTCTACAAGGGATGTTCTTACGCAAATTACTCAAGCATAGGCATTGAATATACATACCCATCAATATCAATCTGTCATTTTTATCTTAATCATTATATTCCATATTGTTTCAATTGAAATAATGAAACTAGTTCAAGAAGGAAGTAGAATGAATTAGGGACCTAGAAGTGCGATGAATTTCTTCCCAAGCTTGCTCCCAATCCTTCTCTGATCTCCCTATAGTTTTCCTAGCGTTACCTTCCAATCTCATTCTTGGTTACCATTCTCCTCTAGAATTTTCTAGCTACCTCTTTCATCCAACTTTGTTTCCCAATTCTTTTGTTTATCTCAATGGCAGGCAGGTCTCCAACTACAAGAATATGTCCATTGCAAACAACAATACATTTTGCACATGGAAATGATGGAACAATGGTATAAATTGCAACATTTTTCAATAACTAATTATGCACTCTATATCCCTCTCCAATTTCCATAAGGCAAATGTGGTGCAAAAAAGAATGTAATTACGATGGCCAAACACACAAATAACCTACAATTAAGTTCTTGGGCTCTATGAAGATGCTTGTATTTCCCTTGTCCCTTTGCACTAGTTGTGAAATCTAATGGATTGATGACCCCAAATGTCTTTCTTGGTTTAAAAATAGTGTTTTTTTCTTGATTGAGCATACTTTTTTGCAATTATTCCCAACATTTTTCAAGAGTTTTCTCAATATTAGTTGCGATTTTTAACAAGAATACTTGGGTGCGTAACTAACCCAACTAATTTTCCTTATTTGAAATAATGAATCATAAGTTATATCTAACTAATTATGCTATCAAGAATTATTAAATCAAAGTTACACATATATGAATTTTTTTGTGAATCTACGTGGCAATACACACATCAAGAATTTTGACATATACAAGAGTGGGTTGTGTCATCCTCCTCCCCTTAGAAAATGCATCGTCCCGATGCAATGACACATAAGAAATATAAATAATACTTTCAGTGGATTCAAGGAAAGAAAATGTCACATTAATAGGATCTAAATCTAACTCCCATTCTAATAGAATTAGCACACTACTTTTAAAAGAGAGTATTAAAACACATACAACTAAAAGTAAATCATTTATATCTGAAGTAAGCACATAGATCTAGTAGACATTTCACGAATATTTTATATGTGAGTGTGTGGAGTCCATTACCATTCTATAGTTTTACAAGGTTAGACTACCTCTCTCTGACAATATTCTCCCTTTCTTATGACATGTTGTTCTCTCTATTGCATTATAGGAATAACATCAAAATATCAATCCATCTTATATCATAAATCAGATCAATCATGCTAGAAAATATCAAATCAAATGTACTTTTTTATCTCAAGGATTCTCAAAATTAACATATTTCCTTACAATCACATGATATAACACACATACATGTGCTTACTTAGCATACCTTGGCATCACATGGATTTACCCCATTGGTAGGTACTTCATATCCACTTCCTGCCATACTTATACATATACACTCATAGTGGTTTTAGCTCATTCAAACTATCGATATCTCATGGAGATCAATTTAAATATTAGGATTCAACATTTTTCCTTTGACTTTATGACTTCTTAACTCATCTTTTAATCACATCATCACATTGTGATCATGAGTAACATAGATAATCAACCACACATACCATATGTAGCATCTAACATGTCATGCTCACTAAGTGAGTAATCATCCACATCAATAGGTCAGTGTCCATGAAACATAATCAAGCAATGCAATCCCATTACATCTAATTCATCATCATTTGATTGATCATGAAATACAATGACATGCACATATAATATCATCAATGTAATCATTAACATTTAATCATAATTATGCATCTAAATGCTTGCAAAAGTTGACATCCAAATGTATCTACATCATAATGCATCATTTAGCTCAAAATTAACGACATATATCCAACCAGTATGATAAGTAAATTAATCATATAAAGGCCACATAGTCAAATGTATCAAGCAACATTGACCCAAATTTCTTGATTATTAGATAATAAAATGAAATCCCAATTAGACATATCGACCAAAGGTCCAAGTCAAATACATAATGACCAAGTCTATATCAAACAATATATCGAGTATGAGTCCAAAACAGACATCTCAAGACAACCAAATCATTGATTGTTGTTCATCGACTAGGTTGACTAAATAAAATTGTAATAATTTCCCTTAGGGGAAAATAACACCAAGATCAAGAGGCTCAAACACTAGCACAAAAATGGACCAATAAAGTATTATCAGCATAACAATAATGAGAATTTTCTCTATACAATACACACTAGAAGTGCTTGTATATAAAGGCATCTAGAATGGCTAGGAGTTAGCAAAATGATAAGCCTCACAACTAAGTACACATCCACTAGAGGTGGATTATCCTCCATTGAGCAAAGAAGTTAGTGTGATGATGAGAGGCTAAGTATGACAAGGTGTATCTTGTCTAGAGATGTTGTAGACACCATGTGCTTAATTAGAGTGTGAACTACTGTGTTGTCTACATGACAACTCAGATGAATATGCAAAATCCTATGTTGTCATCAAGACAACTCATATAACTATGCATACTCCTTGGTGTCTATATGAAAATGCATTTAATCTAAGTAAATTTAAGTATTTAAAATGTAATAATAATTAATTATTTACACTAACAAAAATGAGTCAACAATTTTATATAAAGTAGAAGTCACATACATATAAAAGAAGGATCTGTGCATACCCTTTTGCATTCTCATAGGAAGACCACATTTCCATACACTTGTCACATAGGCCAAAAATTCAAGTTAGGTCAGTCAAAATTTGACTACACATAGTTGAGTCAACAAGTAGATAAAATATCTTATTATTTGTTATGCAACTTCATTCTAGCTTCCAACTTGTCAAAAAATAGGTGCAATAATAATTACATTTCATAAACCAATTACTGACCAAATTGTCGAACACAACATATCATCACATGAATATGAGATAAATGAAAATATCAAAAGATGTTGACCTACATGTCCAAATTTATTCTATCGTATGTAAGAACCATGTCCTACTAAGAAATTGCCACATTATCAATTGCAAGAATACATAAATAGGCAAGCAAAAACCTAGTTGAATAGTCAACAACTATTTCATTCACCATGTTCATATGTTAGCAAATATTTATCCATTTAAGAAGGTAACATGTGACATTATCCAAGGATGTTGATCTACACATCATCCATCCATCAAAATGCATGATTTAATAAATACATGAATTATAATCTAAAGCATCATACTTCAATGGGCATCATAGAAAATGTCAACCTACATGTCAAACATGGAATAATAAGCACATCATACAAGTGCAATACCATCTACTATATGATCTACACCATTAAGTAAATCATCTGGGTATGCTCACCAATCACCTACAAGGATCAGTAATTCCAATTCCTATCAATTTAGTGACCTAGTCCCTTGAGCCCATCTCATCACCATAGTCTTCCTAACCAACATATATGCTTAGGTTGTGATGTATAGCCTTTACGCCATTCATTCATCACATAAAATATGGTTGAGGTGTTTTCCTACCCAACCATGAAGCCTTACACTTCCTTGGGAGTCTACCTAACACATAGAATGCCCAATCTTGCAATGCCCAAATAATACAAAATGAAATTCCTCAGGATCTTAACTAACACGTAGAATTCCCAATCTAGCAATTCCCACACAATAAAATAGGTACTTTCCTTGGGATCCTACCTAGCACATAGAATTCCCAACCCAAAAATGCCCAAAAGTGTAAAAAAGAGGAGGTATCTAGTGTAGCCATGAAACATACTGCTTCCCACATATGTCCAAGTAGCCCTAATCATGGATGTGGTAGGGAGATGAAACATGGGCAAGAATATCAAATAAACATATGCACATAGCTTTGGAAAAAAGCATTTATTAGTACCAGTGTTACACTAGAAGGTAGAGTAAAAAGGGAAAGCATCACATCTACCTTCCTTGTCTATCCACCTTCTATACCCACACCGAAAGGTAAGCTTTCAAAAATAAACAAAATAAAATAAAAATGCAAAAGGAAGAATAAAATGTTCTTCACAATCTACTTCCTTATACATCCTATCATTGCCCCACATTGAACATGATAGATGACATCACTTAAAAACACAAGACTAGCATCATAAAAGTACACACCCTAGCCACTTCAAGATCAAAGAAATCTTGAAATCAAGATTGAAAATTCTCAAATCAAACTCCAAGAAGGAGGCACAAAACCAATAAAATAAAAGTGAACAAGAGTCACATAAGAAATCGGTGGCTAGGTCGTCAGGAAAAAAATTCAAGCTAGCCCCTCATCACATCAAAGCTCATGAAAAATGAACATAATCAAATGAAAATGCAACTCACATAAAGCATAATGACTCTCACTAGTCACCAAGAGGGAGTAGATGTTTAACAATACCTTGTGTCCAAGGACTACTAAGAACATAATTAAACTTCACATGCATCATATGCAATTTATTTTGATAATCACACATTTGTAAATGCATAATTTAATATGTAATACTTTTGCAAACTAAATTGATGATTTTCTTACTTATCATACTTGGTTACTCAATAAAACACATGAATCAACCATCATTTGACTATCTCAATAGTTAATATAAATTCACACCCTTCTTGCATCACACATGCAAAGAAATAAATACTTAAAGTTTAATTCAACAATATGCTTATTATACCATCAAGTAGACAAATTACCAATCATTCAATTAACTTTCTATTTTGATAGTCTTTAAAAGAAATAAATGTCACCTCAAAATCTTGACATACATAAGGAATATCTTATCCTTCTATGTCAAAGTAATCATAATTGGAAGACACACTATGCAACCCATGTCATCAACTCATGCAAAATAAATTAAGCTAGTTGACTTATATTTGTGTGTCTAGCATAATGAACTCAAGGCCCAAGTGTGGAACCAAGAGCTTTGATACCATATGTAAAGACTATCCCTGGAAAACCAATGCCACATCAACAATCTCCATAAAATGCAAAAAATTCAACAAGTCAACATTAGTTGATTACCTATCATTAAATTTAATAAAAATGATATATATACATATATGCTCAAATTTGAAATGAAACCATAATTCAGTTACCAAAATGCCAAGATGTACTGATTATGTCGTCCATTTTGACAGAAGCTCGAGAACCTGTCTAAGAACACAAGGACAAGATTATTGTTAAGCTTCCCCAGAATCTCTCATAACATGAAAGATACCAAACCTGACAACGAGAAAGACTAACCAAGTAAAACCAAGAGAAATAATGGAATTGTGCAATTTATTATTTTCATATTCAAAAAAATTCCACCCATCCTAAAAGGTAACATAATCCACTCATGCAACAAAAAATCAAATGAACACATTCACAATTTCTCAATATGCATTATCTACACATAGGCATTTACATTAGTTATTCCAGTAGAATATTCATTCCTTAAGAGGAGTTATCATTAGACAACATTCATAACATGTGATTATATTTGAGTTTTACAACAATTCCTAAGTATTATCTCACCATAAATCTCAAGCTTCTCTTAAAATTCTTGCTAATTTATCAGATGGAAGCATATATTCAATTCCTAAATCACTATGAGCTTTCATCCATTTGAAATATTATTATACCAAAGTAAAAACATATGTAGCATTCAAGAATTAACCAAATAGTTAATCTTTAATTTTTTTATGTTGATCAACACAATAGAATATAATACGCCCAAGATTATTTCAAACAAACAAAGTGTGCTATTAGGAAGACAATCAACACCATACCCACAATTGAAATAATTTTAGAATGTATAACAACTCCTAGTGAGCTACAATAATCTCAATGAAATGAGACAAATTTCACAAGTGTTAGATGCTAAAGGCAACATGTCTAAATTTAAAAGCAAGTTTTCATACAAAATCGAAAGATTTCACTATTTCACTAAACTTAGAGATAGTTATTGTCTACATATGTATTTGGTAATAAATAACATAAATGCAATAATTTCATGTAGAATATCACATGTTTCATTTATAAAATGTTAAATATTGAGCATAATTCGGCCAATCAATATACAAACAAATATGTCCCTATGAAGCATATAGAGTTTGTTGTATTATGAAATGTTTACACTCAAGTGCCATTTTCTCTCATTGATTTCTCAAGTGAATAATTCATTATCAATTTTTCCAAGTTATAAAATAATATTTTATTTTATTTTATAAAAGAGTTGTATTCCTTTTCTATTATAAGAGACATAGATGAATTGAAGAAGTGTCCAGAGACTACTTGTCCGGTAGGGAAAATAATTCACTAATTAGCATCGAGTCAATAACAACTGTATCATAAAAACAACACAACTTAGAAGATAGGTACATTGGTAAAATAAGTTGGAGAACTATCACCAACAATCATTCAATCTCATTGCATTTTGCATTTCCACTTGGGTGCCTTTGCACGTGTCTAAATCATTCTACACCATATTGGTTTTGGTGATTACCAAAATATGAACTATAGCTTGGATTTCTAGTTGTTGTGCTAAAGAGTTATCCTGATGTCCAAATGATGTCATGGTTTTGCAGAGATAAAGTATCAATCTTCTCAAGAATAAGGTATCAATTTCTTTCAATGAAATCTAATTGGGATGAAGAGTGATTCATTACTTTGATTTTTAAAAAATATCCTCTCAAACTCAAAAAATGGATAAGGGTTTGCTGGTAAGGAAATTGTGCAAGAAGTAAGTTTAGTGGTGAGAGGTTATGTATTTCCTATACATTCTTCAACATTTCAATGGTTATTCTAGTTCTCTTCCTTTATACGATTATTCGTGGTTCTATGCTAGTAGTTCCAAGACTAGGAAAATAAAAGAAATACTTCAATTTTTGAGATGGAGTAAATAATTATTTCTTATATTCATGAGCATAAGAACTCTAAATTTATATGTCTTCAATGACACTATAAATGTATGGGTATTCCTACCATTTTAGGCTTTGTAAAGGCCTTGGTTATGTGCCTCTCTCCATAGGGGATGTTCTTACACATATTACTCAAGCATAGGCATTGAATATACAGACCCATCAATACCAGTCTATCATGGCTATCTTATTCATTATATTCTATATTGTTTAATTGAAAGAACAAAACTAGGTTCAAGAAGGAAGTAAGAAGGAATTAGGAAGTGCAATGGATTTCTTTGCAAGCTTGCTCCCAATCCTTTCCTAACCTCCTTATAGTTTTCCCAGTACTGCCTTCCAATCTCATTCTTGGTTACCATTCTCCTCTAGAATTTTCCAACCACATCTTTTCTCCAACTTTATTTCCCAATTCTTTTGTTTCTCTCAATGGAAGATAGGTCTCCAACCGCAAGAATACATCCATTGCAAACAACAATACATTCTACCCACAGAAACGATAAATCACTAGTATAGATGACAACATTTTTAATAACTAATTTTGCACTCTGTATCCCTCTCCAATTTCCATAAGGAAAATATGCTACAACAAACAATGTAATCATGACAGCCAGACACGCAAATAACCTGCAATTGAGTTCTTGGGCTCCATAAAGATCCTTGTATTGCCCTCGTTCCTCTACACTAGTTGTGAAGTCTAATGGATTGTTGACCCCAAACTTCTTTCTTAGTTTAAAAATAGTGCTGCTTTTTCTGATTCAGCATAACTTTTTGCAATGTTTCCCAACATTTTTTTAGAGTTTTCCCAAGATTAGTTGTTATTTTTAACAAGAATACTTGAGTGTGTAACTAAACCAACTAATTTTCCTTATTTGAAATAATGAATCACAAGTTATATCTAACTAATTATGCTATCAAGAATTATAAGTCAAATTTTCACATATATGATTTTTTTTGTGAATCTATATAGTAATACACACATCAAGAATTTTGGCATATACAAGAGTGGATTGTGACATGGGGGGGGCAGTGGTGGGGGATGAGAGGGCTTGTATATACTATAAAGATGTTACTTAAAATGATAGTTATGAAAAGATTTATTGGAATATAAAATATAAAAATGTAAAAGAGTAGATACTATGCCTTTTACCTATAGAAAAAATATATGAATATCTTTAATGTATAATTTTAAACTATTATAGATTGAAAGCACGTCAACTCACCACATAATATAGTACTTTAATTATTAGGATTTCTTAATTGTTCCATTTATACCCACTTTCAATTTAATGTTATTATTTGAATGAATTATTTACTATTTAACAATTTATAAAAATGCTCTAAGCTACTTAAATGTTTTAATCCCAACTTTTAAAATGATTTTTTGGTAATTTTTTTATTTAAAAGATAAAAGGACTTTATATCTTGCAAACTTTTGTAAGGAACTCATATCATTTTTATTTGGACTTTTAATATGTTAGACTAGTTACATATATATTTTTTTTAAATATTTTATATTATTCTTTCTTAATTACTATGTTTTTTAATTCTAGTTTCTTCAATTTCACATTGTCAACATTTTCTTGAAGATTACTTAAAATGAGAAAGATAAAGAAAGTTTGTGAAAGTGAGAGGGAAAATGTGTTAATTTTATGTGAAGTATTTGAAGGATTTTTTTCACTAAAAACTTAGTTTATTTTGATATCACTTAATTTTGTATGTGAAAGCTTAATTTGTAATATTAGAACCATTCAAAATATAAAGCAGATTTGTTTTACAAAATTCTAATCTTCAAAAATATCTCCAAATATCCTAGAGTATGGAATCTTTTGTGCCTAGATATCAATAATTTGGCTTAACATAACTTCCCATATACTTCAAACAATTATATGTTTGAATACTTTTTAAACAAGAGCTCTATGGAACTTGAGTTCGTACCTTGTGCAAGAAAATAGATGAAAGAAAATTAAGAAGCATTGAAAAACTAATTATCTATAAAGTATCAAACATTTTTATCACATAGCATTTGGAAAAGTGTAACCTGATTCAATGTAAGTAAATAATATTATGCATTTTGAAGTAGGTTGAAATACCAATAACCAAATGAAATCTATGATCAACTAAAAATATTTATAAAAGATGAATCAAAGTGAACGCTGACAAGTATGCTTAAATCCTTAGAACCAATGTCATTTAAAGAAGGTGTTTTATGGTAAACTATAACTATGCACTACAAATTGCATTCAACATTGAGAAGGAAGAAATTTTCATTTTGAAATAGAATAATTATCCAACAACATAAATAGATCAACAACTATTTATTCAAAGAAATCTCATCTCTCCCACGATCATTTCATTTGGGTTAACAGACAACATTTTCCACCTTCCACATTTGTAGACATGCTAAGTCTCAAATATATTTATCCATTTAGAGATTGTGGATGTACTTTAGCAAGCCTCTATCGAGGATGTACTTAAGAAAGACTCTATTGGTGATACTTGAATGTGTAGTACCTATAAGACATTGGTGATAAAAATGTATTTCTAAGACACTGATAAGACCTAGAATGTAGAGTTAAATTTAAAGATATTGCTTTGAATTCTAATTATTAGCACTAACATTTGAGGAAGGGTTGTAATCTAATTTATTGTTTTTAAAGATGAAATCTTTATTTTTGTAGGTTTGAATTTCAATTATAGGATTATAGTATTTGGAAGATATCACCTCTAGAACATTTGAGACTATGTCCTTCATTGCATTCATAATCCTTCAATATACTATAAATTTTTAAAGAATGTCCTTTTTTGGATTGAAGCTATGCCACTTTTAACGAATGTAAAGTCATGAAGAATCCTTAGATGTAGGTAAATTCTTTCAACAATTTTATGTAAAAGAAAAAACATCATCTATTTTATTGGTGAACCAATGAAAATGGTATTCCAAGTACACTCCTAATTATGATGGTACAATCATTTAAGTCTTCTCTTAGCCCACACATGTCACAACAAAGGTTTCATATCTAGTCCACTAGATAGGGGGATTAGTATTAGTCTAAATTTTCAATGCATTGGTCTATCTAAATAAATAAGGGAGAGAGCCACCCATGATACAACAGTGAATTGGCATGGCTTCTTTCAAGGAGGTCACTAGTTCAAACCTCACATTGTCAATATAAATAAAAAATAAAAATAAAATAAATAAATAACAGAACTTCACATTACTTGCCCTCTGAGGTTAGGGAAAATCACCCCTTGAATTTAACCATGAAAATGTCCTCGTGGACCTGGTTTTTTTTACAAACCTGCACTTGTATTTTTCCATATACAATGGTCAATGACATTTGAAACTTGGTTTATTAAAAAGATAGCTCATCGTATGACAAAAAAAGACATTATTTCAACTAAGTCTCTACAATTTCAATTCAATGCACAAATCACTCATCATTTTAATTAGAAAGAAAATGTCTACAAAACCTGATAGAGAAACAATAAATTCTAACATTTGAAAGTATCGTATGGAAAAAAAAAAATTAACAAGAAAATTAGGACCAATTAAACACAATTATATGAGATTAGATGAACATCAATCTGACTCAATGCCCTTCAAGGCCAAATGAAAACAATGCTTCATTCTATGTCATCAATATATTCTTTTAGTCTCACAATTTTGAACACAAAAAAGAGGACAACATATTGTAGAGAAAATAGCTAATTAAAATGGGTGTGGCTATCCTCCCTACAAATTGTACACTTCACTAATTTTCAAAAAATCAAGAACATCATGGAATTTTTTGAAAATTTCAACATTTAATCTTCATGATCTGTGAAATTTTTAGTCGAAAACAACAAAAAAATTGGAAAAATATCACTACATTTTCATGAATCTGGAAAAAAAAAAGAAAAAAGTTCGACTTTATTTTGTCTTTAGTACATTTTGTATAAAGATTAGCATGTCCCAATTAAAATCTTTCACCTCTTAAATTGTCACTAGGCACCAAATAACTATTAGAGATTCTACTCCAAGCAAGCACCTCCTTCCCATGAACATTTGAATCATAGATTTCAAATAGTATTATAGTTAGAACTATTGCAAATGATAGTATCTACAAAATTATTTTACTAGCTTGTACTGCTCTAGCTCTTCTATTTGTAATAGAGATCATTAAAATAAATATAAAATGTAATAGAAATAATGAAACTTAATGCAAAATGGTATACTTGTCACCAAAAATGCCTTCATTCATTAGGAAAAAATAAATTAAAAATCTTAAATTCACTTTTTAAAGACTAAAAAAAGCCTTAGATTAATTTATTTATGCACAATTCTCAAATTTTGAATTAATACAAAAGTGCAAGTCTCCTAAGATAGGGAACAAGAAGACTATAATAGTTGTCCATAAATATAAGCTAGCCATATTAATGTCCAATTGATGTCACTTTTGGAAAACTAATCCTTAATTGCAAGCTTTGCCTTATGTCTACTTTAGAATAAACTACATCAATATGTGGGGGACATTAGAGAAAAGAAATACTAACACCAGACTTTTGTAATCCACAATGTTGATAAAAAAAATGACTTCAAGAAAACTCAGATAAAAAAGATTGATTTTTTTAAGAATTAATAATGAATTTTGCATTTTCTAAGGTTGATTTTTTTAAGAATTAATAATGAGTATTGCATTTTCTAAGGATTGTGTCTTATAAATTTTATTGCTCTTATGACACATCATGATATTTTTTTATAAAACAATTATAACAAAACAAACAACTTAGATTATTTTTATTGGAAGCAAATTTCAACTTTAGGAATAACCTCAAATGTGGGAGCATATCTGATTTGAAATAAGTACAAATAGAAGAGAACTAAATATACCTACAATGGAAAATATTGAAAGAACTCTTGACTGTTCTTCTGCTTGTTTGAATCTTTTTCTAGTCAAGTTCTTTCTTGAGATTATTATTATTTTTCTTTTTCTTCTTTATCTTTGATTAATTAAAAATAAAATATTTGTATCAAGATAAAATAGTTTTAAAAAATCAACTATAAAAGTTCAATGCATAGATAGTATCAATATACTTTCTCTCTTTTACATATAGACATTTTAAAAAATATATATCTTAAATACATGTATATAGAAGATATTTGCACATAAGAGTTACAATTATCTTAGATTATTTTTCTTACATATATAAACATTTAAAATATACTTCATTTATATAACTTGTTCACTTTAATACAAACTCAAATTTCAATATTAAAATGGTTTTATTATTTTTTTATTTTTTTTTATGAATAGTCCTTTTCTATTAATAAATAATATAGGGGATACAAGATCACCCTGCAAGGGTTCACAAAGCTGAAGCCAGAATCAAAAACTATTCATTAAAAAAAAATGCATATAAGAGGAACCCCTCAGGCAGCTAAAGCAGTGCTAGCTAAGGGGGGTGGTTCATCTTGATTATGAAATCCCCAGTCATCCTTGGGGTTAGCAGGAGGGTTGGGAATAGTTCAACCATCGGTAGATTCATCAAGGGCCTATTTAGTATCCTTTGTATCAGGCCATGGAGGAGAGATGGCCAATTCTAGGTGAAAAGGCCACCTTCTAGAAACTGCCCATCGAGAACTGGGAGAAGGGGTGACTAGCCAGTGCCACAATAGGGTGGGGAAACTGAGCGCTACCTCCACCCACCATCGCCACCACTGAGAGAGTGATGGAGGCAAGCCTGGGAACACAAAGTGTGCAAGTGGTAGCCTAAAGAAGTGCACATCTAGCGGTGGCCTCTAGGCATCGTGGTATCAACCGAGGCATTTGGACATACCTTGGCAATAGTACAAGGGGCATTGCCCTTGTGATTAAGAAGCTCCTGAAGGTGGGCCACCCCCAGGGCCACCTTGTTTGCTTGTACTTAAATTCACATAATTACATTATTACAAATGCATGCCTTTGTGTACATAGCGATATTTATATCAAGAAAATTTTGAGTGAAAAGAACAACATTTCTATCTTTCCATAGAGTGAAAAAAATCTCCATCCTAAATAAAAACATCATGCACAATCAAATACATAAATACAAATAAAATTATTTAAAATACAATCCCAACCTAAACTTTTCCAAACATATAAAGCATAAAATATTTCATATAAGTTAAGCCTCTCAATTTTATTTTTGATATATCGAGTTCTCAATTTTAACACTTATCTTATGTAGAAAGGAGCAGTCATACTTGGTATGTCGTCATGGTATTTTGGCCTAATGTCAACATAAAAATGCCTTCCCAACACTGTAATGTGAGATTTTGGTGAGACTCGCAGTGGACAACTGGATACCAAAAATTTGGGCTACACACTATGTATTATGCATTTTAATCAAAAATTTTGTTTTAGAGATTTTTGTACAAGAAACTCCCTAACAAGTGGCTTCTTCCTTTTTAACATCTTTTAATACTTGTTTAATCTCTTCTTTCTTAGAGGATGTCTGCTTGTAAATTTCCCCTAATTTCACGATGGGAATCATAGCATCAATTCCCATTTGTTGTATCCATTCCCTTGTTTCTTTTCCTGGTGATTGATTCTTCTTGATATCATCAATGATTTCCTTTTCAATGATAGCTTTGGGAAGGATAATTGTATCACTACATGTGGCTAATGGAATCACAGTAGATCTTTGAGTATGCCACTATTGTTTGTAATTGCTACTTTAATTGACCTTTGGTTTGTTTTACCTTTTTCCCATTTCTCTACTAATTGTTCTGCAACTATCTAGAGATTATGAACAAAATCAACGTATGATACATGACCCACTAGTATTTTTGAAAATTCAAAATCAGCAATGTTTGCATATTCCACATTCTTTTTGCAATGCTCAGGCTACTTCAACAAGGCATACTAACGAAGCAAGGTCACAACCAAGCATCCTCTATACTCCCATCCTAGCTTGTACTAGCACTTGAGGCATGGATGAGGAAAAGTAATGACTCCTATTAGCTCATTTTAAACTCATTTAATGAAATGTTATCACTTATTAAAATAATCTATAATGGGTTACCCCTATAGCCACTTAGGGCTCTAACCTCCCTTGCAAGTCATTTTCCAATGTACACATAGATTACTTACCCTAGGCTCATAAAAATACAAATCATATAATCACAATTTTCAGCTCAATCCTTTACAAGCAACTAGAAAGCACCTATAGATAAAACATAGTAATCACCTTAGTCCTTTACAAGCAACTAGAAAGCACCTAAATATCAAATCTCAATATCACCTCAGTCTTATACAAGCAACTAGAAATCACCAAAGGATAAAACACAATAATTACCTCAGTCCTATACAAGTAACTAGAAAGCATCCAAAGATAAATGATCAAAGACTCAAAGGTTACACCAGAAAAGTCACGCCATTCATCTCAGTTCTATACAAGCAACTAAAAAGCATTAACAAACAACAGATCAAATTCAACATAGAAGAAATGTGGCTACATCATAATGGTCAGGTAGAAAAGATCATATGCATAACATCATCACAAAATAAATCTCCAAGCCTCTAGTAAACATCCTAATTTGGTCAAAGTACTAAGTCAAAACCCAAAACCCACACGAAGTACATCATACATCTCATTAGAATTTAACAATTGTTGTCATAGTTCATTTGATTTTTAAAATACAAAGGTTCGATATACCATCAGGGTTTTCAATTTTCATAGTAGCAATATAACTAAAGTTTTCAAATTATAGAAATCATTACTCTCAATTAAAAAGAATTACCTTTAAAAAAGAGAGTTGAAATCCATTTATCTATCTATTTATAAATGTTTCTTTTGAAATAAAACAAGTAAATAATACCTTATAAAATAGTAAGTTGTATTTAAATATTATTATTATTTTATTAAAATGTGGTTATTTACTTTAATATTTTAATAAATAATATATATATATTATATTATTATTAATAATAAATATTAAATAAATAAATAAAACTTAATAAACTATTAATACTAATATTGATATTAATAATAGGCAAGAGCCTACAACACAATAGTAAATTGTGAGCCTCTTATTTGGGAGGTCTTGTGTTCGAATCTACTCGAGCATAACAATAATAATACTAATTAATAACAACACATAATAATAATTAATCATGGCTTCGGCCTCTTATCGATAAAAAAAAATGATATTAATAATATTAATTATTGAAAACTAATTAAAAACTTAAAAAATAGCCGCATGCGATATAATACATCATAACCCCTAATTAAAGGGATGCCACAAGGCTTGGCTACTTTGGTAGCCCACTGCCATAGTAGCGTACATTCCCTCAACAATGTTTGCTGCCTTGGCAACAACTGTTGCTTTGGCAATGTTCTGCCATCGCAACCGGGGGGGTGTTCACATCCCCCTTCTCAATTTTTTTTAATTATTATTTTAATTTATGTTTTATAAACAAAAACATAAAACACCACGCCCCCCAATAATATGTAGTTTCACTATTTTTTTTGTGATACAAAAATTATCACAGTAAATTTATTTATTGTGGTAATTTTTATTAGCATTTTTTTTAATGAATTCATGTGAAAGATTTGATAGAAGAATTACAAATAACCAATCAATTTTTACAACTCAAATCTTGATTTCTTTTCCAAACCCTACTAAGTTAAAATACAATTCTATAAAATTAACAAAATGAGGGTTTCTATATTTTCAATTCATATACATATGATTTTGAAATGAAGAACAATAAAATTCATAACAATTTGGTTTCAACCCAATTTTTTTTTTAAAAGACCATTTCATTCAGACACATAGAAGGCAGATATTTTCAATGAAAAAATTGTTGCATAAAATCCACAAGATCCTACCTGAATCTAATGCTAAACAAAAAATCCTCAAAGCTCACAAGCGAATCCTATTTCTTTCAAAAACCCTCTTCTCAAAAATTGGCTCCTCCAAATCTCGATGTTGAGAAATGAACTCTAATTTCCTAATAAAGAGTTTTCCCCCAAATTAGGGCCTTTGATTTTACAATCACATGAAATCTTTTTTCCCTTTATTAATTTATTATATTTTAATTTTCATTTGCAACCTTTTTTCAATTTAGTTTAAATACATTTATTTAAACAATTCATTTCCTCTTTCATACAATCACAAGACGTTTTTAATAAAATATTTATTAATCTAAATAATAATAATATTTAGAGTTCATTATGAAAATGAAACTCCCAGCATATATTATTATTAAATTAAATATATATGATTACACCAAAATTAGAATTTTAACTGTATCATTAAATTTAATTCTTTTATTTAATCAATTTCTCAATTAATTAGATATAATTAAATAATGATTATTCTTTATAAAAAAATTATTGAATTAAATCATTAAATTATCTTTTAATTTGATTTAATTATGACTAAAAATCACAACATACCCATAAGACTAAATACTACAACTCAACTGAAGACAGAGAACATAATCAAACTCCAAGGTCAAAATCACAAATTCAAGTCACTTGATGAGTTTGGATGGGTAAATAACTCAAATAATTGTCCTACTTTATAGGACAATTGGCTTAGGCTAGGGTTTGGACTCAAGAATTATCTCCTCACATTGACCATTGAGATATTGTAATACGGCATGCTCATCCTAGCAATTCAGGGAAGTCAATGCTCGGTACCTAGAATCTGCATAAAATTCACACATGTACATACACATATAATCTAAAATAAACATGCAATGGTGGGGAGTGGTGCATCATGTAGATCTTGACTAGCAGGTGACCATGACTCCCTCCCTCAACCACATAAGAAACGTCAATCATAAAGTAAAGCATACAATACACCATACACATGCAAGTATGGGGTAAGTATCCATAGAACTACATATAAATCATTCATCTAACTAATCATCATGAGATAATTGAATTTACTAAATGAACATGCATATGTCATAATCAAACTAATCATGAACACGTGAGATAACAAAGTTATTCATTAAATAATCAACTAAGTATGAAATAACATCTAATCAATCTTATAATGAAGTACCGATAATCATAAAATATAATATAAAAATGGCCTAAAAGAATTCAACAATACAATCTAAATAGTAAACTAGGGGTAGGCATTACAAAAGAAGATGTTAACAAGTCTCTAGAGGAGGGGATTATAGTGATTAGAGCTTCATTTAGAAGGCTTCTTTGAATGTCTTCATTTTCTTATCAATTACTTCTTTCATTACATCTGAAGACTTGTCCCTTAGCTTGGCCTTTTTTGTTTTTTACTCTTGAATCAAGTGCACAGACTTTTGGATGTAAATTATTTATTTGGGTCTTCATCATCATCTTCTCCATGAGAACTAGATTGGAAATTCATGTGAAAACTAGACACATTGGCTAAACTTTGATAGTAATAACACAAAGAGATGTGCTTCACTATCGTCCATCTTTTGTTGTATATGAATTATTGTTTCTCAAAGGCCTTTTTGCAAGACCTTCTATCCTCTTTTTCTTTATCCATTCTTTGGTCCTCTAGATAATATGTGCATTTATTTATGAACTCTCTAACTTCCTTACCATACCAATTCATAGGTGGGAGAGGTGTCAACTGGATTTTTTCAAAATACATTTGACCTATTACATTTGAATGATCATCTTCTATTCCACTTAGATATATATTTTAATCAAAAATTTACAACTTGTTCTATGGTGTGGCACATCCAATCCCTATTTCTTACCTCAAAATCATCCTCACAATTTTCCTAGAAATCTCCAATAACTAGAAGATGATGATAACTATGGGTTCAACTCTAGATTATTCTTGACAAAGTCTTTAATGTCATATGAGAGTCTCATGGTGCCAATTTGTATAGATTGATTTTCACTAAAGATCTCTCCATAGCTTGAGCATCTATGAAGGACTTGCAATTAAAGTAACTTTGACCAATGGAAAAAAAAATGATATCATTCTTCCTCTCTCTACATTGTTTGTGAAAAACTACTAATTTCTTGCATACCTCAATGAGTATAGGTTTGTATTTAGGATTCATTGGTAACTTAAAAGGATATCCATGGAACCCACTAACCTACAAATATGTGAACCTTTGGAATTGAATAAAATAGCCTCTAAATTATTTAATCAAGATTGCAACCTCTGATGAAATTCTAATCCCAATGTTCCCTTGGAGTGCCCTCTCAGTCAACTCAGTGCACCTACAATAATGGGTTATACTTTTTTGCCTAAACTGACACTGAACTATGATTTTCAAGAAAAATTTCACGTTCATATGCAAATTTCCATTTAATGGTTAGGAATTTGAAGATGAAGTAAATTAGAGTCTTTTAGGATTTTTTGTGTAGAATCCAAAAAAAATTTAAATTTTTTTAAAAATTGATTTGATTGAATTATTTTTTCTCCCGCGAAAATTGGTATGTTATCAAACACCTAACTTTTAAAAAGTGACATTGTTTTTGATACACAACTTTTTTTCTACAATAGATATCAATGTGATTCTTTCAAATTTAGTTTGTTAACATCCATACCAAAACCATGGAGGTGATTTGTTGTCTTTATCCTTAGTATTTCATATTATATCATATTTTAAAGTTGACCTAACATGATTTTGGACATACATAGCTTTTGACACATGTAACTTATTATATATTTACCTGATTTCAAATATATTTTTTTATTGAAAGAGGACTTGAATACGAAGACCATAGTTATTTTTCAAATTTTTTATCTCTTAGTTACTATTTTGCCATGAGTGTCCAATATATAGGTTTATTTTTTATAACAAATCTCTGTTCAATTCACATGCAAAAATGTATATTTAAAAAATTCAAAATGTAGCAAATTCATAGTCATTAGAAAGTTCATTTAGAGTACTTCTATCATGCAAAAGGACACGTCTTTAGTGCTCCATCTAAACTTGGTAATGGAGCCTAGAAGCCATGAAATCATCGTAAACCTTCTCCCACTTCAAAAAAACCAAAATTTTCTTAGTTTTATTGAAACTAAGTTTCTATCGAAATAAAAATCATTAGTTTCGATAGAAACTAAAGTTTCTAGTTTCTATCAAAACTAGAAACCTCAACCATGCGGGTTAATGGGGATGAATCTAGTTTCAATGGAAACTAGAGCAAGTAGTTTCTATTGAAACTAGAGCAAGTAGTTTCGATCGAAACTACTTACTCTAGTTTCAATCCATAGTGATTGCATCATACACTCAATAAATGTTTGCAGCTCACTTCTAGTTGGAGCTAAGGGTGGAAGTTGTATATTTAAGTAGTATGAAAAATTGAAGTGGTTATTCTAATCTAGAAAAGTCTAAACCACTCGCAAGTCCTTTCTAATTATGCAGAAGGCAGAAAGTACATTGAAACTACACTATGAATCCAGGGCCCTAGAGACTATAGGATCAATAGATGTGGTTGTTGTGATGAGCAAAAACTAATCATGGTGTCCAACTGCAAAGATTCTAGGGTCATTCTCTCCATCGCTAACAACTTTATTATTATGATAATAATGCTATCTACTTTGATAATTGAGGACAACATGATCTAAGACCAACAACTCTCTTAATATCTAATAGTATTTATTACAAGCCCTCATAAGCAATAAAAAAATGATAATAATAACATCAAACAATGCACTTTCTCAAAAGAAGATCCTAATCTTGCTTTGCTATTTCTTCATCTTCTTCTTCTCCCTGCCTTTTTTATTGTCAAAGGGATAGTTGTGCACTCTATGTCCAAAAATATTCTTTCCTATCACACAATCACACTATGCTTATCTAGTCTTGAAAGAAAAATATGTGCCAAAGCACCATCAATTACGCCATAAGAACACTATAACCCATGTCACATTTGAGCAACACAATCTTTTTTAGAGATATATTATGAGATAAATCTTTGGAGGTATGCCTTAAGGATTATCATTGAATATATTTCTCTGGATCCTAGATTTGATAGGATCAAAACACATCATTTTGTTCTGCATAACCACTTTAGGCATGGAATCAAAATATCCTTTCCTTTTATCTTTTCACCTCCATGAGCAAGGGTATCGAGGGTTTTAAGAGGAAACCTATTGCTAACCCAGCCCTTCACGAGGGATTACTCCTCTTGGTCTATGAGTATCTGAAGACTCAAACTAGGGGAAAATCCCTCGATGATACTAGGTGTGCTTCTAAGGAAACTGGGAGTTCAAATTCTAAGGATGTGTATAGAATAAAATTGGAAGAAGAGGACAATGCTTCCTCTAAAGGTAAAACCCCTAAGGAAGAAAGGAAAGTTACTCCTTCTACCCACATTCCCTGTAGAAAGAGTCCCAAAGGCTTACCCCCCATTCCCCCTAAGTCTAAGCCTCAAGAGGAGGATGAGGATAATGATAAAGAAGAGGATACAAAATTGAAGGAAGAGAAGAAGGGGGAGGATGATGAGAAGGAGGAGGAGAAGGGGAGGCAAAGTGAAAAGGAGGAGGAGGATTTAGCTGGCATGTCAAGGAATCCCAAGAAAAGGAAAGCAGATGAGGCTTTGTCATAGGAAACCAATGACCACATTCCTGAGACTCCACACCTTGGCCCCTCTATTTTTTCATCTAAGGAGAAGATAGAAATTCTGAGGAAAGAGAGTGGGGAGGTGATAACAAAAAATAGGAGGAGGTCTTGGAGGAATTTTACCATGAATACTACAAAATTGGGGATAGTTAGGGAGCCGATGAGCCTCCAAGTGATGGAAGACAACGATGGCAAAGCCCACTTTGATGAACTCATTGACCCTGCTCTAGTTGTTATATCTAATAATGTGAGGGAAACTAGGCTTAATCTTTTGACCAATGCACAGAATAGCATGATAGACAATTTTTGGTCTATCAAATGGTTGTTCCATGAAATTGAAGACCTTAAGGGGAAAAAAAGCTAGGAAGGAAGCCAAAGTATTAGCAGTGACTAGGGGTAAAATGAAGAGAAGAGAAGCTAAGATAGAAGCCAATGGCACTACAACATCCAAGGACACAATGCGAAGCAGGAGGACAGAATCACCAAGGTTGACCAAAGAGTCCAAAGGATGGAGTTCTCCCATCAGAACCTAGCTAGTCAAGTGATTGCCACATTGAACACCTTGAATGAGAATATTAACAGTTTGGGTGAGTCACTAATGAGTGCTAGATTTGGTAGGGAAAAGATGAAGAAGGCCAGCTTGGACATTGAGCAAGCTAAGGATGATTTCGAAGAAACTAGGGATCCGATGAATGCTCAAAACTAGGACCAGGAGGATGTAGACAACTAGAAGACCAATGAAGCTACAGAGGCCCTGCAAGTTCTAGATAGGGAAAATTAATAGTTAGTGCTTCCTTTTTGTCTCGTCTTTTACTAGTGTAGCTGGTTTTTCTTTTTCTAGTGTAGCTAGTTTTTTGTATCCTGGCCATGGGCCTATCATTTGGGTTTGGCTTTTGATAAGAAGATGCATTGTAGCTGGACTTTTCTTTATATTTCTATTTCAGATATGTTGTAAAAACTTTTGGGTTTCAGGATCCCTATAAAACCTGTTTTACTTAATCAAAAACACAATCTTTTTCGAATGACTTCCTATTAGCACTAAGTATATTCTATTTAATAGATCTAAAATATTTGGAAGAATATATAATTGTTTGATTCCTTCAATGAGAGATATGAGGGAATTTTAAGTGATTTCTCTACACTAGTAAGATTTCTAGAAAACCAAAGAAGAGAAGTGATAAAAGAACATCAACTAGTCCTAGTAATGCATCAGAGAATCCAGATAAGGTCAATTATGGTCATCTCCCTAAAAATTTAAAGTTTAAATAATTTGTTTCAAACTCCCCTGCCTCAATACGTAATTAAGACAAGCAAAATCCTTTCCTATTAGTAGAAAACAATGGAGCATGTGCAATAATACATACCCACTTTACTTTAAAACTATACTATCTAAATAAAATGGTCTATATAAATCTATTTATTCAAAAGATGCATTGTGAAATTCAGCAATATAGCACAATTAATATCTTCAACATGGAAAATGGACATGCAACTATTAAAAAAAAAAAAAACTTCAAACCATCCAATACTCTTTATCATTTGACATTCAGGTGGTGTAAAGTGCTCTTAATAATAAAACTTTGTGCAAACATTTTATGTTTTCAATTTATGTAAAACTAATAAACTATAGAGAAAGCTTTTAAAACTTTGATAGAATAGATTGATAAGCTTCATGAACAACCTTATGTTGCTAATTTTCCATTAAATAATAAGTTCTTCAAAAAAAAGCACTATAAGGTCCAAAGATATATCAAAGTTTGCATCTTCAATTTGAAAAAATGACACAAGACCAAAAATATATCTAAAACAAAATTTACATCAACACCCATGTATCCTAATGCCTCACTACTAGATGTATCTTCAAAATGTATGTAAAAATCTAATTTGGCCATTTCTAGGCACTAATGTAGTCTTGTAACACTGCTCTTATCTTAACAAATGTTAGTAGGTTTTTGAAGATAGTATAAGTACATGTGGACTAGGTTGGGAGATAAAGTTACTTCTAGTACTCCTTGATTTTACAAATTTACAAATTCATACATAGGTAAAACTATAAGATAACATCTTACATTCTTAACACAAAAGAATGGTACTCGAAAATTAGTAATCAACTAGGTTCTTATGCTATAATATGTTTATACACATAGCACACATCATTTCTTACTTATTATGTTATATATTTCTTTACATTAGACACTTGATCATGTTCTACATAACGTCTTTAGGAGATTGGGTGTATGGTTGAATTGTATCATGCTCTATATGTTATTCTAAATTTATTATTTGTACTTTCAATACCTTGTTTATAATATTTTGATTATTAGTAGTTCTTAAGCTAACCCATAATACCTTATATATGTGTGTTTACTCTTCTTGGTGTGTCTTATGGATGAGGGGAGGTAGTCACAATTGCTTCCTCATGAAATCTATCCTCTTTCCTTTCTTGTCAATGTTTGTGTATATGTGTGTGTGTGTGTACATACATGCATACATGCATATATATGTATATGTATATACATCTATATACATATACATATACATAGATGTATATGTATATAAATGTATATACATATGCATATATATATATATATACATATATATATATATATGTATATGTATATATGTATATGTATGTATATGTATGTATATACATATACATACATACATATATATATATGTATATATACATATACATATATATATATATGTATGTATGTATATGTATATACATACATATACATACATATACATATATACATATACATATATATATATATATATATGTATATATATATACATATATATATATATACACACACACATATATATATATGTATATACATATATATATATATATGTATATGTATGTATATGTACATATGTATAGATATATATATATACACATATATATACATATACATATATGTATATGTATATACTATTGGAAATGATTGAAAAGATCATACATTAAAATTAATGGAAATAGTAAAAAATGTTCTCAATCATTGTTTTGTCATTGATGTCAAAATTGCTACTTGCAAGAATGACAATTGCTTTAGTGATCCAAATACTATCAATTGGTTGATTGACAAGGAGGAGGCAATCGATAAGATGTAACTAGAACACATAGAGAAAGGTTGAAGTTATGATGTTGTAATGAAGTACAAGGATCAACTAAGCCATTGATGAAAAAGTGTATTGATGACATACTCTAAGACACAGAGAATGGGCACACTGAAACGTATCAAAAATGTAAGATTTTAGCTAAGTCATTTGTGAAGCCTAACTAAGTCTATTAGAGAGGAAACCAAGCTAGCTAGTCAGTGCCAAACATATTCCTAGTTGAAGCCGAGCAAGTTCAACCTTAGTAAGTGCCGAGTGATCTTCAAGTGCCGAGCAGATACAAATGCCGAGTCAAGAAACAAGTGTTGAGCAGATACAAGTGTCGAGTCAAGAAACAAGTGCCGAGTAGATATAGGTGTCGAGCAGATACAGGTGTCGAGCAGGATACAAGTACCGAGTAACACAGAGGTGCTGTGCATCAGCAAAACAATAATGTCAAGTTGCTACATTATTTCAAAGATCGAAGATTTGCCAAATCTGAGCTGACAAGGTTGTTATCTAGAATTTTGTGAATTAAATAGAAGATAAGAGTGATGAGCTGGTGGCACATAACATTATGTAAAATGTTTTTAGAGAACCCAACTGGACTTTAGATGAAGTTTCTAGATAAGAGCAAGATATGGGGTAGATACATTGTACCCTACCTAATCCACCTAAAACCCTAAAATTGGAGAGAAAAAATTGAGCGGGAAAGGGACTCCAGATTTCTATTTAAGGAGTCATAAGGTCACAAAGCAAAGTGTGAGAGAGATCAAGCATGAAAGCATAAAGTGTTGAAGAAGGTGCTAAGGAGTAAGAGAGCACAGTTACTCTGCTTCAAAAGATGACCACAGATATGGTTGCATTGGTATGATGAGTAAGAAGACTCAAGGAGATGAAGCTTGAGATGAAAAGTTGTCAAAGCTGAAGTGATTAAAAGCTAAGCAAAAGGACTGAACTGAAGTGTGATATGAAATCTGCAAAATATGTTGTAAGTTGTATCAAATCAAAAAGCCATTATTGTTACTCTCTAGCAATTGTAACAGATAGTTTGAATCCTATAGACTTAGGTTGGTTAAATAGTCATGTTATAAATCCTTTAACAGGGTGACATTCCAAGTGAATGTTCTAAAGTCCTTTGACTAGGCTCATTCCTAACAATATGGTGAAATCCTCTAACAAGGTCACATTTAACAGTGTGTTGTAAGCCTTTAACAGGGCAGGCTTTTAACAGGGCATCACTTGAGAAGAGTGAGAATTAAGTAGCATGTTACTAGTGGTTTTTTCCAAATTGGGTTTCCACGTAAATCATTGTATCATGTGTTGATCTTGCATGTTTTATCCCTGTAGATTGATTTACTGTAATTTGCTAAGATGATTTATTTAAGTTTGAATGGATGAAAAGTTTATGGGCTCACTATAATTTGAGAAAAAGTATTATTAGGGCATTTAGACCTTGAATAACTGATTCACCCCCCCTCTCAGTTATTCTAAAGAATTCTAACAATTGGTATCAAAGCCAAACTGTTGATTCAGTTTAAAGGGACTAGAAGCAAAAAAGATCAAAATGCCTAAGAGAGAAGTTCCCAAGCTCAACAAAGACAACTTTGTTGCATGACAGAATTTGATGAAGCTCCATCTTGGATCCATAGGATATTATGCCCAAAATTAAATTGTTACTGAACATGTTGATCCAGCTGGTACTCTTACTACAGAAGATTTGAAAAATAAATAGGAAAACAATTAGACAATGTTGGAGATTGCTTCAGCACTCAACTATGCTGAATTCGATGATATCAAAGGATGTGACATTGCATTCAAAATGTGGAAAGTTGTATCAGGCATCTATGGAGGAGATCAGAATGTCCAAAGTGAAAAAAGAGAAAGCCTCAGAGGAAAGTTTGATGATATGAAAATGGAGGAAAGTGAGAATGTTGCTCAATATGGCTCTAGAATAAAGGAAGTGGTAAGTGCAATAAGATGTTTGAGTGGTCAATTGGATGAAGATATTGTTAATAGTAAGCTCTTAAGAACCTTGCTCCCTATCTATGCTATTAGAGTATCAGTAATACAAGAACTAAGATGTGTACCAGGAAACAATTTAAGTTTTGAAGGAATAGTGGGTAGACTCATTGCATTTGAGTTATCTAACTTTGACAACTACAAACCTGAGAATGTTGAATCTGCTTTCAAGGCCAAGCTATCACTAAAAGATGCTGAACAGGTGAAACCAAAGAAAGGAAGAAAAATGAAATATGTATCCAGTGATAGTAGCACTGATGAGGAAGATGTGGAACAATTGGAAGCATTGCTAGCTAGAAGATTTCACAGAGGCAAAGGAAAATTCAAAGGTAAGATGTCTATCATTTGTTTCAATTGCAATGAAGTAGGACATATTTCTGCAAGGTGTACACAGAAAAAGGATTATAAGGAAGGCAAAAAATATAGATGAGAAGATGATAAGAGAGATTACAAAGATAAAGGCAATAAGTGTTATATTGTTGAAGAGAATTATGATGATCATGATGATGAAGTTGTTTATGTAGCCATGAAGGACCAATCTAATGAAGAAGAACCTACAACAATGGTAACAAGTATGAACAAAAATGACAGATGGATCATAGACAGTGGATGTTCGCATCACATGACAGGAGACAAAAGTAAGTTTGTTAACCTTACTCAGTATGATGGAAATAGTGTTAGATTTGGTAATAATGCTCCATGTCAAATAAAAGGAAAAGGCTCCATTAAGCTTACAGAACAAATTTCATGTGATAATGCATACTATGTTGAAGGATTAAACTACAATTTGCTGAGTGTCTCACAGTTAGGCAATGTCGGATGCAAAGTAGAATTTGGAAACAAAACTACAAAAAACTATGGTACTGATGGTAAATTGATAGGAAAAGGAGATCAAAAAAGAAGTAATCTGTTTTACCTTGATATGGATGATGTTTCTTGTTTTGCTGCAAAATTTGATGATGAATGGTTATGGCATAGAAGGCTATGTCATGTCAACTTTGACAATCTGGTCAATATTAGTAAAATAAAGAAAGTCAGTGGTTTACCTAAATTGAAGAAACCTAATAATATCATGTGCAAACAATGTCAGCTAGGAAAGATGACAAAGTCAAGTTTCAAAAGTAAAAACTATACATCTAAAGAAGTACTTGAGTTAGTCCATACTGACTTATGTGGTCCAATGGAAGTACAAAGCTACAAAGGAGATAAATATATAATGTTGTTTGTTGATGACTATTCCAGGATGATGATTGTTATGTTCTTAATTCAAATGTTTAAGTGGTATGTGGCTAGAGTTGAAAAGGAAACAAGAAAGAGTTTGAAATGCCTGAGATTAGACAAAGGTGGTGAATTCACATCAAATAAATTTGAGATATTTTGTAATGACAAAGGAATCAAAAAACAAATGTCAGCTCCTAGAACTCCCCCACAAAATGGAATTGTTGAGAGAAGAAATAGATCTGTGATTGATTGTGCCAGAACACTAATGATGGAAAAGACTGTTGCTCTAAAATACTAGAGAGAAGCTGTAAGTGTAGCTGTTCGTACACTAAATCGTGTACAAGTCAAGAAAGGTACAAATACAACACCTTTTGAATTATGGTACGGTCACTCACCCAATGTAAAATATTTCAAAGTATTTGGTTGGAAATGATTTATCCTTAAAGATGCTAGAAATGGACAATTTGATGCAAAATGTGATGAAGGCATATTCCTTGGTTACTCCACTAGAAGTAAGGCATATAAACGTTTGAATACTAACACTAACAAGATTGTGAAAAGTGCAAATGTAAACTTTGATGAACACATGGAAGTCCAAGCTAAAGAACCAAAGAGAATGGATAAATATAGAACTTTTGTGTATTCTTATGAAGGAATAACTGTTGATGAGGATGTTGTCAATCAAATTGGGATTCAATAGCAAATTTCAGTTTCAGCCGACTCACAACCAGTGAATGTTGAGTTACATTCAGAAGCCAAGTTGCAAAATGAAAGAAATGCACAATCTAATCTTGAAAATAGTACACATGAAAGAGATGAAGAACAACCTGACAACTCAGTGCATAGTGACCCTGAATTTGAAAGATCAAACATGGAAACAAGGATAGAACCAAGATTATCCAAATATGTAAAAAGACATCACCCTGTTGAATAGATAATTGGTGACAAAGATGCAAGACCAATGACAAGGAATAGACTAAGACATGAATCATGTCTGATCAGTAAACTTGAACCTAAGATAGTATATGGTGCATTATAAGATGATGACTGGTATAAAGCTATGGAAGAAGAGATTGATCAAATAAAGAAGAACAAAACTTGGAGTTTGGTTCCTAGACCAGTTGACAAGAATGTGATTAGCACCAAGAGGGTATTCAAAAACAAGTTAGATGAGAATGGTGAGATTACTAGAAACAAAGCTAGACTAGTATGCAATGGTTATGCTCAAGAAGAAGGATTAGACTATGGGGAAACATTCACCCCTATTGCTAGAATGGAGGACTAAGAACTTTACTTGCATATGCTGCATATAAAGGTCTTAAAGTCTATCAGATGGATGTAAAGTCTGCTTTTTTAAATGGTATATTGGAAGAGGAAGTCTATATTGGACAACCAAAGGGATTTTTTGATGAGAACAATAGGGATATGGTTTGCAAATTACATAAAGCACTCTATGGTCTGAAACAAGCACCCAAACCATGGTATGAGAGACTTCACAAGTATCTAGTGCAAATAGGATTTGAAAGAATTGATGATAACAACAACATGTACATCAAATCAAAAGAAGGTAAGGATATTATTGTATCTAAAATCTTTGTGGATGACATAGTTTTTGGAGGAAAGGAAGTGCTTTGAAAAGGCTTTGCTGATAAAATGAAACATGAGTTTGAGATGTCTATGTTTGGAGAAATTAATTTTTTTGTTGGATTGAAAGTACATCAACTAAAACATGGTATATTTGTGACACAATCAAAGTATATCAAAGAGATACTTAAAACGTTTGGATTGGAAGAATCCAAACCAGTCAGCACACCAATGGCAACAAGAAATAAGTTATCCAAAAATGATGTATCAGCTGAAATCAATCAAACAATGTACAGATCCATGACTAGAAAACTACAATATGTTGTACATAGCATACTAGACATAGCATTAGCAGTTGGAATAGTGGCTAGATTCTTTGCTAATTCCAAAGAAAATCATCTCATAGCAGTAAAAAGAATAATGAGGTATCTCAAAGGAACTGACAACTTTGGTCTATATTACAAAAAGAATGAGAAGTTTGAGCTCAATGCATATACAGATGTAGATTGGGGAGGCAACATTGATGACAGAAAAAGCACAAGTGGAGAGCATTATTTTTAGGTAAAAGGCTAGTTACCTGGACTAGCAAGAAACAAACATGCACATCCTAGTCCACTACAGAATCAGAATACGTGGCAATAGCAGTCAATTGCACAAACATTGTGTGGCTCACACATCTATTGAAAGGGATGAAAGAAGAGGTAACCAAACCTGTGATATTGTATTGTGATAATACAAGTGCTATAAAAATATCCAAAAATTTAGTAATGCATGCAAAAACCAAGCATATTGCAATCAAGTATCACTATGTCAGAGAATTGGTAGAAGACAAACAAGTGAAGTTGGAGTACATTCACACAAAGGAACAAACTGCAAATATCTTCACCAAACCATTGCCCAAGGATGCTTATGAATATCTTAGAGGCAAGTTGGGGTAATGCCCCTAACTCAAGTAGTGTAAAGCAACAAGGAAGTTGCCTTGCATCAATAAAAAAAATAAAAAAATTAAATCATTGAAATAACTGAAGAATGATGCAGAGGATGACAGCAAGAGCAGAAACTCCAAATCAGTCACAAGCATGGTGACAGAGGGAGAAGATATCAAGAGCCAAAGCTTAAATTGTGCATGTTAAAGATGCTACATCTTTGGCATTTGTGTCAAAGAGGGAGAAATATGCAAAAAACTGATCAATACAAAGCAAGAGGGAGATATATATGAGAGAGGGAGATATATGAGATCAGTAGTAAGGATGCAGCAGTCAAGAGGAAGACACGGAAAGAAGCAAAAAACATATATAATTTTGGTGGTAACAAAGTTGATCAATTGATCAGTTTGGTTTGCCATCAATGCCAAAGAGGGAGATTGTTGAAAATGATTGAAAAGATCATACATAAAAAGTACTGAAAATAGTAAAGAATGTTCTCAATCATTGTTTTGTCATTGATGTCAAACTTGCTACTTGCAGGAATGAAAATTTCTTTAGTGATCCAAATACTATCAATTGGTTGATTGACAAGGAGGAGGCAATCAACAAGATGTAACTAGAACACATAGAGAAAGGTTGAAGTTATGATTTTGTAATGAAGTACAAGGATCAACTAAGCCATTGATGAAAAAGTGTATTAATGACATACTCTAAGACACATAGAATGGGCACACTGAAACATATCAAAAATGTAAGATTTTAGCTAAGTCATTTGTGAAGCCTAACTAAGTCTATTAGAGAAAGAGCCAAGCAAGCTAGTCAATGCCGAACAAATTCTTAGTTGAAACCGAGTGATCTTCAAGTGATGAGTAGATACAAGTGTCGAGTGATCTTCAAGTGCCGAGCAGATACAAGTGCCAAGTCAAGAAACAAGTGCCGAGCAGATACAAGTGCTGAGTCAAGAAACAAGTGCCGAGCAGATACAGGTGCCGAGCAGATACAGGTGCTGAGTAGGATACAAGTACCGAGTAACACAAAGGTGTCGAGCATCAATAAACCAATAATGCCAAGTTGCTACATTATTTCAAAGATCAAAGATTCGCCAGATCTGAGCCGACAAGGTTGTTATCTAGAATTCTGTGAATTAAATAAAAGATAAGAGTGATGAGCTGGTGGCACAGAACATCATGTAAAACATTTTTTGAAGAATACAAGTGGACTTTAGACAAAGTTTCTAGATAAGAGAAAGATATGGGGTAGATACATTGTACCCTACCTAATCCACCTAAAACCCTAAAATTGGAGAGGAAGAATCGAGCGGGAAAGGGACTCCAGATTTCTATTTAAGGAGTCATAAGGTCATGAAGCAAAGTTTGTGAGAGGTCAAGCATGAAAGCATAAAGTGCTGAAGAAGGTGCTAAGAAATAAGAGAGCATAGTTACTCTACTTCAACAGATGACCACATATATGGTTGCATTGGTATGATGAGTAAGAAGACTCAAAGAGACGAAGCTTGAGATGAAAAGTTGTCAAAGCTGAGGTGATTAAAAGCCAAGCAAAAGGACTAAACTAAAGTGTGATCTAAAATCTGCAAAATATGTTGTAAGTTGTATCAGATCACAAAGTCATTATTGTTACTCTCTAGCAATTGTAATGGATAGTTTAAATCCTATGGACTTAGGCTGGTTTAATAGCCATGTTATAAATCCTTTAACAGGGTGACATTCCAAGTGAATGTTCTAAAGTCCTTTGACCAGGCCCATTCCTAATAGTATGGTGAAATCCTCTAACAAGATCACATTTAATAGTGTGTTGTAAGCCTTTAACAAGGTAGGATTTTAATAGGGCATCACTTTAGAAGAGTGAGAATTAAGTAGCATGTTATTGGTGGTTTTTCCCAAATTGGGTTTCCACGTAAATCACTATGTCATGTGTTGATCTTGCATGTTTTATCCCTGCAGATTGATTTACTATAATTTGCTAAGATGATTGATTTAAGTTTGAATGGATGAAAAGTTTATGGGCTCACTATAATTTGAGAAAAAGTATTATTAGAGCATTTAGACCTTGAATAACTGATTCACGCCCCCCCCCCCCCCCCCCCCTCTCAGTTATTCTAAAGAATTTTAACATGTGTGTGTGTGTGTGTGTGTGTGTGTGTGTATACATATACATATGTATAGATATGTATATGTGCATCTACATATACATATACATATACATTTATACATTTATACATATATGTATATGTATGTATATGTATAGATATGTATATGTACATCTACATATACATATCTATATAATGCCTTATATATGTGTGTTTACTCTTCTTGGTGTGTCTTATGGATGAGGGGAGGTAGTCACAATTACTTCCTCATGAAATCTACATGATGTCGCACTCCTCCTTCCTTTCCTGTCAATGTTTGTGTATATGTGTGTGTGTGTGTGTGTACATACATACATACATACATACATACATACATATATAGATATATATATATATATATATATATATATATATATATATATATATATATATATATATATATATATATATATATATATATATATATATACATACATACATCTATATACATATATGTATATGCATATAGATATGTATATGTATGTATGTATATACATATGTATATGTATATGTATATGTAGATGTAGATGTACATATACATATCTATACATATGTATATGTATATGTATTGGATCTTGTTAGTTGGTGATGCAGGTATAAGGCACCACTTCACCTAGCTACACAAGTCTAAGTGTGCCTCAAAATCCTCAAACCAATTGTTTTCAAAAGGATATGGAACCATGATCCATATATGCATCCTTATATCCTTAGAAATATAATAGGAAGTTAATCACCTAGTCTGGGGGTTATATTTTTGTCATTTGTTTTGATGGTTTGATCAGTAGATTCTGGTATTTAGAATTATGTGTTCATGATCTGGATATTTGTATTTTCATATAAATTTTCTATAATATTTGTTTGGTATATTTATATAAGCATATTGTGTGCACACATAGATACCTATATAAATATACATTATTACATAGTTAATGCATTTAAGTATTTGTGTATATTATAAGTTTTTTGTAATTGATTTATTTATACACTTAGATGTAAAGAGAAATATATTAGAATATTAAATTAAAGAAATTAAAAGGGATAAAATAAAAAATTTTAAAAAAAGTATCTAGAAGAGTAGTTATATTATTCATTCAAGAGATAAAGGTAATATGTGTTACCCATTTGGAAGAATATGAGATCAAAACATAACTACAAAGGCCAAAATAAAAAATTGGTTATGAAGTATGACAGAGGGTATTTTCATCATTTTTGGACCTACTATTCATTACATACCCCTAAAATAGCCTTAATTAACCCCTAATATGCCTAAAACACTTGTAAAATGGTAGTTAATTGTATAAACTAAGGCAATTTTGGATTTTAGAATTATTTTTATTTAAAAGGGTGGTATCTTTTCCCCTAAAGGGGTATAAAAGCTATTAAAGAACATATATATGTGGTGTAAAATCTAAACGTGAAGGGGGAGGATGGCTAAAAGGTAGAAAAGAGATTGGTTGCACTTTTATAAATCTTTTTATGGAGAAAAATTAATGTTATGTGAGGGAGAGTTTATGAGTATACTTCATTAAGAATTTGTATGTTTATTTCATTTTAGAGAGAGAGGTAATGTGAGAATTTGAAGGATTGGGAGAGGGGATTATTTTTGTGGAATTGATTACTCTTAAACCATATGTGCAGGAGCATCCAGAGGTATAAGGGCAATCTTGTGTCACCCAAAAAAAATGTACTTAGACTTAGTTTCTATTTCATGTGTTTTCATTTCTGGGTACCCATTTGGGTCAAATAAAGGTTCCAACTCTCACAGTTCCACTATCAGTGTTCTAGGTTAGAGTTTTTAATCACCTTGGGATACATGTAAATGCCAAAAAAAATAGGAGTATGTAATTCAGCCATCATTTTGGTGAACTAGAAGATGTAAATTGGTCATAAGATTGTCATTGTAATTTAAAGCATTCCAGAAAAAGAATAAGGTCAAAAGGCCCCACGGTTTGGAAGTTATCGCAGTTTTTTGATTTTTGGAGACCTAAGAATGCTTCAAAGTCAGGTTAGGGGCATTAAATGACTTTGAACAAGGCCAAAAAATGGGGGATGAGCAAAGCCTATCCATAGGGCTATAGAGCGCTTTGAGAGCTTCTGAAAATGTAAATGGTTCATCAATCGAAGCTACGGTTCAAAAGTTATGCCTCCCGAAAGATCGATTATCGTTTCTAGATTCTTCTAATTTTGTGCCGACTTCTAATGCAACTTCTAGAGCCTTCTATTTGGTCGGTGGATGCCAACTAGCACTTTCTAGAATGTATACCTAATCCTTAACCCTTTGGGGTCTATTTAAGAACATTTCTAGCATTGTAAAAGGCAGTTCAGAGTGGAGTTTGAGAGAAGGTACTAGGAGAAGAATTTATCTCCAGATTTATGCTATTTTAAGCCCATAGGGCATGTTTTGGAGTCTATTTCTCTGTAATATGTGTACTAACATATTTTTATAGTTAATAAAATTTTCCCTTTCCTATTGTGTCCATTCTATGCTTGGTTTGTGTCCCCATCAAGTGGTATCAGAGCTGATTTTCCTGAGTGTGTAGACAGAGTGTCAACTATGAGACAGTTTGCACCAGGACTGTGTGGTTGTGGGTTTGAATTGAGAAGATGCCTCCATGAAGAGAGCATGGTGGAAGGGCCAAAGCTATTAATCTTGAGGAGGTTCGAGCCCTCCAAAGGCAGGTTCAAGCGTTGCAGGAGGAGCTTCATAGAGGAACAAATGTTACTGCAAGTGACGAAAGTGAGGACGACAATGAAGAAGAAGAGATTGGACCAGAAGGGGAAGTTGATGGGGAAGTTCTGAATCAAGCATAGGATAGGCTTTTTAGGGCCATTAATAAGTTTGGGAAAAGACCTACGATTGATGTGGGTGTATTTTTACGAAATCTGAAACCAGATGAGTTGATCGACTGGATCAATAAACTAGAAGAGTACTTTGAGTATGAGGATATGACGGATCTAGATAGGGTTAAGTTTGCAAAGGCCAAACTAAAAGGCCATGCCAAAATCTGGTGGCAAGAGGTTCAATTGGAAAGAAACAGAAGAGGAAAGGAGAAGATCACAAGGTGGGATCGTATGGTGGACAAATTGAAGAAGCAATTCATTTCTATTGATTATGAGCTTGATTTGTTTAAGAAGATGCATGGGTTAAAGCAAGCAGGAAAATCAATCCAAGAATATACAGAGGAGTTTCACCGACTTCTAATTAGAGTAGCGCATGCAGAAGCAAATAAGGAGAAGGTTGCTTGTTATATCAGTGGGTTGCGACCTAGCATCCAGGAGGAATTAAGTCTAGTAAGAATGACCAGTTTTGAAGAGGCATATCAATTTTCCTACGAGTTGAAGAGAAGCTAAATAAGTGGTTTGAAGGGAGACAAAGAGGGTGTGGTCAAGGAGGAAGGGGTAGTGGTAGGTCATCTAGAGGCTGAAATGAAACCCAAAAGAAGAATGAAGATGTGGGTACTAGCAGGAACTAGAGGAATGAGGGTTTCAACCACTCCCATGATCAAGACTTTGGAAACCAGAGAGGAAGAGGTAGAGGACATGGACAAGGAAGAGAAGGCAATGAAGAAGGTCATCGTGCCTTTGAATGCCCTCAATGACAAAGAAGGACAAATAGGAGAGTTGAGGGTCAAGCTAGGGTTGCTCATGTGGATGAGGATGCACAATCATCACATTCAGAGGATGCAAAAAGAGGAGAGACTTAGGTAAATGAAAGGGTCCTAATAAGTGGTGAGATTGAACTAGGACAAAGAAGGAGTCTATTTCATACCAGGTGCAAGTGTGAGGATAAATGTTGTGATGTGATCATTGATGGTGGTAGCACTGATAACTTGGTATCAGAGGGTATGGTCTCTAAGCTGAAGCTCAAGAGGGAGGAACACCCTTAGCCCTATCAGATTTCTTGGGTGAAAGATGATTATAAGGTCCTGGTAAGTGAACAATGTTTAATGAAATTCAAAATTGGGAGTTACCATGATGAAGTTCTCTATGATGTTATTCCAATGGATGTTTGCCATCTATTGTTGGGTAGACCGTAGTAGTTTGATAGGCATGCAGTACATGATGGTCATGCAAACACATACTCTCTAACAAAGGATGGAGTTCACCACAAACTGAAGCCCATGAAAAAGGAAGGTGAAAAGGTATGTAGCAGTGCTAGAATTTGTCGTGTTGATGGAAGGAAGTTTTTAGATGGCATGAAACATCAGCGTATGTGTTATGCTTTGATTCCTAGGAAAGATAAAGAAGGTAGTAGTGAAATACCACTTGAAGTTTTAGATTTACTAGGTGAGTTTAGAGATATCATTTTTGATAATGTTCTAGAAGGATTGCCATCGATAAGGCAAATCAATCATCAAATAGATTTAATCCCAGGAGCTAGTTTACCTAAAAAGGCTGCTCATAGGATGACTCCTACTGAAATTGAGGAGCTAAATAGATAGGTTCAGGAGCTATTGAGGAAGGGCTTCATTCGGGAGAGCTTGAGTCCATGTGCAGTACCTGCAGTACTGGCACCAAAGAAGGATGGAGAGTGGAGGATGTGTACAGACTCTCGAGCTATAAATAGGATAACCATCAAGTATCAGTTTCCTTTGCCAAGAATGGATGATCTTATGGACTGCTTGAGTGGAGCTCAGTATTTCACAAAGATAGATCTCAAGAGTGGCTATCATCAGATACAGATATGAGAAGGAGATGAGTGGAAAACAACCTTCAAAACCAAGGAAGGTCTTTATGAGTGGTTAGTCATGCCCTTTGGATTGACAAATGCCCCGAGCACCTTCATGCAGCTTATGAATGAGGTACTTAAGAAGTTCTTGGGAAAATTTGTTATTGTCTATTTGGATGATATTTTAATCTTCAGCAAGACTTTGGAAGAACATTTATTGCATATTTTAGTGAAAAATTGAATGATGCGAAAAAGAAGTATTCTGTTTATGATTAAGAGTTCTATGCAATAGTTCAAGCCTCAAAGAAATGGAGGCATTATTTGTTGCCAAAGGAATTTGTTTTATATACTGATCACCAAGCATTACAGTACCTAAATAGCCAAGGTAAATTGAATCAGAGGCATATGAAGTGGGTAGAGTTCTTGCAGAGCTATACATTTTTGTTGAAGCATAGAAGTGGAAAATCTAATAGGGTTGTAGATGAACTAAGTAGGAGACAGTTGTTGCTTACAGTAATGCAAGTTGAAGTAGTTGGGTTTGCTAAACTCAAGAATTTGTACCCTAAGGATCCTGATTTTGTTGAAGTGTGGAAAGCTTGTAAAGAACTTGTTGCTATAGATAGAACTAAGTGGTTAGACTATCTGATTCAGATTGGTATGTTGTTCAAGGGCAGTCAATTGTGCATTCCAAGGAGTTCCATGAGGGAAAATCTGATTAAGGAGAAACACAATGGAGGGATGGCAGGACATTTTGGTCAAGATAAGACCATTGCCATTCTTAGAGAACATTTTTTTTGGTCTCAGATTTCACAAGATGTGAAGAAGTTTGTACAGAGTTATCAGATTTGTCAAGTTGCCAAGGGATTTAGTCACAATACTGGACTTTATCAGCTATTGCTTGTTCCATCAAAGCCATGGGAGGACATAAGTATGGATTTTGTTCTTGGATTATGGAGGACACAAAGGGCTAATGACTCAGTATTTGTGGTGGTTGATAGGTTCTCCAAAATGGCACATTTCATTTCATGCCACAAAACTCATGATGTTGTCCATATTGCAGAATTGTTTTTCAGAGAGGTGGTAAGACTACATGGTCTTCCAAGGAGTATAGTTTCTGATAGAGATACTAAATTTGTAGGGTATTTCTGGAGAACATTGTGGAAGAAGTTGAGAATAGACTTGAAATTCAGTTCCACACATCACCCGCAGACTGACGGCCAAATAGAAGTGGTAAACAAAAGTCTAGGCAATTTGCTGAGATGTTTAGTTGGGGATAAGCCCAAGGGATGGGATTTGATTCTACCACAAGAAAAATTTCTTACAATAACTCTATAAATAGGAGTACAGGTAAATCACCATTCCAAATTGTATATGGAAGTAGCCCAAGGACTACACCAGAATTGAGGAAGATAGAGCAAGGGGAGAGGACAAGTGTTGAAGCTTAAGAATTTGCTGAACATATCAAGAGTCTACATGAGGAGTTCCAGGCACACATTACCAAGATGAACCAATAGTATAAAGCTAGGGCTGATCAAAGGAGAAGACATAAGGAGTTCCAAGTAGGGGATCTAGTCATGGTACACTTAAGAAAAGAAAGATTTCCAACCAGTACTTACAACAAGCTGAAAATGAAAAAATTTGGCGCTTGCAAAATTCTAAAGAAACATGACTCAGGAAATGCATATGAGGTGGAGTTGCCAGACAGTATTCACATTTCTCCTATTTTCAACATTGCAAACTTAACAGAGTATCATGACGATGGTGCAGATGAGGAGCTGATGTTAGAGCCATGTCCAAATCCTGCTTCTAAGAAGGAGGAGATAGAAGACATTCTAGATCATCGTGTGGGCAGGAGTACCAGAAATAGGCAGTATGAAGAGTATCTGGTCAAGTGGAAAGGATGGTCAATAGAGGACTCAACTTGGATATCAACAGCTGAAGGTTTCCCATTTGGGATTTTCTCTACCATTCATAAAGTGGCAGGGTCACTTTTCAATCTACCCTGGGTGTCTGATGCAGGAGCATCTAGAGGTATAAGGGCAATCATGTGTCACCCAAAAAAAAAAAATGTACTTAGACTTAGTTTTTGTTTCATGTTTTTTCATTTCTGGATACCCATTTGGGTCAAATAAAGGTTCCAACTCTCATAGTTCCACTATCAATGTTCTGGGTTAGAGTTTTTAATCACCTTGGGATACATGTAAATGCTATAAAAATAGGAGTATGTAATTGAGCCATCATTTTGGTGAACTAGAAGGTGTAAATTGGTTGGAAGATTTTCATTGTAATTTAGAGCATTCCAAAAAAAGAATCAGGTCAAAAGGCCCCACGGTTTGGAAGTTATCGTAGTTTTTTAGTTTCTGGAGACCTCCTAAGAATGCTTCAAAGTTAGGTTAGGGGAATTAAATGACCTTTAATATGGCTAAAAAATGGGGGACAAGCAAAGCTTTTCTATAGGGCTATAGAGCACTTTGAAAGCTTTTCGAAAATGTAAACAGTTCGTCAATCGGAGCTACGGTTCAAAAGTTATGCCTCCCGAAAGTTCGGTTACCGTTTTTGGATTCTTCTAATTTTGTGCCAACTTCTAATGCAACTTCTAGAGCCTTCTATTTGGTCGGTGGATGCCAACTAGCACTTTCTAGAATGTATTCCTAATCCTTAACCCTCTGGGATCTATTTAAGAACATTTTTAGCATTGTAAAAGACAGTTCGGAGTGGAGTTTGAGAGAAGGTACAGGTAGAAGAATTTATCTCTAGATTTATGCTATTGTAAGCCCATAGGGCATGTTTTGGAGTTTGTTTCTCTGCACTAAGTGTACTAGCATATCTTACAGTTAATAAAATTTTCCCTTTCTTGTTGTGTCCATTTTGTGCTTGGTTTGTGTCCCCATCACCATAGAGGCTTGTGTAATGGGGGTGGGTTTTAATAATGCATCTCAAGTAGATTTATTTTACTCTATGTGTCTACTTGCTCATGCTTTTGTAGAATCTCTATAGGACTTGAGGTATGGAATGAACTTATTAATTGCATTATTTATCTAATTAAATATAGATTTGATAAGTAGGATATATTTTCCATAGCAACTCATATTATGACATTGCTATAAGGATTTAATTGTGTAGTTTTTGAGTCAAACTCATCGACCTATATTTCATGAGTAGTGATTCGCATGAATCCATCTCTCATGAGAATAAATGGAACACTTAGCACTCATTGGATCTAGGTGATGCTCACCTCTGTGAGAGATGGATTCATGTGAAACACTACTCATGAAATATGGGTCAATGAGTTTGACTTAAAAACTACACAGATAAATCCTGATAGCAATATCCTAAATATAGATATATTTATATGCTTTATTTATGTACTATAATTTCATATTTAATTCGTAGAGTCATTTAGATGTTTTGAGTTTATATTTGTGAAAAATGCTATGTATTTTCCTATGGTATTTAGTCACTAGTTTTTGAAGATATATTATTTTATGTTAGAGGGTTGTTGGTAACTCAAGTCATGGAATATTATATTGTGATATCTTTCATGTATTATTATTCATGATTTATTGTGCATGTTGCATGTTTCTATTATATGATTTGGAATTATACATGCTTGATTTGTGAGGGTTTTAACCAATTTAACCTCCTACTTGAGTTTTCATGCTCCCAATTATTGTTTAAGACACTAGAGGCATGTCAAATTGTTTTGTGATGTATAATATTTATATTTAGCATTGAAAATGTTTGTAAAGACGTATGCTTATCGACACAATGCAAGGCAAGAGTATCCCCAAAGGAGATGTCCTAGCCCCAAAAAAAAAAACCACACAGTGGAAACAATACAATAATGCAAGATTTGATACCAATCCACAATACTTCATTCATAAGACAATTGTTTACATGGAATTTGCCCAACTATAAGGCCTTCCGACTTATGGCCAAATATAATAGCAATTACAATAATAGTTCTGAAAGATAACTCAAGATCCAATCCAAACCCTAGTTACTCTAGATTTGTAACACAACAACACTTTGGAAGAAACCTTGCACGAGATCTAAACTTGTACTCGCAAGCCCACCAAGAAATCTCTTTGTTTCTTTAGTTGCAACCACTAGCTCTACTCAAACTCACAACTCCAGATTCCTTCCTTAAATCTCTACTCCTCCAACTTAGTCTCACTTATTGAACAATCCAAGGTTCTAGTGTAACTACCTCACATTTAGTGATCTGTCTACACACCTAGGAAAATTCACTCTTCAATTACTCCCTCTTCTCCATGCCTGATAGCAATGATTCAAGACACCACTAGACACCCCTTCTTATACCCGACTAAGCCATAGGTCAGCCTATCAAGTTACAAATTAAATAAACCCCTTGCATTAAATGCATATTTAAGCCATAAGTTGACTTACAACAAAAATTAAATACAAACAATTAACCCTCGTGTTTGCCGCAATTAACGTGTGATACAACCACACCAAAATAACCAAATACTTAGGAAAATTCCCAATTTTACAATACTAATTAAATACACATAAAAGAGATAACCAAGACCACACATAGGTCCTCACAAACCCCCATATCAATCCCCATCATGATCGACCAAGCAAATCCTGAAGAATTGTAGTCAACACCATCACATTGTTGATTATCATCAAACTCCCAAGCATTGCCAAGAAACCAACACATGTTCAGCAACACCACTACCGAGTCCTTCAAAAATCAAGCCCCTTTATTGAGTAAGCTACTCAACCAAGCATAATCAAGCCATGTAGTATAAGTCAAGCTCCTAGTGTATGTCAATTTCCCATAAGCATTGTCGAGTACCTTCAGTGACTGAGTGCTACAAGCTATATCAAGCACCTTTGATGACTAAGAACCACTAGGATCATTGAGTCCATTAAACCACCGAACCTATTTAGTCAAGCCTCCAATCGAGAAACACCATAGAGATGACCAAGCATCTCCCATGACTGAGTGTCTTTTGCAACTATGCTCCTTTACCAATTGAACTCTTTTGATCAACACCACAACCAATGACGATCGAACATCCATCATTCTTTGCCCAAGTAACACTCCAAGTACTTTCCAAAGTAACTATCAAGCACCCCTCCAAGAACTCCAAAGTAGTCACCAAGCAAAGCCATGATGCTCTTGCATCACTCATTGTCTTTGTTCCTTTTTTATTGTTTATGCATTGTGATGCTTATATAATGTGTTAAGGTTTTTTTAACTAGGTGTATGGGACCCTAAGAATTGTATGCCTTAAATTTTCTATGATTTTGGTTTTAGATTTATAGTAGGGCACAATTCCTAGATGAGTGGCTCACCATAGGTGCTAGGACCCAAAAGTGGTCACTAGTGGGTCCTATGTAGTAGAGACCAGAGCCCTGAGTAGGGTGGCTCTACATGTGAGTTCTTAATCAAGTGGAGACATTAATTAAATAAATGGGTTATTATGAGTTTGGGTTCACACATTAATCAAGATAAGTGATATTGGATCTCACTTCTCCTGTTGGAGTACTAGGACTATATGCCATCCTGTATAAGGCCTTGATGTGACAGGGTGATAATAGTTTAGGAGGTTGATCCCAACATTTAAGGGAAAGTATGATAAGGCCACATATGACATGTTGGAGTATTGTGACCATATGTCATTTTGTATAAGACCTAGATACAATAGGATGATATTGGTCCAGGAGGTTGATCCCAACATCTGAGGGCTATGTGATGACACTCACCTAGATGCAGTTGAACCCTTAACTCTTCTTTTGCCTCTAGTTGTCCATTTGCCTTGTGATTTCATTTTGGGCATTATGCTATGTGTGGCCTTATGATATATTTGTACCTTGATTTTTTGGGTATAAGCCATGGATTACCTTAGAACCTATGTGGATCATGGTCTTATCTCCTAGCTTGAGGGAGTGACCATTTAGGGCTCCATGTGGTTGGGTGGTAAAATATTGTTGAGATCAAGTTTACATGGATGTTTTACATGGATTATTATAAAGAAAGTGTTGAAGATTGACTTAAATTATATTTGTTGCATTTCCTTGAAAGAAACCTATGCAATATTGCAATGTAAAATCTTTAAGAAAGAACAAGTCATATGTTTATGTATCATGAAATGAAAAGACATGTAATGAGGGCAAATGGTGCCTATAGGAGAAATAAAGGAAAATGTGAACATATTATATTATTTCAAAAGATGAACGAAGTTATGATGATGACATAACATTGTATATTTTCTATTTAGATGAATGTATGGTAAAATAAAGAACCATGTACTCTTCATAATGTTATTAGTGGATATAAGGAAATTTGGTTTACATGTATGGTTGATTGTTTAAATATATCTCATGTATCTTTATTGCATGTTAAGTAAATACATTTGATTGTAAGGACGAGGACATTAGTTCCTAATTTTGAATGGGATATTAGGATGGATAATGCATTAAGTCATAAGTAGATGTAACACTAAGAGATGAAATAACTTAAGAAGTAATGATGAAATGTTAGAAAGAAAAATAAGTAGTATTGGTTGAGGTTGGCATTAGGGAACCCATTAGGACTTTACATCCATGATTAAGTGAACTTGGCTAGCAAAAGATGTTAAAAAAATAAATTATTCACCAAACTTCATATCAATTTGTCTTATCCTTTCGATTTCCCTAAAGCGGCATTACAAATCTCTTTTGACAATTACATTTTTATCTGATAATTCTTTCTTAGATAATAGGCTAATCTACACACTACTAAAAAACTCTGATGGGAACAAAAATTGAGCAATTTGTAGGTAATAACTTTTGAAAGATCTACTTGTTCATTATTGTCAAAGCAACATGAAAGCACATTTACTATGCTACAATTGGTTTTGCCTCTATTCTCTTTCAAACCCTTCTCATATGCATGAATGAAAAATGTTAATCCACAAAGGATACACATGACTCCTCCATCAATTGCCACACATGATAGAAACATCCACATTTTTTTAAACCATTTAATTTGTTGATTATTGCTTGAATTCCACAAAGTTGTTCATAACTTTTTCTTCCATTTTAATTAACATATACAAAAGATATATTCATCGTATGCTATTTATATTTTTTATATAAAGTTTTGTATAGAATATGCTATCCATATTTTTTCATATAGATTTTGGTACATAGATCTGCTACTTTACTTTAGAATTTAGACATAAAAAATTGACTTAAAAAATAACTAAGAAGTATTTGTTATTTAATAATCAAATTGTTAAAAAGATCAAATAAAACGAATACACAAAATTAGTCACGTATTATACTTATTGGTCAAAAATATTAAATTAAAATTTATATTATTAAAGTCAATTTCAAATATTACTTGATGTCTTATTAATGAAATTTGAATCGAGGGCTTTTTTTAATTTAAAATGTAAACTTTTAAGATATTGTTATTTATTAAATGTTTATGGACAATATAGATGAGAAATATTTTTAAATAATTGTGACAATAACTTTGTTAATATTATTCCACCTATGATTTGTAATTAATAGACAATTTAGTTCTAGTCCAAAACTACACAGTTGAATCCTTATAGTAATATCAAAATTTGATGAGCTTAATGAACTTCCTAATGAATGGTTCATAAGGTACAACACTTGGTGAAGGTTTTGCAAATGGGGTTGCAAGAAGAGTTGGTTAACCATGGAGAAAACTTCATATTTAAGCGTGCTTGAACCAAAGTAATACTTGGATGGTTGACATCCTAAGAAGTCTCATTGCTTCACCTTTATGAGTATCAACTAGATCCAATGCATGTTAAGTATTCCATTCACTGTCAGGAGATATGGGTTTGTGTAAATCACTACTCATGAAATATGGGATAATGAGTTTGACTCATAAATTACATAGTTGAATTATGATAGCAATATCACAATTTTACTTGTTGTGGAAAACATCTCCTACTTATTGATTGATGAGCTTAAGGGGCTTTCTAAAGAAGGGTTCATAAGGCACAACATTTGGTGAAGATTTTGCAAATAGGTTTTCAGCAGAGTGGATTTAGCCATGGAGTAGCTAAGCATTCTTCAGATAGAATAGTATTGGGATGGTGACCTCCTAGGAAGTCTCAACGCTTCACCTCTATGAGCATCACCTAGATTCAATGCATGTTAATTGTTCCATTCATTGTCATGGGAGATGGGTTTGTGTAAACCAATTCTCATGAAATATGAGTCAACAAGTTTAACTCAAAAACTACACAATTGAATCGTAATAGCAATATCACATTTGACCTATTTAGGAAATATCTCCTTCTAATCAATTGATGAGCTTAAGGGGATTTCTAATGAGTGGTTCATGAAGAAGGTTTGCAATAAGGTTGAAAGTTGAGTAGGTTTAACCATGGAGGAAATTTTGTAGTTAAGTGTGCTCAAGATGGAGCAATATTGGGATGGGTGACCTCCTTAGAAGTCTTAGTGCTTCAACTCTATGAGCATCAACTAGATCCAATGTGTGTTAAGTGTTAAATTCAGCGTCATGAGAGATGGGTCTATGTAAACCACTACTCATGAAATATGGGTCAATGACTTTTACTCAAAAACTACATAGTTGAATCCTAATAGCAATATCACAATTTGACTAGCTATGGAAAATATCTCCTACTTATCGATTGATGAACTTAAGGGGCTTCTTAATAAATGGTTCATAAGGCACAACACTTCATGAAGGTTTTGCAAATGGGGTTGCAAGCAAAGTGAGTTTAACCATGGAGAAACTCTATAGTTAAGTGCGCTCGAGCTCGAGTAGTATTGGGATTGGTGACCTCTTAGAAAGTCTCAATGCTTCATCTCTATGAGCATCACCTAGAGCCAATGCATGTTAAGTGTTCCATTCATTTTCAGGAGGGATGAGTTTGTGTAAACCACTACTCACAATATGTGGGTCAATGAATTTGACTCAAAAACTACACAATTGAATCTTGATAGCAATATCACAATTTGACTTGCTATGAAAAATATATCCTACTTATTGATTGATGAGCTTAAGGGAATTCCAAATGAATTATTAACAAGGAAGAACACTTGGTGAAGGTTTTGCAAATGGGGTTGCAGGTAGATTGGGCTTAACCATGGAGGAAACTCCATAGTTAGCACTCTCAAGCTAGAGTAGTACTGGATGGGTGACCTCTCGTGAAGTCTCGATGCTTCATCTCTATAAGAATCACCTACATCCAATGCATGTTAGGTGTTCCATTCATTTTCATGAGTGATGGGTTTATGTCAACAACTAATCATGAGATATGGGTCAATGAATTTGACTAAAAAACTACACAGTTGAATCTTGCTAGCAATATCACAATTTGACTTACTATGGAAAATATCTCCCACTTATTGATTGATGAGCTCAAGGGGATTTTTAATGAATGACTCATATGGCACAACACTTGGTGAAGGTTTTGAAAATGGGGTTGCAAACAAAGTGGGTTTAACTAGGGATGAAACTTTGCAATTAAGTGTTCTTGTTTTGGAGTAGTATTGGGATGAGTGACCTCTCGAGAAGTCTTGGTGCTTCACCTCCATGAGCATCACCTTGATCCAATGTGTGTTAAGTGTTCCATTCATTGTCATGAGATATGGGTTTGTATAAACCACTACTCATGAAATATGGGTCAATGAGTTTGGCTTAAAAGCTACATACTTGAAATTTGATAGTAATATCACAATTTGATTTGTTGTAGAAAATATCTCCTTCTTATAAATTAATGAGCTTAAGGGGTTTCTTAATGATTGGTTCATAAGGCACAACACTTGGTGAAGATTTTGCAAATGGGTTGCAAGTAGAGTGGGTTTAATGATGGAGGAAACTTGTAGTTATAGCACGCTCAAGCTGAAGTATTACTGGGATGGGTGACCTCCTGGGAAGTCCCAATAGTAAACCAATACTCATGAAATATGGGTCAATGATTTTGACTCAAAAAACACACAATTGAATCCTGATAGCAATATCATAATTTGACTTGTCATGGTAAATATCTCCTAGTTATCGATTGATGAGCTTAAGAGGCTTCCTAGTGAATGGTTCATTAAGGCACAATACTTGGTGAAGGTTTTGTAAATAGGGTTGCAAGTAGAGTGAGTTTAATTATGGAGGAATCTCCATAGGTAAGCATACTCAAGTTGGAGTAGTAGTGGGATGAGTGATCTAACCGAAAGTCTCGATACTTCACCTCCATGAACATCACCTAGTTTCAATGTGTTAAGTGTTCCATTTTGACTCAAAAACTATAAGTTAAATTATGATAACAATATCATAATTTAGCTTCATTTTTAATTTATATAATTATTTTACTTTATTAGCCGATAGGCTTTCCTTTAGAGTTGCCTCTAGCTGTAAATTGTCTCACACTGCAAAATAATTTATAGAAAATAATTTATTGATATTGATTTGAAACGGTGAGAGCTCATAAACTGACACCTGTTTTAGAAAATTTATTTTGAATAATAATGTTGATAGACCTTGGGAAGCCTATGCATGTCTTTTGGAGAGCTTCAAAAGTCGAGATTATAGAAGATTATGTCATTGGATAACCATTGCACTTGAATACTACCACCAGAAAATGGTTTTAGACTATTGTTTCAAAATCTTGTTAAGTATTTTTCTGATCTCACTTTACCATCATGTGCACTAATCGTGCATCCCACTCAATTGTATGGAGCACTTAGCGAAATACCAACCCACTCAGTCGTCCAGAGCACTCAGCCAAATACAATATTCATTGTTACAATTTGTATTAGTCTATAAAGAAGCCACCATGCTCATCGTATGTAATGAGAAACGATGCCCAGGGGGTTGCATTCCGAGCAAGAAATATGAAATATCATATTCTCCCTAAAGATTTCGAGCACAAGCAACCATGGAATTTTGCAAAGCAGCATAAATGTCTGTTTGCCTAGGGCTAATCTGTAACGCTCTTTTCAGAACCTGGCATGCCTGAGCATCATCTTTGAGGCCATGCGAGCTCAGCCTCTTTGAAAGAGGACTTTCAGATGGCCGGGTTCGATCTAGAGACACTAGTTGGAGTCCAACAACTCCCGCTCAAATTTGCCCATCTAGAGGTGTGTTTCTGCTCTGTTGGAATAAGCGAGCAAAGTCATTTCCATTATGATATCAAAATAGACTTGTTATCATTCATAACTATACTCTAGACTTAGAATTCGCAGAAGTCAGTCAAAACTCCATATAAATCCCAATCTAGATATACAGACTCATTATTCTTGCGAACCCAAATCATATCTTCTACGCTTGTGTTTTCAGAAGCTAACATATTTGTAGGATGAAGGGAGGTTTTATTTATTGTGCTCTTGGTTACCATCACCACATTTCCAGTCACCCGTGCCATAGAAGTAATTCTATGACATATTGCCCCCTTTGCCATCATGGATACCAGGTCAAATTAAGGAGCAGAAATCTGTCGTTTGATGAAAGCCATGGAGTGAATTTGAGGGGCATAAATTTTTCATTAGACGGAGAAGAGGCAGAGCAAATGGATGTAGTGTGGGAAGAATATTACGATGTTTCAGCTCTATTAAATTCTACTCTTTGCAATGGTTGTATGAAGTAGCTTCTTAGCAGTAAGCGTGAGGTATGAAATCAGTATGCCCCATGCTTTCCATAAATCATATTGTTTACTTTGATCTTAATCACAGCAGACGACAGGTGCGCATAAAGGAAAAACACTATCGGTGTCTTTAATTTTTATAAGTGTACCTTAATTTTTTATTTCAAACTCTTTTTATACTTAATTTATTTTTATACTTAGTTCTTATCTTAGTGATATTGTATAATAAAATACATTTAATAAAACAAATTCTTAATAATATGTCTCCAATGCCTTAAATTTTAATTTAAAAACTAATATTAAAAAATTATTTTATTTTCCATTCATTAATAAAATTAATTAATTTTCCTAATTATAATTGTTAACTTTTATTTATTAATTAAAAAACCATAATTAATTTCCAAACTTAATAATTTAAAAATGACAATTTTCATTCAACCTTATATCTAGATATTTTGAGAAAAACTAAAAATTATAATAATGTTAATTTATTAATTTTTTAGAAAGAATTTTATGCTTTCTCATAAAAATTAAATTATTAAAAGATAAAAGATTTCATGATTCAAATATTTATAAATATTTCATAAATCAAATATTGTTCAAACTTTAGTGAAATCATAAAAAGGTAAGTATAAAAAGGATAAAAATAAAATTATTAAAAATATTAAAATAATTCAATATTTTAATCAGAAAAATATTAGTTTTGATGGTGAACTATTCAAAAAATGTGAATAAAGTAGGCAAATTGATTGGAAGCAAAAGCAGACCTCCTGCGAAAAACCCTAGATTACATCCATGGATGGTCAGTAACCCTAAGGTTAACTCAAAGTCCCAAAATAGAGTTTTGTGTCTCCCTTTCCAAAAAGAGACTGCTAGATTAGATCACGTGGTTGATATTGTGAACAAATTCTCCATTTTAGACGGAATAAAAGACCAGGAACTCCATGGGCAGCAGTCATGCATTCTTGGATCCAATATCCCGCGATAGGAGAAAAGAGAGGAGAAGGAGGATAGTCCACTATAGTATAACCAATCCAAGCATGGGTATCTATTCTGGTCTTCAGTTTCATCAGGGCTTCTAAGACCTCAGCCAACTATTTTCTCCACAACAACTCTAGACAACCAAATTAGGGTATTTAATCTCACTAAATATGCTCAATCAAACAATAATGAATTGTACTACAGACAGATAGGGTTTCTTCTAGATGTGTTTGTAGATCTCCCCCTCCAATCTCAAGCATGCCTTAGTAGGTTAGAGTATCCCAGTCCCCCATCTACAGGCACTTCTCTAAAGTCATATATTCCCCCTCATCAGAGGTCCTCGAGTGTCAATTCTCCTGGTCTGGCATAGCCCTCTAAGTCTTCCATTGTTCCTGTTCCTCTAATTTCTTATGACAATATCATCATTACCAACAATTAGGAAAGTGAAGACAAATGGCAAGAGTGCCAAAAGGTTGGAGTATTCACATTTGGAATGGTCCCAAGAGTGAATTGCTTAGCCTCAATAATTGGTTACAAGAATATTGTGAGGATCAGGTAACTATATCCCATTATTCAAATAGATTAATTTATTTGCATTGCTCTAATGAATATGTCAAAAAGGACTTTCTTTTTGCTTCTGAGTTCTTTTTCAAAGGATATGTTGTTAAAATTCTTGAATGGACCCTAGACTGTAAGGAAGGAATGCTAGATATCATGTTGCCAACATGGTTTACCATTCAATCTCTTCCTCCAAAATTATTATAAATAGAGATACTTAGGAAATTAGGATCATCCATGGGTGAACTAATAGGTATAGACTCCTCTTTTTGTTTCTGTAACAATGTAAAATTACTTATCAAAAGTAAGATTAACAACCTAATTTCTATGCAAAAGAAAATGATTACTAACAAAGCTATATATAATCTAAAATTTCATAGTTACAAAGGAAATTTTTTAGAAATAATAAGATTAGATGACAATAGGAAAATCATATTTAAGACACTACAACATACTTCGGATCTCAATAGTAAGTTTCCTATGATGAGAATTAGGAAACACAAACTTCATTTGGTCTCTACCAATAAATCTCCCATAGATTCTCATGTGGACATTGAGATTCACCCAGAACCAATCTGCACAGAATAGGTAGATAAAAGCTAGAAGATGGATTTGTCATCATAAGATATAGTTTCTCCCATTGCAGACACAAAGATTGTTCAAAGTAAAAGTCCAAGAATTAAACAAGCAGACAAGTCAATTGATATTCAGGGGAATGCAAAAAGAAATGAAGGAGTACCTAGCAGCAGCAAACGAAAGTTTGAGTTAATAGATAAAGGTAAGGGCATAGAAATCAATGTGGATACAAAATTGTAGCTTTCTGATGAAAAGCAAAAATCCAAAGATATGGAAAAGCATACATCAAGCATCTTTCATACATAGTTATAGGGTTTAAATAAGATTAATAGTGAAGATGCTGGGTTTAAAAATTCAAGCCCCATATGTGCAGAAGTTAAAGCTCTAGACACCACAGAAAAACAACATTCTAAGAAGCTATTCAGTAATGAAGAGGATAGTTTAGAAGATATAGAGAATTCTCTTTTATTTGAATGGAAAGCAACAGGGAAAGGGGAAGTTAAAACTCTAGATGAGGATACTAGATCTCCTCTACATCTTCCAAAAGATTTAGAGGAAACAACTTATACTCCCAACAAAGAGATAACCATCAAGTTGTCCAAATTTTAGTAGACTTCGTCATCAATTATTGGTTCACCCTTTTCCCCAGTCAACAATCAAACAGATAAGAGTAGTGAATTGAACAGAGTAGGAAAACCTCTGACACAAGAGTTTCATGAGTTTTTACATAGGAATTTGATAGGGGAAGAAGAATTGGAGAGCATGAGCATGACCAAGACGGAAGAAGACAATCTAGATTTATTAACCAAGGAATTAATCCAAGTTTATAGCTTGGAAAATATAGATAACAACACTGATGCTCAGAAAGAAAACCTAATTCAAAGAGTACTTAAATTAGGAGGAGACAACTACACATGTGAAGACTTAAAAAGAGATATGATGAACATTGAAAATGAGGATAAAGACAAGAAAGGCTCACAAATAACTGAAAATAGAACACATACAGAGAAAAGTGAGGATTATTTGGGGAAGGACAGCAAGGAATTTTCAGTTTCAGAAGGGAACACTTTAAAAAATTAGTCAAGCATAATAAATCAAATTTTAAGAGAGTTGAAAAGCAAGGATATGGAGGAGAAAGTTGATAGCAAGTTGGATGTCTCTCAAAATGCGCAAAAGAACATGGAGTAGCTTGGGATTCATATGAATCAGGAAGGTATAAACTCACCTAAGTGTGGAAAATCGAAAGCTAAAAGAAGAAGAAAATCTCTTAAAGAACTCAAAGAAGTTGATGGTTAGAACAGAGAACAACAAAAGATTGATCAGATATTTAACAATGGGAACGGGAAGTGCCTTTCCAAAGAAACATGAAGATTACAACATGGAACATTAGGGGTTTAAATGCCCCTAGTAGAAAAATATTACTAAAACAAAACCTAAATCTATTTGAATTTGAAATTATTTTATTACAGTAAATGAAACTAAATAAGTTAGAAGGAATTAAATTAGGCAAGACGTTAGGTAACTGGAGTATCACTCGGCAAGAATCTATAGGTTCATCAGGAGGTTTAGGATTCATTTGGAACCCTAGGAAAATCCTAGATATTTTAAACATAAATAACAATTGGATCAACAGTATAGTCAAAAGCCTGAAATCCAATCTCAAGTTTATTTTAGTTAACATTTATGGTCCAACAAGAAATCTAGAGAAAAATTTAGTTTGGAAAGAAACCAACATATTTATGAATGATCATAAGAATAGTCTGATCTTATTAGGTGGAGATTTCAATACTATTCTAAACTTGAATGAAAAATAAGGGAATTCAACAAATCTCTCAATCTTCTAAAGAACTTAAAAAATGGTGTGACTTTCATAATCTGATTGATATCCCACTTAATAATGGGAACTTTACATGAAATAACAAACCGAAGGATTTTGCTTATATAGTTGGAAAATTATATAGATTTTTCATTAAAGGAGATCTAGATGTAAATAATTTGAATATCCAATCATCTATTTTGCCAATTGTTGGTTCTTATCATTTCCTAGTTAGAATATAATTTTCTAAGCCACATAAACCTACAAGGAACCCATTTAAATGTGAAAAAATGTAGTTTTTAGATCCTAGTTTCCTAGAAAATATTAAAGAGTGGTGGTCTCAAGGTAATTTTGAAGGATCTAGGATGTTTATTTTTGTTTAAAGAATGAAGATGCTCAAAGAAAAGATTCTCAGATGGAATAAAGAACACTTTAATAACATTTTCAAAGAAAAACCAAATTTTGAAGAAAGGTTAAAGGAATTAAATCTAGAAGTAATTAAGAAAGATATGAATAATGATAACTTTCTTTTAGAAAAAGAATTATTCGCTAAACAAGAGGATATATTATCCAAAGAATAATTTTTTTGGAGGCAAAAGTCATGAGAGAGGTGGCTATATGAGGGCAATTGGAACACAAAATTCTTCCACAACTCTACCCTTTATAACAGAGCAAAGAGTAAAATATCTAGTATTAAAAACCATCTAGGTATTCCAACTAAAAAATTGAGCAAAATTTTAGAGATTTTTGTGGATCATTTCTAGAAAATATTAAATAATTATGAGGGGTCAAATAGAGAAGCTCAATCCAATTTGCTCGAAGTGATCCCTAAAGTTGTCACAACTGAAGATAATAAAGCACTAAATAAACCTATTACTTTGGAAGAAGTCAGATTGGTGGTATTCAAGATGAACCCTGATAAATCACTAGGTCCAGATGGATTTTAGGCCTTTTTTATCAAAAATGTTGGGACATTATTGGTCTAGATCTCTGGAAAGCCATTGAAGCATCAAGGAATGGTGGATCACTGTTATCCGAAATCAACTATTCCTTTCTCACTCTAATTCCTAAAAAGGGGGAGCTTGAGAGCCTAGGAGACTTTAGATTCATCGTGCTATGTAATATTATTTATAAAATTTTATCTAAGATATTAACAAATAGATTAAAAATCATCCTTCCAAGATTATATCTAAGGAACAAACAAGCTTCATACCAGGTAGATCCATTCTTGATGGCATTCTTACTATCCAAGAAACTATTCACTCTGCCTACAAGAACAAAGAGGCGTGCATGTTCATGAAGCTTGACATCTAAAAGGCCTATGATATGGTTGATTAGCAGTTCATTTGCAAAACTCTAGAAGATTTCAATTTTTCTCATCAATGGATCAACCTTATTTTTAATTGCATCTCCTCTACAAATTTTTTTGTTCTTATTAATGGGACCCCCAAAGGATTTTTCAAAATGTCTAGAGACATTAGACAAGGAGATCCCCTATCCCTATCTCTTTCTATAATTATGGTTGAAGCCTTTGGGAGATCTCTCACTAAGGCTTATAACAATCAGGAGATTAAAGGTATTACTGTCACGAGGAATATTCCTATATTACTCATCAACAATATGCAAATGATACGATTCTGCCAAGAAAAAGTATAGTGAAAGAGGTACTAGTTTTAAAATCCATCATAGAGCAATACATGAATGCATTTGGACAGAAAGTGAATGATTTGAAATCTAATATTTATTTTATTAATACAGAACCAAAGGTGGAAAAGAAAATCTGCCATATCATGGGATACAAAAAAGGTTTGTTCCCATGTAAGTACCTTGGTATTGAGTTAGAGAAAGGTGTGGAGTCTAGTAAGGTATGGGATAGTACTTTGGAGAAATTGGAGGCTAGGATTGGTAGCTAGAAAGACAAATGACTCTCAAAAGCTAGAAAGAGCATCAAGATAAGCTTTGTTTTATTGACCATCCTAACTTACCTGCTTTCTTGTCTCCCATTACCTAAGCATCTTCTGCATAGGTTTGAGGCAAAACTCAAAAAATTCCTTTGGAATGATTACGAGAAATCCAAAAAATTGTCTCTCATAAAATAGGAAAATATATGCAAACCTAAGGATATTGGAGGGTTAGGAATTAAGAATCTACACTAGCAGAATGAAGCATTAGGGGCTAAATTAATATGGTGCCTCTTTGTGGAAAGAGAACATAAATGGGCTAAGATTATGTATAATAAGTACCTTAATGTAGATGACCCTTTATCAATTTTTAGAATGAAGACCCTTCCTAAAGGGTTGGAGAGTTGGAACTTTATGGTTAAGTGTCACCACCTCATTAGAAAATACCTAACTTGGGATGTTGGTAAAGGCAATGAAGCCCTATTTTGGGAGGACTTTTGGGATGGGCACCCACCGATAGAGAGTAGTCAAATCCTTGAGGATCTCAAAGAATAATTAGTCAATCTTTGGGGTAGTAAAGTTAGTAACTACAAAATAAAGATCACTACGAAAGGAGTCTCTAAATGGACATGAAAACTTCTAGAAGACATAGAAATGGATCCAACTGCAATAAAGGGTTATGAAAAGATCACACAAGATAGGAAAGTTAAGCAACTCGAGAGGAATGACAAGCTCATTTGGGCAGCATCAAATGATGGCAAATATAGTGTGAAAAATGGATACAAAGCGTTGATACACTCACAAAGATTAGAAAAAGTGGAAATTCCACTTAAACTCTGCTGGGACCTCGCTTATTTGTTGAAGGCAGGATTTTTCTTATAGCTAGCATTTCAAAATAGGATTCTGACAGTAGACAAATTCTATAAATTACGTTTTGAAGGTCGTTCAAGGTGTGTGTTATGTAAGCAAAACAATGAGGATTCTAATCATTTATTATACAGCTACCCTTACTCTCAAGTATGTTGGGACTGGCTTAGACATATGTTAGGTTGGTCTTCTCTATTGCCTAAATCATTAACTGATCTGCTCAAAGGTTGGCCCACCAACCTATGTAGGGGAATCTACAGTAAATTGTGGAACATCTACCCTTCCATCCTTGTGTGGGAAGTTTGGAAAGAAAGGAATAGAAGATTTTTCTATGATATAGAGTTGAAGCTAGTAGAATTAGTCAAAAAAATAGAAACTAGCATAGTCGAAACAACTAATTCCCATCTCAGGAACTCCAGAAAAGAAGAAGGCTCCTTTTCTATTTGGGATGGTCACATTAAAAAGAAATGGCCTAAATTGATTAATCCTCTTGTCTATTTTAAGAAGAGCAAGGAGGCTTGGGAAAGGTGTAAATGGTCTCCTCCTCCAAAGGGTTGGGCAAAACTTAACTTTGATGGAGTTGCTAGAGGCAACCCAAGGACAACAAGTATTGGTTGTATCATTAATGATAATCTAGTTAAATAGATTGTTAAAAAAGCCATGTCTATTAATCCTACTTCCAATAACCTGGCAAAGCTCGAAGCACTGGAAGAAGGCCTGCAACTATGTCAAAATTTAGGCTTATCAAAAATCATCATTGAAGGTGACTTGTAAATTGTCTTAAACGTGATAAGAAAAAGAGAAACTCCCAACTAGGTCCTTAATTCTAAGCTAGAAGAAGTCCTTGGGCTTCTGGATCGATTTCCAGTCAGTCGGATATGTCACATTTTTTGAAAAGGTAGTTGGAAGGTAGACCATTTGGAAAATAAGGGAGCTGATGGTGAAAACTCCTTTGTTTACAAAGATATGTTATAAATATTTCCAGCCATAGTTTTTTATTTTAAATTTTAAAGAACTTATATATAAGGTATGGTCCTTCTAAATATGTTGTAGTCTTTATAGGTTAGTGAGTGGGTAAAGTTACTATCTAAGAATAATTGTAGTAAAGGGGAATGAGTAGCTTATAATATTTAGTATATTATAAATTCCCATTGGTGGTATAACAGTTAGGCCAGTGGGTAGAGGTTTAAGGTTTATTTCCTTAGATACATTTATATTTAACATATATTATGGGACTCTTTAATTCAATTTCTATTTCAAAGAGCATGTTATGATGATAAGCTTATTAGATAGGCCCACTCCATCACCAAAAGTATAGTTAGGATGCCTTCATTATTCGTTTTATTTTGTTTGCTTGTCCCTTTTCTGGGGGTTGTCCACATCATGATAACTTTTAGGTGATGTCAAGATTTCAAGAATGAAGGAAGAGTCGAGGTGTTTCTAGAGCCTTCGTTGGGTTTTTTTTGTTCCTTTCTATTGAAGTCTCGCCCCGTCTTTGTCATTCTGCATGTAATCTTTGAGAGATGGATATGTTCATCTGTGTTTTTCATACCTCAAAGGCTCGCACTATGGCCTTTTGAGGCAATATTAAACCTGAAAGGTGGAATGGGGTGTTGAGGCCAGTTGATGGGATGATGCATATCACAATTAGCAGGGCTATATAGGCAAGGGCTTCTTCAATTACGACTACACCTGGAGGATGAACAATGATATCATTGGTACCTTCATTGGGTGTATGGCTAGAGCTAGGATAAACAAATGGGACATGGTGAGACTTTATTTGAACATATTTGATCCCATTTGGTGTCAAGGCTTGGTAGAAGCTATCATGAGCTTGGATGAAAAGTTAAGAGTGCCCCTTCCTGAAATGTACATGGATCATCCACTAGGGAGCCTTAATGTGGCAATTATACCTAGGCAACCCACATTGGTAATTAGGGACCCAACAACCTTCAATAAGGTATGGCCTAAAATGGAACCTAGTTTTCAGTTCCCCCTCAGATGGAGAAGAATTACGATGGATAATGGACATGAATGGCTCAATAACTATGTTGGTTTGTTGAATGCATATATCCATTCAGGGGTCGGATTTGGAGATCTAGATGCACTAGACTTTTGTAAGCCCAATATTGAGAAGTCCAGTAGGGAAAAGTTCTCCTTTGAATTCCCTCCCCATTTTTAGTTGGAGAACCCTAATGATATTGTAGAAGTCATTATGGTTTTTTGGAAGAAGTAAGATGTGTTGGGTTTAATGTAAGACATCTTTGGTTTTGTTAGGTATCTTTGTCTTCTCTACTCTGAGATGTTGGTTGGGTCATGGTTTGTTATCTCCTTTTGTGGTAGGGAATTTTGGTTGATTCATGTTTTGTTCATAAGCACTACAGTTCCAATAGCTTTTTAGTAGTAAAGTTAATAGTACCTATAGTTCCAATTAGCTATCTCCCAACCTTTAATAGGGATTTTGTTTCTGTGGTAATGTTTTATAGTGCTTATTTCATAATGTATCTAGAAGAGGGTCAAAGTAGTCTTCTTATGTTATGAAGAAGCCCTTGCATACATGTAGTTAACTCCACTCTTAATATATAAGTCGTTATTAATGGAAGTTTGTGATTCTCTCAATTTATCTACTATGTTATATGGTTTTCACAAATCTTTATAGATAGTTTATTATGGTTTCCATTAGGTTTTTTCTTTCTCTCTGAGCACAATATTGGAAGATACTTATCTGTGATTGATTGGAGTTGAAATGATAAACTAAGAAGTAGCATTTTGAATCTTAGAAGAGCCGATTAATTATTTGTTTCTAAGATTCTAAACAATTAATGTTAACTTCAGCCAGGTTAAATCTTTGTAATTAGAAGCGTATCTGACAAATCCTTATCTAGATGGTCTGTTATGTTGCATTCATTCTACATTTCATTTTTACTACTTGTTGAGTTTTCATCTCAAGCTTAGATTATTAAGTCTATTAAATCTCATTAGATTATAATCTGGGTAATCAATTTAAGTATATTGCTTTGGATTTCCATTTGACTAATACTCATCTTGGCATGCTCTGTTTGGTTGTATGGAACAAGTTTTCATAGTCTATGGTTTAAGGCTTAAGTATTGTTTGTTAGGTAGCTTTGTAGGAAGAAATCAACATAATGTGCTCTTCAAGAGTATAGTTGGGAGTTTTCTTCTGTCTTTGAACAACAGTAGATCTCAGTGCATTATGAGGATAATTGAAATGTCCCTATTCTGATTTTATATGATATTTCCAACCTTTAATCAGATCTTTAAGATCAAACAACTAATATCACAAAGATCCTCCAAATTTCTCAAGAAACCCCAAATCGGGTATGCCAGAAATGGTGCCAAAAGCTTCACAGCTTCACCTATTACTAATAAATCTAAAAATGGACATTTTTACAGAAATCACAACTTCCACTGGAGTTAGAGCGACTACATTTATACAGCTTGTGACTTTATAGAATCAGGTAAAGACTGTAGTCGCTCTAACTCCATGGTCACCTTAGCCAAGTGAAACTGTGACTCCTTGAAAGCCAACTATGTACTCTCAAGAATCTCAGAAGTCACCTCAAGCTACTCAGTAAGCTCACTTACCTCATCTTCCTTGGCCAAAAATGCATCATATGCTGTACTGCCCCACTCCATAAGATAATCTCTGTCAGCTAGCAACTGCATATAATTCTGTCTCAAAATCCAAATAGCCTCCCATAAAGAGTGGATCTCTATCAAGGAAAGATAACTGCCTTCCTGCTCATCACTAGTAGGAGAACCCCATCCATAAACTGCTAACAATTGACGAGCAACATTGAAATGCTGGCAAGTGATAGCAATGTCTCGGTCACTAACTCTCAACTAATTAGACACATGATGGCGCTGGCTTGACTGTCTCCTACAAACCTCCTCTGATGCATTGTCTAAAAGAGTATCCTCAAAGTTACTAGTCTCTAGAGTATTACCATCCATATCGTGTGAATCAAATCTAAAGCTCATATCAACATACGAAGTATCAAAAACATTAGCATTGATGTCCAACTCCTCTATACCCAAGGAAACTAAGTCTTCAAAATTGCCCACTGCATCCTCCTGAATGTCATCAATGCCAATATGATCCTGGGACTCATCTATACACACTGCCAAATATGAAATATCATCAACACATTCCAGCAAGTATGATCGACTAGATATATGAACAAAGCCCAACATCGGTGTATAAAAACTAATACCAACATCAGACAAGATACTGGCACAAGAAAAGACAACACCGTGTAATCTGCTAATCAACTCCATGATAGCACCCAAACAAACACTACTACCAAAAAGTGTTAAAGATCTCCAGTCAATTGAATCCCAAACATCAATATAACAATCTCGAGTCCATATCCGTAAACTAGAATCAACTGGTAACTCAAGCAAACTCCTCACCTGAGTAATATGACCAATACCAACTAACTCCACATACCTGTCATGATGAGATAATGAAGTCACAATACTATCTTTGTTCACCTTCAGCTGGTTGGACAAATCATGTGAAGTACTACCAGCCTCAACCTCATGTGATGAAGCATCTAACTATGCCTGGTACTCTTTCTCAGCAAAGTCATGAATGCTCAATGTCTGCTCATCTCTACCAAGTATCTCACCATCCTGCACAACAACATCCTCATAATCATCATCTGAACCCACTACACTGTAGTCACTGCCTGTTGTAACTATACCATCCTGAATACCTATGGCATCACCCTTTGACGACCTATAAACAATTGTCTCAATCTGAGTATCAAGTTGACCATTACTATCAATCTGTGTAATATCCTTTCCCACCACCTCTTGTGGCAAAGTAGAATCTGAGACCTCTATCTGGCTATCAGCTAGTTTCTCAAACTCCTCATGCAACTTCTTGGGAATTGTGTCATCTATCCTGTGAGAAAATATGCCAAATAGAAATCCAGTCAACTTATCCACCTTAGCTGGGTCAGAAAACATGTCATTCATTATATGGTGGTGCTCAACCAACTGTTCAAACAGGTCATGGCTTATTTTCATAAGTTTATCTCGAATGTCTAAATAACCATCCTTTCTACTGTTTTGACTCTGGATATCAATTGTCCAAGATCATGTCCTCTGAGACTCTGTACTATACCTATCCATTCTGGATAAAGTAGAGTGTAACTCCAATAGGATATAACTTCTTCAAACACCAAGAACTAACATGCAAATGATTAGAAGTAGCATGCAACCATAGATTTTGACATGCAACTGATTAGAAGCAACATGCAACCACCAAATTCACCAAGAACTAACATGCAAATGATTAAAAGTAGCATGCAACCATAAATTTTGACATGCACCTGATTAGAAGCAACATGCAATCATAAATTATGACATGCAAGATCTGGGTAGTTGTCAAAACTGACATGCAAGATCTGGGTAGTTGTCAAAACTAACATGCAAGATCTGGGTAGTTGTCGAAACTGACATGCAAACTTCTACAACCACCAAATTCACCAAGAGCTAACATGAAAATGATTAGAAGTAGCATGCAACCATAAATTTTGACATGCAACTGATTAGAAGCAACATGCAACCATAAATTATGACATGCAAGATTTGGGTAGTTCTCAAAATTGAAATGCAAGATCTGGGTAGTTGTCAAAACTTACATGCAAACATCTACAAACCCTCAGGCTGGCAAGATCATGGCTCTGATACCACTAAAATGTCCCTTTTCTGATTTTATATGATATTTCCAACCTTTAATCAGACCTTTAAGATCAAACAACTAATATCACAAAGATCCTCCAAATTTCTCAAGAAACCCCAAATCTGGTATGCCAGAAATGGTGCCAAAAGCTTCACAGCTTCACCTATTACTAATAAATCTGAAAATGGACATTTTTACAGAAATTTCAGCATCATAACGGCCTCCAAAATGACATTTCCAGATCTGTATAGCCTTTACACAACATCTCACAAATGTAGGACAAAAACTATGCTCATCGGGCTCCCGAAATTAACACAAAAATGCCCGAAAACACCACAAAACACTAATAAACTATCTCAGAAGTTTAATCACGTCCCAATACATATATTCAGCTCTATTTTAACATCTTAAAGTTTGAAATACAACAGCAACCCAAACTGATATGAAATACTCTACTGAAAACACCAAACTCATACCAAAAAACAACCCCGAAAACTCACAAATCTGCACTATTCAGCACAAAGGCAAACTCTGTATGAGCATGCACATGGAATGGCTTCAAATTCCCGTCCTTAGCCTTCTTGGAAACCGGAAAACTCCCGTTCTTGGGTCTCCCTGGAAACCTGCAAACTCCCGTTCTTGGGTCTCCTTCTCCACAAGTTTGGCAGCCTCTGAAGAATAACAAAGAAATGAGCAAAATTAAGTTCTGGAATCAGCCCAAAATGCCTCCAAACCCCTTAAAAGAGGGCATAACCGTAACGCACGTCCAAGAGAGGTTAATGAAACATATTTTAATAATAATTTTCATTTATTAGTCCAACGGTTTCCAAAGATTAACCCCCTTTTTCCGAAACTTCACTTTCTTGGGCCTGCCTGCCTTAGCAAAGATTATTATTTTTTAATTATTTGAAAAGGGGACATGACAATAATTTAGGAACATCTCAGTATACTATGAAGGGATTAAACAAGTTTTGAATTAAATAATAGCTGCAAAGTATTGAATTAGTCAAACAAGGAGTCAATTCTCCATAATTGGATGAAATTACCGATTAATATTTGACAATATGCTTTTATGGACTCATTAAATGGGGTATGATAAGTTTTTTAACACTAAATGAGGGGGATGGCTTTGAGTATTTATGGATGGATGAAGTAACTAATTTGTTTAATAGAACCAGTCTAGTTTTTTATCCCTCCCAAGTTATATTATTTTTTGTATCTGACTAGGAAGCTAATTAATATGTTATTACTAACCTCTCTGATTGTCAAGTTAGTGAGGCATTGGTGATTTTAGCTTCCAGTGATGGATGGGAGCATAAAATATTGGTTGGTATGTTCCTCCAGCAACAAGTTTATCCTTGGCATAAGAGGCAATAGATCAAGTGAATTCATGGAACTATGATTCACTATGTAATAATTCTAACGAGGTATGCCCCTTTTATGGTGTAATAATAAAGGACCACAGTCCTGAGCTAGACTGGAGATTTTATTCTCTATTCTTTCCTACCAGTGCTCATTTGAACGGAGGTACTCTGATGTTTGTTATTTATTTTCAATTAATATAATCAAGGCTCCAACCATTTACTAATCAATTTTTAAAATTTTTTTAATTAAAATATTTCATACATCAAATATTGTTCAAACTTTAGTAAATCATAAAAAGGTAAGTATAAAAAGGATAAAAATTAAATTATTTAAATATTTCATAAATCAACTATTGTTCAAACTTTGGCGAATCATAAAAACTTAAGTATCAAAATGATACAAATTAAATTATTAAAATATTTCATAAATCAAATATTATTCAAACTCTAGCGAATCATAAAAAGGTAAGTATAAAAAGGATAAAAATTAAAATATTAAACTATTTCATAAATTAAATATTTTTCAAACTTTAGCGAATCATAAAAAGGATAAGTATTGGAAAAAGTTTAGAATAAAAAAACCTTTTAAATATTCTTTTAATACTTAATAACAATGTTGTGCACACATGTGGTGTTGCATAGAAGGCATGGGGCATACATCCATGATAAATTTTGTGGTTGGATAATTGCTATTAGGAACTTGGGTATAGGATTCAAATAAAAATTTTGATCAGTGGTCATGTCCACATTGGCGGTGCAGACGTTCTAAACAAGGTTTTTGGGCCAGACAAGGTTTCCAAAAAAAACACCATTTTTCTCTAAAAAAAAGCTCCCAACAATCTCTTGACATATGCATAGGCTCTCCTTGGCCATCTTCTCCAAAACTAACAAGTATGGGAAAGGGAAATAACAACCTCAGTCAAGATCGGCCCCATTCAGTCATTGCCCATAAGAACTCCAACTTCTCATATAATTATTCCAATCTATCCTGAGATCCCATGGCTCTTATTAGGAATAATGTCATTCATGTGATATCCATTGTAGATCACATGTTGAAGCTCCAAGTTGACGATTTGCAGAAAAGAGCGCTAATAGGTAATATTTCTGAATTTTTCTCTCATCAAGAGTCTATTTCAAAATGGATTAGTCTAAATTGGGAGGGGTTGGTTGATTCTTTTATTTTAGATGGCAAGGAGGGCAATTTTTTTTTTCCCTTTTTGAGGACAAAGCATTAGGGGACAAGGTTCATGAAAAGAAAGATTGGTTTGTGTTTGGGAGGGGGTTGGTTACCCTGATATGGTTTCCAAATTTTATTAACTTTCAGTAGATGTTTTCATTTATACCAACCTGGATTTCCCTTCCTTTGTTACCAGTAGAATACCAAAATTTGGATATTCTCCAAGCTACAGTTAACTCTCTTGACATTTTCATGAGGATTGATTTATGCTCTTCTAAAGACAAACACCTTGTAGTGAGAATATGTATCCTTAAAGACCTCAAAAAAAAAAACTTTACTTTAAAGATCATTCTTAGATCCAAGTTTGGAGATTTGGCACAAAAATTACAAATTGATTCTCTAGACATAGTAAGTGATAAACAAACCAAGCTTGATCACCTTTCCTTAGAATGTAGGGCACAGTCAGATAATCCAGACAGAGTTTGTTTAGGCTTGTCCTCTCTTGCTTGTAAATGCTCATTGTTCAAGAAAGGGAACAAATTAGAACATATGTTCCCTCTCCAACTATGCCAAATATGGATTCAGATATAGTTTATCCAATGATATTTCTTTGTTGAATGAATTTTAAGCCACTACTAGGAAACAACATCCTTTCATGCTCTCCACACCCTTTCCACTTTCTATCATGTAGAAAAGTGAAATAATTACTCATGTCATAGTGCCAATCAGGGCAATAAGGATTCATAGGCTATGGTTGATATGGGACTAGGTTTGGATCAGACATTGCCCTCTCATCAAGATTCTGTGGCAGTGATTTCTAAGAATTTGGGAACCTTTGAGTTTAATTCACTTGAAACTAGATAGTTTGGTGAGGAAAAGTCTAACCACGTTAAAACATCGCCGCATGGGGCCCTCCCCTTCACCAAGCCTTTCAACTTTGGCCATAGTACATAAAGAGGCTCAAGCCCTTGAAAATGAGTAGTTTCTAGATATCACAGCCTGGTCGAATCAAGTCATAAAGATGTTCCTTCCGCATTCTCTAGCAACAATTACAAGTGTTAGTGATTGGGTAATAAGAACAATTAGTAATCTTATTAATGAAAATGTGCCCCATCCCACACTTCAGTATTGAGAATCTATGATAACTGGGCTAGATATAGGACCTCTGACAACTCCTGTACAAGGCCTCATTGTTTCTTATAATGTGATTTTATCAAGCCTCCCACATAAGCATCGCAAAAATCTCAACACTTGAGGACTTTTAGAGATAGATTGGGACACTTTTATAGACAATTGTATTTTTTGAAGTTGTTGATGAGAAAATTAATGAGATTGCTATGTAGGTGTTTTTGGAATGTAACGAGTTTACAAATTGCAGTTCATATTTATTACTACCAGAGGGAAAGGACAAGACAACTGCTGCTTTGGTTCCTCTATCTATCTCCTAGTCAGATGCAGATGCCTTATGAGTTTTGATAACTATTTTAAATGTTTCATAGTTTTTCATTGTATTTAAACTAAATTTAAACCGACACAATTTATTATGACAAGCTATTGATTTTGAGTCGAAAAGTTCATTTAATGTTCATGCGATTATATTTTTTTGCTAGTTACTTAGGAAGTTGAGCTAAAAATATATACTAATAGTTTTGTTTATAAACTAGTAGTTTTCACATGAAGTTTTTTGAGAATCAATTTGATTTTCAAAGAGATTAAACTATTTAAAGTGTGTTTGTTCCATATTAGATTTCAATTTTTGCAACTAATTTTTTCAATGAAAAAAAACAATTACATTTACACTTGTTTTCTTTACAATGTTTGCTTGTTAATTCAAACCTACACTTCAATTGCATTGCGTTGTTGTACATTAAATAAAATATTAAAATTGTATAATTTTTGAATCTTTAAAGAAGTTAGTCATATTTATATGACTCAATTTTATATAACAACTAAATTTTATACTACCAGTTTTGAATCCTTTTATTTTTACATCTCCTCTATTTTGATTTTAGAAAAAACTGACGACACCTCTTTGTGCAAATGGTAGTTACCCCAAAAAACATCACACCAAAATTAAAAACTTCGAGGCTTGCATCACTTGTCTTTAAACGTCGAAGTCCAGGCCTGCTTGCCACAAGCTCTTGAATTAAACATGGATTAAAAACACCTTCCGAGCATAGATTAAAGCAGCGGTTGGAGGGAGACTGGTTATGACTTGTTGCGTTTTTAAGGATTTTTTGCTTTGGCAGGGCTTTGTAATTACTTTTGGCAGGTTTCGCGGTATTTTTCATTGCACAAGATAGTTTGTGCGGCATCTTTAGGTAAGAACTTTCCCTGTTTCAAGTGGTTTCTGTTTGGAATTTAAACGCGATGCCATTTTTGGTGTGCTCTATTTTAGTCTAAAATAAATGCGTTTCTGGCCTTATACCACCCCTTCGAATGCCACTGCGTAACTCCTCTGCCAGCGAGTTTTCTCGCAACCTAAAAGACTCGGGAGGTCGCTTGTATTATTCATTCTTGTGTTGCTAGGAATGTATGGATACCTGCTAAGTAAAATTTTATATGCGTACATGTCGTTATACATACCATAATCCATTTCATCGGACAGTTAAAATATGGATTTCTCGGTGTCTTGGACATCGTTAAATCTTTCATCCATATTTCATTCCCCATTTTCCCTTTCAGTTGTGTTTTGCTGTGCATCAATGTGATGCATTTTAGTTTTTATTGTGCGGGTACGCTCCAAAGACACACCTTCTATTACGTTTCCATTACTTCTTTCGTAAAACCCTACTTCACTAACCGAAATTTCATCATATTTTTCGTGTCGCTCGTTGTCTATAAAGCTGCTTATACTTGGGCAACTGTTAAGTAAATTGAAGACAAAATTAAAACAGGGGCAAAGAAAGGTGTCTCCCAGCATGCGTTTCGATCTAGAATGGGGAATCCTAGTTCATCACAGCATACTCCTTTTGTCCCACATCCAATGATAGCTGATGCGTGGCAGAGAACCTAAGGAAATTTGTCGTTTATTTTCATGGGAAGCCTGCGGGTGCTATAGGTATCCTGGATTTTACAGAAGATGCCTTAGACTATAATCAGATGTGCCAAAAAGACCATTTTTTTATTTGTTTAAGAATCACTGAATATGAACTGATAAAAAAAAGAATCGTTGAGCATGAAAGTTCTGCACAGTTCTAGTCACTTGGGCTTCTAGATATGCGGGAGACTTTTTATTGGAAGAGGACCATATTGCCATAACATAGAGCAAGATCTTCTGTGTGAGGTTGATTGTTATACGAATATCAATCTCTTTTGATTAGCATTGTTGTCAGATGTGGCTTCCCAGATGATTTTCCCTTTTGGAAATTGCATTGTCACCTGGGAAATCCTCTCTACTTGGTCAGACAGGTGAATATACCTCTACTTAGCACTTGTGCAAAACCCTCATAGCATACTCTGCTGGTAAAATATAAGCAAACAACTAAACATTCCAATCAAAACAAACTATAGAAAAGAAACTAAGGTTTCTATCTGCTAAGTGCAGAAGAAGACTATGCTGGAACAATAGAAACACAGGAAGAGAAGTCTTTGATATTCAAAAAACCAAATTCTCTAGCACTTACAGCCAAGAAACCTCTTTTCAGCCTTCGTATTTTTCTTTTAAAAAACAAAGCTCTCCTCATAAAGGAGAAAGCAGTCCCAAAAAAGGACTGTCATATCTGACAGTTACCACCAAAAACAAAACTTACAAACAGCTTGAAAAAGGAAAAACAGAAGAAAATTGGGAGCCCCACAACTAGACCACCGTTACAAAAATTTTCCTGCGTAGAAAAGATTTGGCAGTTACATGATGGCTTGCAAAGGTTGGATTCTTCTATTTATTGGAAAATAACATTGCCATTGGATGAAATTTTTTCTACATCAACGGTTGCCAATATTGTGCTCTTTTACCTTGTGGAAGGCTAAATTATTTCTCGGGGACTCTTCCCCATTTGGGTTGGTTGAATTGTTGCCTGGGATATCATCCCTCTTTCTGTTGGAAAAACATGAGAGTTGTCCCCCAATGGTCAAAAGAATTCTTTGATGATAATGGCTTCCAAGATTGTGTTGTTTAACGCTTGGGAAATTGCTTGCAATAAATTACCACAGTTTGATGATGATAGTTGTCAAGGTTATGTTCATCATTGTTTGGAAATTGCATTGCTAGAGGACAAGATTATTTGTGGGCAATGGCTACCACAGTATTTTTGGTCCTTGAGATTTTTTTTTTTGTTGTAAGATGAGATTGATGGATGACAATGGCTATTTTGGATAGACACCAACTGCATGATGATTTCTACTTGGTTGACTAAGGAGAGACAAACATGGTAGTAGGAGTACAGTGGTTATACTCCTTTTGGGAAGTTCTGTATGAATATCATTGTGTATATATGAAATTGACATTTGAGGGCAAGCAAGTAGGACTTCGTGGTATTGCAAATGTCACTCCAAGAGTTGTCTAGGTTAAATTATGGAAAGTTCAATCTGGAAAGGACAGTTAGCTTGGGCAGCACAATGTTTGGTGACAACCATTGAACCTCTTAGAAGTTGGAAATCTTATAATGTTGATGATATTCAATCTGTTTTGGATAAATGCAATATAGTTTTTAGCAATATGCTTTAGGATTACCATCAGATAGAGGATTTCAACATATAATAGAGCTCGAGACAAGGTCCAAGCTTGTCATCTATACTCTCTGTTGCCATGCTTGAACACACAAGGAAGACATGGAAAATCCAACTAAAGAACTCTTATACATGGGGCACACTGGCTGAAGCTTTAGTCTCATTGCATTGTTAGTGGTTTTTGTTAAGAAGAAGGATGACACAATGAGGCTGTGCATTGACTACAGGGATCTCACCATGAAGAGAATCAATAATAGGTATCTCATTTCTAGGATCAAGGAATTGATAGATGAGCTATATGGGGCAGCTTAATTGTTCAAGATTGATCTTTGTTTAGGGTATCATCAAATCAAGGTAAGAGAGAAGGACATGCACAAGATTTTGCAGATGTTACTATGTGCAATATGAGCTTTGGTCATGCCTTTTAACTTGACAAATGCACTGGCCACCATCCAATCTTGTATGAACCAAGTATTTGTTGATTGATTGAAAAAATTTGTGCTAGTATTCTGTGATGACATTCTTATCAATAGCAAAATGTTGGAGGTTCACTTGAAGCACCTTGATGGGATACTTGACATAATAGAGCAGCAATTTTTCTTTGTGAAGGAATCTGAAAGTGAGTTCAAATCAACATAAATCCTGTACTTGGAGCATACAATTATTGTTATGAATGGTCAAGTGGATCAACAAAAATTTGTGCAATTTTAGATTGGCCTCTTTTGAAGACATAGACAGAGTTAAAAGCTAAGTTACCCTGGTTCGCCCCTAGACCCTGCCAGACCAGCCTGGGTATGAACTGGTACCTGGTCCTGGTCCAGAGCACCTGCTGGTCCGAGCAGGGTTCAAAATCCAGAGACCCAGTTTGAACTGGCAGTCTGGAAAAGAGAATCTGGTCGAACCAAGCCCAAACAGATCGAACCTGGGCGAACTTGGCATGGATTTTGACGATTTGGGCCCTGCGGACATCAATAAAATGACTTTTTTTGGCAAATTTTATAAAGTTTTGACATCTGTAACGCTAAAAGGTGGAAGGCTTCTAATTTTCATTTTAATCCATTAGTTTAACATGAAACAGTGATACTCGAACTTGTTGTTATGATTTAATTTTAATGTTTTAAATCTTTGAAGTTGAACTTGAAATATATGATGGCATGATCATGATTCACGATGCTATGATTACAAGGTTTAAAGTTTATGGTGTTTTTGTTGTTTAAATTATATAATTTTATGATACTATGCGACATCTGAATCTTAACTCAAGCTTTGAGGCTTTATAAATATGTATTAATATCTATTTCTTACATGGTTTTGTACGAACAAACCCAAATGAATCCAAATCCCTTTCTAAAATATTGCCACATCTGCGAACCTTTTCTTTGGACCCGAACTTGGAACCAAACTTGAACTGGTAACTTAGGTTAAAAGGATTTTCTGGCTGTTGCAGCTACCACAAGAAGTTTGTTAAGGGCTTTTCAAGTTTAGTGGTACCATTGGTAGATTTAATAAACTAGGGAGCCTTTTAATTATCAGATTGGGTATAGCAAGCCTTTGATAAGTGCAAGGAGGCGATGTGCTTATGCCCACTTGATTTCTCACTTCATTTTGTTTTAGAGTAATGATTTAGGAGAAGAGATTGAGCAATTTTGATGAAAAATGGGCATCACCTAGCATTCAAGAATTTGATCTTCAGAATGATCCCTCTGAGCATATCTAGCATGTGGCCTTGGTGTTTGTTCAGATTCTCTCTTCTTCTTTTCACCATTCATTACCTTTTCGAGCTTTCCTTTTTTGCGTGGGAATAACAAGAACCTTTTCTAACTGAATTCAGGTTCAGGAGTACACTAATTCCATTCTTCATCTACTTGGATATTTGCACTTTCCACAACTTTCTTCAACCATTTAAAGCATTGGTATACCTTGCCTGTAGTAGAGTATCCCAAGAAGATACCCTCATCAAATCTTGCATCAAACTTTCCAAGGTTGCCTTTATCTATTCTGATATAGCATTTGCTTCCAAAGATTCTGAAATATTTGATTGTAGGCACCTTTCCAAACCATAGCTCATGAGGAGTCTTTGTATGATTAACTTTAATTTGTACCTTGTTAGAAGATAGACAACAGTGTGCGCAACATCTCTTCAGTATACATTAGGTAGATTAGCATCTTCTAGCATTGCTTTAGCCATCTTAACAACTGCTCTATTTTTCCTTTGAACAACTCCATTCTGCCATGGAGTCCTAGAAGCATATAAATGTCCTCTAATTCCATACTTCTCACAGAAGCTATGAAACTTATATAATGTAAAATCTACTCTATCAAATCTCAAGTGTTTTATTTAAGCATCCATTTGAAATTTTTGAATCCAATTAGAATTCAAATTTTTCTCTTAAGAATGTCAGCCATGTCATTCACGAATAGTCATCAATAAGTAATATGAAGTACTTTTCGCCTTCTAGTCCTCTTGTTCTTGTAGGTCCACATAGATTGGTATGTATCAACTCCAAAGGCCTTGTGGTTGAATATTCTTTATTCTTAAATTTATTCCTAGTTTGCTTTTCCATTTGACATTCCTTGCATATAGTGTTAGCAGGCTAATACTTGGCATGTCTCTTACCACGTTAGAGGAACCAATCTTAATCATATTGTCAAAATTAATTTGTCCCATTCTGTTGTGCCATAGCCAACATTCATTTGTCAGTGACAAAGAGTAAGTTTCTCCATTGTTTTCTTTAGATAGTAGATATTACCATTTCTCATACCTTTTGCAACAAGTTTCCTGGAATCTTTTCTGATTTCACATCTACCTCCAGGAAAACTAGCCTCAAATTCTTTACAGCATAACTGACTCACACTTAAAAGACTCCGCCTTAGACCCTTAACATATAGACATCACTAGCATTATGCTTCCGTCAATACAAATAGCTCCCTTACTACATATAACTGTAGAGCTTTGCTAGAAAATGTGACTGATTCTCTGTCGTATAACACTCTTTTGTCATCTGTTATATGATTTGAACTAGCGGATTCAATAATCCAAGATTTGGATTCTTCTTTTGTGTGTAGAGCAGTAGTTATAGTTTCTTCTGCAAAATATTGACTTCGTATTTGTTATCGTCATTCTCCTTGATAACCAAAAAAAATATTTCAGCATTTGAAACATTTCTACCTTGATCCTCTGATGAATGAGTCTCGATGGAGTAGGAACTTTTCATACTCTTATCATTGCTATCTAATATCAGCCCTTGCATTTCTGTCATATCTATTATAACTATCTTTCCTTTTATCATCAGTAGGTTTCTTACTGTCTTAACTAAAAGGACTTCTAATAGCATATTGTCCAATTCTTCTACAGGTGAAACAGTTGAAGGGTAACTTATCTTTATATTTGTTGGATCCTTTCTTCAATCTTCGAACAAAATTTGTTTCTTCATTTGGATCAGATTCATCATCAGCCTTCTTAATTGCCTTGAAAGCAACATCTTTCTCTCTTATTGGTTTTCTTCAAGTTTAGGCAGCTCAAAAGCAGTGACAACATTATAAATCTCCTCCAAACTGTTTTTCTCCATATCATGACTCTGTTGAATGGCAATCAACAAGGTTTTGTGGGTCTAACTCATAGTTGTCATCACTTCTATTAGCACTTCATTGTCTAAGATTCTACCAGAGCCTCTGATTGAATTGACAATTTCATTTATCTGATGCAAATAGTCTTCAACGTTCTCATCCTTAGACATTTTCAAATTCTCAAATTTGTGCTTTAGATTCTGCAACTTAATTTGCTTAATCTTTTTGTTTCCACATATGCTGCCAGGCTTCTTCTAGACATCAAATGCAGTTTTTCAACCCATGACTTTTAGCAATTCTCAGTCACCTAGATCACTGATAATAGCATTCTTTGCATTTGCATTGTTCTCATGTGCTTTGACTTCATCTGGTGCGAGAGTACCTGATGGTGGAGGTACATAAAATTTTCTGATAGCATAAAAAACTCCATAAAATTTTCTGATAGCATAAAAAACTCCATATGACATAGAGTCCAAATGTGATTCTATCCTTTCCTTGTAGAAAGTATAATTTGTTCTATCAGACTTAGGTACTTTGTTGCCATGCTCATCTGCCATTTCAAATTTGCCTCTAGCAGTTAGGCTTCTTTTAGAGGAACCTTGCTCTGATGCCAAATGTTGAACACTTATGGATACTAAGACGGGGGGGTGAATAAACTTAAACAAATGCTTAACAATTCTGCCACAATTCTTTTTTTCTGTTGATTGGTAAAAAATTCTGCCACAATTCTTAGTTACTTATTGATCCAATAAATAATCAGTAAAAGATATAGTAATGAAAACACACACACACACACACAAACACCAAATTTACGTGGAAAACCCAACATGGGTAAGAAAAATGGTGAGAATTGCACTCACTATATGAAATAATTGATTGCAAAGTTTTAGGCAAGAAGACAAAGAACTCACTGTCCCTAAGAGAACCTGCACATAAATAGATCTGAATAAAGTTGCTAAGAGAGCGCACAACCCCCCAGCAGGCGTAGAGAAAATATGAAATTAAAAGATATAGGACCTTCTGATCAGCTTCTAATAACATTTTTATTTGATTCAGTAATTCACACTTCTGGTCTTCTTTATTTGCATTACTTCATCTTCACATTTGATCCACACAGTTAACAATTTCCTCACACACTCTTTCATTGCTCATCCATTTGCACACATTTATATATGGTGGTTTGCTCTTTGGAAAAATTGGATAAAGGGGACCCAAATGCATCTCAATAAGTTTTCCTTAAATGGTATGATTGATCATGGCACGCACATCAGAATATTGACCAAAGCCGGTCCAAAATGTAATGTAGAAAGACTTCAAAAACATTTTACCAGTCGACTTAATAACATTTCAAAAATACTATATCTGAACCAATAATGCTCAAATCATTTCAAAAAGTTGAGTTGACCAAAAGCTAACATATCGCACTTCAGACAACATATCTTCACCAGAAGCCTGTCTGATCCATTCCTAATTGCTAGCTTGATTGTCAGCTAACAATGCATCATAACTTTTTCAAAAGAACAACTGGAGACCTGAAAATATGATAGTGCAATATTCAGAGTACATAGTCACTGTAAACAGAACTGCAAGCTGCCATCATATTATGTTGAGGAATGCAGACCATTTTCCCAAGACTCGAGAGGTTTTCAAATAAACTTTATTGAATATTCCAACTTGTCATACTTCCATCTTTCCGGATATATCTTATATTGACTTATTATTATAATCAGAACATCAGAATATAATCTAAATATAAAGCATCAACCATCTGTTATCAAAGATTAAGTACTATTTCCTGCATATCAAACATTAGATTCTCATTTCTGCAATGTTGATGTGAGTATTATGACCACTCTGACTTGCAGAATAAAATACCAAGTATTTATCCTCTCTTGAACAAGGAACCATCAAATGGTATACACTTTGACAATGTCAGATCAAATGAAGCAACCCCAAGGTTTGCAATGCGTACAAGCAATTTTATGTTCGATAAAACTTAGCGAGTTGATATGATAATTTTGGTAATCACAAAGTGACCTACTCTATTCTTCTTGAATTCATCAACTTTCCTCGAAGTGGTCGGAACTTGGATTAAACGTACTTGAACTCCAAATGAACAACAAAAGGTGAAGGGTTTAGATAAATCTACACTATTTCGAAGGACAAAGATATCAATTGATGATGCTTGGATGAGTGGATTCCTATAAGTTTTGCTTCGTCAAATGAAACAACTACACAAAGATGATGCAATCTCCGAAGGTAACTAAGAATTTTCAGTTTCTAATCATTCATCCAAATTCCCAATGTTGGCACAATCCAAATGAACATCCACAACTTAAGTACATATCAAGTCTAGACTAACCTTACAATGTGACTTGCATTCAACAGATAACAAAATGTATAAACATGGAATTCATCATTCATCTTTACATTTCTCCATTTCAATCAACAAACTTTAACTAAACTTCGAGAAGCATAAAACATGCAGAAGCAACACGCAAAAATCCACCATATGTCCAATGAAAATTGTATATTAACTTCAACATAGTCTTGACAACAGTTTCTTGTCTCCTACTCTACTCCAACTAATGATCCCTTTACATATGAGTAGACCTTGGCTTTTATAGATCTCTTAGTTACAATGAAGGGCTAAGATTGATTTGAATAAGTGATTTAGATAATTCAAAGAAGCCCTAATTAGGGTTAATTACAACCCTTGCTTAAAAATATTAAATTCCATCCAATAGGAAAATTACTTTGCTTTGGAATTTATATTCTTTTATTTTTAAGGATGAGCCAATGAGAAAATTCATTATGGTAATATATTAAATGTTTTCCACATGTCCACATGTGAATGAGTTTGACTGGATGAACTATGTAACAACTAAAAATTTTAAGGACTAAAAACCTTAAGATACTCATTCATTTTAATGCTTAGAAGGAAACAAACTACATTTTCCATGAAAAGAAAATAATGGAAAATAATTGATTTACTGCTAATTCATAATTGTATTCTCATGAAAAGAATTAAACCACCAACTGAAAGATTTAAACTACCCTTCTGATGTACTAGGAAGAACGATCTCAATAGGATTGATTAACTAACCATCAATACTACACATGAAATGTAAAATACTATTCAACTGCAAAATTTTAACTACCATTTCATATGAACAAGAGAGTAACTGCATAGAATATAAAACTGATGCTGAAGCTGAGATAAAGATGCAATTGAAAGAAAAAATATTAACAAGGTTTAGATTGCAGCATATCAAGAGAAGTAGAAACTGGTCTGTTGTACAAGTCTAGGCATTTGGAGGAGAGGAAAAGCATTGACAGAGTCTTAAAATCCCAACCTTAGACCTAGTGTAATCCCCACTCATTTTCTCCTGAGAATGACCCTACTCTATACAGGATAAGGCACATGTACACCATCTTGTCGTGCCACTTGAGCAACCTAGTGTTGGAGTTGTCAACTACATAGTTGGTTAGACTCTGGGTACCTTCCAAAAGACTATCCATCCGATTATGAATTGTACTGACCTCTAGTGATCATTGCATCATTATTCGCCACTAAACCTACCCAGACCTGGGATTTCCGAAGGACACTATGTGCCTGATCGCCCACCATTGGACTTGACCGAAGAGTTGTCAACTACATAGTTGGCTAGACTGCGGGTACCTTCCAAAAGACTATCCATCCAATAATGAGTTATCTGACCTCTGGTGATCATTGCATCATTATTCGCCACTAAACCTACCTAGGCCTGGGATTTCCAAAGGACACTATGTGCCTGATTGCCCACCGTTGGACTTGACCAACTTAACTAATATCCAACTCCCACTATGAAATGACTAGATTTACTTTTTCTAGTTATTCTAAAATTCTTCATAGTTTTGATGCATTTTTATGATTTTGCAGGTTTATCTATCTGTCCACTTCATATGGACTACACTACTCATCTCAGCCATTCTTGGCTATCCTTGATGATCTATGGTGTGATTTTCCAGCATGCATTATATAATATACAGTTACGTAAAGGAATTTCATTTTTTACTCAAAATTCAAGAAAGAAAGAAAGATCGTGATTTCTGTGTTGTCAGATTTATTTTCAGCCATGGGCGATCTTCCATAAATCTTGTGGACATATACTTTTAATGTCATTGTATATTGGAAGTATAAATGACATGCTCAACCTATTCTTCTTGACACATAAATAAGTTTCAGAAAACATTATGTAACAGAGACGATAAACAACCCATGAGTGCTCTTGGTATGATTGGTAAAATAGTTCAAATGTGGCTCAAATAGTCTTTTTATATTGTAATTAATGGCCTGACTGAACCTTCTTTGTGCATGCTATGAATGATAATCTATTGACTGTTATTGTGACAGTAAAATAAACAATCTTAAAGGAATTACAACCTGAATAAAGAGCTTCTGATTTGTAGTTCACTTGCTCTTCTAGCTTGACTTGGTCGATGATCAGTACTTCAATAAATTTTCTTAACTTGACTTACAGTTTCTGCAATGCTAACCGAGTATGAATGAGATAAAAAGATTCACAATTGCAGATACGAGTGATATAATAAGTGAGTTGCAGCAGCCAATGATTAGCTGCACCTGATAATTATAAAGGAGAATGATCTCCCCTTTCCTTCGGCCAACGTGGAAAAAGAATGAGCAAACTGAATGGAGTTATGATTTGCATGAAAGAAAAGGGTGGCGAAGACATGCAGATATATTTTACAATCTTAACTGATGGAACATGCAATATTGGAAGAAATACGAAAGGCCTTAATAATAAAAGATTTATAGGAGGCTGATGGACTTTTCTTGAGTTAAAATTAAATTCGATATGGGAATTAAAACTTCACCCATACTATTATATAAATAATGCGTATACTATACATGTATACTTCTACACATTATTTTGTGTGTATATATATATACATTATATTACAAAGTAAGTGTACTATGGGTATTACTTATATAATATAATACATCTAACACTAGATAATGCAGAAAATCCAAATTTCAATTTAAAGGTAGTAATTATATTTCATTTATTATCTATGTTACCTCAAGTTTCCGGTACGGGGACAGCAAGGGATGGTAGGACGAGTTTTCAGGACAATAATTCTTTTGGCGATTTTGGAGATTGGGGGGGGGGGGACGACAAACGGGGATGACTATATATATATAGGAAATTTTAAAATATACATTGAAATTTGTAAATATACATGTCATTCATATGAAACTAAGCACAAAGCATGTCATTTAAACATTATAGAACCATAACATACAACATTTGAATGCCATGTAGGAAATAATATCCAATTTCATTACCCAATTGTCAAAATACATGTCAATATTAGTGAACATTAACAATATCATGTTATAATGGTAAACATTGTAAATCTGAAAATCAAGATCTAAATATGCCCAAAGCTATAGACCCAAAGGCTAGAGGGCTGCCGTAAAGTAATAAGTATCAATGTATCATAATTATGTTAATGTTCAACATAAAAAATCATAGAAAAATGAAGCAGATTGTTGCTTCTATTCTCCCTCTACCGCCATGGCTTCAAAATCAGAGCCCTCCTCACTATCATTCTCTATGGGAAGCATAGTCTCATTTAATGGAACCCCAACCAATCGTGGTGCTGTGTCATCTTCATCTATCTAGGCCACATCCTCAGGCTCAACATCCCATCGCAAAGTTGGTGTCTACCTATACTTTGGATTTTGACGATCTACAAGTTGAAGAGCATGATGCACTGTCACTAGCTTCTTCGCTCTTTTAAAGGTAAATTTGTTCCTCTTGATAGAGTGGATATATGAATATGTGGACCAATTCCTCTCTGTAGTTGAGGAACTAGCAACCTGCGCAAGGAGGCGTCTAACAAATATTTTTAACTCAGGTCTATCCAACCTTGCTTGTGGCTTACCCAAGTTTGGGCCACGAAGGTTGGTGAAGTCAAAGAACTATGCACAAAGAGTAGAGGCATCTTGAGCTGAATACATCTTATTAATTGCTCTTGTGAAGCCATCCAATACCTCAAGATCACTGCATGGGAGGCCCCTTCTACCCAATTGTGCATACCATTTGGGATTTAGAGCAAAGGCTGCCATATGAAGCAGGGTATTCATCATGTTCCACCTCCGTGTCACAATAGGCCTAATATGCTCCTCATAAAACCCCAATGTAGGATCCTTTGCTCAACAACTCTCTTCATCTTCCCAACATGTTGTCAATAGTCTCATAGATCTCTCCCAAACTAGGAGCCTTAATATTATCATATCTAATGACATCTACAATGGGTGCTATGACAGAGCAAATATATCTGCAAGATCAAAAATTAAAATCAGAATTAGAATTTTGAAGAATTTTAAGACTGTTAATAGGAAAATCAGCAAGCAAAAGACTAACATAAAAATCAGCAACTTACCTTATTGTGGACCACCAACTCTCATCAAGGATCCTTTACTTCACTGCTTTTCCTTCAGAGGACTTAGAATTAGACCATCGTCCCCACTCTGGATTCACCACCATCAATTGAAGGGCCTCATACACCTCAATCATCCTCTCCATCAAGATGAAATATGTGTAATACTTATAGCAACAATTATAATTTATGATTAAAAGCATCACGTGTAAGTTTGTAACACTTATAAATAATTTTTTAAAATAACTTAAAGCTAAAACAACTAAAAATAAACTATAATTAAAATTGACATACCTTGTCTTGGCTGGTTTGAAGAACTTCTGAAGAACCTGAATAGAGAAAATGAAGTGTGGTGGTTGCAAATAAACATTTGCACTTCTCTAGCTTCTATTATCGGCTATTTCACCCATTCAATCTTCCCTATATCCTTCAATGCATTGTTCAAGGAATGAACACAACAAAGGGTCCAAAAGATGTGCTTATAAGCCCCCTCTATCATCATACTAGTTGATTTGCACACAGGTGTAGAATCTGTGATAACTTGTACAACACTAGATGACTCAATCTCCTCTATGACACCTCTCAAAATGGTGAACTAGAATTTTGCATTCTTCTTTCTTGAATAGTCTATGGCTTTCAAAAACTAAGAACAAGCAGGCGATGTGACAATGATATTGATGAGTGGCCGATGTCTAACATCGGTCCACACATCCGTCACAATAGAGCAGCCCGTCTTAACCCAAGTGCATTTCATATCCTCAAATAACAAAGAAACCTTTGAGTACTCTTCATCTAGGATGGTGGTTTGTAGCTTATGCTCACTAGGGGGTACAAATGAGGAATTCATGCTCAATATATCTTTCACCATTTGTTTATAATAAGTGGAACGGGTTGCATGATATGGGATACCATTAACAACAAAGAATTTACCAATGGATGCCTCACTTTTCTTTTGCTTGTGAATTAAACATACTTTCCACCGAGCCCTTCTCACCGCTACTCATCTTTCTCTTCACCCTAGACTCAGTAGGGCTGCGTACCAATGGCGGATGACATATGCCTAGATGATTGTGAGGGAATAGATAATGATGTCACTGTCAAATTGTGCCCCTCCATTTTAGCCTCTAAGTGCAATCTTTGGCATTCTAATTTTTGTTTATTAATCAAGTTAGGACAAGCTTTGACTCTTTGGCATGAAAAATGTAAAAAGTGTGACTTCATGCTTGTATAGTTGCCCATAAAATCATCAAAGACAAACATGGCAATCGCACACCCTAGTCCCTCCTTTTGCCCTAGGTGTGACATATTGGAAAAGAGGTTTTTTTGCATTGAAAGGACCCTTTTCAGAATTCTTCATAATGGTGGAAGGGCATTTGAAGGGCATTTAAACAAATCAGAATTCTTCACTACTAGCAACATCAACCCCAACCACAATTTATTCCTCATCACTACTACTACAAGTACTCCCACTACTACTCATTGTGCTTTGTTTTGAGGTTTAAATATGCAATAGATATATGAGCTGAAACAATGAAAAAAACAAGAAAAAAACAAACTTTGCAAGTTGCAAATCTATTTAAAAAATGATAGATGGAAGCATAAAGAGTTCCATACTTGGTGCACAAAATGGAAGATCAAACCCTTGGTCAAGCTCTTGGAAGCAAAAATATCACCTCCTATTTTTGCAAAATGAAAACTCTAGCTAGCTGCAATACAAAATGAAAACCAAACAAATGAAAAAACAACTAAAATGTGGTGAGTTTAAACCTTTTAGGACATTTGAAGGGGTGGGGCCAACTTGGGCGACTTAGTTGGGAGGCTTAAAAATGTTTTTTAATGTTCACTTTTAAAACTTTTTGCATACAAAAAAAGGGGGACGGTCAGCCGTACCTGGTATGGTTGGGGGTCGTCTAGACGTCCCCTTTCTGTACTAGGTATGGCCGGCCGTCCCCCTTTTTTTCCCCAGGCATCCCCAAGTTTTAGAGAGGTCCCTTGCAAATTTACCTTTTTTGGGGACGGCTAGGGGATGTCCCATACTCGTCCCCCTGTCCCTGGGACGTCCCTCTCTGAAAACTCCTGAATTTTGGCCGGGTACGTGTCCTCGGGGAACATAGTTTATTTTTTTTATGTAAACATAAATAATTTTTAAAAAATTTGATGACATAGTCAGCTCAGAGTGGAAGCTTGGTATTATTTGTTCTACCCTAGTCTGCTTTTCCGTGGCCAAAGTGGTTTTGAGGAATGCTTGACAAAATTGGTGGCAGCTTGGTGTTTGTACCCTAATCCCTCTTTGTCAATGCTTTCCCCCTTTGTTGTGCACTTGTAAAAGAAAAATAATGTAGTGAAAGTACAGTCCGAATAAATTCCAATGCCAATAATATAATCTTAACAAATATCCAGCTTAACCAGCCATTTCCACTTCACATGAAATCATAACAAATAACCAATTTAACCAACCATTTGCACTTCACATGAAATCTCAATGGCTATAATATATTTTCAAAACATTTTTAAATTAAAATAAAATATGGGATGTAACAAACTTGGACACATCGACTTGAAATTATTCGATATTTTGAAGATGAGTGGATGCCACCTCAATATGCATATCCGTATCTTTGATTTAACACCCACTTTTTCATCATCGTAAAGAAGTCTCTACATCCTGAGCAATCTCTTGATACTTGACATTTTGAAGCCTTCGATTAATTGTGATGGTGTTGGTTCATATTCCTAGATCACTTCATCTTTGTGAATGTTGTTCATCCTCGTCATTTTTGTATCTTTTCTTTGAACTGTCCTTGACATTGTGCTTATATAAATATCTTGCCTTGTTCCTTTTTCATGTCTTGAACTTGTCGATGTTCATGTTGTTGGAACCTTCTAATTGATCTTGGATTTCCAAAGGAAATGCAAGAGATAATGATAATCTTCTTCATTCGTGGAACTTGTTGTTTTCCTTGCTCTTTGAATTCTTCTTAATGTGATCTTGTCTTCAAATTCCCTTCTTGTCGTTGAACTCAAACTTGCCCTCGTGTCTTTCCTTCATGACAACTTGATTTTGAAATTGCAATCCCAATCCCTTCTCTTATTATTGCCTCCTTGAAGTTGCAAATTCCTTCCTTCTTCAAGGTACTTTTGATGTTGCAATGGTTCTTCACACTTGATCCTTGAATTTCCCTTCATGCATTTGCTTGAGCATCAACATCGTTTGAACTTTCCTTGCACTATCTTCAGTCTTTGATCCCAACATGTTCACTGTTCCTGTATGAAGCTCAAAATCAGTAAACTTTGATGACAATTGAAATGCTCTAATAAGTCAAATGTCTATCCCAAATTTGTTCAAGTTCTGATTTATACTAATTAGTTTCAAAACTGAGTAATAAAATCAGAACATCTGGACAGCATACTGAGACTGGAGCACATCCACATCTAGTGTGGAGCCTGCTGGTGTGCATGCAGTCCGGTATCTTGGTATTTGGTACAAGAATGTAAGATTGTAGCATAGACTTGCTGCCATTGGTAAGGTTACTAAGTCACTACTGTTAGAGTTGGAAAGAGGTTTCTTGGTAAATTAAGACTGTGTTAAGATGTAATAAGAATGATAGTAGAAAACAAATATAGTGGTAATCAAGGAAGGTTATTATGTTTTGCCACTGGTAAGGTTATGAAGCCAATACTTCTAAGTTGGGAAGAAATTGCTTGGTCAATTAAGACTGTTAAGATCTAATAAAAATGACAGAAAAAAACAAATCTACTGGTAACTAAGGGTGGTTATTACAGAATATGAAGTTTTGATAGTTGAAGCAGAATATGAATCATTGTGGTTCCTACCTGACATCTTGTTTTCCTCCCTCTTTGCATATTAATATACATAGCTGGTCTTGGTAGGATGTGTGCTCTCATAGATGTTGCACAAATCTAGGACAATACAGTTTTATTATTCAGTTCTAATCTGTTTGTCGAATATCTTCTCTGCTTTTCATTTTAATGTTGCACTTTGCATATTTGTAATGCTATCTTAAACATAAATTGTTTAGGCACATAACCTAACTGAAATTCTTCCGTTGCATTATCTACCGGGTTCTATCCTGGCCCTCAGATGGTTTGTTTTCTCTTTCACATAGATGATTTGTGTATATTTGGATTGTTTCTATTCCTTACTCAAAGATGCAATTTAAGTTCCGATTGCAAGCAAATGAAATATATTTTCTAAATGAGCAAAATTGTAAGTTTTATAATAAATATGTAAACAGTAATACTTACTTGGATGACACAGTTTAAAAACTTTTTTGTCCAAAATTATTATGCTTTTATCTTTTTACAAACAGGCAAAGGCATGCTTTTAATAGCTTGGTTGATCTTTATGAATATTTATACTTGTGAAATCATTTCAATCCTAATTACACTATTTGTAACATATTATTTATTTTTTGATGTTCTAAATTAATCTATCACATTCTCAGGTCTTAATGGTCCAGACTTTCAGATCTTATGCAGAGTCATTTTTGAAATGTTAATTTACCTTCAGATTATATTTTCAAAATAGGAGGAAGCAGATACTTATAAAGCAGAAATGCTTCCCATGCTACCTGAAAATAAGACTACATTTGGGCGTCGGATAAAAGAAGGTGATTTAGTCATTGTCTATGAGAGACATGACCATATGAAAGCTGTCACTGTAAACAGCGGGGCACAGTTTCAGAACAAATTTGGTGTGTTTAAACACTCAGATTGGATTGGAAAGCCTTTTGGAAGCAAGGTCGTCAATAAAAAGGGTGGTTTTGTGCATATATTGGCCCCAACACCTGAGCTTTGGACACTTGTGCTAAGTCACAGGACACAGATACTATACATAGCAGATATCAGCTTTGTTATCTTATTTTTAGAAATCTATCCTGGTTGTGTGGTAATGGAATCTGGTACTGGAAGTGGGTCACTCACTACTTCACTTGCACGGGCTGTTGCACCTTCGGGTCAGGTTCATACCTTTGATTTCCATCAACTCCGGGCAAATTCTGCAAGGTATAGCTGGTTTCAAACCTTCTAAACTTATCTAACCTTTAGTAGATTAAACAGTAATGCATACGAGGTTCGCAGTAACTTACTGTTTTATTTCCTTTTCATTCTCAGGGAGGACTTTGAAAAGAATGGCTTGAGCAGTCTTATAACAGTAGAAGTTCGTGACATTCAAGGCACTGGATTCCCAAATAATTTTTGTGGCGAGGTTGATGCTGTGTTTCTAGATCTTCCTCAACCATGGTTGGCTCTTGCCTCAGCAGCAGAGGTATTAAAACCTGATGGAGTTTTATGTTCATTTTCTCCTTGCATTGAACAGGTGCAGCATACATGTGAAGTTTTGACCAGTACGGCTTTTACAGGTTAGTCTTTTTCTGCAAGCGGACTGTCAAATGTAGTTCCCCTAAGAAAATTGATATAAGATGGACCATTTCTGATCATTGATTTAATTATATCTCAAGTTCACAATATAATCTATGTATGAGTCTAGAATTTTAACAAACTTCTGCTCCTTTCAGGGCTAGATATTAGTTATAACTTATCTTCTACCATTATCTTTTTCTCACTAAGAAATTGTGCTTTTCAAATTTGATAATTGACCATAATGTCTTAATGTAGATGTCCGGACCTTTGAGATCCTCCTCCGCACATACGAGGTTCGTGAACATTCATTTACAAAAATGACAGAAGAGCAATCATCTGATGCACATGGTTCCTTCAGTTCATTGCCTTGTAAGAGGCTCTGTTCTGAAATGTCAAAAGATAACAGCTCGAGTACAACGAGTGAGAGAGGAGCGACACTGAAAAATGAGGTGGTCCGTATGGTTGTGGCTAAACCGAATCCAGAGACAAAAGGTCACACTGGGTATTTAACCTTTGCTCGGCGTGTTGTTTAGACCTACTTGCAGCACACTCTTGAAGGATGCATTCAAATATGTTTAAATTTTGATGAAAGAATTTTTTAAATGATGTATTGAATATGAATGTATCAAAATTTTGATGTCAAAGCCTCACTTAGAATGTGAGTTCGATATTTATGCTTACACGGTTGCCATCATGATTGGTGCAAGTAATCATGAAGGCACCACATGATAGACCACATAGTATCAGAGAATTTGATTTAGTTTGATAATTATGTTGGCTGACAGCTTACCTATGATTTCCATATTCTGGGTTTGTATGATCTGTGCAATGTGTTGTACTTACTCTTAAAAGATACTCATCTTTTAATGTTGGTTACATAGCAAGTGATAGGAATCCTGTATATCAAAATTACTGCTATGTTTCATGCCGCTTTCATAAACCCTTTTTCGGTATTTTGCAAATGTTCCACAAGGGAAAGGTGACACAAATCACTGTATCGAATTTTATATGTTGAATCTCCTTGTTGACTTCTAATCTCTTTCGTTGGATGATGTATCTGTGATTACCTGGCCAAAAAAGTAATCTAAAACAGATGTTAATTTAGATCTTGCAAAATGCTTATTGGGGTTTGAGAATGTTGGGGTACATATGGCACCATAACACAGACACACACAGACACACACAGACACACACACATAGAGAGACATGCACACACGCACACACGTGCGCATTTGTTCGTTATACAAGAACAAACACTGCTTCATTGTCTAAACCTTGAGCTTCAAATTATGCTAACTAAATAGTGATTAGGTATGTTTATATCTCTACCACTTTTTATCCAAAGATCAAAGATCTCCCTCTCGTACAAGCACATGTAGCATATGAAGGAAACCGCCCAAATAGTAGACCAATAAGAGTGAATGATATAACTATATATAGTAACAGTTGCACGTTTTTGTATGTGCAACGATAAGTCGATAGGAGTGATATATTTGATAGGGATGAAAAGATGACATAAATATTAATGAGGTTTTGATCAAAGGAATAGACTTCAACACGACATAAAATATAATAATTTGAATTTCATAAAATTAAAATGAACAAGAATAAAATTTTGAGAATACATGATTGAAAGTGAAATCTTAAATTAATAGTATGGAAGAGCAACATTAGCCCAACATGCATGTTTAGATCTAGTGTATTATTTCTAAAGACATTTGTAACAAATTTATTTTAGATTGACTCAAAAATGCTGTGAAAATTTGAGAGAAACTTATTATTGCAAAATAACATATTATTGATAAGCTAAAATTTGCATATCCATGCAAATTCATATGTATACGTATGCAAATGATGTTGAGTTTGACTCATTTATGTAGCCTTTGTCTCTTTCTACACAAATTAATTTGATATTTTTAGCCCCAATTTATCGACATAAGTATTGTAAATAGTTGGATATTATTCAATTAATTATATAAATATGTATATATCAATCCTAAGATTATCTTTGTCCTCCTAGGATTATCTTTGTGACCATGAACTCTATTATATTTTTTCCTTGAGTTGATTAAGTACACAATTTTAAAAATGTGATGATATGTGTGAGTATTTATGAAATTTAGTTCACTTTTATCATCCAAAGATCTTATCTTTGATATTGTATTCACATAATTTTGTATTAAATAACTTTAATTAGTATTAAGCTTTCAATATGATTGTAAATACTTTTACCTTTAATAATTAAAAAAGATCTAAGAAAGTAAATATAAGTTAGGAGAATAATAAAGAGAAACTCTATATTGAATAGGTTCAAATATAGATATAAAGAACAAATCAAAAATCTAAACTTAAGACTTGAAAATCTGATATCAAATAAAGTATAAATTCAATTAAGTAATGTGAGTTAGATGTATTTTTCATAAATTACTAGTCACGAGTTTAGGTTGATGTATATAATTAGGGTTAGACTATGGGTTTACACAATTCTTGGTATGATGGTTAAGGATAGGAAGATTTGTATTAGGGTTAGTATTTAAGGTTATAGTTTAGCAATTAGGAATAGGGCTAACAATTAATAGTTGGGGTTAGGGTTTAACATCTACTATTTAGCAATATGGGTAGGAATATGGCTATGATATGGGTTTAAATCATTTTTAGAATAATGTTTAAGGTTAGCACTTAGGATAAGGGTATAGTGTTGGATTATGATTTTCAAATCCATACTTTATCATTTAGAATTATTAATAATAATAACCATAATTTTAGCCTTCATTTGATTACCTTATAATCATAATTTAGAATTAATATTTTCTATTATACATATTTTAATAAAATATTATTTACTAACGAAAGTTAAATTTTTACTAAGTAAGATATGTGTTGCCCGGTTATAAAATTATTTCAATTTTATAGGCCATGGTTAATATTTGAAACTTGCCTGGTTTTAAGCCTTAAATTGGTCATTTCATCCTTGAATTTTTGTGAGTCTCTAAACTTCCACATCTCCGGCTTGTTCCCAGCTCCACACAGCACTTGAAAATTTTAAAATCTGACTTCTGAGCCTCAGGTTATTGCAGGTTAATGGAGAGACCCAAAATACATATTTTCAAGTCTATCATTAACCATTAACCTCTCAAAAGGTTAATGATAACCTTCAAAAACACCTTTTTCTTAACCTCTCAAAAGGTTAATGATAACCATCAAAAACACGTTTTCATTAACCTCTCAAAAGGTTAATGATAACGTCCAAAAACATGTTTTTCCTAACCTCTATAAAACAGTTATTAACCTGTTTGAAATTCCAAATCAGACATGAAGATGGTTCGAAATAGAAAATGGGGGTGATAAAGTTATCTTGGCTGAGCACAATGCCCAAGTGGAGAAAGATGCAGTCATCCCATCATTTTAACAGAAGAAAGAATCACACTCTTTAAAATCTCGAGCACAAGATGGTGGAAGTATTTCTTTTGTGATGATTACAGTATATGCATCGAAATGATTAATTGATGAAGACAGTATTCAGGAAGGCTAGATGTGTATATCAAGAAACTCATCTTTGATCAAAACCATATCTCCTGTAGTATCTCGATTCAACAAACAAACGCTTGGAAAATCGTTGTTACCTAATTTGAGCACGATTTATTTTCCCCATCCAGTCAGTGGATTTGCATGATTATACCTTGAGTTATTGGAGGTAGGGAAACCTACCTTGTATATAGTCTAGTTAGGAGTTTTTGTTGTGTCTAGTTTTTCTTTTAGTTGTCTGGTTTTCGGTGCTAGTTTCCTCCCTTTTGCAAAGTGATCCCTCAGGTGACTCTATAGCCCCATGGATAAAGCATTGTTCTCATTATTCTGGATTCGAGCTTCATGCTTGTCAGTCCTTGTCCCGAGTTAGAGCCAGCTGTTGCCCGGTTATAAAATTATTTCAATTTTATAGGCCATGGTTAATATTTGAAACTTGCTTGGTTTTAAGCCTTAAATTGGTCATTTCATCCTTGAATTTTTGTAAGTTTCTAAACTTCCACATCTCTGGCTTGTTCCCAGCTCCACACAACACTTGAAATTTTTAAAATCTGACTTCTGAGCCTCAGGTTATTGCAAGTTAATGGAGAGACCCAAAATACGTGTTTTCAAGTCTATCATTAACCATTAACCTCTCAAAAGGTTAATGATAACCCTCAAAAACACGTTTTTCTTAACCTCTCAAAAGGTTAATGATAACCATCAAAAACACGTTTTCATTAACCTCTCAAAAGGTTAATGATAACGTCCAAAAACATGTTTTTCCTAACCTCTATAAAACAGTTATTAACCTGTTTGAAATTCCAAATCAGACATGAAGATGGTTCGAAATAGAAAAAGGGGGTGATAAAGTTATCTTGGCTGAGCACAATGCCCAAGTGGAGAAAGATGCAATCATCCCATCATTTTAACAGAAGAAAGAATCACACTCTTTAAAATCTCAGGCACAAGATGGTGGAAGTATTTCTTTTGTGATGATTACAGTATATGCATCGAAATGATTAATTGATGAAGACAGTATTCAGGAAGGCTAGATGTGTATATCAAGAAACTCATCTTTGATCAAAACCATATCTCCTGCAGTATCTCGATTCAACAAACAAAAGCTTGGAAAATCGTTGATACATAATAAAAGTTGAATTGAAAGATGCTCGTGAGGAATGAAACGGTATGAAATGGAATATTGATTATAGTGATTTCAATGAACATGCATGGAAACTAGCATATGCTATGATGTCATTTCGCTTGCATGAAACAAGCATATCAATCATAGAACTTTTATCTGTAAAATAAAAATGATTACTGGTGCAACCTGAGGCAACCCTGCTCCATTTCCATATTTGCTTGACTTTCCCCGACAGTTTATGAAGCATCATGGTGATTTAGGCGTGAATGAAAGATAATCGAGTCGAAGAAGTTAAGGGCAAATACTAGCAGGTGTAGTTTGGAAAGAATCCGGTGTATTTGACAAAATTCCTCTTTTGAATTAACGGCTCTAACTCCATTAGTCTAGTCAGATCTTCAACCGACCACCCTTCCTCTCTCATATCGTTGAACGTACTCGTTGTAGACACCTAAAAACTTTTAGAAAATAAAGTTATTTTATTTTCTGAAAAATTCCTGATGACATCATCATTAATTAATTAATTTATTTTTATGCCATTAAATCCCTTTATCTTAATTAAAAATATTTAATTAAGGAATCCCTCCCAAAAATGTTTAAATCTTATTTAAACATTATTTCCTTATTTATTAATTATTTAATTAATAAATTGACCAAAAACCCAAAATAAATAAAAAATTTATTTTTTGCCCAAAACTTGGCCAATTTCCTTAAGACCACTAACCTCTTCCAAAATCTTCTAATCCTTCTTTAGTTTTGATTAAAGGCTAATCCCATCATTTCCTACCCCAATCCCAACTCAAAATATTTAATTAAGATTAAATATTAATCCTCATGTTTATTAAAAAAGTTTTAATAAATATCTCCTCAACCCAAACCCTTGAAATAAATAAAACTTTATTTATTTTCTAAAAATCTAATTTATCCTCATCCTAAGAAGTTCTAGACTCTTCTAGAAAGTCTTCATCCTCATCCTAGGAAATTCTAGACTATTCTAGAAAGTCTTTATCCTCATCCAAAGTCTAGGCTCTTCTAGAAGATGTCTTTAAACCTAATCCTAATCCCCTCCTAACCTTGTCACATTCCCTAAACATGGGTTAAAACTTACTAACCCAAGCCAAAGTTAACAAATATCTCCTCTTTCACCCACCCTCATTAAATGCCATCCACTTGCCTATCCTTAAGCTAATCCTAAACCATCCTAATCCATCTTCTAATCATTTGCACAATCCTAAGCAAGCTTAAAACCTTCCTAATCAAGCGCAAGTCGAAATTCCTCTCATCTCCTTCAAAATATCCCAACCATAAAACTTTATGAAGCCCACTAGGCCATAAATGACTCTTCCAAGCCCTTTTATTGCTCTTACAAGCCATTATGAGGGTCTTTATGAAGATTTTATCCCTTGAGCCTCCTTTGTTGACTCATCCTTCCCTTTTCCTCCATCCTCTCACCATGTGACATGTGTCACTCCTTGATTGGCTGTAAGGAAGCACAATCCATGTGCTCTCCTCTCATGCAATCTGAGCCCTCCATGAGCTTTTTCCCATCCTTGCATCTTAGCCCTCAATCCCTCAAGCCTCTTGCCTATAAATTGGATCCTTCCTTTTTGCAAAATAACACAATCCATGAAGTAAAGTCATAATGCCATTTTGAGAAGCCATTTTACATCAAAACTATACACTCACACCCAAATTCCAACTCCATTTGAAGCCCTTTTTGAAGCATAAAGCTTGAGCATACATCCTATCTATTTAGACAAAGCTACTCAACAAGAGAGCTTCTTATTGAGAGAGTCCATTAATGGCTCATATTCTCAATTGAGAGCTCATCTTAGTCTATCTTGAAGTTTATGAATTTTGTTTAGTTTGTAGAAGCTTTATTTAAATTTGATTTCTATTAGCATACTAACATTGCTCATATACATTTTGGCACGCCCGGTGGGACCCCGCATGGGTCATCTTCATTAGCTTTTTTAGTCAAGTTTTGTATGTCATTTGCTAATTTTGGCTAATTTTGCTTGTTTTTGTGATTGGTAGGATTGTATAAATTGGTTTTGTAGGTCCACATGAGCATGAAGAAGACAAAGGAACTCATAGTCTATCTCATAGTATTTGCAGATTTTTCAAGCTTATAGGTGGACAAAGCACTTGGAATTCTTCTTCCTCTTCTTGTCTGTATTCTTCTTATTCCATCTACTTCTTCTTCTTCTTCTTGTGGGAGATCTTGGCCATTTTTTTTAAGAAAGAAAAATCATACACACTTCTTTTTAGTGCTTAAAATGAACCCCCAAATCATACTTAAATCCATTAAAAACTAAAAATTTGCAAAAAAGAAAAAATCTTTTAACAAGTGAAACTAAACAAATCCAATCATTTGCATCCTTGCAACATCAAGGTTTTAGATGCATTCATGCAAAGTTATGAACACTTCATTTTTGGTAATTTAAAAAGAACTTCAAGTTTTCATTTCAAAAGGTTCAAAATCAACATTAAGTGCACACTAAAATCTAAATCAAGTTCAAAGCATCAATCAAGGATAAAATGAACCTCATTTGCAAATATTTTAAAGTTCTTTTAAAAATCTCATGAAAACTAAGAGTCCTAAATGGTTGCCAAAATTGTCCTAAAAAGCTTTGTTATTTGTTCCAAACAAATGTCTTGTTGCAAAATCTTGAATGTTTCTTAAGTTTTTCATGCATCAAAACAATCCAGGAATATCATTTTTGGGCTTAAAACATGCAAACTAGAACACAAAATCTTGAATAAAAACCAAAGTCCAAAGAGTCATTTTCACTTTTGAGTCCAAAACAATCTTGAATGATCTAAGGTTAAAACAAAGCACTTCAAAGTTCTTAAAACAACACACAAAATCTTAATCTTGAATGCTCAAAGAAAAAAAAAATTTGAATGTTTAATCACTTGTCTTTGAATGCATGTTGCTAAAATCACTCTTGAGTGCCATGGATTAAAATTAAGTTTTTTTTTTTTATGAATGCATGATTAAAACAACAAATCCAATCTTGAATACAAAAGGTCAATTAACCATTGCAATATCAAACACTTCATTTGGAGCTTTTAAAATTGAACAAAACAAATCTCTTTTCCACATGCAATTTAGGCAAAGTTTGATTTTTTGGACATTTAAGAAACCTCGTTAAGTTAAATACAAATTTGCAAAAATCAATTTGAGTAGTTCTTTGGACTCACCTCTTTTCTAATCACCCATCAATTCAACCATTGGTTGCAATCTCAGCGCCATTTATGGGGATGGGTCTACTTGAAAAAGGTGTTAAATGTTCCACAATCTAACTCACTCACTTGGTCTTTGAATGTTTGCTTTAACTTTATCAAAATTCTTAAATGACCAAAAATCTAGATTAAATCGATCACACTTCAAGTTTGGGCACTAAAATTGAACAACTATTGACGTGGAGGGCCTCCGGGTGCGCGCTTGACAATCGAGTTTCACACATCTTTGTTTTGGGCTTAAAAACAAACTCACACTCAATCTTGAATGCCTAAATGAACATCGCATGGTTTTGATGCATTTTCAATGATGCTCACATTTCTTATGTTGACGATCTCTCGACTTCCATTATGCTGACGACGCTGTCAAATTGGAATGAACATTGAATGCCATAATCACAAGTGTATTCAATCATAGCTTACAAAATCTAAATCATCAATTGGAAAAGAACTCTGGTTTTTACCCCAAGGTCATCTAAATCTTCTCTCCCCTTGTCGCCTTTGCAGGCCATCTTGGGTGCATAAGACTAGGATCCAAAACCTTGTTTATAGTTTTAGGAGGCCTGCTTGGGGATTTCATCACCCCTTGGGACGACCTCAACTCCAGCGTTTCGGTGGAGTATAAAGATCGGGAGGTGAATCCAAAGACACCTATCTTGGGATCAAAATTCTGTCACTCAGGCTAAGCCTCAAGGAACTTTATACCCTTGAGAAGTGAAAGAGGAGAAGTGGGTTACCACTCCTCTCGGCTGTGTGACATCTTTTTGGTTTCATCTACGGACTTGGGCCTCACGTACCTTGCATATATCGAGGACTCCCTAGCTAAACCAAATTTCATCCTTGTAGAAAGCTTCCTAGGATGTTACTGTGTTTGACGTGCTTGCTCCAAATTTTTGTCTGCTTGTTTGTTCATAGCTTTTGAATGAATGTTTTCCAACTTTGGTCAAAATCCCAGAAAAGAAGAAATCATCCTAGTGCAAGACATACTTAGCGTAGTCACTGCCTCATCAGAAGATCATCCAAGCTCTCCCGCCACAACCAAATCTATCTAGTTCTTTGCTTTATAACAATCCCAAATCCAAAGTCCATCCAAATCATCCCCCCTAGCCATCTAGCAACCCAATCCAAAATCACACCCAAGCCTTTAGAGAGTTGTTGTCATTCTGCTAGAATTTGCTATCCAATCAATCCGACCAATTAGCCCATCTCACCAAGGTTATCCCTCTGACAGAGCATTGTCTAGGGTAATCAAGCTTTGTCACTTGTATCCCTCATCACCTTGAGCTAAAGGTTGGGATCCACAAGTGGTCAATCTCGTGTCATGCCCATAGGATCATTAGTCTGTCCTTAAGTTGACACAATCTCCACCAATCCAGCGCATAGGAAAGCAAAACTCTCACTTTTTGACAGCATGCCCTTGAAGTCTTCCATCCACAGGAAAGCCAAAAATCTCCAGCCAATCCTCCTTAGGTCTGTCATACAGCTTTGACTCTCCCTAGGAAATCCTTCATCAGCCAATCCAAAATCTGCGCTTAATCCAAATCCAACCATGAGCTTCCGTGTTCATCCATATGCAAGACCCCATCCCCATTCGACTCATCATCAAAACATGAAATCCCAAACCTATCATGATGTGTTCAATCGTATTGTCCTTGCTCCCGCCACCTCCTATTCCAATGATGATGAAAATCTTGTTGACTATGACGGGTATATTGAAAGCCTTAGAAACATTCCCCAAAGCATCCCACAAAATCCATGCATTCTTCCAAACTATCTAGTCATGCCATCTGATATCCCAGCTTCTCCTCCATCACCCAATCAACCAAGCTTCCAATCTTCCACCCCCATCACACTAGCTATTCCTGTCAATCCACCTCCACCTCCGACACACGAGTCTCCAAGGAATCTCCTAGAGGAAATACAAGAAAAGCTGCCTCCAACAGTTGATAAGCCATGCCATCTAATCCAACCATGTGAAGTAGTCAGTGATAAAGCTTCCCCATCTATAATATCACCCCCATCTCCCATAGCTACCATCCCCATACCATCCATCAAATTGCTTAAAATCCTTCCACTTCCCACAAGCGTCAAAATCCCACCACCCATCGAATCGCTCCAAATCCCATCCACATCTCCTCCTCCAAACATTATCCAAATCCCATATAATGAACCTCATGCATCCACTCCCATCAATTCCTGTCAAGATCTTGTCCAAAAGCATGTTGAAATATCCTCCGACAGAACAATAGATCCCGCCATCCCACTTATTCCCCTACATGATCCACTTTTACCATCCCCTCCATATCTAAATCCTACCATCTTACTTACTCCATCTCAAGATCCCTTTCCCTCAGCCCACCCAACTCAAGATCCTATCCTCCCATCTCCTCTGCTTCATGATCGTACATCTCCCATAATCCATGATGATAGATCCATCGAAAAAGAACTAATTATCATATCTGAAGCTCCAACTCCTTCAGCTAGTAATGGACTCACATCTTGTGTTCCAAATAATGAACATCATATTGAAAAAAGAAATGAAAATGTATTTCTAGATGTTGGTATCCCTGCTATTCCTTCATGGTCCCAAGTCCTTCCATCTCCACCCAAAAGTTCCCATCCATCTTATTCCGCATCTATTTTGGGCCCTCATCCTACTCCTTATCTCCAACCCTCCATTTTGGGTCCATATATCCCTTATCTAAATCCCACACCCTTTCCATTCATTTTGGGTCCTTACATACCTAATATGAATCCTTTATCCCCTCCATCTATTTTGGGACCTACACCTTCCCCATTTCCATCTATTTTGGGCCCATATCCTTCCTTCCCTCCATCCATTTTGGGCAATTATATCCATCCATATCCTATGTTCCAATCTATCCTTCCATCCCCTCAAATCCACCAGCTAGATCATCAAAGACACTCACCCTTGAATCTCTTCCAACCTTTAAACCCTATCACTCCATCAATTATCCCTCCATCTCCTCCATGCTCTTGTTCCCATCCCATGGCTAATAGAAGCATATTGGATGCCAAAATACAAAAGCATAAATCCAAAAATCCACAAAAATCCAAGTCTCAACATGTCCCTTCTAAAATACATGTTCAAAACAAGAAACATTTAATCCCAATCAAAGAAAAAGTCAAGAGGCCACAAAAGCCCAAGCTAAAAAAGTCAAAAATCATGTGGATAACCAAGATGCTCATAAAAGAAATGCATCTCAAAGAAAAATCTCAATTGGCATCCATTCATGCTACTCAAAAAGCCTCATCCATCCATCCTTCATCCAAATCTCCATATAAGCATCCTTCATCCCCCCAATCCACTTTTAGTCCATATGCTTCTTATCCTAAATTTCCTATCCTCCATCTTCTAACTCTACTTTTAGTCCTTATCTTTCTCTTCCTCCATTTTCTCCTCAACCTCGCTCAAAACCATCTTTCCCACTACTTTATCACCTCTCAAGGTGTGTGCCAATGATGATCTTTCCATTTTCCTCATCCATTTACCCACAAGCCTTATGTCTTCGCATCCATTATCTGTCAAACTCCCACCCACCATTCCACTTGTTCAATCCAATCCTTTTTCATCCATCCTACCAACATCTATGAGCCAAAAACAGCTGAAGAAAGCCAAAATCATTCCAGCTAAGTCCAAAGTCAAAAAGTCAAAAAGTAAAAAAAAAGTATAGAAAAATAAAGCATCCACTAGTGAAAACTTGGCAATTCAAGCACCTTGGACAAGTACCATGATGAAAACTTGGCAAACAAGCGTCATGCGTAATCCAGCCATCCCCAGCTTAGCCTATCATCCTCATGCTTTTGGTCACATCTTTCCATCCAGCTCCATGTTTCAATTTATTCACCTATCTTTCATCCTCCAGCTTTTATCTATCGCTATCTACTTATCTTCTGCAACCTCACCCCATCATCCCAATTATCATCCATCTCCCTAGCACCTTTAGCTTTTCCATCCTAGCTTCAATCCTATCACATCCATCGTAAGACCTTTCGCATGTCATCTTATGACTGGGGGCACTATATTCCTTGGAGATCTTGTCTTGTCCATCCTCCCTTGTCATTAGTATCCCACTCTAGGCTATCCTCATGCAAATCCAATGTCATCCTCTCATTAGCCATTCACTCTAGCGCCATCTATCCGTTCAGCTACCACCAATCTTAGCATTGTCCCCATCATCATCATTGGATGCATCTTGTCAAATCCATATCTTTCGTTATCACCTCATCCTTAGCTTCTGCTTCTTGCACCAAATTGAGCCATCCCGCTATCCTCTCATCCTGAGCTTTTTATCCATCTGTATCATACCTATCATTGGTCCATTAGCTTGTACCATATCTTAATTAGCCCGCTTGTAAATATCTTGGTCCGTTAGCTTGTACATCCTCTTTAGCTTAGTACCATTGTATCTATCCAGATTTTGTGTCAGTTCCTCCTTGATCAACATCTTGCACACATCACACAACTCTTGGTTAGCTATTCCAATGCATCCTTTAGCTAGATTTCCTATCAACAAAGTGTTATCTTTCTTAGTTCAGCTTGCCAGATGCATCACTCATCCAAATCCACTAGCTTAGGTGCTCTTTGATAGGTCCTTGCAGGATATAGCTTTCCTCATGTCTGATCTTGGTCCGTTAGTACCTCGTCCTACCCATCTCGTTGGCAAACGGTTCTCTTTTGGATTTTCGCTTTCTTTTGATTTAGACTCTTCCTTGTTGGGTCTTGAAATATCTTTTCCAAGCAATCTCCTTGTTCCCTCCTCAAGGTTGCCACGATCTTTCATATTATGGTATACTGCAAATGGGGCAATTAGAGCGTAAGGTCTTGATCATGTCTTTTGCTTATTTTCTTTTCTGCTTATGGGTTACCCTGTGTCGTTTCCACACTGCTTCCTCTGGGATTCATGTGTGATATTGGGGCAATCCTTGCGTGTTTGTTTTGAGTCAATTCGTCAATCCTCTGAACAGTTGGTGAAAAGGCATTGATGTTCTTGGTAACCTTGGCAATTAACCAACAGTCCTATAGCGAATCTAGTGCTCAACTACATGGTGGTACTTCTCTTTGAAGTATCCCCCCGCTCAAAAAGCTTCAATGGTTTTCCTTCATCTCCATTATCCCCTATCCATATCCAACATCCGTCTCTCCTACCCCAACTTATACATCAGTATCTCTTTGAATCACTCCTCACCTTTAGCTTTAGGGATCCACAATCCTAGTCTTAGGGATCCACCAATCCAAATCAATCCACCAAGCCTCATCTTTCGAGATCCATAATCCTAGTCCTAGGGATCTCTGAAACCCATCTGCCGCCAATCTGACTCTTTGAAATCCTGTTGCATCAGCTTTTTAATCCCCTCATCCATCTCCCCAGCCTGGATTCCTTTTATAGTGCTCCGCTCCTTCATCCTCTGCAATCCCTGAGAACTTAAGCTTGCTTCCTCTTGTGCCTCTAATTCTCCCTTTATCATTCTCCCATAGTGAGAGTTTGAGCTAACTAAACCTCTTCTCTTAAGCCAATCTGAGTCTTCTTGCTCATCTCAGATTCTTGTACTTTTCAAGAAGCCATTGAGCCTCGCTTTCTCTCCCCACCGCCTTCTTGAGGGGGCATCTCACAGTCCATTCTCTCCTCTTCTGCTCTAGCCTTGGGCATCTTATTTTCTTATCTTTGATGCCATGCCACTTGCGGCATCACACCAAAGAGGGGCAAAATGTAGACACCTAAAAACCTTTAGAAAATAAAGTATTTTTATTTTCTGAAAAATTCTTGATGACATCATTATTTATTAATTAATTAAATATTTAATTAATTAATTTATTTTTATGCCATTAAATCCCTTTATCTTAAATTAAAATATTTAATTAAGGAATCCCTCTCAAAAATGTTTAAATCTTATTTAAACATTATTTCTTTATTTATTAATTATTTAATTAATAAATTGACCAAAAACCCAAAATAAATAAAAAATTTATTTTTTGCCCAAAACTTGGCCAATTTCCTTAAGACCACTAACCTCTTCCAAAATCTTCTAATCCTTCTTTAGTTTTGATTAAAGGCTAATCCCATCATTTCCTACCCCTAATCCCAACTCAAAATATTTAATTAAGATTAAATATTAATCCTCATGTTTATTAAAAAAGTTTTAATAAATATCTCCTCAACCCAAACCCTTGAAATAAATAAAACTTTATTTATTTCCTAAAAATCTAATTTATTTATCCTCATCCTAAGAAGTTCTAGACTCTTCTAGAAAGTCTTCATCCTCATCCTAGGAAATTCTAGACTATTCTAGAAAGTCTTTATCCTCATCCAAAGTCTAGGCTCTTCTAGAAGATGTCTTTAAACCTAATCCTAATCCCCTCCTAACCTTGTCACATTCCCTAAACATGGGTTAAAACTTACTAACCCAAGCCAAAGTTAACAAATATCTCCTCTTTCACCCACCCTCAGTAAATGCCATCCACTTGCCTATCCCTAAGCTAATCCTAAACCATCCTAATCCATCTTCTAATCATTTGCACAATCCTAAGCAAGCTTAAAACCTTCCTAATCAAGCGCAAGTCGAAATTCCTCTCATCTCCTTCAAAATATCCCAACCATAAAACTTTATGAATCCCACTAGGCCATAAATGACTCTTCCAAGCCCTTTTATTGCTCTTACAAGCCATTATGAGGGTCTTTATGAAGATTTTATCCCTTGAGCCTCCTTTGTTGACTCATCCTTCCTCTTTCCTCCATCCTCTCACCATGTGACATGTGTCACTCCTTGATTGGCTGTAAGGAAGCACAATCCATGTGCTCTCCTCTCATGCAATCTGAGCCCTCCATGAGCTTTTTCCCATCCTTGCATCTTAGCCCTCAATCCCTCAAGCCTCTTGCCTATAAATTGGATCCTTCCCCTTTGCAAAATAACACAATCCATGAAGTAAAGTCATAATGCCATTTTGAGAAGCCATTTTACATCAAAACCATACACTCACACCCAAATTCCAACTCCATTTGAAGCCCTTTTTCAAGCATAAAGCTTGAGCATACATCCTATCTATTTAGACAAAGCTACTCAACAAGAGAGCTTCTTATTGAGAGAGTCCATTAATGGCTCATATTCTCAATTGAGAGCCCATCTTAGTCTATCTTGAAGTTTATGAATTTTGTTTAGTTTGTAGAAGCTTTATTTAAATTTGGTTTCTATTAGCATACTAACATTGCTCATATACACTCGCAGCTCCTTAGAATGATGTGTGCATATTCAATCAGGTATATCAAAAGGAACATTGTGAGGAGAAGCGCATAATCATATGATAATCACACGATAGTATCATAATTGAAACATTTAAGTGGTCAACCAGAAGTGGTGTAGGCCAATATTATTTTCAAATGTTGATCTTGTGAGCACTATACATGGTTGTAGCACATAACTTATTTGAAAAAATGTTCGAGAGTCTCCAGCCTCACGCCATGTCTTTGAACCACTGTTATGGCTAATCAGCGGCAGCAACATTGCTTACTACATTAGAGTTCTGCTGTACATGAGAGTGTTGCGGCCTGTGTAAAGAGAAATGTATGTTCCTTTCTACGTAATCAGGCATATCTGCAATATAAATGGATGAAACAAGTCAATCAAGAGTGATGTGCGACAAGTGTTTGAAAGAATGTCTCATGAAAATGGGATTCTGCGATCATTGTCAGATCAGACTGGACTCACAAACAAGAAGCAAACTATAAAGATTCTGGTAGCCAATGGGGATTCCTTGAAAGGTGAGAATAGCAAGATCACAAAAGACATTGTGTGGCTTCTCTGGCGCGATTGTGCATACACAAGCATACCCCAATCAGTGTCTTTTGATAATGTGAGAATTATGCATGTTATTGGGTCCTTCAATAAAATATGGACATTATGAGGATGTTTGGAAATCATTTTGGCAAATGTGTGAGTTGGGAATGAAAGTGGATCACTTCACATTTTCTACCATGTTGAGCGTATACGCCAAGCTTGGTGACCTGAGACAAGGAAAGAAGATCCATACCCACATAGTTAGAACCAGCTTCCGATCTCAGCTTTTTGTATCCAATGCATCAGTTGATATGTATGCTAAGTGTGGAAGGCTAGCAGAAGCTCATATGGTGTTTGATGAAGCTTCTGAATGAGATGGAATTTCTTGGAATGCACTAATTACAAGATATGCACAAAGCAATGATGTTAATCAACTTTAAAGATCTTCAAAGAAATGCCTCAACCAGATGTTGTCTCTTGGGATGCCATGATTGCAGTGTATACTCAAAATGAGTTTGCAGAGAAAGCCTTGGAGGTATTTAATCAAATGCAATTGATAGGCATAAAGCCATATGCCTCAACCTTCACCAGTGTCCTCCTGGCCTGTGCTAATTTGAGCACGATTAAAACAAGGCATAATAGAGGACGAGCTACAGCTTTTGTGAGATGTGAGTGGAGCTTTTAGACCTGGCATTCTTATAGCTTTAGTGGGAGTTAGTGGAGCCGATAAGACCACATTCATGGATGTATTAGCTGGATGGAAAAAAAGTGGATGTCAGAGGGGTAATCACACTGGAATGTCTGGTGCTCTTGAAATATAAAGAGTCGAGGAATGTATTTTTCAAAAGATATGCCGAATCTTACAAAATAAGAATATGTAGTAGTTTGACAGAGTTGCCAAATATTGGGCACGCCAGTTGTTTGAAGAAGATCATTGTTAATCACTACCAAATCTTGAAAGATGTGCCAGCTATTAAAAGTTTGAATGGATTGGTAAGGATCTGGATTGTGTATTGTCCAAGGCTGCAGAGTATACAAGGCATTGAGTTTTTAACAAGCTTGGAAAGCTTTGTCATTACTAGATGTCCCAGTTGCAGTAGGCACCAGGTTTTGAAAGACTGGAAGGACTAAAGAAGATGATTATTACAGATACTCTTATAGCAAGTTGTGTTGAAAGATTACAGAGATTGTCGTGGGAGCTACACATTTCAGGGATTTTCAGGATAGATCAATTGTGTCCGGGTAGATAGAGTTAGTAGCTAGAAGAATCAGTGATTGTATATGTAAACATCTTTAGGAACTCTAGCTAAAGTTTTGTTTTTGCAATTTTCCTTGTATAGGTTAATTTTCTTGAGGTTAATTAACCTTCCAAAATTACGTATTTTGGAGGTGGTTATTAACCACGAAGAGGTAGTTATTAACCTCTATGTCTATATAAGGACACCTTTTGGCTTTGTAAAAGGACTTTTTGGTTGGAAAAATGAGGGAACACTATGCTGAAATTTTGATCTAGGGATAAATTTTGGAAAGTATGTACACTTTTTATCTTTGAATTGAAAAATCTCTATTGCTTTCTTGGTGCAAGAAAATGTTAAAATGTTGAGATGTGCTTGGGTTTCTTATTTTAAAATCCAAATTGTTATATGCTGTAGTAGACATTCTCATTGTGCTATGCAAGTGTTTATGAACGATAATGAATCTACTTAATAATATTGGTTGCTTTCAAGCGTAGTTCTTGGGCACCTCTATTATCGATCTTGTTAACCGAAGAAGGTTATGAGGGCGTGTGGTGCATTCGTTTTTCATGACTTTCTCTTGAACTTTGAAGTTTAAATTCTTTATTTGAAAATCCTTATAAAATTATATCATACGAGGGAGCTGCCCCTCTAAACGCAGAGGAAGGCCGCATACCAAGGGCCTCTCCAACTGTTGTGAACGGTTTGCCACACACTTCGTTGGGCAAATTCTACTATGACAAATCTGTTTACCAACAATATGACATCAATTTAGTTGTAAAATAAATAAAAAATAAAAATAAATATAATTAAAAAATAATTATTCTTTTTAAAAAATAAAAAATAAAAATATCGAAGTCCTAAATATTCTATAAATTAAACTTAATTCTATTTTAAAGAAGAATTAAAATGAGTAACTTAATTTTTAATTTTAATAAAATCTTCCTAAATTTTAACTAAAATCTATATGGATTTTTTTAAAAATATCTTTCTAATTAATTCAAAATCAAAATCTTCATCATAATAGAATATTTCTATATTTTAACTATAAAATAATTTTAATAAAGTATTTTAAATTTTGTAAAGAAGTTATCAATAATTTTAAAATAAATTTTAAACCTAAATAATATTTAATTATTCATTTTTTTCAAATTGTATCTTGTATTCTTTTAATTTTGAAATGAAACATAAGTTAGTTTTCAAATAAATGAGTTTTCAAAAATATAAAATTGACTAATAGGAAAATATAAAATTAAGGATTTTTTAATTAAATATAGATTTATGGAAAATAAAGTCCTCTTTTTATATTCAACATTGACAACTTGTCAATAAGTGTCATCATTGCAAGTGCTATAAATTTTTCAATTAACAATATGACTTTTGTTATAAAGTAGATTTTCTATTTTAAGCATTGCTTTATGTTTTTCTTCATTTACTTTCATTTTTCTTTACAATCTATTAGCAAAGTTTTTGATAAGTAGCTCAGTAAAATCATTTACATTTTCAAACCTGTATTGGAAGTTTTAGATTTCATAATATAGCTAATAATGTCAATTAGTATTGTACATTTTCCCTATATTTTCTTTGAGGAACCTTCTTTATCATTGAAAATGATTATTAAACATGATATAAATACCTCTAGGATTTTAAAAGACATCAACATAGAATTCAAAAAGATACGAATACCTTTGATTTCTTCATTCCAATTTGGAAATTATTATACCTCAATAGTGTCAACATATACAAATAGGAGAACAATGAGCATATTTCAAAGATAAAATTTAAGAGAATAATATTAGAAAATTGAGATCAAATAACAAACAACATTATTAAAAATGAAAAGATTAATGACAAAATTTGAATCAACTAGCTAAAATTTGAGCTTTCTACTTTGAAGAAGACTTTGTTCTTATAAACAAAGGGTAAACAAAATTCTTCAAAAGTGGAAAATAAGGCTATATAAAGTTGTTCACATATCAATGTGAATCATTTAGTTTGTATCCGAATGTATCTAATGAAAATCTGAATTAATAAAATCAGTCATTTTATATTTTAGCACTTTGATTTGGTATTAGAGTAGGTTAATCGATGGTGAGAAGAGTTCTTTTGATGGATTTTGGATGACTAGACCCTAACTTTTGCTAATGCAATCTTCTGCAATTTTTTTTATTGAAGAGAGGTTTAAGATTTATTGTGCAGATGTTATATTTTTCAGCCTATGAGTCCATGAATATGGTATGATTAGTTTTTTATTAGGATTAAAATAGGGATTGGTTGCAGTTGATGATGATGTCAATGAAATCCTACTTAGTAGCATGCCTTCAAGCTTTGATCACATTGTTGTCACTTTGAACAAAATGAATCCTAGCCTAGAAACTATAATTTCTTCTTTAATTGATGAAGGAAGTAGAGCTCATAAGGGTCATAATTTACAAAAGAAGGTGCTTTATTTGTGTTCCCAGAAGAAGAGAACTTAAATACTTTTATTGTCTACAAAATGGACATGTACAAATGAATTGTTTTCAGTGGGCCAAAGATTCTGTCGATGGGAAGTTGAAGAAAAATATAACCTTTGTTGCAATTGAAGGTGAGCCACACTTTTGTGATTTTGCAATACATACAAACAATTATGATTGTGATAGTCCACCTAAAAATGATACAAGATTTGTACTTTAAATAATAACAAAGAAATTATAGGAGGTTGGAGGCAATGGAGGCTAGAGGATTTTTATCATCTCACGCTAGCTTCTCACTTAAAGATGATTATTAAATGAGAAGCACCTTTTTATGTGTCTAAACAGAGGAGGGGGGATTGACAACATGATTGTCCTTCCAAGGAGAGAAGAGGAAAGACATCTCATGTGTGGTCATATTAGTGACTATTGTTCCTAATGCACTGAAGGAGACATTAGACACATTCCAAGGAGATGTGTAATTTTGGAGGAACTATGTCTCATTGTGCAAAGGGGGTGGGAATAATCATATTATGAGGACAAATTCAGGATTTATAGTATGAAGTTGAGATATGAAATCTTCTTAAGAGGACAACTTTAGGATTTGCAATCTAAAGTTGCAAAGAGAAAATATACTTAAATAAGAAAAGATTGGTGAAAGCATTTCATCAAAGTTTCGAGGAAAGAATATTGGTGAAGGAGCTTCATCAAAGTTTCCAGAGCATTGGGTTAAAACCTTTACAACTTTCACTTTTGTTGAATTAATGTAATAAGGGCCGAATGTTGGACTTATTACATTAATTAGGTTAGTTTCTATGTTTAGATTAAATAAATAAATAAGTTAGATATTTAGTTGCGGAAGTTATTCCCGTAAGTAGTTTTTGTAAAGCAAAATAAGGCTATATAAATTTGTTCACATATCAATGCGAAACTTTCAGTTTGTTTTAATGAAAATCTAAATCAATAAAATCAATCATTTTATATTTTAGCACTTTCAGAAAATAGAAATTATAGTTTGAATTAGAAATATGGAGAATAGAATAATTTGAATTAGAAATATAGAGGATATATAGAAACATTTAGAAAGTGGAAATAAAAGATAATTAGATTTACTATCAGAAAATATAAAATTTGAGAGGGGCTAACAATTTTTAGGTGGAAGAAAATTATAAAATCTGGAAGCAAAGCTCCCACGTATAAACCTATTGGCTTAAAATATAACAATGCTACACAATTTATGGCATAAAAGATATTAAAGTAGCATACCAAATTATTCCAAATATCAGAACACCAGAGGAATAGCTTTCGATTCACTACTGCACTATAATTAATTCTACTATTTTGGTTGATTGGGATTCCATAATTCACTTGAGATGTTAATCAAAGAGGCCAATCAAAATAAATATTGTAACTATGTTAACACATATGGCTAAATGGATTGACACCAACTATCCAACCACAAGATTCATTTGGCTGGATGGCCATGTCTCATACATACCATGTCATTTCAGTCCTTCCATCATTCTGTGCAACATCACTATGTGTACTGTTAGACATTTAGGGAAGTCAAATTAATTCTATATCATATGCTATGACAAGTGTTTATAAGATTACTTTTTTCTAAAACAATTGTTTAGTTTTTTAATAATTTATTTTATGCTTTTAAATTCTCTAAAATTATTATATAGTTTTCAAACTATTATATATAGTAAACATTTTAATTAATAAAAGATTAATGAAATAAATCATAAAGTTGAATTCACATAATCTTAAACATAAGTAAAATTTTCACTCATATTTTAATATATTAATAATAATTTTTTAATTTATTTAAAAAAAATTATGTGAATAAAATTATGAGAGAGATTTTTTTTATAATTTAACCTACATATATATTTTTAAAATTTGGCTTCATATTATTTAATTTTTCTTGTTTCAAATAGATATATGAAACATTATATTTTTAAAAAGAAATACATAATTCATTCTTAAAATTATTTTTTTAATAAAAGTGATCATTAATATAAATTTAAATATATATATATTTTTATTGTACTTTAGAATATTTCAAAAAGAATGCTATTACATAATTTGCTATGTTTGTTTAGGATAATCTATCTATAATTTCTGTTACAATCATCAAAAGTCATTATATTTCTTGCTTGTTTATTTATGATTCATCTCAGTACCACATCATTTATTTCTAATTCAAACTTTTCTACTCCAAAAAATTATACGATCTACTCTAAAAATTTCTAATTCAAACTTTGGTAGTCCAAAAAGTTTATATGATCTATATTTAAAAAGTACAACCATTTGACACCTAAGACCATGTGTTATATGTTAAAAACATAAAAGTATCTCATATTGTATTTTCCCATCTACTTTGCTTAATGTTTTTCATAAAATACTCATACTAAATTCTAAGATAATTTATACCTCCACATTATATGTCTTCTTTCTTTAATAGATTTTTTTGAGCTCACCAAATACTATGTGAGCCACTATCTCCTCAACCTTGTCTAACAAAGAATTGAATAGTTGATATAAATTAAAACAAAGCATTTTGACACAAATTCGAATCTTCCCAAATTTAAATATAATTATAATTCTTTTAATAAACATATTAATAGTTAGCTTGTTTTTTTGAAGAATAAATTATAAGCTATAAGATGATATGTTGTTTCCAAATTGAATTGTGTGATTGTGCAAATGGGATAAAATTATATAATATTCTATGTACTAAAAATTTCCTATATATAATTTTAAAAATGAAATAATAATATTATAAAAATTTAAATATAGTATATATTCTAAAATGAATATATGTGTGTGTGTGTGTGTGTGTGATATCATTTTTATTAAAATAAATATAAATTAAAACTTAAAAATAATAATTAATAATTAATAAATTATATCATTAAATCCTTCATATGATTTTGTTATCTTTTGAAACATGTTTTCTTAATTAACTTTTTAAGAAATATAAAACTATACAAACAAATAATTTTATATACAATTTAGTATAAACAAATAAATAAAGAATTAGAAAAAATAAAATAATTAAAAATAATAATTATTAGATCAAAATCTAACTTGTATTTTTTTTGAAAATGAAACTAATTAGTTGTTTATAAAACAATCCTTTAAACCAATATGTCACTTGTACATATTGCAATGATGTTGGGTTTTCTTTCTGGTTCTTTCCGAGTTGAGCCCTTGAACCAGTGTATATATATATATATATATATATCCAGTGGCTTGTCCACTGTTGCCAAAAAAAACAAAACACTCCTTTAAACCTTCATTTGACTTTTGACAAATATATATGATAACAAAAAAATATGACAGTACCTAGACTGGTGTACGATTGCACATGAAGATGAAAGGACTAAAATGACATAGTATGTATGGGGCATGACCATCCAGCCAAACGAATCTCATGGCTAGATAGCCAATGCCATTTGGGTTCATTAATATAGTATTAATTTGTGTTGACTCAAATTCCTTGTAGTATTTTCCATTTGACAAAAAAATTGTTACACCCAAGAAAGTGCTACACTTCTTGACGTTTCTTTCACTAGCAAGGGCTTATGGGCTTATGATGTGATGTCCAATGTATTAGTAGCATTACCTTTTCTAGGTATTTTTAAAAAAAATTTGTGAATAGTGCCTTTTTTATTGATTTATAATATGAAGTATATATTCAAAAAAAAGTTGAGTGATATAGGATCACCCTTTGAGAGTTCAAACGGGTTAAGCTCAAAAACCAATAACAATATCAACTAGTCACAAAAAAATAAGGGGCAAGCCTTGAGAAAACAACCTCAAGCAGCCAAAGAAGCGTTAGCCAAGGGGGGAGAGTCTTGATCATTTTTTTTTACCCCATACATCAGAAGGGTGAGGAGTTAGGTTTGGAATGTACACCAATTATCTGGTTTCCCTTCTTCCTCCTTTTCAGAGGGGGAAATTCCAAGAGCTAGTTGGGGTAACCACTCAAAGGAAGTGGGCCAAGAGGAGACTTAACCAGAGTCTGGCCAATGAGAAATATCATGCGTGAGTGAAGTAGGGCTAACAACAAGACAATTTGAGGTAATACCATAATGGGGTGGAGAAGATGAGTAGCACCTCACATATCTCCCCCCCCCATTAGGTGAGCAAGGAGGGACTTGGCTCAGGAGGAGGAACTACGAGCATAATGACACGCAAAAGGTAGATTTTGATCACTAGAAACAAATATATTCTGTGGCATTGACAGTTGTACAAGGGGCATTGCCCCAATGCTGGAGTAATTCTTGTAAGTGTGCCACTTGTAATGCCACTTTGTTTGCTTGAATTTGAATCTGCATAAGCATCTTATAAACACACACATACACACACAATTATCTAGTTTGGAATGGACACCAATTATCTAATTTCCCTCATCTTCATCCTTTTTGGAGGGGAAATTGAAAAAGCTAGCTAGGGTAACCACTTGAAAGAAGTAGACCAAGAGGAGTCTCAACCAGATTCTGGTCAATGAGAAACATTAGGCGTGAGTGAAGTAGGGCGAGAAATGAACCAATTTGAAGTAATACCATAGTGGGGTGGAGAAGCTGAGTAGCATCTCCATGCATTTCCTCCCCCAATAGGTGAGAAATGAGGGGCTTGGGAGTGGAAGGAGGAACTATGAGCATGATGGCACCCACGAGGCAAATTTTGATCACTAGAAACAAAAAAAATTGTTCGTACTAGGGTGAACCCACAATACTGGGTACCACTTTTGGGGGACAAAGGAAATCATGAAATGATGAAAAAATCGCATATAGAATTTTACATATGTTTGCCCGAACGTCCTACCTATGTTCACGCAAACATAACATAATTATATGTTCGCCCAAACATATTGAGTCTAAATAAGGTATGTTTGCGTGAACATAACTTGTTAAAATGTTCGTGCGAACATATTTGGAACGACGATTTTGTGATTAAAATTCCACTTTTCCGTTTGAGATCTTGATAAATTTGCCTTTTTTTATGTTCGTGCAAACACAAATTTTTATACATGTTCGGGCGAACACGTTAAATTAAATTTATGGTTGGCAGATTATTTTTCTCATATGTTTATGTGAACATGTGTTCGCATGAACATATTAGACAAGTTCGCGCGAACATTGTGTTCGTGTGAACATCTCAAATTACAAATTTTTGGTGTTGTTTTCTGGAGAAAAAATGAAATTGGCTATTTTGACCCCTAAAATTGAGATTGAATGATCTCCTACTATAAAATAAAAAATGCCAATTTGTGCTACTTGGAGCAAGCTTTCCAACGACTATAATTGTGATACATATTATATTCATTAAGACTTTCAAATCTGAGTTTAACTCATTATAGGTTCATTACTGATTCAACATCAATCGACTTCAACACCTCAGGAAAATTAGTAAATTAGGTCAATTTTTTTTTGAAAAATATGTAGGAACTAGCTTATTGAGTTACCTTTCTATTTAAAAAAAAAAAAGGTTTCTGATAAATTGACTTCAAATTATCTGTGTCAAACGGAACGTATGTCTGAATTACGATTTGTGTCACTTCAAAACTTCATAAACTACACAATATTCAACCAAAATGAATCAAACCAAATGCATCCTCTAGATATTGATGTTACAAATTTAACACCAAAATAATTACATCATTATCATTTCTAGAAAAAAAGTTATGTGTGTCAAACAGACTGCCACTCTTTAAAAATATTGAATTTTATTATGTACCACTTTTCAAAGGAGATGAAAAAATTGACCTAAATAAATTTTTTTTTCCAGATTAAAAAATATGGTTACAAAGTAAGAATAGAGTACTCAAAATTATTAGTTTATGTCATCTTGAAATTATTTATAGCTTTCGAGATATAGTCAGTTGAACGTGACATTTGTTGCAAAAATATTGATTTCAATGTCAAAATTGGTCAAAAAGTGGAACCCATTATTGTGGGATCACCCACTATCAATTGTACAAGGGGCATTGCCTCAATCCTGGAGTAATTCTTGTTAGTGTGCTATTTCTAATGCCACTTTTTTTTCTTGAACATGAATCTGCATAAGCATATTACACCCACACCCACACCCACACCCACAACCCACACCCACATCCACACCCACACACACGCACCCACACATGCACCCACCCACCCACCCACACACATCACTAGAAATAGAAATATTTAGTGGCACTAACAATTGTATAAGGGGCATCGCCCTAATGCTAGAGTAATTCTTGTAAGTGCCACTTCTAATGCCACTTTGTTTGCCTGAACTAGAACATGGATAAGCATATTATAAACACACACATGCCCATACACACACATATATGTTTCAGTATATTTTAGGAAAGTTGTGAGTGAACAAAATAACATTCTAATCCTTCCAAAGAGTGATAAGACTTCTATCTTGAAAGGATTTCATATCCACAAGAATTTGAAGGTAAGCCTAGGGTGATTTTGTACAAGGCAAGTGTGTCCCCGAAAAAGATGGCCAAGCCCCCAACAAATACAACACAATAGAAGTACACAAGATATAATTGAAAGAAAAATATTTAATTATCAACAGATCTTCAGTTACATCAAATTCTCACCACACATTCCACTAATTCATAAGATAACTCACATGGTAAAATATACTATATGTTAGGTTGTAAGGCCTTCTTGGTTATGACCTATGTACATTCTAGATTACAGGCCAAATTTCACTATCCAAGCTTTCTCTATGTATCTTCTTGAATAATACTTCTTTCTATACCTACTACAACCTTGTAAGACTCTAGGACATTACATATGACACACAAATCGACTTAGAGTTCACAATCTCCAATAATAGGAAATGTGCATTACATTATAGAATTGACCCTCAATAAACTGATGACCAAATACATAATACATGAGATAAAATTATGCTACCTTAGGTATAGGTCCACATGTTAGGGTACTAATCTATGATATGTCCCCAATATGAAGCCAAGTTCACAGAATCTAGAAATAATAAACAACTATTTTCAAATACAAACTACCAGATATATAACTATAAAACAAAATATAGAAAATATATTTTTGGGTGATGCAAGATCACCAACAACCCAAGGGTGCTCTTGCATTAGAGACTCAAGGTGAAAAAAGATGTTTGATAGGACTTATGAAAATCTGAAAGAATCCAAAATAGAAATCACATGCTCATTCTTAATCCAAAAATCTTCATCATCAATCAACATAGATCTTTGTTTAAAAATTATTGCTACAACCAATTGTATCATCATAAATCTCAAATCTTCTACCACTACTACAATTGCTAGGATCAAATGAATCATACCTTATGCACGCCTTCATTTGATTAGAGAATTTATTTATTTTACCTCTACTCTTAATCGCAAGATCATATAACTTCAAGTCAGACCATTTAATCAAAAGTAACCTTAACCACATGATCTACTAGCTTCAAACTAAAAGTCTTGAAAATACTTAGTCTCTTTGCTTTGACAACTTGTTCATCCTTCTAAGGAATCAAAAAAAAATTCTTACCATCCTTTTCAACTATAACAATACTCTTTTTGCAATCATGTGTAACTCCTCTATTAAACTATCAAGGTCTACCAAGTAAAACATGACAAGAACTCATGTCTACTACTTCACATAAAACTTCACCCTTAAAAGGTCCAATACTAAAATTAACAAGACATTGTTCTCTAACTTGCACCCAATGATCATCTTGAAACCAACTGATACCATAAGAAGTAGGATGTTTCAATCTTTGCAAACCAAGTTTCCTAACCATTTCTTCAAAAACAAGATTATCAGTACTACCTCCATCCATAATAACTTTACAACATGTACCTCTAGACTTACAAATAGTTCAAAATAAATTCCTTCTTTGCATTGGCTTAACGTCATGCTTAGCTAACATGATTCTCCTCATCAAAAGAGATTCTCCAACATCTCATGAAGCCAACTCAACATAAAAAGATTCCACTTTCTATTCTTCTTGTACTACCAGGTTTTTTTTTAATCAACTTTAGGACATTCAAAATCTTGGTGTCCATCCTTACCACATTTACCTTTGAAAACAATTTGCTATTTAGAAACAAGTTTCTTACCCTTATCAACCTTAGTAACTTTCTTACCTTGCTTCCTTCTCAACTTTTCTTTAGCCAATATGCATTCTGATGAGCTTCTTACACTAAACTAAGTTTCAACATAATCAATTCATCTTGAACATTGAATTAAAAACCATTAACATACCTTGAAACCTTTTCCTTAGAAGATTCATGATTTGTATTTTGTAAAATTCTTTAGTATAAGCCTTCACTGACATATCTTTTTGCTTCAAATTCTACAACTTCTTAAACAATTCAAGTTCATACTCTTTAGGGATGAATTTTTCTTTTAATCTGGAAACTGCTGGTTTTGATCTACTAATCTTAGGTTCATCATTATCTTTTCTATTCCTTCTATAATTCTTTTCACCATAAGGCTACATGATCACCTTTCAACTTAGTTCAAGTGCTAGCTTAGCTCTCTATGGATCTACAATATTTTCAAGCTCAAAATAATCATCAAGTTCATTAATCCAATCTATCAATTCCTTAGGATCTAAAGAGCCAAAATATTTTGAAATTTCCCTTTTACAAGTCTTACTAACTTGTGCCATAGCCTTCAACAATCTTTCTTCTTCTGCAGGGATCTCTAATTCAAGTACTTCAAGATCTTCAACAACTTCAACATATTTTTCTTCAGCTTCAAGGTTTCTTCTCAAACTATTCAAGACATTTTGGATCTCATTCCTCATCTCAATCTTGAATTCTTTAAATATATTATCCAAATTCCTAGGATTCATTCTTGTAGGCGACATACTAAATTTCAACAAGGTGCAACTGCCCCAATTTTCAGTGATCTATACACCAACAAGGACCAACAGGTTTGTAATAGGATTCCAAACAAAACTTGAACAAGTCCTCTAAAATTATGAGCCAAAAATTTAATTTGTGACCTCACGATCAAGGATTGAAGTCTTTACAAGCTCTCCAAGCTTAACCAGGATCATATCAACAAATATTAGATCCAACTACTCTCTGACAAGTCACTAACAAGATCAACCTCTCACTCTAATACACTCAATACAAGGAAGGTGTGTCCCCAAAGGATATTACCAAGCCCACAAAAAATACAACACAAGTACACAATATATAATTGCAAGAAAATCACTTTATTATCAACATATTTTCAATTACATCAAATGCTCACCACACATTCCACTGATTCATAAGACAACTCACATGATAAAATATACTATATGATAGCTTATAAGGCCTTCCCAATTATGACCAATGTTTATCCTAGATTATACACCAAATTTCTCTATTCAAGCTTCCTCTAAGTATCTTCTTGGATAATACTTCATTCCATATCTACTATTGCCTTCTAAGAATCCAAGACATTACATATATAGCCATCTGGACACACATCTCAGCATCTAGTTCACAATCTCCAATAATAGGAAATGTGAATAATATTAGAGGACTGACCCTCAATGAATTAATGACCAAATAAATGACACATTAGATAATATTATGAGGCCTCAGGTATAGGTCCAAACATTAACCACCTGCTTAGATCCAAGCCTGCGTAAGCTAACTCTTAAATGTAGAGCCATGCCAAATTAAATACCAGGCATCACATAAAGATGCAACATAAGAAAACAACACTCAAGAAGATAAAACATAACTTCTGCCAGATGCCACATAAGATTATGTCCACTCAGAGTAATGATCCATGATATGTTTCCAATATGAAGCCAAACTTTTAGAGTTTAGAAATAACAAACAAGTGTTTGCCAATACAAATTGTCAGACATGTAACTATAAAACAAATAAAAACAAATCTATTTTTGGATGATGCAAGATTACCAACAACCCAAGGATACTCTTGCATCATAACGGAGCTGCCAACAAAATTATATGGTAAGTGAAAGGCTCATGCTTGAATGACCTAAAAAAATTACAAATCCAACTTCAATATTGTTAAGCTCTTTTGTAGAACCAAAAGATGCAGAGAAAGACTTTGATTACCCATAGAAAAGGCACCTAGGGTCAGGCACACCTAGATGCTGAAGTCTGGAACCCAAAGGAAAGCCTTGGAAAAGAATACATTAGACAAAATGAACAATCTTGGGTTTTGTAATGGCATACCACATTGTAAGATATCCAAGTCTCTAGGGTCTTTGAGATGACTGCAAGTGCCAACGTTGGTTGAGAATGGTTCTTATAGGTAAATTGGGAATGAACCATAATAATCTATTTTGACTTTACAATTGGAAAGAGTAGTACAATGATACCACTTCCAGTCCTCCACCAAAGCTTGACAGACTAAATGACCAACTTATGAAGCATATTGAAAGGAAACACAAAGACCACTAGTCAAAAGCATGTCAATCTTGGCAAAAAAGATTGAATTGGACTTGAAGGTCATCACATGACCGAAGGCTCATGGTAGGTTTGGAAAAAAATACTTAGAAGTGTAGATACCTTGTTTATGCAAACAAAAAGAATGCACTCATTAAATATTTTCAAGAGGAAGACCTTGGGAATGGTAATAGTGGAGAGCGCCATATATTATGCTGATTGAAAAAAAGACCATCAAGAAAACCACCTCCAAGAAAACCATCCCAGAAAAGCTAGGGTTTGATGGCTTCCAAGACACACCATATGCTTTTGGAAACAAAAGCCCCCAGGACCTAAACTCAGTCTCTTGTATAGAGAAGGGATTGAAAACAATCCCCTTCCATGTTGATATATTAACTATGAAACTAGAAGAGATGCAATGTCTAAGAAGAACATTCCAGGCTTCATCATCAGTAATGGCTCTGATAACTCATTTCATACATAAAACAAAACTTTGTTTCTATGTATACAAAAGGCCAAGGCCTCTAGATTCCATAGGAAGACAACAGTAATTCAAGGCAACCCTGTGAAAGTAATAATGATCAGCCCCAAAAGCCCAAAGAAAATCTCATAAGAGTTTTTCAAGCTTCTTTTGAAGGAGCCCAATAGGGATAGGAATAAATATGAGTAGCAATAAGAACCTTTGAAAAAATCTGGAACTTACCAACCAAAGAAAAAGGGTTGTTGATCTAGTAAGTAAGTTGCTTCTTATTTCGTCATTTCAAGCAAGGATGACATTCCAAAGCTCCATAGGCAACCCTTGAAAGGAAAACCAAATGCTTAGAAAGTGAAAAATTTCTCCATGCTGAATCCACTTCCACCCTTTTTGAAAGAAAGAAATGGTAGCTTGATGATGAAGCAATGATATGTTAAGATAAAGTACATCTTGGAAGGACACAATTGAGTAGTCTACCATTCAATGCAAAACTTTATGGGGTAGTAGCATGACAAGGTCACATCCACAAGAGATGAAGTAAATCTTGACTTTCAAAAAATGAAAAGAAACATTGGACTATGATCATATCACAATTAACTCTTTTGAAAATCCTATTAGAACTAGCTCTCGAATTACACCATGAATGCCAAGCACCATGAGGATGATGATGGTTGGTGTTAGGATAAAAAAGACTCAACTTATGACGCATATAAAAATCCTTTCTTCATTCAACATTCCATCAAAAAGGTAAAATACCTTCCTTATTAGAGGCCATCTCAACCATTTTGAAATACCGTCACATGACCCAAGTAGCAGATATCAAGGAATCAACTACTCAATACACGTGGTGTGATCTTTCAACAACAACATTAGGAGCATAAATATTAATGATTCCAAAAGAATGATTGATGAAAGAAAAACCCATACCACTCTCTACATGAGGTCAAAACCATAATCAATAATAAAATTCCAATGAGAGAAAATGAGATTAGTAACACTACCTCAAAAATCTTTATGCTGGGAAGAAAAAACCAATGCTATCTAGCCAAATAATACGAGATGCAACATCCATAAAAATAACGATCTTAAGTTCCTACAAACAAAATATTTAGGCTAGAAATATTTTCATGAGTACCCTAGCTAAATACTTTTTGGGAAGGTCTATGAGACCTCTTACATTTCATGAGATAAATTCATGGATCAAATGCTTGCATGTCATCCTTGTCTCCAAGAGAGGAGAAACTAATATGCAAAAGAATTGAACGGGTTCTGAAGCTAAGAAGAGATTCACCACCTAGAATGATTCACTACTTCTTAGAACCTCCATTACTATCTTCCACATGCCTAGAATGGCTACAAAAGTGTCACAAAGAATATGATTGAATAACAACCACCTGTTAGAGTAATTAGATATTTCCTAATTAACTCTAGGTTCTTAAGCTAAACTTTAGGCATCTAATAATTGATTTCTTTTATTAATTATTAGGATGCAACCTAGGTTAGACCTCTTTAGGGTTTCAATATCCTTTATAAGGATGGTCTCTCATTGTAAATATTAATTCATTTTTGATAATAGCAATCTCTCTTTTTTGTTCATCAAGTATGTCTCATCTATGGATCTAGAAATTTTTGCCCCCATATCTTTTTGCTTCTCATCTATAATAGGTGTTTGCATGCAAATGAATCTTGGGAGCTGTGGGGTTGATCTTTCATCATCTTCAACATGGTATTAGAGCTAGATCTACTATATCTTGTTTGGTATTTGGAGGAAAAAGAAAGAACAAGGGTTTGACTAATCAGATCTATAGTTTTTTGGGTATTTCCTGAGAATACGACACGGGGAGGGGGGGGTGGGTGCAAGGGTGGGTTACTAATTTTCAAAGCACCTTGAGGAAAAATAGACTTCATTCCATATAAAGTTTGTCCATTTTGGACAACGTTGATCAAAGAAGAAAAATTGTTTTTCTTGGTAGGGCTGTACAACCTCTACATGCACTTCGAGGCAGGAAAAATATCAAAAAATAAAAAAAAGTTTTTTGCACGCTGTAGTTTATGAAACTTGCTGGCAGTCCTGCTGACTATAGCAGCTCCCAGTGCCACCATCAATGATGCTCCCACCTAATTTTGTGGCCCTACTCAGTGGACCACTACCGTTGCTCAGCCGTGCTCCAATAGTGGTGCAAAGGTGGCGGTTTTTAAATTTTATTATTATTATTTTTTGCATTTCCAGGGGCCCTGTTGGTTTTTTCTTTGTAACTTGAGCATACGAACGTATTTTTTGATAAAAAAAATGCCAAAAAGTTGGTTATGAGATGAAGACATTGGTGTAGGTGTTTTTTTAATTTGATGTACTTTGGTTTCCTATTTTGGTAGTCAAAGCTGGATGTTTAGTTTTGCACTCCAGGGGACATATCTTGAGCATCCAATCTTTGATTTGGTAATTCTTTATATTGTTGGAAATTTCTTCTTGAGCTCTTTCCAATGATGCTAGTTGATTTTCAAAATTCTGCTCCAAGCACATTCTACTCAGTCTTATGCATTTTTGCATTCTGGTGGATATCTTGGTCGTTTCAAGTTTGAGGATCGATTTTATTTCTTCATATGATTCGTCATGACTTGTACTATCTTTTGTATCAATCTTATGTCTCTTCTAGTCTATTTAGACATCATTTGTATGCATTCTTGCAAACGTAGTGAGATAAAGTGGCATATTGCATCTGTATTTTTTTGTTTCAATTGTTTGCCTTGTTTTGCCTTATGATTTGAGTAGTGTCATTTGAGGAAACTCATGCAAATTATTGTATTCTTGGGATTCACTATGTTTTGTGCCTTATTGTACATGTACTAATCTGATAAAGTGCCATGGGGGAGTTGATGTTTGTCTTTGTTTGTCATCTTCCTTTGTCCACTAAGTGTCCCTTCCATGATATTATCCTCATGATGTGTCTAAGATTGATCACCTTAGTACACACTTATGTTCTCTTTTGAGCATCTTGATTGTGGTTCCTTGACTTGTAGTTCTTTTTGGCCCACTTTCTTAGCTATCTGTCACCTCACCCTATTTGTATTGCGGGAGGTTCTTGTTATTTCTCATGCTTTGTTGGAGTGAACTATGTATTTAGTATTTGATCCTATGTATTAGGCAACTACAGTGGTTGGATAATTATGCATTTTGGTGAGATGGATCATCTACCATATAGACACTCTTCTTTTCGTTCCTTCTTTGGTTGCAACCTTCCTTGGTTTGATTGATCAACTCTTTAGGCTTTGGTGTTTTATGCCATTTACATTTTTGAGTTTAGTTGTTTGCCTCCTGATTTGATGCAAATTAAAGTCTTCTCTACCTAATCAGGTTCTATTTCAATGGAGGTTCTTCAAATCAGCAGTTAGTTTTCGTTAGAGCTTTACAACTTCTACATGCTTCATTGATGTTCTCCATGATCACTCTTTGTTCCTATTTTCTGGAACATTCCTCTAGTTGGAAGCTTCTTTAGTCCTTCACTAGATTTTTTAGTTATCTCTTTTTGGAGTAGAGTTTTTCCAACTAGGTTTTCTCTGTTGGCAATGAGAATGGAGTAACTGAGAGGGGGAGGGGGTGAATCAGTTACCACAAAAACATTTCGTAGTCCCTTAGATATCTAAAAGCTTGATCTTAGTTACAAATTACTGAAACTTGATAATGTAGCAAATAATAATAATAATTAAGAACTGATAACCAAAAACAATTCAGCAATCATGAACACTAGAGACACCAGACTTAACATGGAAACCCAATATGGGAAAAACCACCAATGTAACTAGTTACTATTTTTCACTCTTCTGAAGTGAACACTATAAGGAGCCAACCCTGTTAAAGGTTACAAAACACACTGTTAGGTGTGACCCTGTTAGAGGATTTAATCACCCTGTTAGGAGTGGCCTTGCTAGAGGTCTTTAGAACAATTCAACTGAACTGTCACCTTGTTAGAGGATTTATAGAATGGCTATTAAACCAACTCTATTAAGAGATTTTGAGTTCACTGTTACAATGGTTAGAAAGAAACAATGAAGTGATCTGATACAATATGCAACTTATCTTTTCTAATTACAGATCTCTATTATTCTTGACCGAATCCTTACTGATCAAATACAACTTTTCAGCTCCTTCAACGCATCTGATCCTTCATCAGACTTTTCTCAACATTCGCCTTTTCATTTCACACTATAATGCACCTTCATAACTTTTTCACACTTCTTTTTTGATTTACAACTTGAGTGACCATATATACCTTTCAGATTATCTTAGTCATCTCAAATCACTGACCAATAATCAAACAAATATAATAGTCGGCTAGAAATAATTAAAATTACAAACTAACAAATCTCTTTACTGGCCGACCCTGCTCAGTTAATACTGTTCAAAAAATAATTCCTGTATTAACCTACTGAGCTCAGTTAATACAGCGAACTCCGTGATAACCCTTCAATCGCCGAGAGAACTTGGTAAGTACTGAGTTTCCATAGATGACCGAGTGAGCTCGGTGGAAACTATCTTTGCCAAATTCCTTTGTTGATCGAGTGATCTCGGTTAACACTGTCTGCCTCATTTTCTTCGATAACCGAGTGAGCTCAGTTAACACTTGTCTGCCTTATTTTCTTTGATGACCGAGTAAGCTCGGTTAACACTTGTCTACCTAATTTTCTTTGATGATCGAGTAAGATCGGTTAATACTGACTGCTTCATTTTCTTCGATGACCAAGTGAGCTTGGTTGACACTATCTACCTCATTTTCTTCGATGACCGAGTGAGCTCGGTTGATACTGACTGCTTCATTTTCTTCAATGATTGAGTGAGCTCAGTTGACACTATCTACCTCATTTTCTTCGATGACTGAGTGAGCTTGATTGACACTATAGCTGAGCTCAGTTAGCTGAGACTAATAACTGATATGACATTTGTGTGACATTAAGGACAACATTATCCAACAATCTCCCTCTTTGGCATTGATGGAAACACAACATGTCATAACAAAATGGAATTTTGAAATAAGTCCAACAAGATAACAGACTTCTCCCTCTTTTAATAGTCTCCCTCTTTTAAGGAACTTCATAGCAGATATTTCAAATTTCACAAATTTCAGAAGGATATGACAGTAGATCTCTCCCTCTTTGACAACACATGCCAAAGATGACAGAAGTAAAGTGAATTGCAATGTACCTTTAGTACTAATTCATATGCAATGATTTCTGATTAAACTGCATCAACAGATAGATCTTCAATCTTATATGCGTTGATGCATCACTAAAACTTATTTTAGTGAACTTCAGATAGGGGAATGACCCCTAACTTACCTCTAAGATACAAAAATGCATCCTTAGATAAGGGCTTTATGAATATATTGGCAATTTGTTCCTTTGTGTGAACATATTCCAATCTGATCTCCTTGTCTTGCACCAATTCTCTGACAAAATGATATTTGATTGCAATATGCTTGGTCTTGGAATGCATCACTGGATTCTTGGATATGTTGATCGCACTAGTATTGTCACAGAACATAACAACTGGTTCTTTGATTTCCATCTTCATTCCTTGTAATAACTGCTTAAACCAAACAATGTTGGAACAGTTTACTGCTGCAGCAACATACTCTGCCTCTGCTGTAGATTGGGATGTACAATTTTGCTTTTTGCTTGTCCAAGAAACCAATCTCTTTCCAAGAAAGAATGCTCCTCCACTTGTGCTTTTTCTATCATCAAGATTCCCTGCCCAATCAGCATCAGTAAAAACTTTCAAATCCAAATTACCTCCAAATTTGTACCATAGTCCATAATCTTCAGTTCCTTTCAAATATCTCATTATTCTCTTGATTGCCATTAGGTGAGTTTCTCTTGGTTTTGCTGAAAATATTGCAACAATACCAACTGCAAGAGCAATATCTGGCCTGGTATGAACTACATACTGCAACTTTCTAATCATAGATCTATACAATGTTTGATCTACTTCTTTGGATTCATCATCTTTGGTAAGTTTCAATCCAGTACACATAGGAGTTCCAACAGGTTTACAGTCCTCCATACCAAACTTTTTCAATAGCTCCTTGATGTATTTTGATTGAGTAATGAAGATGCCATTCTTATTTTGTTGAATTTGAAGACCAACAAAGAATTTTATTTCACCAAACATAGACATTTCAAATTCCTTGTTCATTTGTTCTAAAAATTCTTAGCAAAGATCATCATTCCCTGTGAAAACAGTATCATCTACAAATATTTCTGCCAAGACAATCTTATTATCTGGTCCTTCCTTTATATACAAGCTACTATTATCATTAGTTCTTTGAAAACCAATCTGAATAAGATAGTTATGCAATCTTTCATACCATGCTCTAGGGGCTTGTTTCAGACCATACAGTGCCTTGTGTAATTTGCAGACCATGTTCCTTTTATCTAGATCAACAAAACCTTCAGGTTGTTCAATGTAAACCTCTTCATCCAGTATTCCATTGAAGAATGCTGACTTGACATCCATCTGATAAACTTTGAATCCTTTGTGAGCAGCATATGCAAGTAAGTTTCTGACTCCTTCCAATCTTGCAATAGGAGCAAAAGTTTCCCCATAATCTATGCCTTCTTCTTGAGAGTATCCTTTGCATACCAATCTAGCTTTGTTTCTGGATACCTTACCATCTTCAGTCAACTTGTTTCTGAATACCCACTTGGTTCCAATTATATTATTATCTTTAGGCCTGGGTACAAGAGTCCATGTCTTATTCTTCTCTATTTGTTCTATTTCCTCATTCATTGCCTCAATCCAACTATCATTTGCCAATGAATCTTTAATACTTCTAGGTTCAAAATCAGCAAGTAAACAAGTATTTTTCAACTTACTTCTTGTCAGGGTTCCTTCAGATTTGTCTCCAATGATTTGATCTGGTGTATGATGTCTTCTGACATATTTAGCTAATACAGGTTCTTTACCTCTTGAATGAGTTTCATTGATATCTGCTTGTGCTTCAATTTCATGTTCAGGCTGTTCTGGCTTGTTGCTTCAGACTCGGTAGATACTTGCTCGGTAGTGTCTGAATATTGCTGTGGCTTGGTTTGAACTATTTGCAACTTGGTTACTGAAGACTCAGGAGTTGAGGATTCTTGAGTGAATGGTATACTTGGTATAGTATCTGGTTCAATGTAAACAAATCTCTTGTAGTCTTCAGGTATCTTTTTGCTTTCTTCTTCTGATTTGTGTGCAAACTCATCAAATTTCACATGTGCACTTTCTATGAATTTGTGAGTGGATAGATTTAAACATCTATATGCTTTGCTTTTGCAAGAATATCCCAAAAATATTCCTTCATCATCTTTTACATCAAATTTTCCTTTTCTAGATTCTTTCAAAATATAACATTTGCTTCCAAATACTTTCAGATAACTTACATTGGGTTTGTAGCCATACCATAATTCATAGGGAGTCTTGAATGAGTCCTTCTTCAACTGTACTCAATTTAAGGTATGAACTGCAGTGCTGATGGCTTCCTTCTAGTATTTGATAGCAATGTTTTTTTCTATCATCAGGGTTCTTGCACAATCCATAATGGATCCATTTCTTCTTTCAGCTATTCCATTTTGTTCTGGAGTTCCTGGTGCTGAAACCTGTCTTTTAATACCTCTTTCAATGCAAAAGTTATTGAATTCATGTGAAATGAATTCACCACCTCTGTCTTACCTTAAACATTTCAGCCTTTTCCCTATTTCTTTTTCTACTCTTGCCAAATACCATTTGAATTTCTCAAATGCTTCTGATTTATTCCTTAGATACATGACAGTCATCATTCTTAAATAGTCATCAACAAAAAGAATGAAAAACTTTTCTCCAGTATAGCTTTCTATTCCAATGGGTCCACATAAATCAGCATGCACAATTTTTAATATATCTTCAGACTGATAGTTTTTACCTTTAAAACTAGTCTTTCCCATTTTACCAATCTGACAATTCTTGTATAGACCAACCTCAGGTTTCTTAATGTTAGGAATCCCTCTTACTTTCTTGAATTTGCTTATTTTTACCAAATTATCAAAATTGACATGACACAACCTTTTATGCCATAACCAACTCTCTTCAATTTGAGCAATAAAACATGGGCATTTACCAAGTTCTAGATAGAACAAGTTACCTTTAGTTTGGGTGCCAGATCCTATCAGTTTTCCTTGCTCATTCAACAGTCTTGCCTTTCCATGCATGAATTCCACCTTGAATCCAGTATTTAGTAACTGTGCAACACTTAGAAAATTATGTTTGAGACCTTCAACCCAATAGGGATTATTACATATAAGTTCTTTGGATAGACAAATTCTTCCTCTTCCTTTTATGAAATGAGGTTCATTATTACCAAACGTTACACTGCCGCCATCATAGTCTTCAAACTGATCAAAATTAGTTTTATCACCAGTCATATGATGTGAGCAACCACTGTCTATAATCCATGTATCATTCTTACTTACATGAGAGATAAGAGCCATTTTATCTTCGTCATCACTGTCAAAGTCATCTTTAACAACAATATAAACAATTTCATCCTCACTATTATCAGAATCCTTAGAATTTTCAGCCATGAAACATGATTTCTTACCTTTGTTCTTGGATGATTTAAAGTCTTTCTTGCCATTCCATTTGTGATCTTTCTTTTCATCATTGTTTTGCTTGTTTGGGCACCTTGCTGCAATATGACCAATTTCATCACAAGAAAAACAGATTAGAGGAACTTTACCTTTGTATTTTCCTCTGCCTCTAGAATATTTCCTTGCTAGTAGAGCTTCAATCACTTCAAGATCACTGTCTGAACTTTGGCTTGATTCATTTTCACTTTCTGACTGTGATTCTATCTTCTTTTTTTTCTCTCTTTGAGTGAGAGCTTGGCTTGAAATGCTGATTCAATATTTTTGGAGGCTGGAACATAGTTGTCAAAGTTATCTAGTTCAAATGCAGTTGGTCTTCCGACTATGGCCTGTAGATTTATCTTATGATTTTCTTCACAACTTCTTTCCTGAATTGCAGAGACTCTGATTGCATAAACGGGAAGCAAGGTTCTAAGAACTTTGCTTACAACTATTTCTCCTTTGATGTCACCTCCAGCTGCCCTGATTGCACTTATACATGCTTTAACTCTTTTAACATACTTTGCAATGTTTTCATCCTCTCTCATCCTCATTTGATCAAATTTTCTTCTTAGAATTTCTGCTTTTTCTCTTCTTACATTATCATCTCCTCCATAGATCTCTTTTAGCTTGTTCCACATGTCAAAGGCAGTTTTGCAGTCCTTAATGTCATCAAATTCTTCATAGCTGAGAGCAGATGCTATGTCTATCATCATATTGTTGTGAGTCTTCTTTTTAGCAATATCATTAACTAACAATGTGCCAGAAGGTTCTTTATATTCTTCTTCAAGGTATTTCAGTCCAGTATCACCAATAGTAGCCAGATGAAGTTTCATCAATCCTTGCCATGCTGAGAAGTTATCTCTGTTAAGTTTTGGAATTTCTATTTTGTAAGACATCTTGATCTTTGGCTTAGAACCTTGAAATCTTTTCCTGCAAGCACCAAAAGATCTGATACCAATTGTTGGAAATGAGAATGGAGTAACTGAGAGGGGGAGGGGGTGAATCAGTTACCACAAAAAAATTTCATAGTCCCTTAGATGTCTAAAAGCTTGATCTTAGTTACAAATTACTGAAACTTGATAATGCAGCAAATAATAATAATTATTAAGAACTGATAACCAAAAAAAATTCAGCAATCATGAACACTAGAGACACCAGACTTAACGTGGAAACTCAATATGAGAAAAACCACCAATGTAACTAGTTACTATTTTTCACTCTTCTGAAGTGAGCTCTGTTAGGAGCCAACCCTGTTAAAGGTTACAAAACACACTGTTAGGTGTGACCCTGTTAGAGGATTTAATCACCTTGTTAGAAGTGGCCTTGCTAGAGGTCTTTAGAACAATTCAACTGAACTGTCACCTTGTTAGAGGATTTATAGAATGGCTGTTAAACCAACTCTGTTAAGAGATTTTGAGTTCACTGTTACAATGGTTAGAAAGAAATAATGAAGTGATCTGATACAATATGCAACTTATCTTTGCTGATTACAAATCTCTATTATTCTTGACCGAATCCTTACTGATCAAATACAACTTTTTAGCTCCTTCAATGCATCTGATCCTTCATCAAACTTTTCTCAACATTCGCCTTTTCATTTCACACTATAATGCACCTTCATAACTTTTTCACACTTCTTTTTTGATTTACAACTTGAGTGACCATATATACCTTTCAGATTATCTTAGTCGGCTCAAATCACTGACCAATAATCAAACAAATACAATAGTTGGCTAGAAATAATTAAAATTACAAACTAACAAATCCCTTTACTGGACGACCCTACTCGGTTAATACTGTTCAAAAAATAATTCCTGTGTTAACCGACTGAGCTCGGTTAATACAGTGAACTCCGTGACAACCCTTCAATCACCGAGAGAACTCAGTAAGTATTGAGTTTCCAATAGATGATCAAGTGAGCTCGGTGGAAACTGTCTTTGCCAAATTCCTTTGTTGACCGAGTGATCTCGGTTAACACTGTCTACCTCATTTTCTTCGATAACCGAGTGAGCTCAGTTAACACTTTTCTACCTTATTTTCTTTGATGACCGAGTAAGCTCGGTTAACACTTGTCTGCCTTATTTTCTTTGATGACCGAGTAAGCTCGGCTTCATTTTCTTTGATGATCGAGTGAGCTCGGTTGACACTATCTGCCTCATTTTCTTTGATGACCGAGTGAGCTCGGTTGATACTGACTGCTTCATTTTCTTCGATGACCGAGTGAGCTCAGTTGACACTATCTGCCTCATTTTCTTCGATGACTGAGTGAGCTCGGTTGACACTGTAGCTGAGCTCGGTTAGCTGAGACTAATAACTGATATGACATTTGTGTGACATTAAGGACAACATTATCCAACATTCTCTATTTATCCATTTCACAGAGATTTTGTTGTGATTGGGTACCTCATCATGCCTTGTTGTTGGGACCCAAGTTTGCTTTTAACATTGTTGTTTCATTGCTCTTTCTACATTGTTTGTAATTACATTGTTGCTCATCTTAAGGGCGGGTGTTAGAGAAAAAGGATAATTTAATTTCATTTATTAAATTAGCTTTTTCTCCCTTCTTAATATTTTGATTTATGCATCTTTTAGCTTTCTCTATTTAATAATTCATTAGCAATTATTAAATAGCTTTCACCTTTAGGTTACCTTTAGTAACTTATTAGGTTACCCTTTTTAGGTTTCGATCTCCTTTTACAAAGATTGATATCTTTGTATTTAAAAATCTCTTCTTCATCTGAATGTATAGTTTTTGTGTTTTCAGAGCAAACCCTTGCCTCTTCTTGTCTTTTTGTTGTGTTTTTAGAGCTCCAAATCTTCATGTCCCTATTCTATTCTTGAGCTTAGAGCACTTGAAAACCCCCATTTCCATATAAAATATGTCCAGTTTTGATGCTATTAAAAATTTGAGGCAATTTTTTTTGCATGCACAACTTTTTTCTTGGCACATAAATCGAGGCAACATGTTTCTATGTGCTATGTGAAGAATTTTTTTGGAACGAGGGTATTATTTTTGTATCACAACATTTCATGGGATTCAACACATTCCAAGTTTTTCCATCATTTCTTTGTCACACAGGTTGCACGATTTTCATGTTGTTTGGAGGGTACTCCCCACAAGAAAACTCATGCCCGCAAAAGTAAGTTCTATTGGGCTCATGCTTGGGATCCCATATCATCATAACCTATTTTTTTGGTGGTTTGGCTTTTTTTTTTCTCATACATTAGTGCAATGTGTGATTTGAGGGGTCAACATGCATATTTGATAGACATGTGGTCGTCAATTTAGTGCAAATGGTGATTGGGAGTTTTATTTGAGGTATGGAGTGGTCACCTCTTTAAAAAATTTGGCAATTTGCAAGTTCAAAATTTTGATTTGTGGTTTTAATGGATATGATAGGCCATTATGGCTTGTTATTTTGGCTCCACATCAGCTTTTTTAGCCCATCTACTTTTTTTTTTATGAAAGCTGATTGCCAGTCTCACCTTGCATGCTCTCTATTATGTGGGAGTTTGGAGCTACATTTTTTGGTGGATCCTTGGAATGATCCCACATTTTTGGCTTTCAAGCCACCTTTTTTGATGTCCACTCTTTGCTATGTCTGTAGATTTGGCATGCCTACTATCTGTGATTAGGCCTATAGCTCTGTGGTAGAGCGTTTGACTACACATTTTATGACCAAAATGGGGTTTCTTCCTTGCTGGTAGGCCATTTTTCCTTTGGAGATTATGTGTGTGGGGCATTTTGCATGTTTGCATGACTATTTTGCTTTGTGTTGAGAGGTGCTCCACCAATCATGATTTATTGGTGGGCTCTTTTACCGCTGTTGTCTTCCAACTATCATGTGGCCACCCACCATGTAGGTTTTGAATGGGGTCTCTTGCTTGGATTGGAAATTTTTATGACTACATGGTAGATTAGGCTTCTCAAAGTGCCGACCAAGGTCATCGTGTTCAATGTCAATCAAGCCAAAAGTGATAATGTGACAAGGGTTCTCCAGCGATGGCAAGATTTTGCACCATTCACCCACGCTCTACTCGAGAACTCCTTTGAACCTATCAAATAACATAGCCTTGTGCCCTCCATCCACAGTGTACAACATAGTGTTGATGAGGCTCAATGCTGAGCCTATGCTGATGGCTGATAATGCCAACCTCATTAATGCCTTTTGTGCAAACATCACTTGTGCTAATTTGGTGTTAATTACACCTTTATGTTTGGTGTTGAGGAATTTTGGGCTAGTGGGTAATGTAGATTCACCAAAAAAATCTTAATTTGGCACATGCATATTTAAGGCCATCGAGTTTATTTTTTGGCACCGACCATTATGATTTTCAAGCAAGAAATTATTGGAATTACAAATGGGAAACATATACTTTAGAGGGGGGGGGGGGTGTGTGAATCAGAAGTTCAAACTTCAACAATTAAAACTTTCACCATTCATTAGATGCATATATAAATTGAAATAAAACATAAAGCAAGTGCATCTAAAACATGTAAGAACACATACACACTTGACACTTGATATGATTATCCATAAAACCTCCAAATGAGAAGGTAAAACTAGGGTGGGGAGGAAACCCACAAATCTTTACTCCTACATTAAAAAAGTGTAGCCAATTAAGGTTACAATAGGTTGACCATGAAACATGATCTATCCTATGAAAGGCTTTCCCCATTAAAGGCTTACAAGGACTGTTAAGTCCCACCTTGTTAGAGGATTTTAACACTCTATTAGAAGTGTACCTGGTTAAAGGACTTTAGAACATTCACTTGTAATGTCACCATGTTAAAGGATTTGCTAATGACTGTTAAGTCAACCTTAGTCGAAAGGATTTTAACCCTAACTGATATAGATGTTAGAAAGTAATAGTAGAGCTTTTTATCTGATATAACTTACAACTTTATCTTGCTGATTTTAGATCATAATTATATCCTTCTTGATCCTCTTTGATATGATATAACAATGTTGTGTCCTTGATCCTTTATTCTGTACTTAACTGATTCTGCAATTCTTTCACACTACTAAGTCACCTTGAATGTTCACTTGAACAATTTGATCATTCACCCCTTCTATCACTACTCTCTTGACCTTTGTTCTATTTTGGGGCTTTCTCTTGCTTATAAAGACTTTGGTGGCTTAGGGTTAGGTATGAATCTACGGCTAAGATTCATCCATTTTTCTGCTTAAATCTTCCTATTTTCTGATTGGCTACATGTGATTGCATAGGGAATACAAATAGATTCATTCTTATCTCCAAAAGATTGTAATCTATCCATAAGTAGGCTTGGAATTAGTTTACATAGTTGTTTGTGCCATTACAAACAACTATGTCCAATATGTGGTACTCGACACTTGATGTTACTAATGCTCGACACATACTATAATTTTGTTTTTGGCTTGACACCTGAACTGCTTGGCATCAACTATTCACTTGGCACTTGAATCACTTGACATGGTTTTTCTTCTTGGCACTTGAGTGACTCAACACTTGTTGCAACTTAGCATGGTCTTGTATTTACATATTATACTTGGCATGCATTACTAATTCGACATAAAGCTAGTGAATGTCTTAAGTGTGTTGACACTCAATTGTCAAAACCAATCTAAGATCAACAATCTCCCCCTTTGACATGACTATCAAAAACACTTAACTATACATAATCAATCTGATCTTTTTGAGTATAACATATTTACAACTCGACTTATATACAAAATTTCAAAATTTTCAAAATTTTGTAATAACCTATATAACCCCCCCTGAGTTAATGTGCTTGTTTATCAAAAATCTATTCTCCATTTTGAGTAGATTTGCCTCTTACTGATACTCTTTGACTTCAATGTGCTGATACTCTTTATCTGATATGCTCTATTTTTGTTCTTTCTTTATTTATTCTATTTTCTCTCCCTTTCAATATTCTTCCCCCTTCTTCTTATTTTCTCCCCCTTCTCTCTTTATCTCCCCCTTGCTTATTTATGTCCCCATTTTTGACACTTATGTCAAAGGGTTTATATACTTATGGTGCATTTGTCCAAGATAGATTTATGGACTTCCATGATTGTTTTCAGAGCAGCATCTAAATTGTCACATGCAACATCTAATGACTTTATTTGAATAGCTAGCTCTACTAAAAGGTGAACTAGTCCATCTGATGTAGAAATATTGGGATCTTTCTTCAACAAAGTTTCTACAAATCCTAGTTCTTTATGGAGTATCTCCATATGAGGGGTAAGGGAGGCTTGTATATTGGTCAACTTGGCTCTTATATTAGCCTCTTCTACTGTTAACATAACTAGTTGACTTTGTGATTTAAGAAATGAGTGAAAATGCTTCTCACTCTAAGTTGGGTTTTGAGGTAATTGCATACTTGAGATTTTTAAATTCCTCTCCAAACTTAGAATTCTATGGCTTGTCTCTTGAGTGAAGAGTGTGGGATCACATACTTTGGTGTAAAATGAGAATATGTTCTCAAGTACCTTCTTCACTTTCTTAATCTTTGTTTCCAATTCAACTTGCATCAGTGCCATGTCACTAGATATATTCTCATTTAATTTCCCTTAAAATTTTGTTTCTGACCATTCCATAAGTTTGGCATTAGTGTCTTGGTATTCATTGTTCACTAGTTTCACAATTTTTGATAACTATTCCAATAGTGGCTTTGATTCTTTAGGTGTTGGCAAGCTGAATGCATCTAAGAATATGTCTTTAATTTCTTGCAGTGCTTGCCTCTATCTATACTCCTTCCCAAGTATTTCGTAATTTTTTTCTTCTTTAAGGCTTGTTGCATAATTCCTATTTTTTCTAATGTTATGGTTGCATAATCATACTTAGGTATTACTATCTCTTCATCTAAAGTTACATCTCCATAGTGAATTACCTTGGCAACCTTAGAAGAACTTTAGCCTAGTGCTAAGATTTGTAGGGGTATAGCTTCAATTCTTAGCTTCTAAAGGACTTTTATAGGAGTTTTAGATGTTGGTAGAGTTACCAATGCTTGAATGACCTCTTGCTCCTTCTCTTTTGGCATTTCCTTACTTTCTTCAAATCTACTTTGGTCAATCACAATGATTTGACTTGCACCTTGTGTTTGTGCATCAGGTTGATCATTAGTTGTTTCTTTCTCTTGTATAGAAATCTATCTCTATTCAAATATATCAATTCTAATAGTTGTGTCAACCTTTGTGAATGAGTCTACTAATGTTTGAATCAAAGGTTGAGCACTAGTAGCTAAAGGGATGGAAGAAGGTGGTTCTTTTATATTCACCTTATCCCTTGTAATGTTAGCTATTACCTTCTAAAGTTCATCAAAGCTGACCAATACTAGATTTTAACATAATCTAGATTGTAGTGTGGATTGGCCAAGAATCTTCTTCAAGTCTTTTGTAGTCAAAGGATTGATGTTCTGAGCTAAACTATTAGGAACATCCTTAACATTTATAGTTTCTGCATTCATGTTTGTGTCATGCAAAGGGCTCATACTTGGTATTTGTGTGTCTTGCACACTTTGTTCTTCATACTACTTTTCAGCTGTAGCCATGTCATTTGCTTTCGTTTGAGTCTCCTCCACAACAATATTATCCTTTCCTATTTTTTCCTCCTTTCCCTCATCGTCATCTCCATTACTTCTGCCATCAAATGGATCTTCCTCTCCTTGTTTTATAGTTGTCAATCCATAGATCAATTTCCGCATTTGAGTGGATTTCTTGACAACATCTTCAATATTATTCATAAGTATGCTAAATGCCCTGTACTTTGGTGCAAATCTTCCACCATATTTCTTGTTTTCTTTAACAGTCTATCCTTTTGTAAACTCTGGCATTACCTAGGCTAATGTGGATTCTCTGATTTGTTTCTCTAGGTTTAAATAGTAATGCCACTTATTTTCAACAATAATATACAATTCCTTTGGCATGGTATTGTCTAATTCAAGTGGAGTGTTCTTGAATTTAGACATCATTGCATATATTGACTCTTCAATCACATTTTGTTCTTCTCTATCAAGTTTTTCAAAATCAATATTTTTCAAACCTATCAAATCTACATTATTTCTAACATTCTCACAGATATTTTCAAGATTAAATTTTGGTGTGTGACTTACCACTCTAAATTGACTTGTATCCTCAATTTTTTTCCTCTCATCATTAGTCTCTAGTTGTGCAATGTATTTGCTTTGTTGTTTCTTTTGCATTGGGCCCTTTTGTTTAGTAGCATTTGTATTCTCTTTGGCTTTTTCCTTGGCCTTTTGTGTAGTGGCCCTTGTGTTTTCCCTAGTTGCTCATGCTATTGGCTTTGCTAGGTTGGGCTTAGTAGTCTTCTTTGCTTTTGTTTTTGCTACAGGCTGTGCCTTGGCCTTTCCTTTCTTTGACTTAACATGTACTGGTGCTTCTTCTATTTACTCTTCCTCAAAACCTTCTTCTTGTCCTCATCTATGTCTTGGATCAATGCAAGAGGTTCTTTGGCTTGATCTTCCTCTTCATCCTTTTCATCATCTTCTTCTTCCTCTTCACCTGCACCTTCACCAAATTTGGCCTTCAATTTCCTCACTAATTTTTCTTTCTTCTTTAGTGTGGAGGCTATCTTTAACTCCATCTCAACTTTGGATTTCATAACATCATAGTTACCAAATATCTTGGGACTTTATCAATCTCTTCTACTAGGAGTGCAATGATGGCAACTGAGGCTTGAGCAAAATTAATCTCATATCCTAAGGGTCTTAGCCATCTTACCCTAGGTGAGCAGCCTATATGTATGCATGATCAATATCTACAAGAAAACATATGTCATTGTAATACTGTTCAATAGGTATTCTCATCCTTTAATTCATAAACTTCTTAAAGTCTTCAAAATAGTTGGTCATGACTATTTCAAAGTTCTCACCCATCTACTCAATATACTCATTGATCTATACAACCATTGATTTGTTTGTTTTCCAACTTATTTTACCAAAATATGGGAATTCATTCTATACATAGAAGAATATGCAAATTAGAATTGATCCAAATTTGCACGGAGTAATCTTTGTCTTCCTAACTACTCCAAGATTTTTAGTTATTTGGTGTAATTGAAGCTCTGCAAGATCATAAGTGTGATCTTTTTTAACAAATTTATAGCCAACATCAACTACAATACAAGGTACACTATTCAATCTATTGGATTGATAAAACTTATGAGAAATAACCCTAATTGCAAAGTCAAGTAGTGGGTCTGTGATGATAACAATTGTCATTCCATGCTTATTCCACTTTGCACCTATGTTCTTTTCTATTAAGTCTTTTGAATCACTTCATAGGGTCTTTGGCCAATCTAGGGTTAGAAAACCAATCACCCTATGAACTATTCTTTTTGAGATTTTGATCAGTCCACCCTCCAAACACAAACATCCATTATGTATTTTGCTCATCACTACCTTGATCCATTTTGTTTTGAACACCATGGGGAAATCTAGGGCACGGTTCAAACCCTTCCTCTCAAAAATCTTCTATTCTTCCTTCAAAATGCCATTTTCACACAACCTATCATAGGGTTTCCTTATTTCTATATCACCTGTACTTCCTACCTTGTAGTTGTAACATTTTCTAATGTCTTGGACCATTATGACCTTAGGTGGAATAATGGATAATACACCTGATGGGTCTTGTTTATAACCACTGGATGAGATAGCCTTAAAATTTGGTTTCTTGACCTCATTACTAACTAATTGAACATTTAAGACCTCTTGTCCTTCTACATTCCTTGAACTGGACACCATTTGACAATCTAGGGTTTATACAATTTTCAAACTGTGTGACTCAACTTATGAAGAATACCTCAGAAATTTGATGAACTGGTGCTAGATTATTGCTAGGATCTTTGTAGATGCTTCAAACTAAGTTGTGAATCACCTCTTCACTCTAATTTCTCTCACTTTAATTTGTAATGATGAAAAATGGGTGAAAATTGATCATATACCCTTCAAAGTTTCATGTTTAATGCTTGGTGCTTGTACAACTATAAACTCAACATCAATGTGTTTTTTTTCCACTCAACATCTATAGAAATTTTCCTTACTTGGTAGCTACTACGTACTCGACTCTAACTAACTTTGACTGGTAGCTCAACACTCACTAGTATTTTACTTGACATCTATTGAAATCTTTTCATGCTCAACAACAACATGATAATTTGAATCATGAAACATCTTCCATCTTTATTTATGCTAATCTATCCTTTTTAGTACTATTTTCTTTTGGAACTGATGTAAGATATAATACTTTGAGTATCAGTCCCACATACCTCTTCTTGCTTAGTTTGATGAGGTGTGACCGCTTGACCTATTAGGTGAAGTGATCCCTCCATTTTATATACTACATCCATCTCTCTTTTTCCATGTCTTGTTCATCTCTCCTCTGGTGTGTTCAACATCTACCTTGCCTTTCCCTTTGTTGAATTCACAATTATGTGCCTTTGACCTTGTTGGACAATGCTTGTTGATATGGCCAATATTTAAACAACTAAAGCATGTAGTTTGACTCAACCATCTATTGTAGTTACCACTGAAGTGTGTTCTAATAAAATTATTAGGAATATGTCCATACTCTTGACAATAATAAGAACTTTGTCTTGTGTTTTAATCCCAGTTATAGAAGTATCCATGACTTCTTACTTTTACTGACTTATTTGGTGACCACATTGATTTGGATCTACATTCAAAGGCTCTATGCCCATATTTTTGGAAATTGTAGTAGTAACCTTCAAACCTTGGTGTATGCATGGTTCTAGTTTTGTATTCATGTTCCTGATGACCTTTCTTTTTGCACTTATGATAGTAACCCATGTTCTTAGGTTTGTCATGTTGATTTACATTCTTGCTCCTGAACACATTAGCAATATGTCCTTTCTTACCACAATAATGATAGGTAGGTTTGGAGTTCTTACCTTTCTTATTCCTTTCTTTAGTAACTTTGGATGATTCTCCTTCTTCAATGCTTGTATAGCCTAATCCTGATGTATCATTATTGGATCTAGGGGATTTTAGTAATTGCTCAAAGTACTTGATGGCTTCATTTGGCTTGTTGAAACTTTCAACAATCTCTCTTTTTCTTCTTAGGTCATTTTGTAGTTGTTCATTCCACAACTTCAATGTAGTTATCTCAATGTCTTTGACATTCAACTCATGGTGTGCATTCATCATCTAACTTAGGGTATCCAATTTCACATTAGAGATTTTGGTAAGCTCACTTGACTTCTCTTCTAGTCTGTTTGCTAGAGTTCTCTTGTCTTCTTCAATCATGGTCTTGTCTTCTATAGCTCTCTTCTTCTATTCAACTACTTCACATAACATCATGGCTTGAGATTCTTGCTCTATCTTGAGATGTTTGATTTCCTCAACTTGTACTCTATTCTTTTCCATCAGATCTACAATTAATGCATCAAATTCATTAGAATCTCCACTTACAAATAGCTTGGTGGTGTTGATCTCTTTGTATTGTGTTTCATTCTCTATAATGGAAATCTCTTTCCTTCTCTTTAAGGATTTCCTTAACTCCTCTCTAGCCTCATCCAGTGAATGCAAAATGAGTTGTATCTCAATTCCTTGGTTCTCAATAATCTTTCCTAGTTTATATACTTCCATTTCAATATCTTTTCTCTAAGATGTAAAGCTTCTCCTTCTAAGAACTTAGCTCTGATACCAATTGTTGGAATTACAAATGGGAAACATATAGTTTGGAGAGGGGGGGGTAGGGGGGGGGGAAGGGTTGGGGGGTTGAATTAGGAGTTCAAAATTCAACAACTAAAACTTTCACCATTCATTAGATGCATATATAAATTGAAAATATATATAAAACAAGTGCATCTAAAACATATAGGCACACATACACACTTGACACCTAATATGATTACCCAAAAACCCTCCAAATGAGAAGGTAAAACTTGGGTTCAGATGACACCCCAAATCTTTACTCCTACAATAATAAAGTGTAGCCAATTAAGGTTACAATAGGTTGAACATGAAACATGATCTTCCCTATAAAAGACCTGCCCTGTGAAAGGCTTATGAGGACTGTTAAGTCCCACCTTGTTAGAGGATTTTAACATCTTGTTAGAAGTGTGCCTAGTTAAAGGACTTTAGAACATTCACTTGGAATTCCACCCTATTAAAGGATTTTCTAATGACTATTAAATCAACCTTAGTCCAAAGGATTTTAACCCTAACTGATACAGTTGTTAGAAAGTAACAGTAGAGCTTTTGATCTGATATAACTTACAACTTTATCTTGCTAATTTTAGATCATAATTTTGTCCTTCTTGATCCTCTCTGATATGATATAACAATGCTATGTCCTCAATCCTCTATTCTATGCTTAACTAATTTTGCAATTCTTTCACACTACTAAATCACCTTGAATGCTCTCTTGAATAATTCGATCATTCAACCCTTCTATCACTGTTCTCTAGACCTATGTTCTATTTTGGAGCTTTATCTTCCTTATAAAGACTTTGGTGGCTTAGGGTTAGGTATGAATCTACAATTGAGATTCATCCATTTTGCCACTCAACTCTTCCTATTTTTTGATTGGCTATATGTGATTGCATAGGGAATACAAATAGATTTGTTCTTATCTCCAAAAGATCATAATCTATCCATAAGTTAGCTTGGAAACAATTTACATAGTTTTTTGTGCCATTACAAACAACTATGTCCAATCTGTATTACTCAACACTTGATTTTACTAGTGCTCAACACATACTATAATTCTTTTTCTAGCTTGGCACCTGAACTGCTCAGCATCAACTATTTACTCAGCACTTGAATCACTCAGCATGGTCTGTCTGCTCAGCACTTGAGTGACTCGACACTTGTTGCAATTTAGCATGGTCTTGTATTTACATATTATACTCAACATGCTTTACTAATTTTGCATAAACCTAGTGAAGGTCTTAAGTGTGTTGACACTCAATTGTCAAAACCAATCTGAGATCAACAACGATTTTATCTCCTTGTATGGTGGTTTTTTGAGTTTGAATTGACATATGATGTTTTATTGTCCATGCATCATTTTTTTCCAACTTGATGCATTTATTGGCCACCAATTTTTAATCTGAAACTAGTCCTTTGATCCGAAGATAGTGTCTTTTGCTCCTATTATGTTTTTGGCGGTTGTATTTTTTTCTGACAAGGGTCATTTTATGGCATTCCTTTTGCCTTGACAATCGATTGACCATCAAATTTGGGCTTGTCATTTGTTGACATCAACACCATGTCAACACTACATCACTACTTCCTATTACCTCCTTGACTTTTTTTTGGACCTATCTTCACTTTTTTGCTCATATCCTGAGCATATGGACTCCATTTTTTTCAAACAAGATATCACCAAAAAGCTGTTTCGAAGCCTGTTGATTCTATTTTGATAGCTTTTTCTACTAAAAAATTTTAAATTTCAGTTTTTCACTCCTCAAGGCATATCTTGCACATCCGATCATTGATTTGGAAATTATTTATATCATTAAAAAGTTCTTTTTGAGCTCCTTCCACTGATGCTGGTTGCTTTTCTAGATTCTTCTCAGTGAACATTATATTCAGTCTTTTGCATTTTTGCATTTTGGTGGATAACTTGGTTGTTTTAGGTTTGGGGATCAATTTTGTTGCTTCAAATGATTCTTCATGACTTGAACTATCTAATTTATTAGTCTTATGTCTCTTCTATTCTATTTAAACATCATTTATATGCATTTTTACAAATGCACTGAGACAAAGTGCCATACTGCATTTGTTTTTTCATTTTAGTTGTTTGTCTTGTTTTGCCTTCTGATTCAAGTAGTGTAATCTAAGGAAACTCCTAAAAATTATTGTATTCTTTGGATTTCTTATTTCTTGTACCTTATTGTACTTGCTATGCATTTCTTTTGGCCCACTTTTCTAGATGCCTGTCACCTCACTAGTGTGGGAGCACCTAGGTAGACTATAGGGTGGACCTAGGGCTTCTTTGGTGTTTTTGGCTTGTAGTGATGCTAGCCACATCACTAGAGTAATAATAGCATGAATTTGGTCAAAATATGAGGTTAGATAGGTTAGAAGAGCCCCACAATGCAATATTGCTCCTAATTGCTCAAAATTGCTCATTTGGCTCAATAGAGCATTTTTGGGTTTTGAGGACCAAATAAGGTAATCAAGTGTTTTAGGGTCATTATTAGGTTTCTTGGATCCATCTTAGGCCTTTTGTAAAGTTTGCTACCAAGTAGAGAAAGTTTGGGTAGAATATTTGCAAAATTGCAAAAAAAATTGCTCATTTCTTGCAAAGTTAGTCATTGACAACTTTTGCAACTTTTATGTAAAAAGAGAAACTTCTTCATGGGAGACCTTCAACCACTTAAAGTAATCATAAGTGTAAAATATAATTCTATATAAGGTCAAAATAAACCTTTTCAAGAGGTTGGAAGAAGGAGAAATGGCAATGTACGGATTGTAATCAACATTTTGTTTATTACAACAGTCACTTGGTTTGAGTGTTTTTTCATGCTTTGTACATATCAGATTTAGGGTTTTCTGAGTTGAAAGTGTTAGTGGTTTTTTTCCTTCATTTGAGTTTCTAGTTTTTGTGTTGTTATAGAGAGTTTGGTGTGTTCAAATAAAATATTTTGAAAGTTAGTAGGTTGCTGTTCTAAACTAGGCAGCTAGCAAAAAATGGAGTCTTAGGGCCACTTCCCACTGTATAACACATACATGCTCTTGGGATTTGGAACTAGACTCCTTGTACATTATCTAAAGAAAAGGAAAGACCATGGGACGCATTTTTAGCATGATGCCCTAGGCAAGAAAACCATGTTTGGTTAGGGATCACAAATTTGAAAAAGAGAATTTGGAGTGGATTGAAAGGTTTTATTCTTCAATCCAAGAATGTGGTGAGTAATTATATGGTGAGGTATAACTCCAATCCAAAGGAGGAGTCTTGGTAAGGAGTTTAAGGAGGTTTAAACCACAAACAACACCAAAATCCTTGAAACCCTCAAATTAAGCCTAAAATTGTGCTTGGGTTGTGTGGACAAGTTGGGGGCTTAAGAGTTAAAAAATATTCAAGTATTCCAACATGGGTATCTAGAAATGTGATTTTTTTTGGCCATGTTTAAGGGATTTTTCAAAATATCTCAGTTTTAGTGCATTTGGAGGGCTAGGTCTTGTAGCTTTTTGCCAAGCAACTATGTACAAATTGACCTGTGGATTACAATTTGCATAGGGTTTTGCACTTGTTTTGGGTGTAGTATGTTGATGAGTAACTTAAAGCATGCATAGGTATCCATTTGACCAAATGGAAAGGTACAAGGAGCATTAGGGTTATTTGTGTGATTATGGAAGTTTGAGCAATCTTGTACTAACCTGTTGATGTGCACCAGTTGAAGAAGTGGGATCTCATTGATAGAATCCTTAGAGGCATAGGGTGTGAAAGAAGCCCTATTTTATTAGGTGGAATACCTAAGAAGACCCTAGAGAGCTTAGGGTTTGTGAGAAAGATTGGTTGTCACATCAGAGTGGTATCAAAACCCAATTAAAGATTTGAGAATAGTTGGTGGATGTCTGCAGCTACTGGAGAGTCAGTAGGTGAAACCAACATGGTGAAAAATGTAGAACTAGCCAGGGAAGTTGATGAAAAAAGGGAGAAGAAATTTTTTCTTGAAGAATCCCTAGTAGAGGTGAAGATACAACTAGATGCATTTGCTGAAGCAACCAGGAGAAAGAAAGAACAAGAATCTAAAAGGCTTAAAGAAATAGCAAAGGAGGATGTAGTCCCTGAATTGGACCCTATCTTGAATGAAGATCCCTTCTTGAAGGCTATGAAAGTACTAAGAGGAAAAGATTTGGAAGGTGTACCACTTTTTAGTGGAAAGATGGACATAGATGCAATCATGGACTAAATAGATGGCATGGAGAACCATTTTGAGTGCGAGGGGCTATTCGAGGCACAAAAGGTTAAAGTTGCTAAGTCAAGGATTAAAGACTTAGCTCTAACATGGTGGAAATATGTATAAGATGAGAGAATCAGCACGCGTAAGACTCCTATAGCTAATTGGAAGGCTATGGTCACCAAAGTTAAGGAGAACTTCCTGCTTGAAGAATTTGAAATTTAGCTCCACAAGAGAAGACAAGGATTGAAGCAAAAAGACCTAGATGTGACCTCTTATACTAAATAATTTTAGATGTTATGTCTAATATTCAAGCAGCAAGAAGATGAGCCGATCAAAGTGGTAAGATATCTAGGTGGCTTGAAGTGGAATATCCAAGAGGAGCTCAGTTGGTGGGCACCTACCATAGTTCAAAGATGCCATCAACTACCTCTAAAGGTAGAAGAAAAGAAAAAAAGGAAAGGAGATTCTAACTTCGAGGATAGAGGAAAGGGAATAAATCAAAGAGGGAAAAGAGGAGGCTACCATGGTAGAGGTAGTGAGCAAAAGAATCAAGGTGAAAGCAAGTTCACATAGCAAGCTAGTATTAACTCTTCAAGAGGTGGTTAAAATAGAGGGAGAGGCAACCAAGGAGGATCAGGTAGAGGGAGAGGATTAGGAAGATCCAATTCATACCTTGCAACTATGAAATGTTACAATTGTGGTCACTTGGGTCATCCAGCTCATAGATGCCTAAAGAAGCCTTCTTCCTCAAATCAGGACAAGAGAATGACATATGTACAGGAAGATTGCAACAAAGAATCTGATGTAGATCACATTGACTCTAAAAAAGGTGAGAACCTCATGTTTAGGATGGTGTTTATCAAACAACCATCTCCTAATGAACCTAAACATAGGAGGGCATTATTTAGGATAAAATGCATAATCCTAGGAAAAGTATGCAAAGTAATGGTTGATTCTAGTTCTACCAATAATTTAATATCAGAGGAGGCTATTACTAGGTTGAAATTGTAGAAGATACCTCATGAAAACCCTTACAAGGTTACTTATCTTAATAAGGGACAAAGCATCTTGGTGAATGAGCAAGCTTGGGTAGAATTCTCCATAGTAGGATACAAGGACAAATTGTTGTGTGATGTTTTGCCTATGGATGCTTATCATCTTTTGCTAGGTAGGCCTTGGCAATTTGATAGGGAAGTTATATACAATCGTAGGGAAAATTCCATAACTTTTAAGAAAGGAGGAAAGACCTTCAAAATTAAGTCCTTATTGGAAGGGGAGGAAATACAAGCAAAAGTGCCTAGTGTGCTATTTTGTGGTGGGAAAGAGTTTGTTAAAGACCTCAAGGATGAGGAATGTCAAAGTTTTGTAGTTGTTCTGAAGTCTAAAGAAAAATAAAATGCAACCAAGGAATCCTTACCAAATGAAGTCCAAACTTTTCTTGAAAAGTACAAGGACATAGTGAGTGATGGTACTCCATCTACTCTACCTCCCAGGAGAGTTATTAATCATCAAATTGACTTTGTTATAGGTGCTTCCTTGCCCAATAAAGCAACATAAAAATTGACTCTAGATCAGAACTTAGAAGTAGCAAGACAAGTCCAAGAATTGATGGATCAAGGCTTGATACAAAAGAGCATAAGTCCATGTGCAGTTCCTATTGTGTTGGAATCTTAAAAGAGAGGTATATGGAGATTATGTACATAATCAAAAGCTATCAATATAATTAAAATCAGGTATAGGTTTCCCATACCTGAGATTGAAGACCTTATGGATTGTCTTGGAGGCACTAAATAATTCACTAAGCTAGATTTGAAGAGTTCTTTTAACCAAATAAGGATAAAGGAGGGTGATGAATCAAAAAAAACATTTAAGAATATTGATGGTCTTTATGAATAGCTTGTAATGCCATTTGGTCTTTCCAATACTCCTAGAACATTCATGAGGCTCATGAATGAAGTGCTCAAAGATTTCACAGGAAGATTTGTAGTTGTATATCTAGACGATATACTTATTTTCAGCAAGACTAGAGAAGACCATATCAAGCATGTTGAGGCAGTTTTGAAGAGGCTTCATGAGGAGAAGCTAGCCATAAATCTTGAGAAGTGTGACTTCTTCAAGGAAGAACTTGTTTACCTAGGCTTTGTGGTGTCTCAAGGCACATTAAAGATGGAAAAGGAGAAGGTTGCTACTATACTAGATTGGCCAACACCTACCACATCTATTGAGGTAAGAAGTTTCCATGGTTTGTCTCAATTCTATAGGAAATTTGTTAGAAATTTTAGTGCTATTTGTGCACCTTTGTTGGATACCATAAAGGGTGGAGTCAAGTATAAGTTTAAGTGGACATTAGAAGCTGAAAAGTCATTTGAAATGTTGAAGAAACAAGTAGCTACTCAACTTGTCCTAGAATTGCCTAGTTTTGAGAAATTGTTCACCTTAGAATGTGATGCAAGTAGCTTAGCAATAGGTGGTGTTTTGGGTCAAGCAGGTAGACCAAAGAGTTTTTAGAGTGAGAAGCTTAATGAGGCCAAGAATAAGTATTCATCCTATGACTTAGAGCTCTATTCCTTAGTTTAGTGTCTTAGGAAGTGGAGACATTATTTGTTGCCCAAGGAATTTGTTGTATTTATAGATAATCAAGCTCTTAGCAACACTCAAGAGAAGTTGAGCAATAGACACTTGAAGTGGATGGAGTATTTGCAAGCCTTTACCTTCACAATCAAACATAAGAAGGGACAATTGAACAAAGTGGCAGATGCACTAAGTAGGAGGATTATGATAGTCCAAGAGATTCATCTCAAAAGCATTGGAATAGAGAGTTTTCAGAATCTCTACAAAGAAGATGAAGACTTTTCTGAAGCCTACATAGAAATTTTTTAGAATATACCTTTCAAAATGGCTTGTTATTCAAAGGTAATCAGTTATGTGTATGAAGGGGTTCCATGAGAGAGAACCTAATACAAGAGAAGCATAGTGGCAGCCTAAGTGGTCATTTTGGTATCAGAAAAAAAATAGAATTAGTGTAAATGTTCTACTATTGGCCAAAACTAGCAAGGGATGTAACCAATTATGTGGAGTAGTGCATGGTGTGCATGAAAGACAAAGGATCAATCAACAATGAAAGTTTATGTCAGCCTTTACAAATTCCAAATAGGCCATGTGATTGTGTAAGTATGGACTTTGTTGTAGGTTTGTCAAAAACCAAGGAAGGGTATGATAGCATTTATGTTGTTGATAGATTCAAAAAAATGGGGCATTTCATTCCATGTAGGACAACTAATGATGCTATTCATATTGCCCACCTATTTTTCAAGGAGGTTGTATGGATTCATGGACTCCCATTAAGCATTGTATTTGATAGGGATGTTAAATTTATGAGTCATTTTTGGAAAACCTTGTGGAAAAATCTTGGTATAAACATGTCATTTGGTTTAGCTTACCATCCCCAAACTAATGGTCAAACTAAAGTGGTTAATAGGACCTTAGGAAACCTTCTAAGGTGGCTAATTGAGGAATATGGTCAAAGTTGGGATGTTATCATTTCACAAGCAAAGTATGTCTATAATGATAGAAAGAATGGGACCACTGGAAAGAGTCCTTTTGAGATAGTTTATGGAAAGCATCCAAGGGGTGTATGTGAACTAAGATATCTTGGTGATATGGATCAAATAAGTGGACAAGTTGAAGACTTTGTTCAAACCATGAAGGAAATTCAAGAGCAAGTCAAGAAGAGCATCCAAGATAACACTCAAAAAATCAAGGCCAAAGTAAATGAAAAGAGGAAAAATGTTCATTTTTCTATTGGAGATTATGTCATGGTCCATTTGAATAAATAAAGGCTTCAAAAAGGTGTTCCTACCAAGCTACAAATGAAGAGAATAGACCCTTGTAAAATCTTGGAAAACTATGGTGAAAATGCCTATAAGGTAGACTTACCTTTAGATTTAGGCATATCCCCTATTTTCAATGTGCAAGACTTGGTGGCATACAAAGGTACCTTACCTTAGATTAGTCTATATGTTCATGCTAACCCTGAACCTACTATAGCACCTAATATTTTCAAGTTGGAAGTAGAGAAAGTGTTAGACTCAAGGGTGAAGAAGTCTACAAGGAACAAGGTGTATATGGAACATCTCATTCAATGGAAGGAAAATCCAACTTAATAGGCTACTTGGGTTGCTGAAACAGATTTCAACAAGGTTGGAATACCCTTAGACATGTTTCCATCAGGTGGGACTTAGTTTTTTTGATGAAGTATGGTGCAGGAGCACCTAGGTAGGCTAAAGGGTAGACCTAGGGCTTCTTTGGTGTTTTTGTCTTGTAGTTATTATATCCACATCACTAGAGTAATAATAGGATTAACTTGGTCCTAATGTGAGGTTGGATAGGTTAGAAGAGCCCCACAATGCAATATTGCTCCTAATTGCTCAAAATTGCTCATTTGGCTCAATAGAGCATTTTTGGGTTTTGAGGACCAAATAATGTAATCAAGTGTTTTAGGGTCATTATTAGGTGTCTTAGATCCATCTTAGGCCTTTTTTAAAGTTTGGTACCAAGTAGAGCAAGTTTGGGTAGAATATTTGCAAAATTATTTTAAAAATTGCTCATTTCTTGCAAAGTTGTCATTGACAACTTTTGCAACTTTTATGCAAAAAGAGAAACTTCTTCATGGGATCCCTTAAACCTCTTAAATTAGTTTTAAATTTACATTCTAATCCTATTTAAGGTTGAACTCAACCTTTTCAAAGGGTTGGAAGAAGGAGAAATGACAATGTATGGATTGTAATCAACATTTTGTTTATTACAATAGTCACTTGCTTTGAGTTTTTTTTCATGCTTTTTAGAGATTAGACATAGGGTTTTCTAAGTTGGAAGTGTTATTGGTTTTTTCCTTCATTTTAGTTTTTAGTTTTTGTGTTGTTACAAAGAGTTTGATGTGTTCAAATAAAATATTTTGAAAGTTAGCAGGTTGCTGTTTTGAACTGGGCAACCAACAAAAAATGGAGTCTTAGGGCCACTTCCCACCGTATAAAATGTATGAAATCTTGGGATTTGGAACTAGACTCCTTGAAAATTATTTACAACAAAGCACAAAAAGAATTTTTATCATGATGCCCTAGGCAAGAAAACCATGTTTGGTTAAGGATCACAAATCTGAAAAAGAGCATTTGGAGTGGATTGAAAGGTCTGATTCTTCAATCCAAGAATGTGGTAATTATATGGTGAGCGCTAGCTACAATCCAAAGGAGGAATCTTGGTAAGGATTTTAAGGAGGTTTAAATCCCAAAGAACACCAAAATCCTTGAAACCCTCAAATTAAGCCTAAAATTGCACTTGGGCTATATGGACAAGTTGGGGGCTTAAGAGTTACAAAATCATCAAGTATTCCAAAAGGGTATCTAGAAATGTAAATTTTTTTGGCCATTGTTAAGGGATTTTTCAAAATATCTCAGTTTTAGTGGATTTGGAGGGCTAGTTCTTGTAGCCTTTTTCCAAGCAACTAAGTATAAATTGACCTATGGATTACAATTTGCATAGGGTTTTGCACTTTTTTGGTTGTATTATGTTGATGAGTAACCTAAGGCATGCCTAGGTATTCATTTGACTAAATGGAAAGGTCCAAGGAGAATTGGGGTTATTTGTGTGATTGTGGAAGTTTGAGCAATCTTGTACTAAGCTATTGATGTGTACTAGTTGAAGAAGTGGGATCTCTTTGATAGAATCCTTGGAGGCATAGCGTGTAAAAGAAGCCCTATTTTACTAAGTGGAATACCTAAGAAGACCCTAGAGAGCTTAGGGTTTGTGAGCAAGATTGGTTGCCACATCACTCACCCTTGTCTACATTGGGGGGGGGGGGGGGGGTTCTTTTGTTGTTTCTCATGCTTCCTTGGTTTGATTGATCAACTCTTCAGGCTTTTCTATTTCATGCCATCTGTATCTTTGAGTTCAGTTGTTTGCCTTTGTGTGGCTCTTGATTTGATGTAGATCATAGTCTTCTCTACTTGGCCAAGTTCTATTTTAGTGGAGGTTCTTTAGATCAATAATTACTTTTGATATAGCTTTGCAGCTTCTAGATGCTTCAGTGGTGTTCTTCATAATCATATTGTTGTTCCTATCTTCTGGGAAATTCCCTAGTTTAGAGGCTTCTTCAGTCCTTCACTAGTTTCTTTCAACATTTTTTTTCCATCTCTTTTTGGAGTAGGGTTTTTCCCATGTGGTTTTCTCTATTTCTCCTCTTTTTAGAGATTTGGTTGTGCTTGGGTACCTCGTCAGGCCTTGTCTTCCGAGACTTAATTCTACTTTCAGTAGCAGTTTCTAATAATTAATTTCTTTTATTATTTATTATGATACAACCTAGGCGAGACCTCTTTAGGGTTTCAATCTCCTTTATAAGGAGGATCTCTCATTGTAAACATTAATTCATTTTTGATAATAGCAATCTTTCTTGTTTGCTAATCAAGAATGTCTCGTCTATGGATCTGGCAATTTCGGCCTCCATAGCTTTTTGCTTCTCATCTGTAACATATGTTTCATGAAGATGAATCTTGATACCTATGGGGTTGATATTTCATCAACTTCAACACCACCAACATGGCTTGAGGAGTGCAAACTCACTTGGGGTGTGAAGCACTCTTAGCCAAAATCATCTCCTATTGGTTGGGGTTTCAAATAGGAAGCAAAGGACAAGACTGTTTGAGATTGTGTCAATGACCAACAAAGTAGAGGGAGACCAAAGAACTCAACACAACCAAGGACCTTAATTGTTTTTATAAGATGATTTATAAGATTTGAAATTATTTCTATTTTATTTTACATTTTCCAAAGTCTAACATTATACATATTTATTTATTTAGAACAAGTTTTTATATATAAAAATATATGACATTAGGCTTTGAAAAATATAAAATAAAATAGAAATAATTTGAAATATTATAAATCACCTTATTAATATTAATATATTAAAATAATATATATAAGTTTTAATATTAAAAGTTATATATAACATAAAAGCCTTATAAATATTTATATGGTCAAAACATATATACATATATATGTGTGTGTGTGTGTGTACACACACACAAACATACATACATAAATGTATGCATACATACATACATACATACATACTATATATGTATATATATACATATACATATATATGTATATATATACATATATATATATATATATGTATATATGTATATGTATATATATGTATTATATGTATATATATACATATACATATATATACATATACATATATATATACATATACATATATATATACATATGTATATATATATATATGTATATATGTATATATATACATATAATACATATATATACATATACATACATATATATATACAAATACATATATATATATATATATATAGATACATACATATATATATATATATATACATATACATAGATATATATATATATATATACATATACATATACATACATATACATATATATATATATATACGTATATATATATATGTATATGTGTATATATATACTATATATACACACACACACACACATATATACTATACACACACACACACACACACACACACACATATAGACACACACATACATACATACATACTATATTATGTTTCTCCATTCAATTTCTCTCATTTCTAGTAACATAGATCTATACCAAGTTGTCAGCTCAACACAAATCAATAAATGTATAAAAATAAGGTTCATTAATGGGTTCTTTTTTGGACAAGAAATTATAGGCTTAATTTTAAGGATTTTGGCTACATTTTGGAGGCCTTGGGATGCAACCTAATTATCTCCTCAGATGCATAGGTAGGTGAAGGCCGTAGACTATAACCCTATGTGCCCTATTCCAGAGCTCAATCTCACCTTCACCCCATTGAAAATCAAATTATTTTATTGTCTTAGCATTATCATGGAAAAAAATTGAAAGTACTAAAAATGGAGAATTGGTTGCAGTGGATTCTTTATCCAATATTTTTGTTGTCAATTTGATAGATAAATTAGGGAAAAAATATAGATTTTTCCATTACACTAAATGCATACATTAATCATGGAAATGGATCTCATTGAAAATATAGTCACTACACCAATATGCCCTCACAATAGAGTTGGATACATCCCATGCAATAAAACTAGATACAATCATGTACATATGTGGGGTACCCACTACATTCGTATTGATAGTGTAGAGGGATCTCACATAAATATAATCACTACCCCAATAAGAAAAACTTATTTGTAAAAAGACATTGCATTGAGGTTTTTTTTTTCAATTGACTTTTTATGAGTTTCTAATTTAACTAGTAACTGCAGATTTTGGGAAAACTCATGTATTTACCAATACCAAAAATATGCTCATCCCAATTCATACATTCCATGGTGTCATTTAGGGCCCATTTGGTTGCTGGAATACAACTAGAATAGGAATAGGAAATTTGAATATAATTTGTATTCTTTTTTTGGTGCATGGAATAGGAATGGAGAATAGGATTTCGTATAAAATGAGCTTTTGTGCATTCCAAAAAATACTTGTAATTGGAATGGGTCATTTCCATTCCCAATTCAATTAATTCAAAATTTATAAATTGGTTAGGTTCGAGCATGAAAATACTCTCGCCCATAAAAAAAATTCTTGCATATTTTACCCTTGCTCGACGAAAAACTCCCACTCGCTATGAGAAGTTCACATTTTTCCCACTCGGTGTGAAGCTCATTGTCTTTAGAAGATTGTCTACAGAAGATTGCATTCGTTTCCTCCTCCTACTCCGACTCTTCCACTCATTGACTCATTTGGCAAAGGTATGTCAAAAATATGGCGCTTCAAAGATGGATGAAAAGAATATAATGACAAAACCTAAAAGTGTTTTTGAGGAAAAATCTACAATCAGTGTTGCTTATCAATTTGAAAAGTCGCTAATGGCTTCCATGCTCATGAAGAATCAGGCAAAGGGAAATGAGGTTATCCATCTAGTGGTGACCATAAATGTATTGTGCAGTGTTGGCCCCTTGAGGTTTTTGGTGAGTTGTGATGATTGAGTACATAAATTAATAGAAACAAACCTAAAATCATGTGCTGGTGAAGGTTGTTTGACCATTTTTGGAAATAATGTCAAGCAAATTGAGCTACATTGTGCACCAAACAAGGGATTCACATATTCTCAAACAAATTCTAGGTGAACCAAATGGGACTGGAATACATATTTTCCATTCCCATTCCTCATTCCTATACCCATTCTCATTTTCAATTCTAATACTCAATTCCTATGCCTACAACCAAACGAGCACTTATAGCATCTGCCAGTTCTCTGGTTGTTGGAGATTATGGACATTCTACCTTAATACGAAAGCTTATCTTTTAAAGAATGCCTCAAAGTGTATTATGGTGAAGAATTCAAGATCACTCAATTACTTCATAAAACAACTCCTTGAGTGGACTTGCTTATTAAAAAATGAATAAAAATATGACAAATAATCACATCTCTTGAAAATGTTAATGACCTGTAAAAGAAAATGATAATTTAATATAAATCTTTAATTTATAATCTTATACAATTAACTTTTAAAAAATAAGTTTTATCATAATGATCAAAAATCAATATTTTTTTGTTTGTGATGCTAATTTTTTTTTTTGACAAATAAATTTCATAGAAAATTTGGAACAACTTATCAATGGAAAACAACCAATAGACGACAATTTGAAGTAAAAGACATAGACTTGAACATTATATTAATCTATAAAAAAGAGTTTTTACATGAGAATGCTTGTTATAGTGGCCAAGGGGAAGCCATGATAAGTAGCAACAACATCCCAAACAAAATAGAGCCACCAAAATGACAAAAAACTGACAACCCAGACAAAATAGAATAGTCTAGACACCCTGACAAACTGTGTGTTGCAATATTGGATTGTTTCTAATATTGAACTGATTCTTTCCTAAACTATTCTTTCCTAAATTGATTCTTTCCTTTCCTATAACTTTATACATTTGGAACACAACTATATATGTACCTGTATAGTTTTATCTGAATACAATTAATGGAAAATATTATTCTTGATTTTTGATTTTCAAGTTGGTACTGAAGCGTGAATCATTTTTATCCCTTCATTGAACCATGGCCAATTTAGATTTAGAAGTATTTGAGAGAAAATCTACTCCCATTATTATTTAATTTGAAGGTTCATCATTCAAGGTAGGGATTACACTCGATGAAGCAAACTATGATTTGTGGTCTCAAATCATGGAGATGCATATTACTGAGAAGGAGAAACTCTTTCATTTGTGGTAACTCATAGCCACCTATCAAGAAGGATGATGGATATGAGAAGTGGTATGTAGACAATCAAAAGGTCAAAAGATGGCTATTGATATCTATGTCCCCAGAAATTATGAAGTGATACATTCTCTTACCCACTTCTCAAGATATTTGGAAAGCTCTTTCTAAGGCTTTTTATGATGGAGCAGATAAGTTGCAGGTGTTTGTCTTGAATTAGAGGGCTTTCTCTACCAAATATAATGATAGAACACTCTCTTTGTATTATGGAAAACTAACTGAGATTTTTGGTGAGTTGGATCATCATGATAAAGTGATCATGGAAAGTGAGAACAATGTTGAATCACCAAAAATTAGTTAACCAACAAAGGGTACATATTTTTCTTGCTAGATTAGATGGTGACTTCAAACAAGTTCGTGGTAAAATTTTGAGAAAGGATCTTATTCCCAAATTAGAAGCATGTTATGCATTGGTCCACTGTGAATCTGTTTGATGCACAACAACTATTGGAGAACCAAAAAATACTAAAGCTTCAACCATGGTGACTTGAAATTGATCTAATAAGAATGAGGCTTCTCAAAACTTGCCTAAGATCACTAATGGTGCTGATAAAACCACCTACAAATGCACCCATTGCAATCAAACTAGTCACATCAAAAGTCACTTCTTTGAACTTGTTGGGTATCCAGAATAGTGGGATCATAGCCACGATTCACGAGAGAAGAATTCCAAGACGACCTCTAGTACAATGTTTGTTGAAACAAAGACAGAGGATAATGTTGCTGGATAGATCTTGGCATTAGTTGTAGTGACAGTTAATGGTGGTAAGTCTTTAAATATGTCTACAATTGTTTCTAATAGTGCATGGAAAATTGATTCTGGTGCTACAGATCATATGACATTTGATTCTAGATAGGTCTCATCACTTAAACCGTCCTCACAAAATTTTGTTTCCACTACAATGGCTCTCCGGTCCCAGTTATTGGAGAAGGATCCTTACCTCTCACTGATACTTTGAATCTAGATTCTATTTTAGTGGTTCTGTCTTTGGATTATAATTTTTTGTGAGTTTACCAAATCACCACTACTTTGTGTTGTAAGTTTTTGGCCTAATCTCTATGTGTTTAAGGACATCCAAATGAGGAAAATGATTGGTTGTGGTGTTAGACAAGGGAAGCTATATTACTTGGACTTGGTGTCAAAGAGTTCAGACAAGCTGTGTCAAGCTCTAGTGATAGATGGCTCTGAAGGGGACAAGAAGAAATCTAAAATTTGGTTATGACATCGATGTTTAGGACATGCTTTTTGGTTACCTGAAGAAAATATTTCCTAGTTTATTTGCAAAATTTGATGTTTCTAGCTTCTAATGTGAAGTTCGTGAACTTGCAAAATTCCATCGTGCTTCTTTTCCATTAACTTTGAATAAAAGTCCAATTCCATTTATGATCATACATTCTGATGTTTGGGGTTTGTCCAAAGTCACTACTATAGTGCCTGCCCCTAGTTTACATTTTTGATATTATTCCCCATGAGATTACTTGGTAGATAGTACTCTTTGACTTTTAGTTACCCTAGTCATTGTAGTAGACTTCCAAGAGTAAGCCTAAATTTGGGGGAAGTGGATGTAATGCCTACCCCTAGTTTAGTTTTCCCATTCTTGTAGGCTTCTAGGAGTAAGCCTAAGTCTGGGGGGGGTGGATGTAGTGCCTACCCCTAGTTTCATTTTTGTTATTATTGCCAAACTCTTTTAGGCCAATTTTATGCTTGATGATTAGTAGCATTATTTTGAGTTTATCAAATATTGTTTTAGACTCAGTCAATATATGATGAGATTACTTGGTACTATATACTCCATGTATGCACAATAATTCTTATAGTGATTTCAGATATTGATGATGATTAGTTAGATGAATTATCATGTGTTTTCTTATGGATACTTACCCATACTACATGTGTATGTTGTGTGTGTGTGTATTTTCTTTATGTATGATGTTTCTAATGTGGTCAAGGAAGGGAGTCATAGTCACTTGCTAGTCAGGATCTACACAATGCACCACTTCTTGCCATTGCCTATTTAGCTTAGTATATATGTGTTTGTACATGTGTGGATTTTATGCAGATTGAAGGTACTAGATATTGACTTCCTTGAATTGCTAGGATGAGCATATTGTATCACATTATCTCAATGGTAAGAGAGGGGAGATAAATTCTTAAGTCCATATCTTGAACCCTAAGCCAATTGTCCTAGAAAATAGGACAAGTATTTGAGTTAGATTCACCTTTCTAAATTTGTCAAGTGACGTGATTTTGTGATTTTAACCCTGAAATTGATATTGTTCTTTGTCTTCAATTGAGTTGTCATTTTTGGTTTTGTGGGTCTATGATATTTTTTTGTTTTAATTAAGTCAAATTAAAAGATAATATAATGATCTAATTTAATGAAAATTTTATAAAGAAAATTCAATATTTAATTATATTTAATTAGTTGAGAAATTAATTAAATAAAAGAATTAAATTTAAAAGATTTGATTTAAGTTCTAATTTAGGCATATTTATATTTATTTAATTCAATAATAATTTATTTATGAGTTTTATTTTTAATAAACTCTAAATAATATTATTAGTTAAATTAATAAATATTATATTAAAAATGTCGCATGAATTAATAAGGGAGAGAAAGCTTTAATTTAATAAAGTTTATTTTAATTAAGGTCCATAAAGTGTTATTTCATGTGGATGTGTTATTTATTAGACTTAGTATTAATTAAATTAAATGTGATTCAATGTCTTGGGATCCTTAAGGAATGTAATCTGTTATGTTTGCTTCTATATGAATGTATGTTATTGCTTCTACTACTTTATGATTGATGTGTATGTTATTTTGTTCTTTAAAAAATATATATATATATTTGGAAAACTTAGTAAATCTTTAGGTTAATTCTTTTGGATCCCTTGGAGGGGCATTACAACTACCTTGGGTGGATCATGTTGTTTTGTTACTTTTATTGATGATTGTACTAGGATGACTTGGGTATGCTTAATAAAGTCTAAAAGTGATGTGAACTTGTTATTTCAAAAAATTTATAAAATGATGCATACTTAGTACAATGCACAAGTTCAAGTTCTTCATAGTGACAATGGAGGTGAATATTTGAATTCTGAACTTCAATAGTATCTAGAAGCATATAGAACTATTCATCAAAATACTTTTTCCAATACACCTCAGCAGAATGGGGTAGCCGAGAGAAAAAAATGTCACTTGTTGGAGGTTGTCCGTGCTTCTCTGATAGAAGCCCATATGCCATTATCCTATTGGGGTGAAGCACTTATCTTTGCAACATATTTGATCAACTGGGTACTCTCCAACACTATTGATTTCTAGACACCATCCTAGGCTCTCACTAAGGTGGTTGTTGCTCCATATATCCCAAATTTACCTCCTCACATCTTTGGTTGTGTAGCTTTTGTACACCTCCATAAGCATCAACACAACAAGTTATCTCCTTGAGCACTGTGATGTGTCTTTCTAGGATATGTTGCTTATCAAAAGGGGTACAGATGCTATCATCCTCCAACCCAACAAATATTTATTACATTGGATGTAGTTTTTCATGAAGACTCAATATATTTTTCCTTTGAGCTTGAACTTCATGAAGACTCTATGTATTTTTCCTCTGAGTCTTCATGAAAATACATCAAGCGTACATGATACTAAAAATACATAGTCTGAAGGTGTGTAGATTAAAGAAGTCACTACATGGGTTGAAACAATCTCAAGGGCACAATTTGAAAGATTCACAAAGTCAATGAAAACCTTTGGTTACCATTAGAGCAATTCAGACCATACTTTATTCATAAAGAATTAGCAAGGTAAGATCAATATACTTATTGTGTATGAAGATGACATGATAGTAATAGGAAATGATCTTAAAGAAAGGAGGGCTCTACAGGATTACTTGTTCAGAGAATTCAAAATGAAAGACCTCAGTCCCTTGAAATATTTCCTTAGGATTGATAAAGGGATCTTTCTGTCTCAAAGAAAGTATGCCTTAGACTTGTTATAGGAAACTGGTATGTTAGCATGTCAACCCATTGATACACCCGTGGAAGAAGGATTGAAGTTATGTATTGAGTCTAATTAGGTACCAGTTGATAAAGGAAGATACCACAAACTCATAGGAAGATTGATGTACTTAGCACACACAAGGCTAGACCTTGCCTATGCATTAAGTATTGTTAGCCAATTTATGCATAATCCTAGAGAGCAACATATGAATGTAGTTATGCACATTTTGAGGTATCAAAGTGTGGATGCATATACTAATGCTGACTAGGATGGAGCAGTAGATGACAAGCGTTCTACTTTAGGTTATTTCACCTTTGTAGGAAGTAATCTCATTACATGGAGGAGCAAAAAATAGAATGTTGTTGCATGATCAAGTGCGGAGGCAAAATTTAGAGGTATGGCACTTGGAGTATGTGAAGTGTTATGGCTAAGACTTCTCCTGAGAGATTTGGGTTATCCACCTAGGTAGCCAATTCAACTATATTGTGACAATAAAGCAACATGTGATATTGCTCATAATCTAGTTCAACATATCATACAAAGCATGTGGAGGTAGACAGATTCTTTATTAAGGAGAAGTTGGATGAGAAGATTGTGGAGCTGCCTAAGATTCAATCAAAAGATCAGTTGGCCAATATTCTTACCAAAGCAGTTTCAAGTCAAGTGTTCTTGAAGTTTTTGGGCAAGTTGGGCATGTAGGATATCTATGCACCAACTTGAGGAGGAGTGTTGCAATATTGGATTATTTCTAATATTGAACTGATTCTTTCCTAAATTGATTCTTTCCTTTCCTTCAATTATTCCCTTTCCTATAGCTTTATACATTTGGCACACAACTATGTATGTACTAATATAGTTTTATGTGAATACAATGAATGGAAACTCTTATTCTTGATTTTTGATTTTCAAGTCTATGAACATATGGAGGCAAAAACTATGGAAATAAATTGATGAATCAAAGTGGATGAAACAATAGATTATGGAATGTTGATTGAAAAACTTGAACATTGTGAAAATCTTGGATCTCCCATGATTAAAGATTAGATGAATCATGCTAGTCACTCTTGAACTATCCTTCCCTCCCTATTGCAACAATATGAGAATGGTGTTTAGGAGAGTGAGTAATCAGGAGAAGCATGGCTTTGGTGTTTCCATGACCCTCTCACAAAGAGAAGTATCGAGTTCATCCTAGTGTGCATCAATGGCTTCCTTCACCACCATTTCATCTTCATAATATAGACCTTGCTTAACAGCATTATAAATGCTCCAAAATCTAATTTTTTTCTTCAAATCATTGTGTTTGAATAGACCCCCACTAGAGCTTCGTCATTATGCAAATCATAGTCTCTAATTGCAAGGTATATTATGCCTAGTTCTCCAATTAGAACATAAAGTTTTTTGGACATAAGGAACAACATAGTCCTTAAATTTCTAGTAGCACTACAAGAGATCCATGGAGTTAGATAGAAAAAATGAAGCTACCTAGGAAGGGAACATGACCCTTGGGTAGACATTCATGATTTGTTCACCAATGATGGTCATGATTGCTTTTTCCTCTTTGGGGGATTCAAAACTGAAGATATTTTTCATCTCCTCCAAATTCAAGTGACCATGAAGTGGGAGTTCGCCTTTGGGAATTGGGAGAGGGATTCTTTTGTTCATTAAAGTGAATTCCATTGGAATTACAAAGAGAAGAGAAGCACAGAACACAAAATCAAATGAATGTGGTGAAGTAAAATTTTTCAATCTCCAATTCAATTTAATGAATAAATCTTTGGGAGTTAGGATAGATTAAGAGTTCAAACCAGGGGAGATGAAGAGTCCAAAATAGGGGAGGAGAGAGACTATGGCTATTGGACTTCACACTTTCCAGCACTTTGAATTCTCAAAGTGAATTTCGTATTGGCTTTAAACTTTTAGTATCATCAAATTCATAATTCAACTCTCAGATATTGTTACATCTTTTAAATTAGGATGTCATTGTAGTGAAAATTAAATTATATGTATAACTATAATTATAATTAGTCAATAGGCTTTTAATATGGATTGTCTTTCTATTTTTCTTTGGAAGTCACAAAAACCTTTTAGAAACCCATAAAATCATTTTGGAATAGTTGGAAAGTCTATTTATGTTAAAAACATGATGTCCAACATTATATATTTTTTAATTTGTTTCAAAAAACTCTTTTTAAGTAGAATAATTATTACTAATTTTCTTTTTTATTAATTAATTTTAAAATTAAAATAAATAATAACATTGTATAAAATAATAGTAGAATATATAAAATTAATTGTATAAAACCTAAAAATTATGTTTTTTAGGTAAAAAATAATGTATATTGTATTTGATAAATTATAGTATAACAAGTCTATTTTTTTATTTTTTTTTGTTATTTTATCAATAGAAGTAAAAAATTAAAATTATGGGGTTTGAGTTGGTGATTTCGCTCTATTAGGGTTACATGTGAACTTTTAGTTTTCTTGCATATGACTCTTTGTCTGAGCTTTCCTTCTGTTGTTTCCACCTGTCACACCACATTTACTATGGGAACTTTTAGGCTAGGTTATAATGGCCCCGACCAGTGGTAACCCAGGTGTTATTGGTGTTCATGCTATTACTTTGAATAGCCATGGCACCTCCATAGAACAAACACCCTCACAAATTCATCCTGAGGGTTTTTCATGAGGTAATCTTGATGTTATCCTTCCTTACAAGAATTTGATGCTGCATGTGATTAGATAGAACAACATACCTTGATAGGGTATTTTATGGGTAAGAATCCTCCTGAAGCTATGCTCCGAGAATGGGTTAAGAAGAGTTGGACTCCTCATGGAGTCTGCCTTGTCAATGGGAAAAACCTTACCAAAGGTTTTTTTAAATTTTTTTGCTTCACTAACCCATCACAAGCAGACACATTTTTAAAAAATGACCACTGGTCTATGCATTCGTCTCTGCTTATTTTTCAAAAATGGTCATGAGACTTCACAGTCTTTGATGATAAAAAGCTTAGGGTTCCTATGTGAGTTGAGTTCCTAGGTTTACCCTTGCCATGTTGGCATTTTATTGAGTCCATTACCAATACCCTTGGAAAAGTTATCATAAAGGAGCATGAGAAAATTTTCAATGCTCACCCACAAAAATGCATTTGCGTCGAGGTTGATCTTTCCAAGGATCTTAAGGATTTTGTGAAAATCTAGATTGGAGCTCAAATGTTCTCTTAGAATGTGCTCTATTTGAACCTCCCCAACACCTATTATAGGTGCCAGCCCATGAAATACAAGATCAAGGATTGCCTTTGGCTATGCCTAGGGTTAACCCCCTGCCTAAAGAAGCTCCTACCAAGCTAACCAAAGGGAAAAAAGAAGAATGGGTTACTGGTGGGTGCAAGGGCAAGGTTTCCTTGACTCCTTTGGCTCCTAAATAGTCATATGTGGTGATTTCCATGGTTCTTCCTATCCCAACAAGAGCACAAATTCCAGCCAACATAGGGACGCAAGCAGTTTTTGCAGAACCTATTCTAGGTGTCTCATAGGTTTCAAACTCTACTGGTTAACATGGGATTAAGGTAGCCACTAGGGCTTCCACATTAGCTCTAGTTCATACACCTCTTGCTACTTCTTCCATAGTGCCATAGGTGGTGCAACATTCTCCTAGTCCTCCCTGATGTGTGGAATAAATAGAGGTGAAATGACAAGCTATAAGTCTAGAAGATTTTCCTTTTGACTTCAACCAAGTTTCTACCTTCTTGCAGAATAGCTACTCCTCTCTTGAGGATGAGGATGATATGGAAGAAGTTTCATGAATTTTTTTTAATCATGGAATGTATGAGGTCTTATAGACCTCTCCAAAAAGTACTATGAGTGGGGCACTTGCCATAGACTTGGTAATTTAGATTTTCTCTATATGCAAGAAGTTAAGATTTTTGGTTTCATGCTTTCCTCTGCATGCCATATCATATGGCAGGATAACAATATGTTTTCCTCTCAACACAAAGCTGGTGGAGGTGGTGTAGTTACTCTCTTGTCACCTTGTCTTCATTCTGCTATTATTTTGCATGGTTCTGACCCCATGCATAGAATTATTTAGCTATTGCTTTCCATTAACAATCATTCTTTTAGAGTCATTAATGCTTATGCTTTCAATGATGCTATGGAAAGATCCTAGATGTGGGGCTGCCTAGGTAACAACTTGCCTCCAACTACTTGGATTATGTGTGGTGACTTCAATATGGTTGAAGTGGCCTTTGAAAAAGATGACATTTTCCCCTTTCACTAGACAGTTGGGGAAAGGGAAGCCTGGTACTACATGCACGATAAATTAGGCTTTTTTGATCCCAATATTAATGGCCACCAACATAGTGGGGTTTGGCACACTTGGTCCAACTTTTGTGTTGGCTCTGATCACATTTTATAATGCCTCAATCATGCCATGATTATTGTACAATCTTTTTTCTCCTTTTTTGAGGATTATGATTTACCTGTCATTCCCCTTCCAAATGTGATGCTATCTAACCATTATCCCATTAATTTTGTCATTTCATGGCAAACAACTATCTAGAAAGTTATCAAGTCACAATTTGTCCTCAACATGTTTATGCTGATGCATGCTTCCACCATCATACATATCCTATGTGTTTGGAATTTGGAGCCATGTTTGCATTCTCAGATAGGATGGATCCAATGGTGGAATGATACCATTACCAGAACTGCTCACTTTTTGTGCATCTATTGGTGACAGTTGGTAGTTTTCAAAAAGTGGTCTTATGTAGCCACTACTTTTGTGCTCAAAAAAGCCTCTGAGGCTCTCACCCTTGATCCTTTTGATGTGGAATTGCAAATCCATCTTGTCAAAATTTTCCATAATAAACAAGTTGTTAATAACTATGCCACTTGAGGAGCCCAAATCAAAGCTCAGCTCCACTAGTTGGAGGTTGGTGATAAGGATTCGAAGGAGTTTGTCCAAGTTCTTCAAGCCTGTCATACCAATGTTGGGATTAAAAAATCAAACAAGGAACTACTATTCTCTCTAGTGTCCCTGACATCCTACAAGAATTTGTTAATCACCATGAGAACATTTTTTCTTTGTAGGGAAATTTGGTTGCTTAGGAAGGTCTTAGAAAGTGTATCTCTGTTACTTCAAACTACCTAGTAGTTGAGTACCATGCTTTTTGTGAGCAACTTCTTAACCTTTGAGACCTTAAGGAGGTATTTTACTCCATGGTTGATGATAAATTGCCTAGGTGTGATGGGTTTCCCTATGAATTTTACAAACACCTATGGAAGCATATAGGTCCTGATCTGCACAAAGTTTATCTTGAAGCCTATCATACTGAAAGCTTAGGAGCCATTATAAATAAAGGAAATATCAAATTCAAACCTAAAGCTAAAGATCCAAAAGATATTTTCAATTGGAGGCCCATTATCCTTTTGAACATGTATTATAAGATTATTGCCAAGGCAATTTCTCTCAAAATCTAGCACCTATTGCCTTTAATTATGCACCCTAAGAAAAATAGCTTTATTAAGTCTAGATATATTCTTGACAACATTATTGTTGTCTAGGAAGGAATGGAGTGGGCTCACAAGTCCAAATAGATGACTATTTTTTTGAAGATTGATTATGATAAAGCCTATGATCACCTTGAATGACCTTTTATCTTGGCTATGCTACAAGCTCTGGGTTTTGGTCCCAATTTTTTGTAGTCCATGGAGATGTTCTTTGGTGATGCTAATGCATGCATTACCATTAATAATTTGCAATTAAAGGCTTTTAGCCTTTTTTGTTCCATCAGACAAGGTTTCCCTCTAACACTGGCGCTTTATGTCCTTGCTGCTAAAGGATTTGCCTATTTGCTAGCTCACTTTGTATCCTCTAGACTAGTTCATGACATTTCTTTTCTTGAATCATCTTCCCAATTAGTCAATGGTCATTTTGTGGATGATTCCTTCGTCACTCTTTTGGAGGATGAAGAAAACATAAAAAATGCCTTAATTTGCCTAGACATTTTTTGTCAAGCCTCTGTATCTACTATTCAATGGCATAAAATGCTCTATTATTGATAGTCATTCTTGCTAGCTCCACCATGGTTTAGCTAGTTTGAATGGAAATGGGTTACTCACAAGGAGATTTTTTGCTTTTTAGGCTTCGCCTGTTGAACTATGGAATGCTATGCTTGCCAAGATCACCAAGAAGCTTGATTATTGGCTTACAAAACCAATCTTTCTTGCGAGCAAATTCTAGATTTTCTTGAAAGTTCTTGCAACTACTCATGTCTATTATTCTTCTTGTTGGGCTCCCTCTAAAGCCTCCTACTAAAAATTGGAAAGACTACTCAGAGATTTTCTTTGGGCTTCTGGTTCCAATCATCATGGCTTTCATAGATTTTTTTAAGATTTTTGTTGTCTCCTGAAAGAATCTGGTGGCCTTGGCCTTCTTTCCACACAAAAGCAAGGCCTTGGTCTTTGTGCCAAATGGATTGTTCATGCCATCACTAGAGATGAAGCCTGGAAGATTTTGGTTCATCATTGCATCTCTTCCGGCTTTCTCATTAATAGACCTTCTTGGAAAGGGATTGGTTTCCACACCCTTCTTATCATGCGTGAACCAATAATCATACAAGGCCCTTTTGTTATCAAGAGCATATGGAAGGCTTGGGAAGCTATCAAAAGCCTTGGCTTCATTGGTCTGGTGATGAGTTCCATAATGGCCTCTCCTTGAATCAGCAAACCATTTGGTGGTCTCCCTTATTTTCCATTTAGGGTACTCCCCTTGCCAAGACTCAAGGTGCTAGTGCTCTATGTTTTTTCAAATAAGGCATCAAAACTCCCAAGGATCTTTTCTCTAGGGTTACCATGAGATTCAGATCCTTGGAAGATATGCAATTCCAGTACCGTCTTATCTGTTTAGATCGACAAACTTTTGACATATTGCTCTCTTTAATTTTGGTTCACTTAATTCATAAAATGGGTATTTAGTCTGTTTGACCTTGGTGGCATGATTGGAACTTTTATCTTGCCACTCCTTTTTCCAATTACAAGCCAAGTCTAGGATATAGATGGATTTCTCCCCATCTTTCGATGGTGGATATGCTAAATCAGAGATGGAATTTACAATCTTCTCTTTCTCAATGGAAAAATAACTTTGACACTATATTGGGGTGCTATTACAAAACCCAAGATTTCCCATTTTTCTTGGTGTCTAGTCTTTGAAGGTCTTCCCCTTGTGCCTTAGCTCAAGCATATTGGGGTTCTAGATGCCCTTTTTGTGGGAAACCAAAGTTTTTCATGCATATCTTATGGTTTTGTAGGCATGCCCAAAATTATTGGCACTGGATTCATGACTTCTTCAAGTTGTTTAGGCTTGAACCCTTTTCTTGGCAATGGTTATATTGGGTGATTCCCCTAGAATCCCTCAAAAATTCACCTAGATTTGGCATACTTTCAGGATGGAGATTTTGTTCACTCTGTGGAAAGATAGAAATGCTGTTCTTTTCACTCACAATTTTCTTGATATTAATATTGCTATGTACACTAAGGCATGCATTTGTAATAATGTAATTATGCAGATTTAGGTGCAAGCTAACAAAGTGGCCTTGGAGGTGGCTCACCTACAAGAGCTGTTGAATCACTGGGGGAAATGTCTCTTGCACTATTTCCAAAGTTCCTCTAGATGCTTTGGCTGATACCTTGATGCCTCAAGGTCACCAACTGTGGCACCATTCCTCAAGTCACCACTTGCACACCCCACAATCCTAGGCTTCTTGCTAGGTGAAAATGGTGGATGGAGCTGCCACTCAGCTTCCCTACCCTATGCTGGCTCTGGCTGGTCCCTAGCTCCTCCTCCTAGTGCTCGGTAGGCACTTTCTGAAAAATGGGCTCACCTAGATCTGGCGATTCCTCCTCTGTGGCTAGAGATAAAAGATGCAGAGGTTGCCACTGATCTTGCTATTGCTATTGATGATGGCTAGACTATTCCCAACCCACCCCCCAATCCCAAAGATGATTGGGGCTTTCATGATCATGATGAACCACCACCCTCAGTAAGCACTGCTTTGGCCACCTGAAGTTTCTATTTATGTTTTTTTTTTATGAATAGTGTTTGATTCAAGCTGTGGTCATGTGAACTTTTCGCAGAGTGATCTTGTATCCCCTGACCCTATTTTGTGAATTATAATCTTAGTATATTATTTATTAATAGAAAAGGACTATTCATAAAAATAAATAAATTTATAATTAATTAAAATAATTATTAATTTTTTAATTAGTAAAAGGTTGAAGTTCTGTATATTTTATAAAATAAAATAAAATAGAGGTAAATTTTACTATCTTCGTTCAAACATGCACTGGTAGGAAAGAATAGAGAAGAAAACTTCTAGTCTTGTTTAGAACAATAGTCCTATATTGTTAGATATAATAAAAGGGGCATACCCCAGTTTACAAATCTTTTTGAAGGGCATACCCTTCTTGCTAAACCTTTGTATTGAAGCTTGATATGCTTATCCTTTGTTGTATAATTGTTCTCTTGGTTCTTGTCGATGATCCCTTTAATCAATTTACTTCAAAATTCCTTCCATCCTTGTCTTGTGGCAAGTATTTGGTTTTGAAAGTATTCATCCTCTTAGTCTTCTTGATCTCTGCAATTATAAACAACTTCCACCTTCTATAAGAGTTAGCACAAAAGTAATTTGATAGATCTGCTTTCAAATTTTGATCCTATCAATTCTTGTTTGTTTTTTGTTCTCGGTTTAGAAGTAGATCTAAACTTACATCTTTAAATATTAATTAATCCTTTAAACATCCTTAGTCTTGTTTAAAATTAGATGAGTTTTTAGGAGACTTGCTAAATCAATTTCTTGGAGTTTTAGAAGACTTTAATGATTATTGAATTTAGTTTTTTCTGATTTGCTTCGAATCTTCACTTTTTCTTTATTAAAATAGAGTGTTTTGAAGCTTATGATTTTTAATTTAAATATTAATGAAGAAGTGAAGATACATAGGACTTTTCTTATTTTTTAAAAAAAAACTCAATTATTTTATTATTGAGATTTAGGATAAGAATCAGTCATTAATTGTTGGTTTGAGAGAATTGTTTTTATTTTTAGCAAAATAAAGATATCTTTTTGTTGCTATTGATAACTTGTTTTAATTTTAAAATGAGGAATGTAGCTTTTCTTATATTAAGATATTTTTTAATAACAAAGCTTAGCAAAGGGTACTTTCTTGAATCTACTAGAGGTAGAGTCCCATTGTTACTTGAAGAGATAATGTTTGATTAACCGGTACTACAAACAGAGCCTTTCTAGTATTCAAGATAAAAATCTCTTAAATCTGTGTTTAATATCTTTTTTTTTCAATTGAAATGTCTTATAATTGTAGCCATTTTAAAAAAATTCTAAGAAAAGAAAATTTCAGACCTATTCATGTTTAATAGAGATAGATGGATGGCCCCATTTGCACCACCGAAGTGATTGGGAGTACGAGGTGTCAAAATTTGAGTGTTTACTGTAATTATTTCTTGAAGTGTTTGTGCCAGTTGCTTTAGTGTTCACGTGTGGAATGAGTTTTCCTTAATCACTAAATCTTAGGGATGATTTCCTTTATCTAATTTGCTGCCATTTGTAAGAATGATGATTTTTTCCTTTCAACCTTTCGCAAATAAGATTAAATTATATGTGGTTTTTAAATGATTTGTGGTTTTAAGTGCCTATGTCTTACTTAAATTTTCTACAGTCCAAAGACATGTTATGCTTTCTTTTTAAATTGAGAATGAGCTCCTTAAAATTTTGTGATTCTTATTTGTTTTGGTGGAGTCTTTACAAGTTGAGATTAGATTAGATTTTTTTTTCCTTTTACGCTTTCTATAAGACCAATTCTTTTCAATGAATCATGCTCTTGAAGTTAACTAGAAGGATAACATTCTCCAATTAGATTGTTTAGAAAGTATTTTCTGAAAAGACATTTGAGGATTTTTTTCTTTTCCATTCTTTAGTTATGTATTTCCTTTTTATAGATTTCCTATGTCTAGATGATGTCTTGGGAGTGCCTTTGTTGTGACATTTTAGAATCAAAATTGTCAAATCTTTTCTGATTATGAGCTCCAAGTCTTGGTTGTATTCCTCTTGAGTCTGTTCTATATAGAGACTCTGTGTTTCTTAAGTAAAAGTCCATCTTGGGGGATGTTATGGATACCAATGGTATGCTTGGCTATTCATTTCCCTTTCTGCATTCAATGATATGGGAGAGGTCATCTTTCCTATACTAATATTTTAGATGTTTTTGAAGTATTTTTAGAAGGCTATTGTCTAGTGTTTTTAAACAAAATGGTTTCTCCATCCGCTCCTAAATTTGCCAGAGCATCAACTTTTTTTTTTCCCTTTTCTGAATATGTGCTGTAACTTTGTTTCTTTAAATTTATCTAGGAATTGACAAGAACAAATTTCTACAATTAGTTATAGTAGAGAGATGCATATTCTGGATTCAATTGTGTGCAAAACCATGGCACACAATTGAATCTAGAATATGCATCTCTCTATTATATAGGAATGTTAAGATTTCTTCTAATTTTGAGTTTAATATCCAATTAGGAGTTGAGCATTTTCTTATTTCATTTAGGATGATTTGAGAATCATCTTCTACTTCCAATTTTTGGATTCCTAATTTATAGCTAAGTTTGAGGCCTTCTATTAAGGCTATGAGTTCTGCCAAGTTGTTTGAAGCTGAGCCTATAGGTTTAGCTATTTTGACTAGACATTCACGTTGGAATTTACAAGTGGGAAGTATACTTCTTTTTGTTGTGGGGGGGGGGTGGGGGGGTTGAATTATAAGTACCAAACTTTAACCAATAAAACTTTTAACTTAAATTAATACATGCATGAAACATATTTAAATAACATGAAAGTAAAAGCATGTATGAAAATAGTTGACACCATATCAGATCACCTAGAAACCCCTCCAAAATGAGAAGGTAAAACTAGGGTGGGGATGACACCCACAACTTACTACTGCAGCAATAATGTAACTTGTCAAGGTTAAAAAGTTTGACCATGAACCATGGTTTGCCCTATGAGAGGCATGTCTTATTAAAGGCTTTTACACCCTATTAAAAGTATACCTATCCAAAGGATTTACAAAAAATTCACTTGGAATATCACCCTGTTAAAGAATTTATACAATGGCTGTTAAACCAACCTAATTCCATAGGATTTCATTCTGCTAATACAATTGTTAGAGAGTATAGTAGAATGTTTGACTTGATCACTTACAATATGATATTGCTGATTTCAGATTGCTATTCAATCCAATCTAATCCTTTCTAATCTAATATGAAGTTGTTTGTAGTGCTGATACTCTGTTCTACAAACTGATATTGCAATTCCTCTATTCTACTAAGTCACCTTCAGTGTCTTCTTATTACTTCACCCCTTTACTCTTTTTATTCTTCAGTCACTTACACTCTATTCTCCTCCTTTGAATTGTGGGGCTTTGACCTCCTTAAAAGGTTTTCGTGACTTAGGGCTAGGTATGAATCTATGGTTGAGATTCATCCTTTTTTCCTCTTTAGCATTCCATTTTTTTGATTGGTTGCATGTTGATTACATAGGGAATCAAATATATTTGATCTTATCTTTAAGCTTTGAGATCTATCCATTAGTTGGCATGCAAAACAGTTTGACTCTTAGTTGGTGAAGGCACAAACTCTTATGTCAATATTGTGCTACTTGGCACTTGCTGATAAAATTGTTGCTTAACACATATTGAAATTCTGTTTGGCTTAGCACCTGAATGTGCTCAACATCTGTTGTTCACTTGACACATATACTTGTTTGACACTATCTATTTTTTCAACACTTGAGTTACTTGACACTTACTCTATTTCTAACTTGGCACCTATTGCAACTCGACACTTGCATATATTATATTTGGCATACATTGCTAGCTCAGCATGAACTTAGCAAATAGCTTAAGTGTGTTGACACTCAATTGTGAAAACCATTTTGAGATCAACAATCTCCCCCTTTGAAATGAGTGTCAAAAACACTTAACTAGACATGATCTCCTTTAAGTATAATACAATTATAGTTTGACATATATACAAAACTTCAAAATTGATCAAAATTTTGTAAAGGACTATATACCTCAAAATCTTGTAACTCCTCCTGACTTTATGTACTTTTACTATATCCAAAATCTCTTCTTGGTAGCTTTGCCTCATGCTCATTCATTCTAATACTCCTTATCTGATCTACCTTGTTTTTGCTCTTTGTGTTGTTTGCTCCCCCTGTGTCTACTTTTTTTTCTCTGTTTGTTTTGTCTCCCCCTTTCACATGTTTCCCTTGCAGATTAAATCTCCTTATGGCTTATCATGTCTCCCCCTATTTTGTAATTTCTCCCCCTTTTTAACACTTATTTCAAAGGATCTATACTCTGACCAAGTATTTAGCCAAGAAGGTCTTGTTTACTTCCATCACAATTCTTAGAGCAACATCCCAGTTTTGTAATTCAACTTCTAGGGATTTAATTTGGATAGCTATCTCTATTGCAAGGTGAACTAAGCCATCTAATGTTGAAAGATTTAGATCTTTTTTTAGATTGTGGTGACTAATTAGAAAATTACATGTCATTATTGACATTTTGGGCCAACATGTAATTATTAATTATAACCCTAAAGTGATAAAAATACTTATATAGAAAGAGCTTAGGGTTAGGGATTGTTTCATAGTTGTGATGCAAAATTCATTCTTGCGATGCTATTGAGCTGTAAGGGATTATGGATTGTAATCAGGTTATAGTCACTAGATTGTAATAATATCAAACTTCATGTTTGGTGGATGTAGCCTAGGGATTGGGTGAACCACATTAAATCTTGGTGCCTTGTGTTCTTTTACGTGTGATCTATTATTATTTTATGATATTGGTTATATTTGCATGTAATTGTTATTTTTGTCTGTGGTTTAATACAAACAAGTGGTATCAGAGCGAGGTTATTTTTTAGTTATACTCTATAGCAAAGTCTCACGATTGAGTGGGAGCAATAGTAGACAAAGGTAAGCTAAGGGTTGACAGGTTTAATGGGTAGAACTTCCAATTGTGGAAGATGCAAATGGAAGACTATCTTTATCAGAAGGATTTATGGAAGCCATTGGAAGGCAAAGTCAAGAATTAGAGATCTATGTCAAATGATGAATGGGATATTTTAGATAGAAAGGCACTTGGAAGCATTCAGTTATGCCTAGCACCATCAGCGACATTTAATATTTCAAAAGCGAAGATGACAAAAGAGTTGATGAAAACCCTAGCGACACTGTATGAAAAGCCCTCTGCTTCAAACAAGGTATTTCTCATGAAGAATTTATTTAATATGAAAATGACAGAAGGTGGATCTATTATAGATCATTTAAATGAGTTTAATACTATTACTAGTCAGTTATCTTTTGTGGGTGTCAATTTTGATGAAGAAATTAGGGCTCTCTTGATTTTGTGTTCTTTGCCTGGAAGCTAGAATGGATTAGTAATGGCTATAAGTAATTATATTCTTGGATCTAGTACACTAAAATATGATGGTGTGATTGGTGTTGTTTTGAGTGAGAAAACTTGTAGGAAAACTTCAGGTGGATCTATGTCAGGAAGTGCTTTGAATGCACAACGCAGGAGTAGAATGATTGAGAGAGGAAGTAATTCCAAAAATCATGATAAATCAAGAGGAAAGTTAAAGGGGAGGAGGTCTCAATCGAGAGGACTGAATGACTACTAGTACTATGGGAAACTAGGGCATAAAAAGAAAGATTGTTGGAATCAAAAGAAAAATGAAGGAGATAAACCAGATGGAGACAAGGAGGCAAATGTGTTAGGTAAAAAATCTAAAGAGGATGCTTTGCTTCTATCTTTAGAAAGTGTTGATGATTCATGGGTTTTACATTCTAGTGCTTCATTTCATGCTACACCTCATAGAGGTTATTTCATTGATTATATCTAAGGGGATTTTAGGCTTGTTTATTTTGGGGATAATGAACCCTGTCAGATTGTTAGAAAGGGAAAAGTTAAGATTAAGTTGTAGAATGGGAATCATTGGCTACTACATGAGGTAAGACATGTTCCAAGGCTAAGTAGGAATTTAATTTTAGTAGGGCAACTCGGTGATGAGGGTTGTGTAGTTACTTTTAATGATAAAAAATGGAAGGTTCCAAAAGGTTCCCTTATAGTAGCAAAAGGTGTGAAAGTAGGCACCTTATATCTTTGTATAGGTCATATTATTTCTTCTACTTTAATTGTTTCAGAGAAAAATGAATGTTTAGGAACAATTGTTACAATTGAGTAGGGAGAACAAATAGCTTCTATAAATTCTGATATAACACTATGGCACAATAGACTTGGGCACATGAGTTAGAAAGGTATGAAATTAATTCATTCAAAGAAAGTTTTACTAGGTCTAAAATGTGTTAATATGGATTTCTGTGAAAATTGAGTGTATGGAAAACAAAAGAGAGTGAGTTTTGTGAAGACTTGGAAGGAAAACAAAAAGAAGAAATTAGAGCTTGTGTATACTGATGTATCAAGACTAGCTTAGGTATCTTCCCTTGGTGGCTCTCATTATTATGTTACATTTATTTATGTCGCAACTAGAAAAGTATGAGTTTATTTTCTTAGACAAAAATTTGATGTATTTCAAACTTTTAAGAAATGAAAATTCTTGGTTGAAAATGAGACTAGTAAGAAATTAAAATGTCTTACATCTGATAATGGTGGTGAGTATTGTAGTCATGAATTTGAAGATTATTGCTCCACTAATGGTATTCGTAGATAGAAAACTATTCCAAGGACTCTATAGGAAAATGGAGTGGTTGAATGTGTGAACAAGACTATAATGGAGCGGGCAAGGAGCATCAGGTTGCATGCTAGGTTGCCCTTACACATGTGGGTAGAGGCTATCAATACTACTATATAGTTGATTAATAGAGGTCCCTCTAGTCCTTTGGGTTGTGGTATTCCAGAGGAAGCATGGACTAGTAAGAAGGTGAGTTATTCTTTTCTCAAAATCTTCAGTTGTGAAGCATTTGCTCAGATAGATTCTGAAAAATGGAACCAAGATGAAAGCTAAGTCAAAGAAATGTGTATTTTTTGGATATGGCATTAATGAGTTTGGTTATAGGTTTTGGGATTTTGAAAATCATAAAATTGTAAGAAGTAGGGATGTCATATTCAATGAGAAAGTGTTTTACAAAGATCTGTTTCAACAACATGAGAAGAAAGAAGATGATTATGTAGTGCTAGATGATATTCTAAAAGTTAATGTTCCAACCATTCCTCATGATGTGCAACAACAAATACCACATACACCAATGAATGTTAGATGGTCAAAAAGGCAAATTAGACCTCCACAAAGATTTTCTCCCTCTTTGTATTCTATTTTACTTACTGATGTTGGTGAACCTAAAAGTTATGATGAAGCTATGCAAGTGGATACTAAGATTCCATGGGAGTCTACAATGAAAGATGAAATAGACTCTTTGCTAAAGAATAAGACATGAGATTTATGTCAGTTGCCTGTAGGTAAAAGGGATTTATAGAATAAGTGGGTTTATAGGTTAAAAGAAGAGGATGGAGGTAAGAAAATATTTAGATCTAGGTTAGTTGTAAAAGGATTTTCATAGAAAAAGGGAAATGATTTTGATGAGATATTTTCTCCTATTGTTAAGATGACTTCTATCCATACTATTTTAAGTCTTGTAGCTACTGAAGATTTGCATTTAGAGTAGCTTGATGTTAAAATAACCTTCCTTGATGGTGATTTGGATGAAGAGAGATATATATGGCTTAGTCACAGGGATTTGCAGTCAAAGGTAAGGTGAACTCAGTGTGCAAATTGAAGAAAAGTTTATATGGCTTGAAGCAAGCATCTTGGCAATGGTATCTACAATTTGATAGTTTTCTGCATGAGCATGACTATAGCAGGTGTCATTCAGATCATTGAGTTTATTTTAAGAGGTTGGATGATGATAGCTATATTATTTTATATTTATATGTTGATGATATACTTGTAGCTAGTAACATGGATCATATTAATGGGTTGAAACACCAGTTAGAACATGCATTTGCTATGAAGAATTTGGGGGTAGCAAAATAAATCCTTGGTATGAAGATTTGTAGAGATAGGAAGAACAAAACATTGATGCAATCTTAGGTTGATTATGTGGAGAAGGTGTTGCAATATTTCTCTATGGAGAATGCTAAAGCTATCGCACCTTTACTTGGTCATTTGAAGTTGACTAAGGAGATGTCTCCCAAGTCATAAGGAGAGGATGATAAGATGTCCAACGTACCCTATGCTTCAGATGTAGGAAGTTTAATGTATGCTATGGTATTTACCAGGCTAGATATTGCACATGCAGTGGGAATTGTTAGTAGCTATATGAGTCATCCAGGAATTCAGCATTGGAATGTAGTCAAATGAATTCTCAGATATTTGAGAGGAACATCCAATAAGTGTTTACACTTTGGGGGCTCTACTACTAATTTATAAGGTTATGTTGACTCAGATTTGGTAGGGGTTATTGATACCAGGTGAAGTACTACAGGTTATGTCTTTACTATTGGTGGTGCGGCCATGAGCTAGGTTTCTAGGTTACATAAGATTAATGCTCTATCCACTATAGAGGTAGAGTATGTTGCTACTACAGAGGTAGCCAAGGAGATGATATGGTTTTAGTTCTTCTTGGAAGAATTGGGACATCCTTAGAAGGATAATTATTTGTTCATAGATAGTCAGAGTACCATTCATCTTGTAAAGAATTCAGCTCTGCATTCAAAGACCAAACACATATAGTTGCGGTACCATTTCATTCGATCAATTTTGGAGGATGGACAGTTAACGTTGGAGAAGATAGATATAAATGAAAATCTAGCAGATATGTTGACAAAGGTAGTAACAAGGGAGAAGTTGAACTCCTCTTCAACTTTGGTGGGTCTACTAGATTGAACATGAATAAAAGAATAGCAATAAAAGAATAGTAGAGTCTAGGGTGGTTTGATCCAGTGGGAGCCTCATGGAGTAGCGACATAGCTACAGGATTAGTATCAAAGTGGGAGATTTTTGTTTAGTGTGGAGCCTGATTAGTCCCCAAGTGGAAGATTGTTAGATTGTGGTGACTGATTAGAAAAGTACTATACATACTTCATAAATTCTTTGGGTTTTAGGACATCACCCAAAATTATTTTTGAGCCCTATTTTGTCAAGTTTTTGGGCCGACATGTAATTATTAATTATAACCCTAAAGTGGTAAAAATACTTGTATAAAAAGAGCTTAGGGTTAGGGATTGTTTCATAGTTGTGATGCAAAATTGGTTCTTGTGATGATATTGAGCTATAAGGGATTATGGATTGTAATTAGGTTATAATCACTAGATTGTAATAATATCAACTTTCTTTTTGGTGGATGTAGCCTAGGGATTGGGTGAACCATGTTAAATTTTGGTGCCTTGTGTTCTTTTCTGTGTCATCGATTATTATTTTTTGATATTGGTTATATTTGCATGTAATTGCTATTTTTGTCTATGGTTTAATACTAACATCTTTCTTTAATACATTTTCTACATAGGCTAGTTCCTTTTGTAGAATCTCCATGTGGGGTACTAGGGCAGCTTGAATTTGAACTAATTTGGCTCTTGTATTTGTCTCTTTTGCTATAAGTATAGCTAGTTTCTTTTGAGTGTGAAGTGTTGTATAAAAATGCTTCTCACTTTGAGTTGGATCTTTTGGCAATTGCATGCTAGATATCTTCAAGTTTCTCTCCAAGCTCAATATCCTCTGGTTGGTTTCCTATGTGAAGATTGAAGGATCACAAAATTTTGTGTACAATGAGAATATATTCTCAATTACTTTCTTCACTTTCTCTATCTTGTTTGCTAGCTCTACCTGTGATAGTGCTATCTCACTGGATATTCTTTCATTGACCTTTGCTTGAAATTTCATTTTTGACCATTCCACTAATTTGACATTTGTATCTTGGTCCTCATTTGTCACCTATTCAACAATATATGGTTGTTGTTCTAAGATGCTCTTTGCCTCATTAGGTGGTTGCAAGCTAAAGGAATCTAAGAAGATTTCCTTGATCTCATGTAATTCTTGCTTCTATTTGTACTCATTTCTAGGTATCTCCTACTTCTTTTTCCTCTCTAATGCCTCTTGCATGATGTTTTTTTGTTCCAGTGTTATATTTTCATAGTCATACTTAGGAATTACTATCTCCTCATCTAGTGTAGGGTATCCATAATGAAGTACCCTTGCTACTCTTGTAGAGCTCAAGCCTAGTTCTGAGATTTGCAATGGCATAACATCAGTGCTAGGATTTTGAAGAATTGTAGGAGTCCTAATAGTTGGAAAATTTATCAAAGTATGAATTGTTACCTTCTCCTTTTCCTTTGGAATTTCCTTTTCCTCCTTTGGTTTATCTTTATCAATAAAAATTATTTGGGGTGCACCTTGTTCTTGTGTAGTAGGTCGAAAAGTGTCCATCTATCCTATTTTCTCCTTTGTAGGCTCTTTCTCCTCTACACTCTTAGTTTTGCGTTCAATAATCTTGACTTGAACTATGTAGTCAACCTTTGCAGATGTGTCTTTTCCTGTTTGCACTATAGGTTGTCCACTTCTACCTGAGGGGATGATAGGAGGTGGTTCTTGTGTATTCACCTTGTCCCTTGTTATATTAGCTACAACTTTTTGCAACTCATCTACACTGACCAAAATAGGGTTATTGCACAATTGTGCTTGTAATGTAGTTTGGTCAAGAATATTCTTGAGATCCTCTACAATTAATGGATTGATGTTCTGGCTAGAATTGTCAATAACATCCTTTACAATTATGGTATCTACAAGTGTAGAGGTGTCATGTGGAGGGCTCAAAGGTGGCAATTTTGTGTCTGGCACAATCTATTCTATTTGTTGCTCCTAAGCAGTTGCCACTTCAACTTTTCTTTGTGTCTCCTCCACTATGTTGTCACCTTTTTCTTTCTCACTTTCTTCTGCTTTCTCATTCTCCTCCTCTTCCTCATCATTCTTTCCCTCAACGGGATCTTCTTCTCCTTGCTTAACAATGGTTAAAACATATATAAATTTCCACATCTTGGTGGATTTATTAACAATGTCTTCAATTTTGTTTTGGAGAATGCTGAAGGCTCTATATTTAGGTGAAAATTTGTTCCCATGCTTCTTATTAGCCTTAGTGATTTGACTTTTTTTCAGTTTTGGCATTACTTGAGCCAATGTAGACTCTCTTATTTCCTTTTCCATATTGAGGCAATAATGCCATTTATTTTCAACAATAGAATATAAATGTTTTGGCATTGAATTATCAAGTTCAAGTGGGGTATTCTTGAACTTTTCCATCATGGCATATACTGATTCCTTAACCATATTCTACTCATCTCTACTCAATTTAGCAAAATCAATATTCTTCAAGCTAATTAAGTCTTCATTATCCTTAATATTATCAAAAATATTTTCTTAATCAGATTTAGATGCATGACTCACCACTTTGAACTAGCTTGTGTCCTCTAACTCGATCTTCTCTTCATTAGAGTCAGGTTGAGCGATATATTTTCTTCTCAATTTCTTCTTTGCTGGTCCTTGTTGCTTGGTAGCCTTCTTCTTCTTTTCTTTTGTTTTCTCCTATTCCTTTTGAGTAGTAGCCCTTATAGTGGATCTTTTTTCTAGAGTAGTAGGTTTAGCAAGGCTTAGCTTGGTTATCTTCTTGTTCTTTAGCTTGGCTGGAGGCTATGTGCTAGCCTTTCTCTTTTTGGGCTCAGGTTTTGTAGGAGCTTCCTCGGCTTGTTCCTCCTTAGCACCTTCCTCCTCTTAATCCTTTCCCACACCTTGTGTCAAAGCAAGTGGTCTTTGGCCCTATTCTTCTTTTTCTTCTTCATCATTATCACTAGTAGTCCCTTCTCCAAATCTAGTCTTGAGTTTCTTGACCAATTTGTCTTTCTTTTTTTAGTACAAATGCTATTTTTAGATCCATGTCAACTTTTGATCTAACAACATCATAAGTGCAAAAAGTTTTTTTACTTTTGTCAATTTATTTTGCAAGCAATTCTGTGATTGCTGATGATGCCTCATCAATGTTTATCTCATATCCTAATGGCCTTAGCCATCTAACTCTTGGCATTGCTTCTTGAATATAAGTATAATCTATATCAACTAGAAAGAAAATGTCATTTATGTGTTTCTCTACTAGGGAAACTAGTATTCTTAACCTTTGCTTTATAGACTTCTTGAAGTCTTCAAAATAGCTAGTCATAATTTTTTCAAAATTATCTCCCATATGCTCTTCTCCCATCTACTCTATAAACTCATTTATCTGTACAACAACTGACCTATTTGTTTTCCATCCTATCTTGCCAAAAGAGGGAAATTCATTCTAAACATAGAAGAATGTACATATTAGAATTGAACCAAACTTACACTGAGAACTTTTTGATCTTCTTATAGCTCCCAAATTCTCCACAATTTGTTGCAGTTGTAGTTTTGTTAGATCATATGTGTGATCTTTCTTTACAATTTTATAACCTACATCCACTACAATGCAAGGCACACTATTTAGTGGGCTTGATTGGTAGAATTTTTGTGAGATGACCCTTATTGTAAATTCTATTAGTGGATCTCTAATGGTTTCTATGGTCATTCACCTTATATTTCATTGTGCTCCTGTGTTCTTCTCGATGACATCCTTGGAGTCACTTCTCAAGGTCTTTCGCAAATCTAGGGTTGGATAACTTGTGACCCTATGTATAATTTTTTTTTGTCAATTTGATTGGCCCTCCTTCCAACCATAAGCATCCATCATGGATTTTTCTCAAAACTAACCTAATCCACTCCATCTTGAAGACTGTAGGAAAATCTAGGGCATGCATTAGTCCCTTCTTCTCAATAATGTTGAATTACTCTTTTAATACTCCATTGTCACACAATTTATTGTGGGCTTTGCAAATCTCCATATCACCTATCCCTCCAATCTTGTAGTTGTAGCACTTCCTAACGTCTTGAACCATAACAACTTTGGGCAGAATGATAGATAACGCACCAGCAAGGTTGTTCTTATATGCAACTTTGGGTATGTGTGATATCCCCATTTGACATATAATTTAATAATAAAATAAGAATTATACATAGGAGCTATAATATTAAAAGAACAAATAATATATAGGAATAATATAGTAATACTAAAATATAAATTATTATATATATAGTAATTAGATATTAAATAATATACTATACACACACACACACATACATCCATATTATGATATAAATAAATAATATTTATATCACTAATACTATTAAAAATAATGATATATATATATATATATATATATATATATATATATATATATATATATATATATATATATATATGTTATGTATAATTGAACTTGTATAGTATAATCTATATGTTATTATAATATATATTAATATAGTTATATTATTAATATAACTATTATATTATTACAAAAAGACACAACTCTTACCATCAAAATATATAAAGAGGTAATAAAAATTTTAGTAAAGGATCATCAAGAAGGAAAAAAATATAAAATATATGCATAGTTAAGATTTAAAATCTAATGGCCTTGAAATGGGTCATTGCAAATGGTATTAGAGCATGATCCTACCATCTTGTATACTTAAAGAAAATAATCATACCATATTCTTACTCCAACCATCCATAAAGGAACCAAGCATAATACATCATGCATTAGAGATTCTATAATAACGGGTCTTTGGAAAATCTTCGACGTATCAAAATCGTGTTCCTATTATAGATAGCTCTGCATGTACCTGAGTTCTAGATCCCAAGATCAGAGCCAGAAGCTATTTTGTGATTATCCAGTTATGGTTCAAATTATATCTTGCTTTGCAATATGAAAGTGTATCTTCTAAAGCATATTGCACCCTTGTTTGAGGATAGCTGGGATCCCTTATACTACAACCACAAATCATGATGCACTAACCAAATTGATCTATCTTAATTTGAGAAAGAATTGGATATAGTAAAAGGACATCTTTCTAAAGGGATATTTTCCTCGTGTTAGTCATGAGGAGGTGTGAGTTTGCAGTTAGCCATAGAAAATATGCATCTTCAATCTAACTTTTTATTTCAAGAAAAGGGAAAGGGGCATGGCATTCACAATTAAAGTGGTAAAACATTTCCTTACCCTTTTCTTATTTCAATTTGTAAGCTAGATTCTAACATGTATACTATTTCTCTACATTGTGTCTTCATGCATCAATGTGTTTTCTTTGTGTCTTCTTCGTGTCTTCATGCATTTTTGTCTACCTCGTGTTTGCATTGTGTCTTCATGCATTATGTGTCTACTTTGTGTCTTCATTCATATGGTCTTGTACATGCTAATATATACTAACATGTCTACTATGCAAGTTCCTAACACTTATGCAGGAAAGAGAATGAATCCAGACTATGAGGAGCAAATCAATTCCTTGAGTACAAGCAAATTTGAGAGTGGAGGACTGTGATATCCCCATTTGACATATAATTTAATAATAAAATAAGTATTATACATAGGGGCTATAATATTAAAAGAATAAATAATATATAGGAATAATATAATAATACTAAAATATAAATTATTATATATAGTAATTAGATATTAAATAATATACTATTGAATATTAATAGATATATATACATATACATCCATATTATGATATAAATAAATAATATATATATCACTAATACTATTAAGAATAATGATATAGATATATTATGTATAATTGAACTTATATAGTATAATCTATATGTTAATATAATTATATTTATTATATTATATATTAATTATATTATTAATATAACTATTATATTATTATAAAAAGAAACAACTCTTAACATCAAAATATATAAAGAGGGAATGCAAACTTTAGTAAAGGATCATCAAGAATGAAAAAAAATAAAAAATAAATGCATAGTTAAGATTTAAAATCTAATGGGCCTGAAATGGGTCATTACAGTATACCCCTAAAATCTAATTTCTTGACTTCATTGTTAACTAGCTAAACCTCAAATGGTTTCTTATCCTTAGGGTTTCTAGAGCGAGAAGCCATTTCTGTAAACTAGGGTTTATCAAACTTTGAAACAATGTAACTCGGCACTTGAGGAATACCTTAGATTGATGAAAAATCACTAAATCTTTATTAGGATATTTACAAATACTTCATCTTTTCTTGGAAGTCACTTCTTCACTCTTCTCGCTCTTTAATCTGAATTCAAATGACAAAAAAGATCAAAAATTTGATCTTATACTCTTTGATACATCACATTTAATGCTTAGTGCATATACAATTATTAACTCAAGTTGTATACAATTTCTACTTTACTCGACATCAATGCGAATTCCACTTCACTTGGTAGCTATAGGAATTACCCTTACTCAGCTCCAATAGAAAGTCCTTTTACTCGGCAAAGCTATTCACTCGACTCTAACTAGTCTCGACTGACAACTCAACATCTGAAGGTAACTTTCCTCACTCAGCAAAACTATGAGAACTTAAAGATTTAACTTTGGATTTTCCTTCATAAACTTGCATCATTATTCATGATATTTATATCCTTTGTACTACTAACCTGTCTTGGAACTTATGTATAACTGAGCTTTTAAATATCGGTCCCACATACCTTCTTTTGCCTAGTTTGATGAGGTGTGACCAGTTGACCTATTAGGTGAAGTGATCCCTCCATTGGATGTGCTACTTCCATCTCTTCTCTTCCATGTCTTATTCATCTCTCCTCTAATGTTTTCAACATCTACTTTCCCTTTTCCTTTGTTGAACTCAGAGTTGGGTTCCTTTGACCTTGTTGGGAAATACTTGTTGATGTGACTTGTCTTTAGGTAGCTGAAATAAGTGGTTTCACTCAATCATCTACTATAGTTGCCACTAAAATGTGTTCTTATGTAGTTCTTAGGGATGTGTCCATACTCTTGATAGTAGTTATAGCTTTGCCTAGTGCTGTAGTCCCAATTGTAGTGCTATCCATGAACTTTTGTCTTTGCTAGTTTGTTTGGCAACCACATAGGCTTAGATCTGCATTCAAAGGCTCAATGTCAATACTTATGATAGTTGTAGCAGTGACCTTCAAATCTTGGCATCCTCATGGTTCTAGTCCTATAGTCATGTGCCTAATGACCTTTCTTATTGTACTCATGATAGTGACCCATGTTCTTAGGTTTGTTATACTAATTGACATTCTTGCTCCTATACACATTAGTAGTATGTCCTTTCTTGCCACAAAAATGACAAGTGGGTTTTGAGTTCTTACTTTTGTCACTTCTTTCTTAAATAGTCTTGGATGATTCTCCTTCTTCAATTTTGGTATATCCTAGTCCTAATGTGTCGTTGCTGGATCTTGGGGATATTAGTAGTTGCTCAAAGCACTTGATGGCTTCATTGGGCTTGTTGAAGCTCTCTGCAATTTATTTCTCTCTTCTTAGGTCATTTTGTAGTTGTTCATTCTATACCCTTAGTGTGGTAATCTCAATGTCTTTGACATTCAACTCATGATGGGAATTCATCATCTAAGTTAGGGTATCCAATTGCATGTTGGATGTTCTTGCAAGGTTAATTGACTTCTCTTCTATTCTATTGGCTAGGTTTCTGTTGTCATCTTCTATCATAGCCTTATCTTGAGAGTTCTAATTTCTTCTACTTGAACTCTTTTATTCTCTATTAGGTCTACTATTCCTACATTAAACTCCTTTGAGTCTCGATTTGAAAATACTTTAGTGGTGTCAATCTCCTTGTATTGTGAGTCATTCTCAGTTATGGCAATGTATTTTCTTCTTTTTAGTGATTTCCTCAGTTCCTCCCTAGATTCTTCCAAAGAATGTAGAATGAGATGTATTTCAATCTCTTGGTTCTCTATAATCTTTTCAAGCTTGTAGACCTCCATGTCTAGATCTTTTCTCCAAGCTATAAAGCTCCCCCTGGTGAGAACCTAGCTCTAATACCAATTGTTGGAATTTACAAGTGGAAAGTATACTTCTAGGGGGGGGGGGTGAATCAGAAGTACCAAATTTTAACCAATAAACTTTTAACTTAAATCAATACATGCATGAAAGTAGTTGACACCATATTTGATCACCTAGAAACCCTCCAAAATGAGAAGGTAAAATTGTGGTGGGGATGACACCCATAACTTACTACTACAACAATAATGTAACTTGTCAAGGTTACAAAGTTTGATCATGAACCATGGTCTAGCCTATGAAAGGCCTATCCTATTATAGGATTTTACACCCTATTAGAAGTGTACCTATCTTAAGAATTTACAAAAAATTCACTTGGAATGTCACCCAATTAAAGGATTTATACAATGGCTGTTAAACCAACCTAATTCCATAGGATTTCATTCTGCTAATACGATTGTTAGAGAGTATAGTAGAATGTTTTACCTGATCACTTATAATCTAATATTGCTGATTTGAGAGCAGTATTCAATCCAATCTGATCCTTGCTGATCTGATATGAAGCTCTTTGTATTGATGATACTCTATTATGCAAACTAATATTGCAATTCCTCTATTATGATAAGTCACCTTGAATGTCCTCTTATTACTTCACCCCTTTACTCCTTCTATTCTTCACTCACTTACAATTTATTATCTTCCTTTGAATTGTGGGGCTTTGACCTCCTTAAAAAGGTTTTTGTGACTTAGGGTTAGGTATGAATCTACGGCTGAGATTCATCCTTTTTTTCTCTTTAGCATTCCATTTTTTTGATTGGTTGCATGTTGATTACATAGGGAATCAAATAGATTCAATCTTATCTTTAAGCTTCAAGATCTATCCATTAGCTGACATGCAAAATAGTTTACATCTTAATTTGTGAGGGCACAAACTCTTATGTCAATATTGTGTTACTCAACACTTGTTGATAAAACTGTTGCTCGACACATACTGAAATTTGATCTGGCTTGGCACCTAAATGTGCTTGACATCTATTGTTCACTTGACACATATACTTGCTTGGCACTATCTATTTGCTTGGTAGTTGAGTGACTTGACACTTACTCTATTTTTGACTTGGCACCTATTGCAACTTGGCAATTGCATATATTATACTCAACATACATTGCTAGCTCAACATAACTTAGCAAATAGCTTAAGTGTGTTGACACTCAATTCTCAAAACCATTCTAAGATCAACAATTTATTGGAGAATGAGATTATGATACAACCTATGCCAACTACTCTAGGGTTTCCTCTTGAGGCTTCATCAAAATCTAATTCTAACAACCTATGTGGGGAGGTTTCCATGCACATTCCTCTCTTTCTTTCCTATTAGATTTGGCATACATAATGGGGGGATTAATTAAGTTTTCCCAAATTTTCTTCATTTCTGAATCCCATTTCGAGAAGGTTCCTTCTTCTTTAGTTTTGTTCCTCAGTCCATTATTGAGTGTTTCTTCTATACTTTCTTCTATTTTATTTAGGAGATTTTGCATTGACAATTCTTCATTTTGAAAGATACATCTATTCCTTTCTTTCCATATTTCCTAGGTGAGTGTTGATGGTGTTATTTAACAAAGATCATTATAAATTTTGGATCTTTAATTTTTTGGCTAGTATTGTAGATTGTCTCTCAAGTTTCCTAGGATAGTTGTTTATCAGTTGAGTTTGTCATTTAACCATTCCCAACACTTGTTAGTGAAATCAAACTGGTAGATTAGTTGTTTTTCTATTTTAGAGCTATTTTTACATAGAGGACATCTTGTTGGCCCTTGGAATCCCATTCTAGAAAATCTATCTGTAGTCAATATTCTTTTCTGCATTGTTGCCCAAAAAAATGCCTTCTTTGAGTAAGGAGGCTTGATCCCAACATAAATAGTGTTGCATAAGGCTATTGGATGAAAGTCTCCTAGGAATTCCATTTTTTTTTCTTAGGTATTAGTGATAAAGAAGTATTGTTGATTTTAGCTAGAATTGAACCATAATTCCTTGTTGCTTCAATAGCTCTCCATAAATCCTCCCCTATTATATTCCAACATTTTTGAAACAAGGATTCAAGGCCATCTTGCCCTACTAATTTATTTGGGTTCATATTGAATAGGGCTTATTTAATTCTTCTAAAGTAAAGGTCGTGTTGAGAAATTTATTATCTTCTTTTGTTATGATTTTTGGGGTTGAGGCTAGCATTTCCTTTTGAGCTATTAAATTAGAACTTTCATGATTATTGAGGATATCTTTGAAGTAATTTGTAGTGTTTCTAATATTTGTGACAGGTTCTCTACCATCATTCCATCTTTGTTTCTGGTTTTTGAGATTCAATTAATATTTCTATTGTTTAACATGTTGTTATGAAAGAATTTAGTATTGTGATCTCCTTCTGCTAGGAATTTTTTTTGAGATTTTTGTCTATAGAATAGTTCTTCTTTTGCTAGGATGTCCTCTTGTTTTGTCAACATGTCTTTTTCTTTATTGAAACTATTTATATCCATTCCATTTTTTATTACTTCCTCAAGTTTTCATAGGTCTTCTTCTCTTTCTATCTTTTCTTTAAAAATGTTTTAAAAATATTTTTTATTCCATTCTAGTGTTTTTTTTTTTGTATTATTTTTAATTTAGATACAAACCAGAACATTCTTGAGCCCTCTACCTTGGTTTCTTTCCACCAATTTTCAATGTTTTGTATGAATTTCTCATCTAAAAACCACATTTTTTTCACATTTGAATGGATTTCTTCTTGGCTTTTGATGTTCCTGGATCTCTAGTTTGATTGGAAAATGATTTGACCCTGTGATTAAGAGTATTTCCATCTTGAGTGCATAGTTGAAGCTTCTTATCTCTCCCTTTAGAATGAATCTATTTAATCTTTCTACTATCTAGCCAAACTCTTTCCTCTTATTGAACCATGTGAATGTTCCATATGATGGGGGAAAGTCTATGAGATTTCCTTGCTTGAACCATTCTTTGAAGTCTATAATAGTTTGAGAAAATTGTCGAGATCCTCCTTTTTTTCTTGATAGATCTAATATTGCATTAAAGTCTCCTCCCATCCAAATATTTTTTGATTGATTTTTGTCCATGAATGAAATTATTTCCTTCCATAAATCTCATTTTTCTGGGGCTTGTGTTGGCTTGTAGATATCTATTAAGATGAAGTGTATATCATTTTTGTGACTTTTAATCTTCCCTCCAATCCAATTTCTATTGGCTTCTATTTTAGTATAATCCATTTTTCTTGGATCCCAAATGATGCCTAATCCTCTTGAGGCTCCTTTTGATTCCATCCAATCTGATTTCTAGAGTCCTATTATCTATTTGTTCATTTTTTCCCTTTATTCTTTGTTTAACTTCATTACTTGAATTATGACTAGTTTAGACTAAAAAATGGTAATACTGCGCTTTAATAAGCATTTTTTGTTAGGGGCATTTAAGCCCTTGTTGGAAATATTCAAGATTTGATAAGTTACTGAGAGGGGAGGGATGAATTAGTATCTTCAAAACTTTTCTTTAAATTCACCACAAATCCATCTATACTATTGCATACATTAGTATTGAAAGATAAAACATTCATCACACAAAAGAACACAATGTTTTGGTGACCCAAAAAATTTCCAAATAGAAAGTAAAACTAGGGTGGGGATGGTACCCACAAAACTTCACTACTACAACACAAAGTTTCCCTGTTAAGGTTTACATTGACCACTTTTGGTGATCTGCCTTGTTAGGAGCACAAAGGACTACTAGGTCCACCTTGTTAGAGGATTTACAAACATACAATGAAGTATGCACTCAGTTAAGAGATTTATACAAAAACTATTAAGTCTACCTTGCTAAAGGATTTAAAAATTGATGCACATGCTAGGATGAAGCAATGGATCTACTTACAACTAATTGCTGATAAGATCCTTTATACACTGATCACCTTATGTGATAGATATGACTTTTTCTACTCCTATATTGACCTTGCTACATTCCTTAAACTGCTACTAATAATCCTTTGCATGCACTTCTCAAAAAATACTTCATAGTACTTCAATACAATGATATCTTACAATGCATCTTACATATATACCTTTCCAATTTACAAAACTGCAAGGTTAGCCAAAATACAAGTGAACAACAAATTACAAAGTTGGCCCAATAGTAAATAACTCTAGTTTACTGAACTAACACGGTGACCTTCTGATACTCAGCATCCATTGCATTACACGACATCATCATGCACTCAGTAGAAGTGAAATCTTGATCCATACTGATCACTTGATGTAGTTATGAACTCAGTGACCACTAGTGACTCAGTAGATGTAGTGTCACTCAATAGATACTGCATGTTGAGTTTACCTTGCTTCACTCGATAAACACTACTTCTTCCAGCACTCAGTTTACACTAAATTTCCATGACACAAACTTACTACTCGGTAGAAACTATGAAGCTTAGTAGATACTGATGGTCTTCACATTGCCTATATTCACTCGGTAGCCACTATTCTACTTAGTCTAAACTGCTGAACACTTTGATGCTTGGTTAACACTAGAATGCTCAGTGAGAGTAGGAAACTAAGTGCTCAGCTTGATAGCTACACTGATATAGATAAGTGTTGTCACTAATGGCACTAATAACTTAATTCCAACAATATTCCCCTTTGGCATTAGTGAAAAAATACTTATAAGCCAAAACATATGTATACAATCTAACTCATTGAATTTTGGTTTTTCAAAATTGATCTTTGTAAAGTTGCTGCATATACATTCCTACATATATCTCCTTGATGACACATAATGTACATACAAAGATACTTATGTACATAGCTATACACATATACATGCTAACTCTATTGAGTGCTATCTCCCCCTTTCACTTATACTGATATCTCTTCTGATATACAATGTTTCCCCCTTTTTTCTTATACTAATATCTCTCCCCCTTTTTGACAGTAATGCCAAAGGACTACATATATTATTTATATAGTTACACCAAAATGAGATAGAAATTCTTGATGTACCTTAAGAATGAGGGTGAATGAGTTATCACAATTCTCTTGCAAAATTTGGCAGGTGGAGAGGGCAATCTAAACTTCTACTAATAATTTGATCATGTGATCATCCACTGAGAAGTTATGATCCTAGACCAATATTTTGCAATGAGCAATATGCTTCTGCATTATATCCATTATTGGCAAGACCATGTTCTAAATATTAATCAAGTTTTCTCTTATTCTTGCTTCTTCTCTTAGAAGTTCTACCTACACGTCTACTAAATATTTCACCTTGGTGTGATGAGAGGAGCTGGAGGAGGGGTCAGTCCACAAATTTGATGTGCTTGATTGCATATCAACATCAATCTTATTTATCTTCTCCTTTATCTTTAGTAAAATCAGAGACATCACAAAGTTTGGCAAAAAGTGATGTTGCATTATTAAAAGAATTTTCAAAATTACCCAAAAATATGGACAAATCAACTTGTTTGATTGCAATCTACTGAGCAATATGCTCTAGCAACTTGTCATCAAACTTCCTTTCAGCCTTTTCAATTAGTTTCTCTTGTCTAGAAGAGTCCTCATTATATTTCTATACAACCTCTTCTAACTAAATCAAAATTTTTTGAGTGGAATCCATTTCAACACCTATAGCTTCTGTAATTATATTCTTGGCATTCTTAATTATTTTATACTCCTTATCCCTTTCAAACCTTAACTACTTTTGCCTAGCTTTCTTCTCTAAGAGTTGACTTGCTAACTTCATCTCTTCAACAGTAGCAGTGTCAAAGTCAATCTTAGGTATTTCTATCTCTATGTCTAAGTCAATGTCTTCTTCAATTTCCTTTCCAGTGATTAGTAGTTTCAATGGTTGACTTTGTTCTACTTCTATTATTACTGGTTTGACCTTTAGAATAGACACAATAGTGGAGACAGAAGGGCTAGTAGTGAAAAATGGGATAGGACTTAAGGATTGAATACCAATAGGAGTACTAACTGAATCAAAAACTAAAACACTTCCCAAAAATGGTGCCACACTCGGTAGAATACCCATAGAAATATCTAAACTAATTGGAAGTGGATGTAGATAATGTTGATGAAAACAAAACTATAGAGCTAACTGGAATTGATGAAGATAAAATTGTAGAACTCACTGTTGCACTTACTGATGATACAAGAGTAGAAGGAGCTAACTCAGTAGTTGAAGAAGTAATAGTCAGCTTGATAGATGAAGTGTTTGACACTTCCATTGCACATACCTTGAGCTAGGAGGTGGCCAGTGAAGATTGAGAAATTGATATTATTGTTGTGCTCACAATCTCACTAGTAGAAGCTGTCTCCAAAGATGTGATAGTATTTGGTGGAGTGTGAGGAAGAGATGCAATTGCTTTAGCTTCTATTCTAATTGGATTATCTTCATCTTTTTCTTCCTCTTCTACTTCTTCCTCCTTTTCTTCTTCTTCCTTCTCCTCCATTAGAGCATGCAATTCTCCTATTGTAACTGTAATTGAAGGAGTATTGCCATCATCATCATCATTGTCACTGCTATCATCATTTTTAATTTTAATAGTTTCTTCTGATGGCTTGTTGAGATGATATAATCTCTCTAAACATCTGAGGCATGCTTAACCACTGATTCTATATTCTTCATTAATATGAAGCATGTGTTAAGCTTTAGAATCATTCTATCTTCATGTTCTTTTATTGCCTTCTTCACTTCTACATTAGTCAAATTTGGTACCAACTATCTCAGCTATTGTTCAAAGATGTCCTTTATAGTTTGCACCATGCTCTCCCATTTTACTTTGATTTTAGCAAAAATATCTGCATGGATTTGAGGTTGCATTTGTGCAGGGGAGTATTTCCAAATACCCATCTTTTCCATAACTAAGTCTTCGATCTCTTTTTGCTCAGCTGGAGTCCGAGTCTCATATTTGAGAACTTTGAAGTTGTAAATTCCTACTCTAACTCTCAGTTGTTTCACTCTTTCCTCAAATGTAGGTGTAGGGTGGATAAATACTGGTTTGCTTTTACCTTTCCTAGTTCTCCTGGTGAACACTATAGTTGGTTGCTTCTAAGGTTTGGTGATAAACACTTTACCTTTCTTCCTTTCTGGTTCCTCTTTCTTTGATTCTTCCTCTTCTTCTTCATATTCCTCCTCTTCATCCTCAACCTTGCCCTTGATAAGCATTAGAGGACCTTCAGCTATCTTTAATTTAGCAACTCTCTTCTTGCCTTTGCTAAGAGCTTGAGGAATCTTAATACTAAGCTCTATCCTCTTCTTGGCTTCCTCATATGTGCCAAATGCAAGAAGATTAGGATTGGCTGGCTCATTTACTAATACCTCAATGATGTCTCTAACTTCATGAATGTTAATTTCATAAGGAAATGGTTTTATCTATGCCACTCTTGGTATGACTACTTGAATGTACACTCTATCACAATCCACCATGAAACATATATCATCCTTGTAGTCTTCTACAAGCTTGGGTGGGATTCAAAATCTATTATTCATTTTCTCTTTGAACACCTCAAAATGGTTATCCAACACCCTTTGAAAATTTTCACCCATTTCTTCAATAAATTCATTTATTTGATAAAGAATAGGGGTGTCTTTCCTCCACATAATTGTGCCCTTAGATGGAAAGAATTTTTGAACGTAAAAGAATAAGCAAGTAAGAAATGAACCAAACTTGAAGGGATTGTTCTTAGAAGTCTTCACATTGTCAATGTTTTTGTTCAATTGCTTCAGTAACACATCTAACAGATCATATTCAAGGTTCTTCTTTACAACCTTGTATGCTAGGTCAATTGCCTCACGAGGAACACTGTTCAACTAAATCGAGCTGTAGATCTTGTGTGCAATGATGTGGATGCCAAATCTAAGCTCTATGTTAGTGACATTGTTTATTTTCAAACCTCTACCATCCCACTCGGCTAGGGTTTTCTTTTGCAGTTCCTCCTGACCTAGGGTTTTGGTTGTCTTAGCTTTACTTAGCATTGGTAGACCTATAACCTTGTGTATCATCTTCTTTGTAATTAGAATGGGTTGCTCCAACCATAATTGTCCATTGTGGAACCAAATCAATATGTCCCTTATCCATTTTACTTGGAAATTCTATGGCAAGTGAGGGATATGAGTTAATCCTTTTGTTTCCAAATGCTTATGCTTGGGTTTCAAATCTTCATCAACACACATTTCAGCTAGGGCATTATACATTTCTAATGTCCCTAATTCTTGAATAGTACATTTAAAATGAGTTCTTATGTCATTAATTAGGAGTACCTTTGAAAAGATTTGTGATTGAGCATCGTAAGGATCAAGTGATTCAACAATGGCTAGAACGAGCTTGAAGTTTGGTGCTTTCCATTTGATGCCCTTAACTAGCATTTCAGAACCCTTCTTTGTGTTGCTTCCACTGGTAGATGCCATTACTACTTAGTAGATGATAGAATTTGTGAAAGTCTCATTACTAAATTGCTTGAAAACACTATAATGCTCTTTCAAATCACTCTGCTCTTTGAATGCTGTGAATGTGGTAAAAAAATGAAGTTGAAATTGCCCCTTTTGTTGAGAAATTTTCATAAAGGCTTGGCATCATAATGATACAGTGTGTGAGAGACTGTCATCCAGTGACCTAACTCAGCAAGAGTATCAACTTGGCAAAAAAATCAATTTTCCTTTACTCCTGACCTCACTCAATAAGGTCTTCAACCAAATTTCCTTGGTGGAGTCTGATACAACTCGACAAAAGATTACCTTTCTATGATCCTTGTGTATCTAGAATACTAATTAAATCATTTGCATTCTTCAAGTTTGTTGGAACTGCTTATGATTTTCTTGTTGAGTATAGCTCCAATTTGTCTTTAGAAGCTTAGTTTGAGAGGATGGAGTCACCCACTTCTTGAGTGACTTCACTTCCATGATTTGAGCTTGTATCCTCAATAGATTTAGGAATCCATTGCTGCTTCATTTGTTTCCTTATGTTGTCAGCCCTTTCTTTCTTTTCATCTTCAACTTTGCTTATATTCATGCAATTTTTAGCTATATGACCAAGTTTAGTGCATGTGTAACAAATTATAGTAGTATCCTTCTTTCTTAGGTGATGCCTTACACAATTTATGCCAGTGTTTCTAATTCTTTGCTTTTTGTTTCATTCTAAAGATTATTTTTTGAATTGTTTTTCTTTGGACCTTCCTCAAGTGTATCTAAAATCCCAAATTCTTCCTAGTTGGATTAATAGTTCTTAATTTCTTCTTCACAATTTCTTCCTAGAGTGCTATTTTGTTTCACCTCTGGATCAATTAGAAAGGCTTCAACTTCTAGTGGGATTTAAAAATTGTTGGTAGTTTCTAAATCTATTCTCTTCATAGGACATAGACTCTTGTATGCTATTTCAAATTGGTCTTCCCCACTTTCTAGAGTCTACTAGAATTTATGTATGTTTTCTTCCTTGTCTTTTTTCAGCATTGTGATATATTTCCATTGCTCAAAAATTATTGGCAAAAATTCTTCTCTTTCTTTATCCTTTTCCTTTTCTACTACTTCCAGTGTCAATGTCCCAATGGTTGGTAATTTTTGAACTTGTTCTATTGATGAATTTCCTGTAATGTTTTGTTCTAATTTATTTGTGGATTTGTTGCCTTCTTTCTATACATACTTGCTTGAAAAGTTCCTTTCTTGTCGATCCTCATCTTTGCTGATTGAAGGGTTTACATAGCTTTCTAAGATGGTCTCTTTAGAAGCTTCATTTTGGTTTTTTGTTTTCTTGTTTGGTTTCTTGCTATATCTTCTTTTTCTTGCTAACCTCTTTTCTTTTGTCTTAATTGATTCTTTATTTTCCTTGACTAGTTTCCTTCTTGCATTATTATTCCTTCCTTTCTCTTCTTGATGTTATGAATGGACCTTGTCTAAAAGAAGGAGTTGATATTTTAAGTCACTTTCTTTAAGGAGTTTTTCATGGATAATTTTTTTGAGGTCTCTTATGCTATCTTTAATCTCCCCCCATTGTGTTTTTTCTTTGATACAATATTTGCAATTCCAAATTTTATCTAGGTTGAGTTCTATTTTTTGAATCTTAATTAGTTCTTGTTCCTCCATGTCTTCTGATTTGTGCTCACTTGTTTTTTAATTTGGTATTGTAGTTCCTAACTCTTCCTTGTTATGTCTAAGATTTGTCTCCAATAATGTTTCCTTGCTTTCTTCCAAGGTTTCCCCTTCCATTTCTAGGAATATTGGTTTTTCCTGATCAATATTTTCCCCTCCAATGATTTTTGAATAAATTCTTTGTGCTCTGTGCATAATGACCTCTTTAGGAGTAATTATTGCCCTCTTCCAAACTTTAAGTCTTGGAAATACTAGATCTAAAGAAAAGGTTCTACTTCTGAAAAAAATAGATTTCAACTTTATTTTCTATAATGTATTATATAGTTATTGTTCCTTTTATATGTTTTTCATAAAAGTTATCACTAGTACATTTGGGCTCATTTATTGGTCAAAATTTTGACCAATTTATTAGTTGGTTGAAATTTTGACCAATATGTTGATCAAAAACTTTCAAAATTGTTGGCACAATTTTTTCCAAGCATTGCTCAAAATTTTGAACAATGCTGGTAGAAAACTACATAGCATTGGTCAAAATTTTGACCAATGCTTGGTGGAGAACTACCAAGTATTTGTCAAAATTTCAACCAATGCTTGGTAGAAAACTACCAAGCATTGGTCAAAATTTTGACCAATGCTTGGTCAATTTTTTTGAGGCATTCTATAAAACAATTCACATGTCTTGCCTATGATTTGACATTTTGGAAGGCATGTGAACTATTTTATGGAATGCCTCAAAAAAAATTCATAAACTATATATATAATCCACTCTGATTATAGTCATAAATTATATTGAGAAAATCAAAATAAATAGAATAAATGCATCATGTGAATTATGAATAGCAAAGGAAATGAATTTTTTAAGATATTGTCAAACTTAATAGCCTAAGTAAGGATTCACAAAAAAATCCTTAGTTGACTTAGGAACACTGTACTAGCTATATGTTTGAATTGTGGTTGTTAACTGCTATTTAACAAGAAAGGGCTTATGTTAAAATAGTGCACAATGAAACATAACCAAACATGATTTACAAATATACTACTCACATTTTTCATTGTTACAATGCTCGCACTCCTTATCATCACCAGCCTTATTGATCTTGTGTGAAATGATGAATGAGGAAAAATGCAATGTAAATCTGAACCCATACCCCAAACTGGTCATACAGAGCTTAAACCTAAAACAAGGCAATACAAAGATCAAGCTTTTCATTTCTCTTTAAAGGTGTAGATATCAAAATCCTAGTAATGGCAACACTAGAGCTAAGGATGGAGAATGCAGCTATAACATCATGAAAAGTAAGGGCATTCCATCTAGTGGTCTGGAATACACAAGAATATAGTAAATTTATGTGGAAAAAAAATCAATGTACTTCAATACAATAGATGAACCACTTTCTTTTGATAGATAAAGGCACCTTGGAAAATTTTCTTTAGAAGGCAAAAGGAGCTGTGAAAATAAAGTATGACTCATCCCACAAAGTGAAGAACTCATTACATCAGTGAGAAAAGTCTCTTCATGAGGTAACCTGCAAAATATGATTAAGGTGTTAGACTCACTTTGATGGTGTCCAAACAAATCTTCCATCTAGAGAAACCATTGAATGAAAAATTAAAATGAGGTAGTCCCTTCTTATAAAGAAACTAACTCAATAGAAGAAGAGGTATATATGCCGTAGTCTTATACATAATAGAACAATAGACATCTATTTTGTTTTGACATTTCAAAATAATTGAGAAAATAATGATACAAGAACATGAATCTCAACAGATCTCAATAAGCTACTAGTGCCATGCCTAACTAATACCACATAACATCATGCAATTAAAAGCTAATATGCACTTCAAATCTAATCTAGATGACATAAGCTACAACAAAAAAATTATCACATTAAAAAACTTCTGATATATGTAAGTTAGTTGTTTATTAAATGCTTTATTTGTAAATAAAACCTGCCATTTGGATTGTGTTTTAAGCTCTATAACAAACCACATTGTAGATTATTAGCCCAATATTCTTTTCAAATCATCACATTTCTAGGACAAGCACATATATTATTGCTTTGAACAATAGCTATTATTGCTTTGAACACACAACAATCTAAAGACAAGTTGTTCATTTATTGTTGTGCTTTTTTTAGATCTAAAAATAGGTAAGCCATAAAATCTATGTAATGAAATTCAATCATTGGGCAAGACATTAAGAAGAAATGACACAAAAACATACCCACATACATTTATGTTTTCAAATAAAGTTTATAGCCCTAATCCCATTAACAGTTAAGATAATGATCAATTACTATCTCAAGGTCCTTGCCTGTGGATATAAATCACAGGTACCTAATTCCTTGACAACTAAGGCCAATCTCTCCCCATCTATCACCTGTGAACAACAAAATTCAACAAAAATATGAATTTGTGGAAAATAAGTTTCTAAATAAATTTTGTGAATGCAACAGTAAACCTCAAGGACTATGTAAAAGAGATCTAACCTCAATGTCTACCCCAATTGCCTTAATATTTATAGTCTGTATCTCATTGTGCTTTGCCCAAATAATCTTCCCACCACTGTCCATACTAGCAACTGGCTCCTCCTGACCAATTTTGATCATGATTGTTCCTTCATCATAACCAATAGCAACCCTATGAAAAGAAAGATTAATCAACTTAAAGAATAAGAAATGAAAATTATGATAGATAGTTAAAAATAAATAAATAAAATTTTGTTTTATTTTAAAAAGGTAAAAAGGAAAATTTATATTTTATAAAATAATTAAATAAAAAATTGAAATTTTTTTTATCTAGGCTGTAATAAGAATTGATTTAAAGGAAAAAATAACAATTTCACTTTTTGCTCAACAAACTAGCTAGATAGACCTTGTGGTTCAACTATTACTATTAATCCAAGTTTGTAAATATGTGAAAATACACAACCATAAAACATTAAGAGATGAAATTAAAAAAATGTTTGCTAATATTAGTTTGATTGATGGGTCTTGTAATTGGTCATATGGAATGTTTTATCTTTAGCTTGTTGAACAAATATAGAGTGTAGATATTTAGATAGTGATATGAAGGTAAATAGAAGAAGTGTTAACAAAGTAATACATCCTTACTGGTTTGACCCTTTTGCATAGCCAATGGACCATACACATTCTAGCCCATAATTCAACGTATTTTCTAGCCTGCAAAGGAATACTTCAATAGTTAATCATAGTTGTCAACACATAACAACTTCAACCATCACATCTAAATATTGATAAATGTTCGTCAAGTACAATAATGATAATCCTTGCAAAAGTTAATTAGCGTATTCTTTTCTTTCATAAACAAAAATACAAGTCCCATGACAATATGTCCCTTATGTAGCCCATATACAGGAGACCATAAAACTAGACCATATACAAGAGACCATATATTTCTGATTTTATCCAATATTGTTAGCAATGGACTAAAAATAACAAGTATGCATCATTGGATGTGCTAAAAATTCCAAATGCAAGTGGCACTATCATCCAGAAACAGATTGTGTGTTTACAAAATCTAGTGAAAAAAAAATTCAATAAAGTTGCTGTATGTTGTTGAATGCCAAATGCATATAGTACCATCTTTAGAACTAGTGATAAATATAGAAAGTTCAAGATGAAAGCAAACTATTGATACATTATGGGTATGTCCACCAAGAGTCTCGATACAAATTTTTGTCTTGTAATCCAACGCCTGATACAAGTACACCAAAGAAAATGAGCAGTGGACTATTATTCAAAAATATCCATAGAAAAAGTAACAAATGTCAACCAGGAAGGAATTTGTAAAGAGCACCTTGGCTGTATGATCATCTGAACCTAAAATTAGATATGGTCTATCACCTCCTATAAAGTAATAAACACAATTTACACCCTTTGTATGGGCATCAAGGGTAAAATTTGGTTCTAGTGAACCAAGACTCTAGATCTAGATGATAAATTTGAGTTAAAAAAATTAGTTCAAATAAACATGACATCTAGTAAATAATTTCAATTTTGGCATATAAGAGGTACAAAGAAACTTGTCAAATCAAGCCCAATTTCTAATTTTTTAAATTGGTAAGAGAACATTGATTCCCACCTTTATAGTGTGATCCAATGAGGCACTCACAAATGTATTTGTGTCCTTGGGATTAAAGACAACTTGCATCACATAATGTGAATGACCTTCATATATTTGTGTGCATTGCCAACCTTTATTCCAGTCCCAAAGCTTGATTAGCATGTCATCTGATGATGATAGAACATAGGGTAGGGTTGGATGAATTGTCACACACCTAATATAATCAGTGTGTACTTCAAATACTTTTACCTTGTCGATGGTGTTATAATTGTAGACACGAATCATCATGTCATCTAAACTAGCCACAACCAATTGCTTCCGGGCTATAAACTTGGCTGAACATACTGCACATAAAATAAACTCCCATATAAGAAATATGTCATTTTACTTATTCACTCCTCCATATCAATAAAACAAAGATAACATGCATATGCATATCCCTTCCATACTTGGAAGGTCTATGACTTCAAAGGACTTTGCCAAAGTTTATGCAAAACTAGATAAAGCTAAATCAGTGTAATTGTAACAGGGCACATATTTTCAAGGTAGTGAGAGAAGGTATTCGTCAAAAAAGTTAGAAGCTTTGGGTTACTATGACACAAAATAAATAAGAATATTAAGTCATGAAAAAAGAAATTTGGATAGTTAATTGAATTTTGTGAATTGAATACTAGTTTGTCTAAATCTATCTTGTATGCAATGGCCAAAAGAACTGGAACTTGGACAAAAAAAAAAAAAAAGCCCATCAAAGTCATCTGCAATAGATACAAGTTCAAAAATATGATTCCCATATATGATCAATAAGAAATTCAAATTTTAATGCAAGCAATAATTAAGATTGGCTTATCAATGTTTTAATTGGCCCCTTAAATGCCTATGCCGTTGAATAACTATATTGAGATAGAAATGCCAAAAATTTAGATCTACAGGACTATATGTAATTCAATCTTTATGCTAATCTTTTTATTCACATTCTTTGGCATGGAAATTTGAACTTATTGTACTAGTATAATGAATTATATTATTGTAGAAAGTCTACAAATCTCTATTTAAGTTTTTTCATACGTTCTGGATGGCTCGTAATTTGTTTATTATTCCATTCATACTTGCTCTATCAGAGTAAGTTTTTTGTGAGTTACTAAAGCATCTCTTAATAGTAATTGAATGGTTATGAGACCTACAAATCCCTAGAAATAGGAAATAAGAAATAAAATTCTAGAAACATAACAAGTCTCATTTCTGGGTTTTCCCAAGTCAACCATTACACTTTATTTACTTTTGCTTCATAAACTATAAATAATTTGAATTAAACTACAATCAGTGAAATATGCCCCTTGCATGGATGTTCTACAACTTTGAATTGAGTCCTCAACAAAGAAGAAGTCAAATTAAAGAGTTGAAAGCATTTTTTGAGCTTTTAGGTTTTGTCAACAAGATACCTAGCTGACTATGCTCCCTTTTCTACAAAATAAAAATAAAAATTGAACATGACCAACTCATCTATTAAAAAATAGGAGCTGATGATCATTTAGGATAAACCAAATCATTTAAATAATTGCATTATTAATATAGCCACCCAAGATCCAACCCTCATCTAGGCTAGCAAGTTGGAAGAAAAAAATACCTAGTGAAAAATGAGAGCTAATATTGCCATATCCAAACACTCCCTATTATGCTCATATCAGTATAAATTATGTCTCTATTTACTCTGAAGGATGGGGGAAGAAATTAATTGAATTCTTCCTTTCTTAAAGATGAGGATTATGTAGATATTATCAAGATGGCCACTTTCATGACTAACGTCTACAATAAAATGTCTGCTCAATTTGTGGTGTGAAAGAAGATGTTTTAATTTGTGCATGATAGGAACAAAGTAGAGGATGGATTTCAAGGGAAGTTATACAAATTAGAGGGACTTTTTTAAGATGATAGACTTGATACTATGATAAAGAACTAGCTTTGAAAGAGTAGATGGGAGCTCAGAAAGGTTCCAAACTTTAAACATAAAGGGCAAAGAATGATAGTTGGGATGAATTGGTTAAAAAAGAGAGATAGAGGAACCAACTATTTTTTCAATCTGATCATACATAAGTAGAAATGGGAGAAGATTGAGGAAATTAAGATTAGTGGTGGAGTGTCTTATGATCCTAATGAGATTTGTAAGGCTTTCCTTGATTTCTATAGTCATTTTTTTTAACTTTTCAACATGACAAAGACAATTATGATGTTTGGCTTTGTGTCTAAATATGATTCCTTAGAAGATTTAAAAATGGATGCAAAAATGTTATCTAGAGATTTTGTTTTTGAAATTTAGGAGACTATATTAATTGTAAAAATATTACTTGTTCATCTCTTCCTTTGCTGTAAGTGAAAGAGATCGAAGGGCTTCCTTCCACTGGTTAAGCTTATCCAAGTATCTACCCTTCTATTTATATTTAATGAAAGCTTCAACATATATTCCTATTTCTATGTAGCAAAGATCAGAACATTTGACTTGGTGGAACATGGGGATAATTTTGGCCTCACTTTCTTGCATGAGAAGCAGCTCATCCAAACACCAAGGTGAGTTTGCATATCCTTTGGAAATGATGGCTATGTGGAATAAAGCAGAGTGAATGGTTGTTTGAGTAGTGGAAGGAAATGAATCTCCAAGTTGCTTCTCTTTGGAATCAAGAAATGTCTAAATTCCCAGTTGCTCAAGGGAATTTAAATAGGAAATAAATTTAATTTATAGAAAACCCCACCACCAATCAAAAAAATGACAATAAAAGGAGAGTGTGGACCAAAAAAAGGTGCTCCAAATGGCATTCCCAAGGCCATGAGTGGTGTGTCCCCACAAAATATGTGGATATCAATCCAAAAAATGGGGGTGGCATGATGCAACAAGCCCATAAAATTTGTGCATTGACAAAGACATAGTTAGCCCCAAAATAATGCCTTTGTTAATGAGCATGGCATAGTCATTACTATAAACAAGACAATCATCACCAATCTCCAATAAGAACATATTATTATTGATATGGCTCTCCAATCCCAAGGCTTTTCCTGAATCTCGGTCCAAGAAAGGAACAAAGATGATGGTCTCTAAGGACATGTGCGCATGGGAGTGCAAAAAAAACACTCTAGATCATAAGGAATACTAACCTCAAAAAACCTCCAATTAATACTGAGAGCGCATAAAAAAGCTTGCATGTATGAGAGATAACATAAGGCATAGAGTCCAAAGTATAAAATCTATGTGGACAGGACTTAGATGGTTCCAGATCACTCCACCAAATTAGGGCATATGAGTGGGCCATGAGCAACGTAGTAGGAGAACCAAGGCCCATGTGTGAGTTTAAACAAAATTGGAATGGAGCTTGCAGGTCTAAAAATTGTGCAAAATGCACATGGGGAGTCCATATGGGACTTGGCATGGGTGACTGCCATAGATTCAAGGCCACCTCATCAAAGAAAAAACCAAAACTACTAAAAATACCGCTCCCAACTTGAGAATACAGCTAAACCATTGATGTAAAAGCTAGGAGAAAGTTATAATTTTAGCACATTACAAATAATAGAATATCACACATGTTTTTTAAGATGGAGTTTTTTGTGTTAAGCAATCTCAATGAATGTGAATCTGTAGTTGATGTCATTATTTCATAAAGAACAAGGACTTAAGAAAGACATCACTGTACACATTGAAGTAAAAAGATTAATAGTGGAACACAAATGGGAAGAAAGTGATAAATCATTTCATAGTTTTTTTATCATACCATCTAATGTTTTTTGCCCAATAGTGGGTGCACCCATTCATTTGCAAATTGGAGAAGTTAGAGATTTCACTATTGTCTTGATAAGGATTAAAAAAAGAGTTTTTGCCATCTCCAAATGGGATATCAATGGCAATGAAAGGAGACTAACCTTCTAAGCCTCAATGATGGAAGATTGAAAGAATGTTGAGGCATGAATCAAAAATGTTTCATTGAAGAATGAAGAGCACAACTCAGAGTTGAATGCGATTGACTCATTTTTCCATCTTCAAATATTTTCCCCTTTTAAGCAGCCCATTGAATCTACTAGTTGCTCCTTCAAGTGTAGGGGTGATTCAAAAATATTTTAATTGAATCTTAAACCCTAGAGGCATTTGCACACACGGGACCATCAATCAAATTCATAGACAACCATAAATTAGGGTAAAATAATAGGCCATAAATCAACAAAATTCATCAAAATCGTGTGCACAAAGAAGATAAAGAAAATAGTAAGAAAATTCACGTACCAAATATTGCTTGCAATGGCTAAATAATAATGAATTAGGGTAAATTGACCTTTTTACATTTTAACATGATGAAGCCCATGTTGGTCAAAATTTTGACCAACACAACATGGTTTTTAATAAATAAAAAAATTCTTTGCAAAATTTGACCAATCTAAAACAATTAATAGATGGTTGAAAATTTTGGTCTAAAAATGAGGTCAAATGTACTAGTGAAACTTGATACTAGAATAAGAATCCACCCACCAAACCACATAGGATAATAAAAATCCCAAATACAAAATAAACAGGACCAAGGTAGTAAAATTCCCCAAATCTCCATGAGCCTTAAATGTAAAGACATGGAATCACAAGAGTCACAATAAAATAAGAAGCACACAACAATCCAAAACCCAAATAACTATGCAAATCCTAAACTCTAACAAAAGTATAAAACTGTCAAAACCTCTTAACACCATAACTTGCAAATGAAATTCATTGCAGGCCACAAATTGCCATAAATCTTCTAATTTTGAAAGCAACGATGGTACAAATGCTAACATCTTGAAAATTCATTGAACTTTATACTGAAAAATAGGAAACATGTCCTTAAGGCCTTATAAACATGTAGGTACACATATGGACCCAGATTTTAAATTTTTAGTTTTAGGGCTTGAGCCTCTTCAAACTACTTCAAACTTGGTTCAAAGTAGTTCCACAGTTCAGAGTTTAGAATTCAGGTTCGAAATGGTTCGAAATGGTTCGATGGTTCAAATGGGTTCAAAATGCAGATTGGTTAGTTCAAGAAAGTTCAAAATTCTATCTCAATTCATAATTCAGGTTTATATTTTTTCAATCCAATGATTTAATTCAGTAGTGCAAAGCATGATGGCATGCAAGCTTCATATATAAGAATGTGGACATTGAGTCAGGAAACATAGAGAAAAGGCATCAGACATCTGAAGGACCCAAAATCGAACACACACCAAATGTTTTCATTTGTCATAACCTGTGCATATCAGACATAGAGTATGTTTGATAAAAGGTTCACATACATAGGTAGAAGAGTGATGTGATGAGCATGGGTATTCCATTTCACTTGTCTCGTTCCTCAATTGGCTTTTCTAACAGTCATATAGACCCTAAAATAGTGACCTTTAAATTTTGACTCAGACATTATTTTCAAAATCGCTTTGGTGAGAATGTGAAGAACTAGGATTCTGATAACATATCTAGAATTCAGCAAGATCCAACAATGGGATAATTAGTTATGCCTCCCTTACGAAGACCTATTTTTCTGATAGAGTTATTTTAAATCCGCCCAGCATCAATATGTCAAATCCGTCCAAGTCTCATTTAATATGTCAAATTATTCTTATAAAACATTTACATCAATATTTTATAAGGTTATCAAAATATAAATGAGAGAACAAAAGAAGGAAGAGGGGAAGCCATAAGGTTTTTCAAGATTCAGTTAGGGAAAGTGAAAAGGTTTTTCATGGAAAATGAGAAGATAATATAGAGGCCAAAAGAAAACAAAGAAAAGGGTTCCACTTTCTTTTCAAGGCTGAAGACTTTGGGTTGTAGAACAGAGGAGTTTTATTTTGTATTTGTTGGGAGAGAAAGAGTAGAGTTTTGTTTAATTTTCCAAACTGTGTGTTGGAAAATAGGGGACATTTTGATTTTGAATGTATGTAGGGGGAGGGAATTCAGGTTTCCTTTTTAGTTAGTGATTTAGATGCATAATGTAATGAGATCTTTGTTGTTTCTACATTTTTAGAGGAGGGAGACTCAGGAGATAGTTGCATACCAGAACTTTGAATTTGGACAATTTTCTTTCCACTAATTGTTATCTTTGTATGACTTTCAGTTTTCTCTAAATGCATTTATGTCATGGCTTTCTGAATATATCTGATTTCAAAGTGTCTTTAAAGCTTTGATTCTTTTCTTTCTTAGGCTTTATTCTCTTTTTAATGGTGCATGCAAATGGACTTTGTGTCATTTGTTACTTATTTTCTTGTAGTAATTTAGCTTTCCGCATCTACTATGTGTTTATAGATAGATGCTTGTAATCCTTTTGTGCTTTCTAGTTAAAATGATCCATAATTAATTCATTTTATATCTTATACAAGTAGGTGTAACCAATAAAATTTAGAAGAAGGTTATCAATCCAATGCTAACTTGTCCAACTATTGGTGCTGATTAGTCCTTTCACTTGGGCATTCAGGGTTAGATTTGCATGTATTTTCTTGGAGGACAATATGTTCACTAACAAAAGCCTCAAAATAAAATCAGCAATGCACAATATTCAAAAACAATTGCAAACCCTAATCTCAAGTAAAAGCATCAGATTTTTACAGTTCAATTATGAAAATGCCAAAAAAAATATAATTTACATTGTTCATAACAGGAATATACAATGCCATCGGAGTTGTAACTGTGCTAGTTTCATATGATGACACTAAAATAAAAAATTATAGTTACACCACTCATTACAAAAAATCATGACAAAAAACCCAAACAAAAATTAGATAATCTCATTATACCCTACCCCAAAAATGAACTTTGCAAGTTTTTAAAAAAACTGTATCCATTGCACGAAATGTACACCAAGTTTTTCATGATTCAAATAGAAAAAAATATACCCATTGTACTTGATCCAAACTGATTTAAATATAACCAATCCTATTTATAGCCTACATGATAGCATGGCACTCATCCAAACCTATAAAGAAAAAAACCCTATTCCAAAAACAATCACCATAAACCCTACCACAAAACCAACCTCCCAAAACCCCTAACTTAAACCAAAACATTTTTGAGAGCCCTAAAACAAAAAAAATAAAACCCTAACTTGGACTAAAAGCACCAAAATTTATAAATAATTATTGGAAAAATAAAAAAATAAAAAGCCCACTCTTTAACTTATCCAATACAAAACGTTACACACAAAATCAACTCGACACAAATCATAAGTACAAAACAACATAGTCAATTGAAAGCACAAAATTTCAAAGCTAAAAAGAAAGAAACCTACCTATGAATGAACTTCATCTACCTTATCCTCCTTAGGCACAACCTCTATCTCCAACTCGGACTCCAGAAATGGTTTGGTGGGCTACACTTTAGAAAGATTACACTCCTTCTCCTCATCAGGATACTTGATAACTATAATAAGATAGATGTAGTGGTGAACACAGTAGTCACTAACACTACCAAGCTTGCCCTTTGAGTTCCTCTTGGAAGCCCCAAATCCTTAACTCCCCATTATAACTGCACTAAGGCCAAGCCTCCCGACCTCCAAATAGAGATGCTCCTTCATGTCATGATCCTTGATGATCTGGATCTTAAAAATAATATGGGCATCCACAAGGGGCTATGCTAGATTAGTGGCCTTAGTAGATGTGAAATTGTTGAAGTCATCTTAGAGCTTCTATTGTGACTCCTCATCTATATTGTTGTCCTTAATAGAGAGATAAATGGAACCCCAATGGACACCATAAAGGACACTTGTGGGGCACACATGAACTAGAATCACATTGTCCCCAGGCTATAGATAATAGGAGGAGGGAGTCTATGTGTTGATATGGTGCCCCAGTTGACACCAATGTCTACTGCCTTCACACTGCACACATGATGTTCAAAGCCCCCTTATTTTTCACATTCAACAAGTGCGTGTTTCTCTTCACATGAAATATAACTTTTCTTATTTTAACATAATGAAACCTGTGTTGGTCAAAATCTTGACCAACATAATCATGGATTTAAAAAGAAGAAGATGTTTTTCCTTGCATATTCTAACCAATTTGACCCCATTTCAATAGATGGTCAAAAATTTTGATCTAAAATTGGAGTCAAATGTACTAGTGTATATTTTAATTTGTATAGTGATCTGTTGGTTATTATTTTTATTTGGCAAGAGGTTTATTGGATTTTCTTTAAACTGATTAGGAATTTGATTCCATTTGAAGATTTATAGTTTTCTTCTAGGCCTAAAAATTCTTCTATTGAAAAGCCTATTTTTGTAGAGTAAAGAAATTTATTAATTCTACTAGGATCTCTTTGAATTCTACCTAGGTCAAAAGGTGTGTATCTTTTAAAGTTTCCCCACTAAAATTAGGTCTCCACTTAAAAATGTTTATGCTATATCCTTTGTAAAAACATAATGATCCTGACAATAAACTATCCATGATCTCTATACTTTTATAGTATAAATAAATCAGATGGGAAGAAAGAGAAATTATACTTACCTATTCTCTACAAAAGTTGATTATCCATTCTGCAACGCCAAATTTTTCATAGCTAGGGCCATTCTAAACAAAGAATCCCAACCTTTCACATTCTTCCCATCTTTTTTTTTAATGTTCATTGCTGATGATGATCATAGGTAGGGGATTCAAATGGTATGTTGCATTTTTAGCTTTTTGGGGAAGGGGATGCACTAGATAAATGGACCTATTTTCATTGCCAAATCTATGACTTGAACCTAAGGGGATACTATTTTCTTTTGAGATTTAGAGGATTTTTTTTATTTGTAGGGTGAATTCTTTGGAAGTGATATTGTTAATCTATGGGGATGGGAAAATTTTGAATGAATTATTTTTTCTGACTTTATTTTGTTCTAGTTTTTTGAAGTCTTGAACCTTTGGACCTTATTGCCCCACTTTTCATCATATACCAACTTTGAAAATTGGAAAATAACTTGTATTGTGCTTAGTTTGGTTGAATTAGTTGGTCCTTTTCTTCCTCAAGTGATAAGTATCTCCATCAGGTTTTCATCTTTTCCCTTCTCTTGCATTGCATGGCCAGGTGGGTTTTACTTATCATTGTGAGTCTTTGGGGTAGTTTAGGAACTTGCTCAATGGAGATTCTTAAATTATGTTACTTTAGATGAACTTACTTGTAGCTTATTTTGTTTCGAACATATAGAAAGTTGAACTGGCAGAAAATCTAGTTTCGTCTTCTCCTTGGCGGGTTTTTGCACCCCGAAGGTGAAACTCCACCAAGATTCACAAATGTGATTTGCGAGCTTAAATGAAGAGAAGAAAATTGCATTATGGATAGATCATTCAGGTATTTCCATGTTTTCATTGCGGGAATCCTTCAAAACTCACTAAGATGATAAAAAAAGGCATCAGTGGAAAACTCAAAAATAACTTCTCCTGGGTGGGCTTCGAACCAAGAAGTTAGTTTTTCGAAAGAGCATTTGTGAAAGAATAAAGTAAGCTAGTGGGTCCCATCTTTTACTTGCAAAGCCAGTTTTATATTTTTTGAAGGCTTAAAGTAAAGTGGTTAGGGCAGAGAAGGTAAAATGAGGGCAAAAGCAAAAAAGTGGAAATCATCTTCTCCTCTGCGGGGTTTCTACCCTTGAAGGCAATTTTTCACATCCAATGGAAAATCACTCTTGCAAGCATGGTTATTTGAAAAATCAATTATAGGAGGCTAAACAAAAGATAAGGGAAGCATGTTGATCACATTGAGAAAGGTATTCTATGCAAAATCTGGCTGAGCAGATTTTTACTCACGAAGTACTCCATTCTTAATTCTCTGCAGCTTGGTGAAAAATGGGAAAGTAAAACTGTAATAAAGGAAAGTAATTGTTGGGCCAACAAAAATAGTGAAAAGACAAGAAAGAATCCATTGTAACCTCCACATTTACTAATCTAATAGATTCATCATTTAATTGATTCGTGTGGCACAAATCTTAAAGATTAATGGGTGGATTGGGGTTTCTATATAGAGATGAACATAATGGATTTTCAAACTACTGCTTACTAATTTGAACTATTATGTTGTTGAGTTGACTATTGATTCTAAAATTTCCACAGTTATAGAGTTCTAGTCTCTATCCTATTTTGAGTTTTAAGATTTCCAATTTATCTCTACCTCAGTCAAGATGGCAACAAGATTTGCTAGATTTGATGGATTGGGTGGAATCAAGTCTACATGGCAGAATGTCACAGACACTTCACTCTGTTTCTTTGACATGAAAGATTTCCAAAGAAGGTTGAGGATAGAACCAATCCATCCCATAATGAAGAAACTCTGAGGAAGTGGACTGGTAGAAGTAGTAGGATTTCCTGTAGCAGTACAAGCCTCGAAGCTAATTATTGAATGTATCAATCAGTATAACCCAGATATGAAGCAAATCTTACAACCTGGTCAAACGGTGTTAATCTCAATTGATAGGAAAGTAGTAGTCAATTGTCTATGAATTCTAGAAAGAGAGGAGTTCTTTGAATTAAAAATTGGAGGAGCTATGTCTGAATTCTATCTAAAGAAGATGGTGTAGAAAAAAGAGATCACGAGTTCTTGGTTCCAAAAGCTAGGGGGAGCTAAAAGTAAAATTCCTAAAACCCTTTTTGGCACTGATATCAAGCCCAAGATCATGGACATTCTAGTTCTTTTGCATTGATTGAAAGGTGAGGTCAAAGCCCTTAATTTTGTAGAACAATACTTCTTTTTGGTGCAAATTATTTGCTCGGTTACACAATATGTTGACTAGGTGTATGAGGTAAGTGAGCATCTTTTTAGGGTTCTTAGTGCAGCCAAGTTCTATAATTCATTTTATATGTCTTATTTCTTAATATATATGTTAGCTTCCCTACAATGATGGCTAGGCCTTCCCAAAATAGAGAATTTTCTAGATGATGTAAAGAGTTATGGGTTTTACCCATGCTTGCAATTACAGAATAGTTATGGAGAGTATATCAGAGTTAATGATGCATTTACAATGAGGTTTTGCAGGGAAGTCCAAGGGTTTTTGGAGAGGAGATTCAGCCCAGAAGTAATGGTGGCCATCAATCAGTTTGGTAGTTATTTCATCCAATTCTCATTCTTTTCATATTTGTGTCTTGCAACTTTTGATGGATTTCCCTTGAAGTTACGCAGATATCCAAATGACATGATCGTGCTCATTGAGATCGTGAGACAAGAAATCTAGGTGAATGTACTCAGCACCAATTTGAAGAAAAAGGGGTATGAATTTCCCATAAAAGTTGGGGCCTATAGTTGTGAGTCTGGTCAAGGCATTCAAGAACAAGTACAAATTAGAAGAATATGAAGTTGTGAGCCCCATGTTTGACCCAAATGGGTATGCTAGAGATGTACTTCAAATTGGGAGCATGATCAAGCATGTTACTACTATAGAAGATTATTGGGAAAATTATAGAGATTAGTTGGAGAGCCATGATCGTGCATTTGCCAGACTCATGGTGGAACAGATAAAGGCATATGGTATTGATCTCAAAGTAGAAGGACTAGAAGATGATGGGAAAAATATGTATAGTAATACATATTTGACCAAATTAAGGAATACTCCTATCAGTTCTAAGCCTAATGTGGATATAGAAGAAGATTTTGATATTATGATGGCTCGAATTATCAAAAGAACTAGAAAATGGGTTTAGTGAATAGCTAAAAAAGGCAGGAATAAGGGTAAGACTACTCAAGCTTCTCTAGTTGCTGCTACTCCTACTTCTTCTCAAAGTGCAAGAACTAGTGTAACAACCAAAATTATTCAAGGTCCAGCTCTACCTATGGGAGGAGGTGATCAACCACCATATAAGAACATCCAAATAGCTTTGACTTGTCAAGGTGGCCCTCTGCTAATTATTGGAACCCAAGCTAGTACCAAAGAAAAGAAAATAGAGGAGCCAAAGAATGGCACCCCTACTCCAACTCTACTTCCTCTAGCTCCATCTTCTCATATTACTCTAGTCCCTTCTCCTCATATTTTTCCAATTTCATCCCCTCATCATAGCCCTATTCCATCCGCAAGTGCTTCTCTTTTGAAGCTAGCTGGTTCTCCCATTTAGATAGTGGAAGTTGGAGATGAAAACAGTAGTACTAGTGAGTCTACTGAATATGATGAAGCTGTGAAGGAAACTCAAGAGAAAGAGAAAGCCCCGAGTTCATCTAGGCTTCTTTTTCAAGATCCTAAGAATCCTTTCTCTACCACTACAGTAGCAATGACTCTAGTAAAGAAGAAGATGTTAAGCATAGAGTCACTTGGGACATCTTCTAAGGTGATTAGTATAGAGTCCTAGTTAAAAGACACCTTAGAAAGGAAGAGGAAAAGAAAAGGTGAGAGTGTACTTGCTAAGGACATTGTGTCTCAAGCAATTTGCTTTGGGACTGCGATGGTGAAAGCTAAGAAATAGAAGACCCTATCTATACTTGGACAAGATCTAGAAATAGGGCACTTAACCATGGAGATAGTGAAATGAAATAAAGTGGGAAGAATTGAAGATATGTCACCTAATGACTTCACTTTACACTCAATTGATCTTGGAGAAGCTAGACATGATACAAAAGTGGGCTTGTGGAGATCAACTAATGAGGTGATAGAAGGATAGTTGGAGAGACTCAAATTATCAAAAATCAAGATGAAGTCTAAGATAGAAGAACTAAAAAGATTTATCAGGCAACTGGTGGTTCCATTGGCAACTATCACAAGTGTGCCTGCTACTAAGAATCCTACCACCACAGAAGTGAAAGCTTTCATCTCTCAGCTCTAGAAAGATAGGCATTTTGGTCAGATTGGGAAGGAGTGGATTGAAAAACTCAGTTTAGATGGAGTTACTCTTATAAATAAAATTGGAAATGTTATTCTTCAATTGGAAACTGAGAAGGATAACATCATATCTAATTTTCATACTTTGGCTGTGGAGAAGGCAAGATGTGATGAATGCATTTCTCTCCTGAAAATGATTATCCAAATGAAGGCAAAAGTAGTGGTTGAAGCACAAATTTTGAAGAAAGGGAATGAGCCTCTATTTGAATGGCTTCAAAGTATGAAATTTAAGCTAGAGATGATTCAAGAAGCTGAAGGACTTAAAGGAACAAAAGAAAAGGTGAAGAAGACCCAAGACATGTCATTTGAACTCATGCAAGGATTGCATACTAATTCACAAGCCAGTGGGCAAGGGAAAGCCCTTATTAGAACTGAAGTAATGAAGAACAACTTCTCCACATACTTGAATAATCTATTTAAAATGACTTCAAGCAGTCAAAACAAAGTGGTAGAGCTACAAACACTTGGTGGATGTTTACACATGGCTATGGAAGAATTGCCAAATCAATTAAATTTTGTGAAGGAACTAGCTCGAGAGCATTCAAAGTGGCTTTTGAGATTCACTAATGTACATGTGCCTAGTCATGAGGAACTAGTTCCAGTTATAGTTGCTACCATGGCATATAGGGCAAAAGCTGAAAAGGGGAAGAAGTCCAAGTGATTCAAATGATACCTCCTTTTCGCTTTCTTTTTCAATTCCTATCAATTTTGCAAATATTGTAAGACGAAAAATTGGCATCTTGCCATTTGTCATCCTCAAAAGATGAACCGATTAAAATTCCTATTGTAACAGTCATCTCTCAAACTCTATATGTATGAAGTTGAATGATTAATGGAAGGTCAAAATTTTTTTGGTGTGAAGTACTTTTTTTTTGCAGAGTCAATTAAATGGTATTTTATGTCAATCATTTTCTGTTCTAGTAGGTATTGTGTTTAGTTCATGTTTCCTTTTAATTTTACAAAGAACTAAGGAAGAATAGAGCTTCATTTCCCCTATTTTCAAGATCATGAATGAATGTGATAAGTATTTTTGTGATTCATTCAACAAAAATATTTTATTAACATTCTTGATTTATTAGTTATAGTTTAGATTTGAATTTGTCTTATTTTAGCACTATGCAAATAGATTTATGGATTCATAAGATGTGTGGGTACATGAATCTATTTTAGTATTGAGAAGTTTTATTCTACCTGAGTTGGATTTTATTTAGATCTAACTTGGTTATTCCTCTACTATTCTCGGGTTAAGAACATACCCTAAGTAGTTTAAAAGAAAACAAAATTCATTGCAAATTTATTTCAAGGAGCTATACCTACCAATTCAGAGGAAAGCTCAATTATTCACAAAGGGCTTTCCAACTATTTGTGATAAGATATTGTTCTTAATTGGGAAACAAAGAGTAATAATTTAAAAGAACATGTTTACCAACAGACCTCTTGCTTCATACTTAGGGTTTTCCCTTCTCCGATCATTTCTATTTTGAACCTTGATCTAGTCTACTCCATCTTCTTCTTGCGCTATTTCATTACTTCCACCCACCATAGAAGGCTCTCCTAGTTTTTTTATTTTTAGAAAGGTTGGATTTGGAGAGAGGTTCCTATTATTTTTCCTACCCCGAGCATACTTTGCGAGCTCAAAGAAACTTTGTTGTGTCCATAGTTTATTCTTCTAGATTACTTTGATCAATTTGATAGGGAATCCTTCAATGTTTGAATGGATTGATGGTCTTTGCTATGTCTTTTCCCTAGATAATAGATTTAGGGTTTCAAGTTTGTTTGATAACCTCAAGAGGCTTGCATATTTGGTATTCTCAAAATAATATTTCCTCTTTTTTTTTGATGTTTTTCAAATTTCACTTGTTACCTATTTTTCCCAGCTTTGTGTGGGAAAGGTAAAGCCATTTTTAAAAAATCTATATGAGAATTTATATATTACAAATTTTATTTCTTTATATAAAGAAATAATGAGAAGCTCTTTATTTAATTTATCATATAAAAAAGTAATTATTATTTATATAAAGAGTATCTCATTATTACTTTTTTATATGAGAACTTTTGCCTATAGCTACAGGGTTAAAGTATTTCAAATAACCACAAATTTGAGAAGACTCACATATTGAAAGGAATTTAACATATTTGTATGAATGGAGTTCAAATAAGATTTTTAATTATTAGTATTTTGGTAGTTGTCTATTTTGTATAGTGTTAAATATCAATTGCCTATTCAATATATTGATTACTACTAAAATGGAACAATTTCTATGAGCGCTAATATTCAAGATTTGTGAGTTGTGTGTTTCAAGAACTTTTGAATAGACCCTAGATATTTTGTCAAAGACAACTTGTTAGTTGGTAATATATACTTGTGTTTTAGATAGTAATATTTTTTTGATTTACTATGTGGTATGATTTTAGGTTCAAATTAGTCCTTTGGAGAATCTTGCAATTGTTTTGAGCTTAATTTTAGTTAGTAGATATTACATGGATAGTTGAATTTTTTTTGGTGTACTAACCTTTACTTTCCTTTCTTTTGAAATATTTTGACTAGGATTTAATGGCTTTGTATGCAAAATGTTTCACCAACATCTCTATAACTGATATCAAAAGTAGATTATGATAGACACTTGGTTTATTTGAGCTAACTTTGATAAGAATTATTTTCCTACAAATGAGAGCCTTTAAGCAGTTATTCTAATTTTATTTTTGTATTACATCTGTAGGCTTGTAATTATGTGGAGATATTCTAGCAGTTGGTAATCAAAAAAAAAATTATACTTCCTTTTGGATGAAGGTGAGTTTTATGTCTAAGATTAGATAGCAACATGTGGGAAAGGTTCACTTGACAGTTCTCAAACTATTAAACCATCAAGTGGGCAACTACAAAACATGAAATGACACTTGGGATTATGCTCTAAATTATTATTTTTTGAACTTGATAGTATTTCACTTCTAATCACCATGTTTCCTATGAACAAAGTAAAGAGTGTTGAAGATTTAAAAGGAAAAACCCTCAATGCAACCTTGACAAATGGAAAGGGAGACAAGAATGATTTTTCTTAGACATCTTGCGATGTCACAATGAAGAAGAATGGACTTGATGTTCCCTATAAATTTGAGAAGCAAGATAGTGCATGGTGGTTTTCCCTAGATTTCTACCAGTCGAGTAGGTTGAGATAGCTTTCCTTTTTCTTGTTCCTTGAGTTATTGGGTCCATATTCCATGACAACAATTTGTAGCAAAGTAACATATCTATTGATTAACTCTATATTTTCATGTCATGACTACATGAGGCAAGAAAGCTCTTTGATTGGGGCAAATGATGCACATAGTAGGCATTACCTAGATAATCTATTCAATTTTATACAGTTGGACATATAGGTAGATAAGTTAAAATTTGTCCAAAATTGCCTATTAGCTATTCGCTTGCACCTCCTATGGCACAAGTGCTAGTATATAGTATGTCGAAGAGTTGTGAAAGGTCAATTAACTAAAATTTGATTTTTTCTTTCAAAAAATTATTTAGTATCTATTTAATTATATATAATCATCCATTGACAAGGAATCAAACATGATCAATATAAAGATATTTGAAGATGATAAGACTCCAATACAAACAGACTCATAGAATATTTGTAAAAGGGAGAGAAGGAGAGAAAGATAGAGAAGTAGTGATAGAAATTAGACAAATATAACTTACATTTTTAATTTTTGATATAATGTAGGTTAGAAATTTATACTATAATGTATGTCAATAATTTTTTGTAGTAACTTGGATGTTATTAGAAGTTCATATTATTATTTATGTTAATAATTTTTTTTTATAAATTACATCTTCTAGTCCTTTAAGTTGTGTCTACAATACTTTATCAAGATGAAAGTTGATAAGATACTTTAATGTCTTTAATATAGTTTCTCTTCAATTTAGTAAAAGTGCTCCTAAGATATTCCAACCTAGTATTGTTTCATCTAGGTTGGAGTGATTATGGAGAAGTAATCTCTACATATCTTGTTTTGTTAATTTTATATTTTTATCTGCAGTGTACTTTGGGTAAAAAAAATGAGGAGATGAAACATTAATAAAGAGTGGGTGAGTCAGATTATGAGTTGTGGCACTTCAACTTCATTTTTTGTTCTTATGAATAGTGCTCCTTCAAGGCCATTTGGTGCCTCTAGAGGACTTGACCAAGGAGACCATATTTCTCCCTACCTTTTTATTATTTTGGATAAGGGTTTAGATCATTTTCTTAAGATTCTTTCTCTCTAGGGTTTGATTCATGGGTGGCATCAGGGTGATGGCTTTCCTCCACTTTTTCATCTTTAGTTCGTAGATGATACTTCTTTTATGGGACATGCTCATCTTTAGGAAGATACATCTTTTAGGCATGCCTTGGATGTTTATCTTACAACTTCATGATAGAAAGCTAATGAGAATAAATCATTCATTTTTTTCTTCATTACCCCTTAGGCTATTTAGAGGTGCATTGCCACTGTTTTGAGATTTCGGATTGGGTCTCTTCCCTTTGTTTATTTGGGTATTCCTTGTATAGTTGGTAGACACCCTAGATTCTCCTAGGGAATTTTTATTGGAAAAATTTATCAAAAGGTTAACCATGGGACTCATCTATGGTTATCAACTATTTCTTGTTTGACTCTATTAAAGTTGGTCATCTAAGCCCTTTCTATTTATAGGTGTTGTGTTCAAGTTGTTCCTATGTATTTTCTTTTGGAATTTTATGCTCTTTCCCATAAATTTATTTGAAATAGAATCTTTCAACTTATAAATGGAACGTGGTTAAGTAGAAAACAATTTGTAGACCTCAAAATGAGGGGGGCCTTGAATTATGATTGTCTATTTTAAATGGACAGGTTCTTGCTACTAAGCTTTATTAGCATTGGTGTACTAACCAAAATTGTCTTGGGGCTTGTATTCTCACCCATAAATATCTTCCAAGTGTTGATGTGGTTGAGGTTCATCACTTTCCTCTAGAAGGGAGAGGATTCATAATTTGGAACACAATAAAATTCAGAGTTCAATTCATTAAAGATGGTCTCTTTTGGATTTTTCATTTGACATCTCAAGCTTTATTTTGGATCAACTCTTGGGATGGGAACCCTTCTATCCTTTACACTCATCCCCATCTTTAAATCTTCTATCAAACATTCATTCTTTTAGGTTGGGACACAATCGATCATTATGAAATAGTGTGTGCTAGAGGGTTGGCTCTTTCCTTTCATTGGAAACACCCTTCTAAATGGCCTCTAGGAGGTTATGTGGAGAATAGGCAGGACTTGGTTCTTATTTTGCAATCTTGGGATTGTACTACTCTAGGTGGGAATGATGTTCTCTCTTGGGATAGAAGTGATTTGTCTGGGAGATTTTCTATGTTTGTTGGATATGTTGAGCTTCTCTATAAGATTTTGGGGGATATTTAGGTGCCTTGGTGGAAGCAAGTTTGGTATAGGTTTTCTTGGCTCAAATGCAATTTTTTCATGTGGCTGGTGGTCCATAGGTGATGCCTTAAGTGGGATAATTTATGCAAGAATGGATTTCAAGGACTGTCACTATGTGTTCTATGCTGGACTATTGAAGAAAACATCTCTCATCTCTTTTTCCAATGCTCCTTTATTTGACATATTTGGCATTGATGGTGGAATGTGTGGAACCAATCTTGTTGACATGTTTCCTCATTGGTTGAGTTCTTTGCACAATGGGGCAAGGCTCCTATCATGAATTCTTTTCTTCAAGTCACCTAGAGTCTTGGTCCCTCCATTATTATTTGGCATATATGGTTGGAGAGGAACTGTCATATATTTTAGGATGACTTTTTGGAGGTTTCTCACTTATGGTGGAAAATTCTCCATCCTTTGGGGGAAAAAATTTATGCAAAATGTGACACTAATGAAACCATGGATCCTAGGGAGGCTATTTTCTATTACTACATGAATATCCCCCTCTCAAGGAAAAATTCTATGAAAGAAATGTAGACACCCATTGTGAATTATAAATAGGGTAGGGAAGTGGAGTGCACCTCTATAAGGTTCTCTCAAATCAATAGAAATGGCTCTTCCAAGGGAAATCTTGGTTCTATTGGCATTGGTGGAGTTGGCAGAGATAGTAACGGGAATGTTCACTTTGTGTTTTCAATTTATAAAGGCCATTGCACATACAATTTGATGGAGGTGATAACTATCTTGTATGTCATCAGGCCTACTTGTGACCTTGGTTGGAGTAGGCTCATCTATGAATCCAACTCACAAGTGTTGATACACTTGTTCAATCAATAACATACTAAGGTTATTAGTTGAAATTTAGTTTTGATTGTTTACCAGATCCATAATTTGTGTGCTTCTTTGGAGTATGTTAGGTTCACTCATATTCCTAGGGAGTGGAATAGTATTGTAGATTGTTTGGCTAAGTGGGCTTACGATCATATGCATAATTGGATCATTTTTAATAAGACTCATCTTGCTCTAGGATTTTCCCATCAATTAGATCATTTGGTGGATCTTGACGGGGATATTTGATGCCCTTGCTCTGTATTTCATTTTGTTTGAATAAAAAATCATCCCTCTTTTATTTTGAGGATTTCAATATTGTTGTGGATTCTAGTTTTGGTAGTTATTATAAATTTATTCTTATATTATAATAAAATATCTAATTAAATTTTAGCTTTTCCCTAGAGTTAGGGGTTTCCAACATAAATCTGTTAGCATGTTGTGCAGATTGTTGAGTATATACCAAAGGGTGAGATTGTTGAGAGATGATTGAATAGTGACACTTGAATTGATTTCTTATGTGTTGCATTCATGACTTAGTTTGTCATTGACGTCAACATATATGTATTCTAATAGGGGACAAACATAGTTTCAATACATCATAGATATAGATTTGATCAACAGGGTTTGATTATAGCGAGTTTTAAGTTGTGTGGGATTGTTGATGTTTGGTAGCTTTAGTTGGATAAACTATGAGGCTAAAGTGTGTGTGTGTGTATAATTGTATATATATAATATAAAATATATTTAAAATATATTGTATAAAATATATGAGATACTATATAATTAAATAATCATTTATTATTATATTTATTAGATAATAATGGAATTAAATGTCTCATGAGGAGACATGTCTCTCCATGTCTCTTGCTTAGATAAATAAGAGTGATATCACTACCATTGGAATACATATACCATAATAGGAAATTCAAATACATTTTCTATATTTATGTTCTCTCATGTTAGAATCAAGATTCATATAAGTTACAGTTGATTTAGTGAAGATTGGTTGCAAGTCAGTGCACAAGAAATAATCTACTAGTAATTTAGTTTTATTTGTTAGGAAAAATGGAACAAAATTAAGAGAACTTAGATTGTAGTTGAAGACATGTTTGTGTTGATATGTTCATGATAGAAGATGCTAGAGATCATTTTGTGGAGGTCATTGAAGTGTAACGTGTGACATGTTCACTACAACCGATTATACAACATAGATTTATTTTTGAAGTTGTAAAGTGTATTGTAGCATCTAGAAGTTTATTGTAATATCATATTAAGCTCCTATACTACTCAATGTACATTTGAAAAGCCCTCACATGATGACTCAATTAATTATTAGGATAAGGTATATAAAAAAGGTTATTTCCTTGGTATTATGCAGCTAACATCAAGGATGCAAATTTGATTAGAGATAAGAAACATATGATGTTGAGATTATTTTGAGAGATTCAAAGGAACTATATTAGCAAAGAAGTTTTTGTATTAGTAAATTCACTACTTGGGATATGTTATCCTAGAGATTTTTTTTGTGTACTCGTTGTAGTTTCAAAATGCACATCCCATTTTGACTAGAAATGGGGACTCCCTACTTTATTTTTTGGCTTTTTAGAACCCTAGTCTAGGGTTCAAGTCTTCTCTAGGGCTTTGTCTAGTGTCCTTGGTCCATTCTGGGTCTCGACTAGAAAACCCAGATTCTAAAAATCAGAGTTTTGGAGGGAGAAGACTTTTTTTACAAAAAGAGAGGTGCACCCGCACACCTAATCAAGCATGCTAGTGTGCCAAAAACTTAAGTAAGGGTGTCACCCTTGGTGATGTGCAACTTTGTAGTTGTGCCATCAAGGGGTGCTAGGGGACTTGACGCTATATAACATGGAAACCCCCTCCCTTCTCCCCACTTCATCTTCTCCATCGATCTCTGACCGTAGCAGTACACTAACTTAGGTTCTCATCCTTGCCTCTTGCAAACACAAAAAAAGTCAAACAAAACCTATACTAAGATACACAATAGTGCACATAACTAGGTGCACTGTTGTGCACCTTTGATTACTCTCGAAAACACTAAAAAGCCTTAAACACTTAAAACATAATCAAATACCTTATTAAGGTGTGTAGTAGCACACCTTAAAAAACTTAATGCAATTATGCACCCAAAAGAACATAGGGTGTACATTAGCACACCTCATGAGGTGCACTACTATGCACCCTATCTATTAAGTTATTAAATAATAAAAGACATACCAGGCACACCTATCAAGTGCGCTAGGTGTACCCTTTTTTTGCAAATAAGAGTCATAAAGTTATGTTTTCTTGTTTTTTTGAGCAATTAGGGTTTTAGGGTTTTCTTCATGACACTACTAGGTTGTGATTAATCATGATTTCTTTGACTTTGGACCACTATGCATTCTTTTATATAGATTCAATAGCTTCCTAATCATCCTCCCTTTCCAAGAAGATGAATCCAAGACCCATAGTATTCAAGTTTCAAGGCATTCTAAAAAAATCATCATTTCAAGATGATCATTCAGAGATCTAAGATGCCAAACTAGGTCACACTAATTTGGGAGAATTCTTGACACTATGCAAAAAACCAACATAAAGGTCTTTGATGATTTTTTCATTAATTTGATTATGGCTAGTTAACACAGTGCCAGATCTAGTTTTAGTATAGTCCTAAGAGTTAATCATGATGCTAGTAGAGAAATATGTTCTTGAAGAAAGGGTTGTCAAGAACATAACTGGAGAGATCATCCTAGATCTCTAACCCAATAATATAAAGAAGGTATTCCATCTTCTAAGGGCAAATCAATTTATCAGATTGACCTATCACCAAGCTAAGAGATGGTATAGGGAACATGTTGATGAAGCTTCCAAGATCATTCAGTCTTCACACCTTATTGAGAAGACTCCTCTAGGGCAGAAAGTTGGCAAAGTGGATATGACATGGGGATACATGAAGGAAGATATTGGGTATTCAATTATACTCTTGAGTAGAGTCATGGGTTTTCCCACTTAGGGATATTTGAACATATAGATGGTCAATTTCATTGAGACTATCAAGATGGCACAGATGCCAATTTATTGGGCCTCCATTCTTAGTTAGAACTTGGGAGAGCAACTAGTGGTAGTTAGGATAACAATAGATTTTATATGAATTCACATTTGGTATACTTGCTAGCTACGAGAGCGATATATTATCCTTGGCTCTATAAGAAGGGTAGGATGCAAACACATGGCCTTACATTGTATATATTTAGCTAGTAAAGAAGAAGCTTTCAAAGAAAAGAAAGGAATATAGGATTGTGAATGATGCTTTCATATTTGCAATAATCTGGTTCATAGAGGAAGATTATGTGAAAAGGATGTCACAAGAGGTAGCTGCCAAGATATCAGAAGTTGGGACCTATTACATCTAGTTTTGCACATTCACATATTTGAGGGTAGTGGGTGCAACTATGAACCCTAAGAATCTCCCTAGGTATGCTAGTGATAGACTCATTTTACTAGAGATTGCTCGACAACTCTTGTTCGCATATGACAAAGTTAGAAAGCAACACAAAATATGTTGGATATGGCCTATTACCATAGGACCTTTCAGTGTGGTACAAATAAAAGACATTCCATACTTTGAGTGTGAATGGGATCAATATCCCTTGGAAGAGTATAATTCTCCATGACCCTATTTTGATAACATCAGGAGAGTACAACATCCAACTGGTAAGACATTCCAACATGAGGATATAGTTGAAGATCACTAGATGAATGAAATAAATGACTACAATGTCCACATAAGGGACTATTGTAGGATGAATCTATATCTATATTAGAGTCCTTTAAAAATAAAGATTCTATTGAAGATTGTGCAAAAAGATACAAAGGATCTCCTTGATCCATTGTTCAATAGGGACAAGATTGACAAAGAAGAGAACTTGGACATAAATCACAGGGAAAGGCACATCATCAAATTGACATAGGATTGAACCAAGAGACCTTTCAAACTTGATCTAGTTCCTAAAATAGTAGCCTTCCATGCATAAGCACATCCAGCCAAAGGTCAAGGAGCTAAGGTCATTGTAGCTACATTTACTACCCAGTCGCTATTGAGACTTGAGACTATCCGCCAACTAGATAGACTAGTTGGATATGCACAAAAAAGTAAAGGAAAGAGGAAGAGAACTTCTCCTCAATAGGCTAAGACACAAGAAGAAGTAACTTAGATGCCTCCACAATAAGGAGAAGAAAATGTATAAGGGCTGGAGAATGTGGAAGCCACACAAGCTCAAGGTGATCCCCAAGTATCGCTAGCTAAAAAAGGCCAAGGGGAAGCAAAAACTAAAGTACAAGAGGTATCCCCACCTCAACAAGTAGAGAAAGCCTCCCTTTCTATGCCTAAAAGAAGGAAGATCAAGACTCGAGCAAAGAGGAGGCAAAAAGGTATTAAGAGAGTGAACCCTTTCCCATTAGTTCCTAAACCAATCTCTAAAGAAGAAAAAGAAGAGGATGATGAGGATGATAAGGAAAATTTAACTTTGAACTAGAGGACTCAACTCACAAGAGCCATAGAGTCAGAGAGGAGGATAAGCTCCAAGATAACACTACTATCTATCCTTGATGAACCCATTCATACTACACATTAGAAGATGAAATACAACAATGAATAGATGAGCAGAATGTGAAGGACATTGATTTCTTTTAGATATCCAATTTTTATTTCATATCCATGGGTACCAAATTGGTTGGGGATAAAATAATAGATAATCTAACCAATCAACCTCAATAGGAGGACTAGAGTTAGCAGCCACCCAAACCATAAGGACCTAAGGTAGTACCATCATCCCTAGTACAAATCACATTTTGTGTAGATAAGGGATCAATGACCCCTCTTCCTCCAAGCACATAAGTAGAATGGGTCCAAACAAAGAAAGAGGAAGAGCCACAACAAACACCTACTAAGGAAGTGTCAGAAGAAGGGTAGATAAGTGAACAACCTCAATAAACTTCTTAATACACTAACGTAAGGACTATGGACTCTATAGACACAAAGACCCCCAGTACAAATATAATGCAAAAGGAGATGACTCCAAAAAGGGGAGATAAGAGAAAAGACATTGCATAATAGAATTCTTCATCCTTGAAAGGTAAGTCTCCATTGGAGAATATCCCAAGGTGGATGAGAAGAGAAGTAATAAGAAATATGAAACAAAAATTCACTATAGAGGAGGAAGATAGAATGGAATTGATTGAAGTCTTAAGGAAGCTTGATTCACCTCCAACGGATGCACGGGCATTAGCCTTTGTTATGAGTGATCAGAACCAGGACCTTTTTGCTTATCTAGCTATCCCTCCTCTGCATTCAAACATTGAAGAATTGATTACATTGGATTATCAAATCAGGGAGGTCATGCTTGGATAATCTACCTTGGATACTGCTAAGCTAATGGTTACAATTGGAATAAAAGAAGTATTTAGGAGATTGGAATAGGATGGTGTGAAATTAATAACACTTCGGTGAAAAAATGAGATCCTAAAAGGATACTTAAGTGAAGTTGTTGGTCCCTTAGATCCCAAAAACCTTGAAGAAACCTTGAATGCAATAGTCAAGAGAAGAGAAAGGGGTATGGACCAATTGGACCCATTTTTGATAGCTTGTCAACAATGGTGAGAAATTTTTGGGGAAAAAGGTGTACAAACCATTCAAGAAAATTTGAAGTTGTTACACATTATGCAGGATAATAAGGATAGGCTAGTCATAATTTTGAATCAGGATTTTGGTCTAATGGATGAAGTACATACCTGGGGGAAGGATTTGAAAGCATTAAAAGCAATTAAAGGCCAAAGGTATTAGATGCTAATGGATGTATATACAACTAAGGAGTGAGACAAAATTGATGACTGGATTGAAAAGATTGCTGATAGTAATAAAGTAATGGAAGAATTACATGTAGAGATTCTTAAGCTTAAGGATCAAACCCAACAACAAATTTTGGATGCAGAGAGAAATTATAGTGATGCATGCCTAGATATTTTGGAGGATGATTCTAGGGGGAAGTTAATACCAGTAGAGGTAGTAGTGGAGAAATTATGGAAATTTTTTGAGGAGGCTACTAATGATGATGATATTAGGTAGACATTTAGGATGTAAGAGGCTTTGTTAGAGTTAGATGTAAAACTCAGAGATTTTGTGGAGACCCATATTGAGGTGGGAAATTATAGGCAGAAAGTTAAACACAAATATGAAACCTTAGATTATCTAGATGCATCTCAAGTCACTGAGATCATTGAGAAATTCAAGGGTAAATAACCAGACATAGCTCTGGTATAAAGGGAACCAAAACTCAGAAGCCATAATTTCAATTTTGACACTTGGTGAAATTTTACATAATTTGGAACCTACCTCTGAGGTACACTATTGTGCTACTATGCCAAGTGTGCTACTGCACCAAGTGCACAGGTGCACTTTTTTAGTGGTGTTGTGGAAGATTTTGAAGAATTTAGAGGTGCACTGATAGTTAACTACTAGTTCTAACTTTAGCACTTTCCATGCTTCAGGAATGCATTTCGACAATAGTTTAACTCTGGTAGACACCTAGTGAAGATGGAGCTTCTATTTTTGGCACTTCCAGACACTCCTACATTGACTGATGGCTCTCTCTTTCTTATTTTTTCATGCATTCTTTTTTTTAAGACATGTAAAGGTTTATGCATCTAATTAATGATATAAAATGGATGATTCCTACTGAGCACTAGTTAGAGAGTTAGTTTGTACATAAATAGATTTGTTTTATTAGTTTAGAAGCATATGATTGCATAGAGATATATCTTACTCTGAACACAAATTGAGGAGAAGATTTCTTATAAATTCATGAATGTAATATGTATTCTAGGTCACCATTGTTTTGATGCAATAATATATGTTGTTGGTGCTCCCATCTGGAGTGTAATGATTCTTTCCTAAGTGTGTTATATTTTTTGGATGTATGTTCATGAAGTGTAATTGAGCCAATAGTTTTATTGTGTTGTTCTGGTTATGTGATCTTTTAATTTTGGTTTTTTCTATGGGTCTATAAATTCCATTGACGTACTTAGTTTGAGAAGAGATCATCATATTGTTCTTACATAGCTTTTTGTCTCATATGAGTGCACTTTCTATGGCCTTGCGATCTAATGCAAAGTGAAACATCTTACAATTATTGAATTCCTATTGATGATTGCATCAATGGAATTAAGGAAGGCTACTCTTATTTTCATTAGTTACCTACCAATATTTTTGAAAGCTTAATTCATAGATGTGTTATTTTCATGGCTTATGTCCATTAGGATTCTACTTTCATGTTAATTTCTTAAATTCCTTGTTATCCTATCTTCATTATTTTCTTTACTAACCCCTTGTTAAATTAGGAATTCATATAGTTGCATTGTTAGATTGCATTCATCATAAAAATAGAAAAATAGAAAAATATATTACTTTTTGTGTGTTTTACCCTTTTGAAATAGCAAATAGATTCTACATCTTATTCAAATTATTAAATGAACCAGCAAAGGCCTCCTCATGAACACTCACATTTATCTTTAACTGAGAAGGTTCTAGTAGGTCTAAAGATCACCTAGAACCTTGGAGTTGATGCCCAAGATTAACTTTTCAAGAGAGGAGTTTGAAAGGATTCCTATCATTAAGCATCATGCAAAATGACAACTCAACAAATGTGGTGCTAGAAGGAGGGCCTCTCGACTTTCAGAATAGAAGAAAAAATTTGTAAACATCAAAATTTTGCACTTTTTTACAAGTTCAAAAAATTTTCTAAGTTTTTGAGATTTTGAGGTGCACTGCTCCAAGTGTGCAAGTGTGCCAGGTGCACTAAATTTTGAGGTGCACCTTATTTTGTGTGAAAGTGTACTTCTAAAAAGGTGCACTTTTTCTAGAGTTGATGTAAACTGGAGGATCCTGATCTAGAATCCCCATTTTAGTGAGCTTTAAGACCTTCACCAAGTGCACATGAGTTCCTCAAGCTTAGCCAGTTTTTCAAGCCCCACAATGATAAAGGAATACCTTGAATCCTACCACTTCTATTCAACATTTCATCATCTTCTTTAGTTCCACCTCTATAACAACCACCCATTATTCCACCAAATCCTCTAATGGCATTTTTTACAAATGTTGTGGACTCACCAATCAAATTGATAAGTGTACTCAATGACCTTCCTAAGAATCATGAGAAGTTTTTCCCAAGGTTCATATGTGGAGAGACACAAACTACTGAAGATCACATTAAAGTATTCAAAGAAATTTGCAACCAAAAGCATAGTGCTAACGAGAATGTGGTTCTTTGTTTATTTTCCTACTCTTTGGAGGAAGTTTCCTTTAATTGGTATGTTAATTTATCATCTAGATGTATTGAAGATTAGGACACTTTCAAAAAATTGTTCTTGGAACAATTCAAAACTTTCATCAACCCAACTATGATACATCAAGAATTCATATCAATCAAAAGGGACCCAGCTAAGACAGTTTCTCACTTCAACCATCACTTTCATATGGTATATCACAAGCTAGAAACACCATAAAATATACTATTGGAAGCTACTATTCAAATTTATCCGAATTTTATGGACCATCTTATTGCTATCCTTCTAAGAAGACTTCTTGTAGCAAATATCGACTCATTGGATAAAGTCTTCATAGAAGCCATTACCTTCACTAGGAAAGCCAATCCTAATGGAGGAGGATTAATGCTTGTAGCTCAAGCTATTCCAATGATGCCAACATATCCTGTCAGAGCACCTATGATGCCTAGCTAATTTATACTAATGAATTGAATTCCATTACAACAACCACTTGTTCTACAAAACAATGCTTTAACATATCTAGGGTATGAACCTCCAAAAGCTGCTTTCTTTGAGCAAATGGTAGTAGCTTCCACTGAGGCAGACACTAATTTTTCCTCTAAATTTGGTCAAATGAAAAATGAGATGACTCACTTAAGGTTGTCACAAGTATAAAATAAAAAATTCCAGAGAAACAACACTAGTACTTACAACAACAACAATTACAATCAAAATTACAATAGGAATTTCACTAGAAACAACAGTGTGGGAAAAAATGCTAGAGGAAACAACTTCAAATCTCTTGATTGTAATAATGTCTTCCAAAGACAGAATCGACAATGGAACACCCACTAGAATAATGGAAGCATTCCTACAAATAACAATAACGACAATATTTAGTATGTTGATATTAATTAGTATGATGATGGTCAAAATACATCTAACAATAATGGTTCATATTATAACAAAAACCTAGAGATGAATCAAAATTCACAAGTGAATGACAACATTCCCCTCATGCAATTCAATATTATGTTACTAGAATGTGACGATTCTACATAGAACATACAGGTGGAAAAATCGCTTAATGAAGAATTCTCTTTTCCATTTAGTTAGGAACCATACCTTCATCCTGAAGAGATGTTTTCCTTTCACAATGATAATTGAAATACTTATGATTTGTGAAGTAGAAAAGAACCTATGATAGATGGAATTCCTCCAGCACTACATCCAACTCCTGTTGATCCAAGAGTGAGTAACAACCTTGCACCAATTAGGTCACTGTATGGAGGAAAATAGAATTAGAATCAAGGAAATGTGCCAACAATATTGAAAAATCTTGCCTAGTCTACTAAAACTATCCCTCAAAAGATAGTATCTCAACAAGTTAATACTTCAAAGGCAATGCCAACTATCTATAAAGACAAGGTCGAGGTGCCCCTATTTCTACTTAGCATAAGGATTTATGGGAAAAATCTTCATAATTGCCTAATTGATTTAGGAGCTTTGTGTAATGTCATGCCACTATCAATAGCACAAAGGTTGGGAGCCACCCCTCATCCTCCTAATCAGATAGTGATATAGTTGGATAAAATAGAGGTGAAAGTCATTGATGTGTTGAATGATGTTCAAATACTGTTGACAGTTGACCCCTGGATTTAAGATATCATCAATATACATGTGGTTGATATTCCTGAAACATATAGACTACTTCTAAGTAGAGAATGGATGAAATGCCTAAGAGGATGTGTTGGTATAAATATGTATTTACTATTTACACTTAAATTTACCTAGGTTAATGCATTATTTTATTATTTAGTTATACACCTAGGAGTATGTGTACTCATATGATTTCTCTTGTTGACAACACAGGAGTTAGCAACTCTTTTATGCACATGGTGTCTACAATACAAGAGTTCGCATCTAATTTAAGCACATGGTGTCTACAACATCTCTATATGAGATACACCTTATCATACTTATCCTTTGATGTACAATGGAGGATAATCCACTTTTGGTGGATGTGTGCTTAGATGTAATGCTTATCTCCTAGCTCATTCTAGAGACATTCTAGAAGCATCTTAGAGGCCTTTATATACAAGCAGTCCTAGTGTGTATGTACATCAAAGAACACAACATCACATCAATTCATTTTGATATTGTTATTCTGATCATACTTTATTGGTCCATCCTATGCTTGTGCTCAAGTTGCTTGATCTTGGGTGATTTTGTCTAAGGAAAATTCTTACATGGTATCAGAGCTAAGGAAATTTCTCTTCACATAGCCATTGGAGACCATTTTCTTGCTTCAAATCTCAGAGGACCTTGACTCAAATCCAAAGTATCACAATCATTGGGAGCATCTAGAGCCAAGTAGACCTCACCATTGCATCTAGAGCATTGATTCAGTGAAATTTTACTATAAATTTGCTTTCCCTAGGCCATAATCAAATTTGAGGCAATTTTTTTTGCAAACTAACACCCAAAGGCCCGATTTGCAAAATTGGTATGATCTCTTCAAATCTGTACAATTGATTTTTAGAGCTGCATTTTTTATTTGCATCCCTACAATTTTTTTGGATCTACATTATTTTCCAAAAACAATTTGGCCATCAGGCCAATAGGAGAGATTTTTTTGCAAGAGGAGATTGGAGCTTGCTGGTGCAAATTAGATATTTGCATCATATTTAGAAGGTCAAAAAACCCCTAAATTGACTTATGTTTTATCAAAATTAGACATCTAAGGTGAAATATAGAGTCATTTGATTCTTGGAGGTGTGACAACAACAATTCACAAAAAATAATATATAGAGGTGGTTTTCAAACAACGATATCTCCTCATACGGACTCCTTTTTTTGGGCAATTTTTTTTTTGTTTTGGCATAGAATTTCATGATCTACACATTGGTGCAGGATGTTTGAGATCTCTGTTCCTAATTTTTTGTGCAAATCACAAATCCCAGTTTTTGCAACTTCAAAGGCTTAGTTTGGGCTCATCTAAACACATATTTAGGTTTTATTTTTTTTGAGAGTGCTTAATTTTTTGTCTACTTTCAACATCTCTAATCAGATTATAGGCTTTTTTTGATAGAAATACCACTTTAAAATTTAGGTCCTTTTTTGCCGTGTAATGCTTTGATCAAACTTCAAAATTGTTGTACATCTGAGATACAATGCTTAGTACCAAATTTGAACCTCAAAAGGCATTTTTAAATAGCCAAATCAAAAGTCCACTTTGTACATTTTGACAAGTGGCCTATTGTAAATGCACTACATATCAAGTGCCAAAAACATAATTTTTGGGGGGTTCTTTGATTGAGTGAATTGGGGAGGGGGGGGAGGGGTGGTGTCTCTTGTGTTCTTGACTCTCTCTCTCTCTCTCTCTCTCTCTCTCTCTCTCTCTCTCTCTCTCTCTCTCTCGTGCTCTTTTAATTTTCTACATCATGGGTTCACCTAAAGCTCCACTTCCAACTTCACACAATTATACTACATGGAAAGATATTGTATGTAGTATACTAATGGAAAAAAGGTTTAAATCTCTATGTTTATGGTACAATTACAAAACCCATTGATGCTACAACACTAGTTGATTGGCAAATTAAAGACAATTATGTTTTAGGAATTATTCAAAGTTGTGTTCATAGAGATCTCTTCTTGCATATTTCTAGCTTTAAGGAAGCCAAGGGTGCTTGGGAGAAACTTGAAGGTTTTTATGGTAAGGTGGATGAGGAAAGGGATTCCAAATTGAGGATGATCTACTTCTCTTGGATCCTAAGAATTTTGACACAATTCAAGACTATATCAACAAAGACAATGAGTTGAGAGCACTACTTAAGGATTGTGGTAATCCCATGAAAGATGATAGATTGATTCATCACATCTTGAAGAGGCTACTTCAGAGTATGCATCTTTTGTTTTTAGTTACAACACTCACAGGTTGACCATGGGAAGTGCCTTCACTATATCAACAAAGCCAATGAGTTGAGAGAACTACTTAAGGATTGTGGTAATCCCATGAAGGATGATAGATTGATTCATCACATCTTAAATAGGCTACCTTTAGAGTATGTATCTTTTATTTTGAGTTACAACATTCATAGGTTGACCATGGGAAGTGCCTTCACTAAGCCTACATTTGATGCATTTGCAAAAATGTTGATGCTATAACAATCCAAGTTGATAGATACGGGAATTCTCACATCATCAAAGACCAAGTCATTGGTGGCTAGTAATGCAAACTAATAAAACCAAGGCAAAAAAAGTTCTACCAACAACAAGAAAAAGCAGTGGAAGCAAAAGTCACCATCAAAGATGCAACAATCTTCCTCCACACAACAAGTAAATTCTTCTTCAAACAAAAAAGGAGACAATGATAAGAAGGAAAAACTATTTTGTGCATATTGCAAGAAGCCAAATCGTGATGAGCATCATTGTAAGACTAAGAGAATTGATGAGTTGGAAAACTTACTTAGGAAGAACAAAATCAATGTGCCAAATGCTTACAAGGATTCAAATCCATCCACTTCAAAGGAAAAATGGCAAGGATTTGTGGCTAGTTCAATTTCTTTAGGAGAATGGATTCTTGACTTAGGTGCCTCATATCATATGGGTTCTTCAAAAGGACACTTTTCTTCCTTGAAGCAGTCTAAGGTACCTCACATCTTTGTAGGGATGATACAAACAAGGAAGTTAAAGGGAAAGGACATGTTGAGATGGAAAATGGAGAGTTCAAAGATGTTATCTACATTCCTAACCTTAGCTCTAATCTCTTTTCAATTTACCAAATCACTCACTATGGAGGTGGCAATAAAGTTGAGTTCCTCCCTGATTCAATAATGGTGTGAAATCTTAAAGATGATTCATTGGTTGTAGTGGGTAAAGTCAATCATGACATAGGGCTCTATTCCTTCTCCCACTTTGTGCCTAAGTCTCCTTCACATGCCTTGTTGACACACTCTCAATCACAAAGAAAATTATGGCATGAGTAGTATGGACATCTTGCCTTCCACTATCTTGATCAACTTAGCTCAAAACATATGGTCAAATGTCTACCTACAATCAACTTTTCTAAGGGTGAATGTTCAACTTGTTCAATGGATATTCATTAAGAAGAGAATTTTGGAAAAGGGAAGTCTTCAAGAGCATCAATTGTTCTTGAGTTGGTTCACATGGTTCTAGCGGGTCCTTTTGCAGTGACATCAGTTAGCAAGGGTCACTATTCCTCACTTTCATTGATGACTTTCTCACACTACACATGGATGTACTTTCTTGATCACAAGAATGAAGTGTTTGATAAGTTTCTATCCTTCAAGAGTCATGTTGAGAAACAATCAAGGAAAGCCATCCAAGTTCTTCATATGGAAAATGAAAGTAGATATGTGAACACGAGACTTAGAGACTTTTGTAAACTTGAGGGTATTGATCTTCAAAATCTAGTAGCATACAGTCTACAAAAGACAAATATTGCAGCAATGAGGATTGGAACTCTTAAGTCTATGACAAGTTGCATGATCAAGCAAAGTCTCTTGATCCATCACTTGATGTTGAAGCTATAAGTAGTACCAATCACATACTTAATAGATCTCCTCATAATGTCTTAGATTGAAATTCTCCTTTTGAGGCATGGTGTAGTAGAAAACCAGTTGTGAAACACTTCAGAGTCTTTGGTTATCCAACATGGGCAAACATATCTTCCAGAGAATGCAAGGCACCACCACCTAGGCCTTGTAATTTCATCAGATATGAAGAAAATGTTAAGGCATATAGACTTATGGATCCTAAGACTCATGAGATATCAATAGAGAGGAATGTTCACTTTGAGGAAAGTTTACCTAGCTTATCCTCTAATCTTCTCCATACTTCATACATTGTGGAAACTGATAGTGACAATAGTGATAGTGATTCAACAGATTCAAATATGTGGGATCCTATTGACAGATGTAGAATGAGGTCACAACATCAACACATTCCACATGCATACATTGCTATAGTGATAGGTCCATGAAATTTAAGTACAGTTGGGTACACCTTGTCTTCCAATTCTAGTATCGAGTGATGACTACATAATATATATTTTAAGTTTGTTTGTGGAGTCACACATAGAAGATTTGGTAGACATCATTTATGATATACATCTTCTCTTTGATGAAGAAGATACTTCTTCAGTTGTTACAATGGCACACTCTAACCCTCTTGTCCATTCTCTACATGATTAGTCTTCCCAAGTGATATGATTATGGATCCTTATGTACAATAGTTGCAAAAGGTCTCTTTATCATTTAAGGAGACAATTGGTTCTTTGGGATATGTTCTACATCCATCCTTGCTAGATTTGTACTTTTCCTTTTCAGCAGTGTTGGAAGGGGTGACAATCAAAATCGACACAAGGATAATTGAGTAGGTTTTAGAGATGCCATTCATCTTTGGGATTCTGTCTATGCATTGAGGAAGCATCTCATATGTACCCATGATGTTGTTTCTTCCCAAAGGGAGCAACATTATTCAATAGTCATGGATCAGCTTCTACATTAATCTTGGAGAAACTATCACTGATTGACATTCTACATTGGGGGGGGGACTACCTTGTCTCCTTTCTTATTCTTCTCTTTTATATGTGGGACCTTTTCCTCTTCTAGGATTTTGTCCTTCTCATACTTCTCTATTGTATATACATGATGTATGTCATAATGGGGGGGTCTTGATACTCCATCCATCCATCCATCTTGTTTTTTCATCTCTCTTTTTGGGGGAGGATTTTTCCCATGAGGTTTTCTCTCTTTCTCCACTTTTTGAGAGATTTCATTGTCTTTCGTACATGGGTATCTAACATGTTCTAGTAGCTAGGACCCACCATGCATTTTCATCCTAGCTTTTGTGAGCTTAAGTGCATTACCCTAAGTTGCACTTAAAGGGGGTGTTGGTGTAAATAAGTATTTACTATTTACACTTTACTTAAGTTTACTTAGGCTAAGCGTTATTTTATTATTTAGTTAGACACCTAGGAGTATGTGTACTCATATGAGTTGTCTTGTTGACAACATAGGAATTAACAACTCTTTTATGCACATGGTGTCTACAACATAGGAGTTAGCATCTAATTTAAGAACATGGTGTCTACAATATCTCTATACAAGATACACCTTGTCATACTTATCCTCTCATGTACAATGGAGGATAATACACTTTTGGTGGACATGTGCTTAGTTGTAATGCTTATCTCCTAGCTCATTCTAGAGACATTCTAGAAGCATCTTAGAGGCCTTTATATATAGGCACTCTTAGTGTTTATGTACATCATAGAACACAAAATCACATCAATTCATTTTGATATTGTTATTCTGATCATACTTTATTGGTCTAGTCTATGCTTGTTCTTGAGTTCCTTGATCTTGGGTGATTTTTTCCTAAGGAAAATTCTTACAGGATGGTTTTCTATGGATTTCACTTAGTTATGGTTACCATGGAAAGGGTTAAACAATCAAATCAAGATAGATGCATAGAAAAAGTTTAAAATAATGATTATAGAATGCAATACTCCAAATGGAGTTGCATTCTTGTAGTCTAATTTAGGATCTTACAAAGTGATGTCATTTGATACAACTTCAACCAAAACATCAAATGATCAAGATGAAAAATACAAGATTCCAATCCTAAAGGAAGGAATCATGATATAGTTCATAGATAACATGGTAGCTAACTTAAAATGGTTAGGAGAAGAAGCTAACCCCAATATCCTACTTCTCCCAAGATTTTGTTGCATAGATAAATTTAGCCATTCAGAGTTTGAATGTTCATTGTGCCAAGAAGTAGTCACTAAGGTATTAACAAAGATTATGGAAGTAAAAGTTAATAACATCCCAAAAGACCAACCCATAGAAAATGAAAGTCCCATGAACATATATGAATCTATGGAAAAAGTTGAGGAAATTAAAGATCTAAATCTGTCATATAGTGATACCTCTTTAGATGGTGGAGGTTTGTCTTCTCCTCCACCAGGAATGATCAAAGTTCAAAGAAGAAGATGGTACATGGAAGGTCAAGGATGGACTTGAGTATTCATTCATCCTAAACCCAAAGTGGATGAAATTAAAGAATTGATAGGAGAAATTTAGGACAAACAAAAAAAACATACACTTCCTCTATCAAGGAGTAATAATGGAAAATCATCAAGTCCACCTCACAAAAATTATAGTGTGTTCCCAAGAAATAATCCTTTTAGGACCAAGTGAAAGAGAAGCTAAGGATGAATAAGCATAAGGTTAGAAAACCAAAGGAAGATCCCATTTGGACACTTCACTTCAATGGCTCCAAATACAAATTAGGAGCAAATGCAGGTATTGAGTTGATCAACCCAAAATGTAAGATTTTCTATGAAGCACATCAATTATAGTTTAAATGTACTAATAATGATGTAGAATACAAAGAATTGATCTGAGGACTTCATTTTGTAATAGAGAAGGGAATCACAGCTCTTGTAGTCAAGGTAGATTATCAATTGGTCATACAACAAGTGAAATTAGTATAATCCTACAATGGTAAGAGGTTTCTTTCTTACAAGAAAAAAGTATGGGATTTAATGGATGATTTTGAAGCTTTAAACATTAAGTCCATTCCAAGAAAGAAAAACATGGTAGTAGATGCTCTTTCTATTTTAGCTAGCACATTGCAACTAGTTGAAAGAACAAAATTGAAACATTTTTCAGTTGAATTGGTTGCTGCCTTGTCTATCCTGAACAATATCACAAACTTCCAAGTCTTTCAAGATGATTAGCATATACTTGAACTTATCATGTTGTTGGAATTATGATATATTTGTCATTAGTTACAACACTTATTCGATTCTGAATGCTTACTGAGCTCATCACTCAGTCTACAATTCATACTGAGCGTTCAGTAGTGGTTACCAAGTAGAACAGTTCATACCATGTTGAACAGTGGTCACTGAGAAAATGGGAAGTTCAACAGTGTTTACCAAGTTCTCAGTGTTCACCGAGTCATCAGTTGAAATCAGTGTTTATCGAGTGATCAAGGTAAATGAAGGACTTAGTATTTACCGAGTGATCAAGGTAAACGAAGGAATCCATGTTTACCAAGTGAAGAAGGTTATCAATGGATTCAATTTTTATCGAGTGACACAATATTCACCAAGTCACCAATGGTTATCGAGTTCCAAGCTACTTAGAGTTATTAGTATGGACCGTGCCTCTACTCTTACTGAGTGCATGATGATGTAATGTATTGTAGTGGATGCTGAGTATCAGAAGGTCACCGAGTCAGTTTGAGGAACCCGAGTTTTCTACTATCTGGCCGACTCAATAATGTTTTGTTCACTTTTCTTTTGTCAACCTTGAAGTGTAAATATTGGAATGGTATATATGTAATGTATTATATCATTTGTAAAATATGATGAAATGTTGTATATCATTGTATGGTTTTCTATTGCAATATTTTGAGAAGAGTAAAAGCAAATCAATAGTAGAACAGAGGAATACAACAAGGTCAACATAGATGCAAAAAGTTATATCTATCACATCAGGTGATTAGTGCATAAAGGATCTTATTAGCAATCAGTTGTAACTAGATCCACTGCTTCATCCTAACAGATGAATCAGTTTGTAAATCCTTTAATAGGGTAGACTTAACAGTCTTTTGTAAATCTCCTAATAGAGTGCATACTTCATTGTATGTTTGTAAATCATCTAACAAGGTGGATCTAGCAATCCTACTTGCTCCTAACAGGGAAGATCACTAGAAGTGATCATTGTAAGCCTTAACAGACCAACTTTATACTATAGTATTGAAGTTTTGTGGGTATCATCCCCACCCCAGTTTTACTTTCTAATTGGAAGGTTTCTGGGTCACCAAATCATTGTGTTCATGTGTTATATATGTCTATCTTCTCATGCTTGCAGTAAATTAGATAAATGAATGGTTAAAAATTTCAGTGGTGTATTGGTTAAATTATTAGAGTTACTGATTCACCCCTCCCCTCTCAGTAACCTTATTAGTCTTGATTATTTCTCAGGATAAAGTTTGACAGCTTGATCAAAGATCAAGGACAATGGAGATTTTCAGACTTGACAAATCTATTGAGAATGAAAAGCTAGATCTGGAAATGGCCATGGCTCAACTCAAAGAAGCAAAAGAGCATATTTCTCAATCTCTAAAAAGAAGGAAGGAACTTGCAAGACAAACGAATGATCATAAATATGTTGAAGAAAATATTGAAGACCTTTTACCATCAAGCAGTTCAAATGAAGCTAATGAAGCAATCAAGGAACTCCTAGCAAAGAATGGTTCTTTGGAGGAAGAAGTAAGGAAGCTTAAAAGAGAACAAGAAATCCAATCAATTAGGCTATGTGAAATTTTGGAACAAAGGAACATGATGCAAGATGAGATAGAAGGAAGGAACAATAAAATTCAAAATCAATCCCTTTAGTATGAGGATCTTACAAATCAACTTTCCAATGCAAATGAAGAAATTAGAATTCTCAAAGCAAAAAATGAAAGAATAAGGAATGATCTGAATATTGAAAGACAAATCACTAAAAGCTTACAAAGTGACCTAAGATCTGAAAGACAAATCAATGAAAGTTTGGAAAATGACTTAAATGTTGAAAAGCAAGTCAATGAAAGGATGATAAAATCTCAAACAGATGTGGATCAATTGAATCAGCAAAATGAGCAGAATCTTTATAGAGCAGGCCTTAGATACAATGAAGAAGGTGAATCTTCCAAACAAGGTGCCCAAAAGAGTCAAAGACCTACTTGTAATTACTATGGCAAGATAGGTCATACATCTAACAGATGTTGGAGCAATGGTAAAGGAAAAATCAATGGTAAATGCTACAATTGCAATTAGCATGGTCACAAAGCCAATGAATGAGCCAGTTATTCCCAATATTCCAGCATTCGGTACCTATGATGAGGCAAAAGCAAGAATTGAACTTGAAATCAAGCTGCCTCAGGCAATTAACAAAGGAAAGAGGAAAATTGCTAAGTTAAAAATTGATACTGGCCCTCTTATGCTTATTGAGGGAAAAGATGAAGATGTAGAAAAAGAAGAATCTAAAAGAGAGGAATCTGAAAAGGAAGAGGAGCCTGTGAAGAAGAAAGGTAAGGTGATTATCACCAAACCTCAGGCAGTATTCACAAGAAGGAAAAAGAAAGGAAAGAAGGTAGTAGTATTCAACAAGCCTCCTCTCACATTCAAAGAAAGACTAAAGCAAATGGATAAAGGATCGGGCATGGAAAATTTCAAAGCATTGAAATTTGAAACCAAGATAGATGCTGAAAAGATGCAGATTGAGGAGCTAGTACTCTCAAAGATGGGAAGATGGAAGTATTCCCCTAATCAATTAACCTCTCAAATTTCCAATTGATTACTAGCAAGGATTCAACCAAGATGGGATGCAGCTAAACAAACTGCTAAAGATATTTATGAGCAATCCTTGAGAGAGTTGTTACCGAGTCTCACTAAGGCAGAGGTAAAAGAGGCAATGAAGAAACACAAAGAAAAAATGACAATCAAATTTCACACTTGTCTAATTTTGATTAAAGACATTGAAATAATTGTCAAGGATGCTACAGATGTGTGGAAAGGTATTTATCATCTTCACAAGCCATCTGAGTATCTAGTTGAAATCAAGGGTGATGACAGTGATGATATGGATGATGAGCAAGGTAATGATTCCATCTCCATGGATGTAACTGATGAAGATCTTCAGGATCTGATAAAGGAGAAGGAGGAAGAAGAAAAGGAGGAAGAAGGTGATGAGGAAGACAAAGAAGAGGATGACCCAGTGAAAATTGCAGTAGTAGTCATTGCATCTCTTCCTCACACTCCACCAAAATCTGTTACTATAGAGACAACTTCCACTAGTGAGATTGTGAGCACTACAGCCACATCAATTGCTCAATCTTCACCAGTCTCCTCTCAGCTCTAGGTATTCCCAATGCAAGTGCCAAGCACTTCACCTACCAAGCTGTAGGCAACTTCTTTAGTTACCGAGTCATCCACTGTAGTAGCAACCACACAAGGTATATCAAATCCTCCTGCAGTGTGTACTGTAAGTTTACCACTTTGCTCTCCAATTTTGTCAACATCAGCTACATTAGCACCAATTTTTGCACCATTAAGTTCTCCAATTGTGAATATTCTGGTATGCACATCAATTTTGGGAAGTATATCAATTTTGGATACAGTTAGCACTTCTCTCAGTCTTCCTTTAGTTGGTCCTATTCCAGTTTTGATAGCCAATCCAGCCTCATCAACCATTGTCTTTGTTTTCAAAGGAAAAAATGTTAGCACAGCAGAAAAACCAAAGATTCCATTAAAATTTTTGCTTACAAGCAAGACAATGGATGAGGATGTAGACTTGGATAATGAAATTTTCATTCCCAAGATAGATCTAGATACTGCTTCAGTTGATGAACTAAGACTACTCAGTCAGCGTAGAGATCTAAAGGCAAAGCAAAAACAACTAAGGAATGAGAGAGATAGAGAGTTTAATATTATTGAAGAAGAAAAGAATATTATTACTGAGGCTATAGGTGTTGATTTTGATACTTCTCAACACATTTTGTTACAATTAGAAGAGGTAGTTAATAAATTCAATGAGGATATCTCTGGTCAAGAAAAGTTGATGGAGAAGGCAGAAAAGAAGTTTGATAATAAGGTGCTTGAGCACATTGCTCAGCATATAGCGATAAAATAGGTTGAATTAACCATAGTTTTGGCCAAAATTGAATTTTTTTTTAATAATGTAACATCTCTTTTTTCTAAGCTTTGTGATGTTACCGAGTATACTAAGGAGATAAGAGAGAAATTGAATAAGATAGATGAGGATCTGAAGACAAGTGCACAAAAGCTTAAGCTTGACCCTAGTTCAAGCTCATCTCATCACCTCATGATCAAATTTTTGTCAGAGAAGCAGGCAGAGTTTCTTAGAGAAGAAGGAAGGATTTGGTCTACACTACTAGATATCCAGAACATGATTCTTCCTATCATGGACACAATGTAGAAACATATTGCATACTCCAAAACATTGATCCATGACAACAATTTCTCTGTTGCAGACCATGTGATTGGACTTTCTACAGAAGTTCAAGTAGCTCTATCCACATGGAAAATCCACAAGAGAATTGGGATAAGACTCTACAACTCATTCTCAAGGTAAATTCTGAGTTTATTTCACATTTTGGTGTCTCTATGTAAATACATTATTTTATTCTTTGGCATTATTGTCAAAAAGGGGGAGAAAGAGATACTCAGAAAGAGATATTGGTGAGATAAATGTACAAAAGGGACAAAGAGATACTGTGAATAAAATTCATATAACTCATGTAAATACCTTGTGTGTATTGTATGGGGGAGTTATATGTAAGGAAGCCATGTATATTCATCAAAATCAGATGTCAGTATGTCAGATGTTGTATTCATAAGTGTTTTTGTCACTAATGCCAAAGGGGGAGATTGTTGGAATTATGATATATTTGTCATTAGTTACAACACTTATTCAATTTTGAATTCTTACCAAGCTCGTCACTCAGTCTACAGTTCATATCGAGCGTTCAGTAGTGGTTATCAAGCAGAATAGTTCATACCATGGTGAACAGTGGTCACTGAGAAAATGAGAAGTTCAGCAGTGTTTACCAAGTTCTCAGTGTTCACTGAGTCATCAGTTGAAATCAGTGTTTACCAAGTGATCAAGGTAAATGAAGGACTTAGTATTTACTGAGTGATCAAGGTAAATGAAGGAATCAATGTTTACCAAGTGACGAAGGTTATCAATGGATTCAGTTTTTATCGAGTGACACAATATTCACCAAGTCACCAATGGTTACTAAGTTCCAAGCTAATTAGAGTGATTAGTATGGATCGTGCCTCTACTCTTACCAAGTGCATGAAAATGCAGTGTATTGTAGTGGATGCCAAGTATCAAAAGGTCACCAAGTCAGTTTGAGGAACTTGAGTTTTCTACTATCTGGCCGACTTAGTAATGTTTTGTTCACTTGTCTTTGGCCGACCTTGCCAGTGTAAATATTGGAATGGTGTATATGTAATGTATTATATAATTTGTAAAATATGATGAAATATTTTATATCATTGTATGGTGTTGTATTGCAATATTTTGAGAAGAGTAAAAGCGAATCAACAACAAAACAGAGGAATACAACAAGGTCAACATAGATGTAGAAAAGTTATATCTATCACATCAGGTGATCAGTGCATAAAGGATCTTATCAGCAATCAGTTGTAACCAGATCCATTGCTTCATCCTAATAGGTGAATCAGTTTTTAAATCCTTTAGTAGGGTAGGCTTAATAGTGTTTTGTAAATCTCCTAACAGAGTGCATACTTCATTGTATGTTTGTAAATCCTCTAACAAGGTGGATCTAGAAATCCTACTTGCTCCTAACAGGGCAGATCACCAGAAGTGATCATTGTAAGCCTTAACAGGCCAACTTTATACTGCAGTATTGAAGTTTTGTAGGTATCATCCCCACCCTAGTTTTACTTTCTAATTGGAAGGTTTCTGGGTCACCAAACCATTGTGTTCATGTGTTATGTATGTCTATCTTCTCATGCTTGTAGTAAATTAGATAAATGAATGGTTAAAACTTTCAGTGATGTATTGGTTAAAGTTTTAGAGTTACTGATTCACCCCTCCCCTCTCAGTAACCTTTTTAGTCTTGATTATTTCCAACACATGTCTGATGGCCACTTTAAATGACAAGAGATTGATGACATTCTAGATGGCAGGCCTGAGGATGATGAACCTAAAGATAAAGATGGGATCCTTAATTTAAAAACCAACACTATTCCTAACGGAATGGTTGAGTTGGAAGGCATTTTTGATCATGATGAATCAAAACATAATAGAAGTATAGTTAAAGAAAGGGGAGTTGAGGAATGTGACTCATACAACTTAGGTACTGATGAAGATCCTAGAATGGTAAAGATCAAAAATGCGTGAAATGAACAAGAAAGGGAAGATATGCTTAAATTACTTACAAAGTATAAGGATGTTATTTCTTGGAGCTACGAAGAGCTAAAGACATATGACCCCAAGATTATTATGCATGACATTTCGTTGAAACCAGATGCCAAACCTTTTCATTAAAGACAAAGACCTATTAATCCTGTCATTCAACTATTGGTAATGAAAGAAGTTAAAAAGTTATTTGAAGTCAAGATCATCTTATCCATTCACCATTCTATGTGGGTGGATAATTTGGTTCCTATATGGAAAAAGACTAGAGAGATTTGTCATTGCATGGATTTTTGTAACTTGAACCTTGCATCTCAAATGGAAAACTACCCTTTGCCTTCATTAGATGAGGTTTTGCAAATTTTAAATGGTTCAAAGATGATATCTTTCATGGATGGATATTCAAGATATAATCAGGTAATTGTTAATGAAGAAGATAAGATGAAGATGACCTTCACACCTAAATGGGGAGCTTTTTCTTGTAGAAGAATGCCTTTTGGGCTTATTAATGTAGGAGCTATATTTCAGCAAGCCATGGATAAAGCTTTTAAGGGATTAATAAACAACTGTATAGTCATCTACATGGATGACTTAACTATCTTTTCAAAGGATCAAAGCACTCATATTACTAATTTAAGATATGTATTTAATAGATGTCGTTAATATGACATATCACTCAATCCCAACAAATGTTCATTTGGGGTTATTAAAGGAAAGCTTCTAGGCCATATCATCTCTGAAGCCAGAATCTCCATTGATCCTGATAGAATCGAAGCTATTTTGAAGTTATCACCTCCTCACAATTGAAAAGCACGTAAGTCTTTCTTTGGGAAGATAAATTTTGTACAAAAATTCATAAGTGGATTTTTAGAGATAGTTCGTCCCCTTAATGATTTACTAAAAAAGGGAGCTAAAATAGAATGGGTTCCTAAGATTAAGAAATCATTTGAGGATAACAAAGTGGCCATTTCCATGGCCCTAGTGTTGGTAAGTCCTAACTATGGACTACCTTTCAAAATATACTCTTTTTCTTTAGAACACTCATGTGTTGGGATTCTAACATAGAAGAAGGAAAAGGAAGATGAAAGACCTATTTCCTTTATGAGTTACTCTCTAAAATGTTGAGTTGAATTATTCCAACCTTGATAAATAGTCTTTTTCTTTAATTAAGGTGGTAAAGAAATTCCACCATTATATAATGAGAAGCAAGGTATATGTAATTATGCCTGATCCTATAGTTAAGACATTATTGATGCCAAATGAACTTGGTGAAAGAGGAGGGAAATGGATGGCAATAATTCAAGAATTTGATTTAGAAATTCAACCCATGAAGTTGGTTAGAGGCCAAAGATTATTAAAGATGATAGCGAAAAACTAGATAGAGGATGAAAAGAAATTCAAGTTTGATAGTGAAATGGATATGGGAGATCAAAAGAAGATTATAATATCTCAAGTTGATAACCAGGCAGTAATAACAGATGTCTGGTACCAGGATATTGTTTACTATCTTTTACAAAATCACAACATAGGGGACTCAAAATGAAGTGTGAATCCTACATGTTGCATGATAGAACATTATACAAAAGAAATTATGAAGGGATTTACCTAAAATGTTCAAGACGTGAGGAAGAAAAGAAGTTTGGAACAATTTCATGATAAGTATGGTACAGGGCATGGTTGCATAGAAGCAACTGCTCATATAATTTTAAGATCAGGTTATTTCCAGCCAATGATATTCAAGGATACTTTTGAACATGTGCATAGTTTCCATATTTGTCAAACTAGTGCTAATAGAGAAAGACATCTAGAAATTCCATTACAACCAGTATTCAAGATATGCCCTTTCGCAAAGTGGGGGCTAGATTTTATTGGTCTAGTGAACCCACCATCGTCAATTGGTCATATTTTTATTCTCATAGATATTGATTACTGTACGCACTAGACCGAAGCCAAAAAATTGAAAAATTGCATGGCTAAGGTGGTTACAGACTTCCTAGAAGAACACATTGTTATTAGATTTGGGATGCCATTCTACCTAGTATGCGATAACAGATTAGCTTTTGCATCAATATTCCTAACTCAATGGGCATTGGAAAACTAGGTTATTATCAAGTTCTCTTCAAATTATTATCCACAAGGAAATGGTGTAGTTGAATCTACAAACAAGAACTTGATCACAGTAATAAGATGTTTTTTGAAGGAGAATCTTAAAGATTGGCATACACAACTCAAATATGCTCTATGGACAGATTGAGTAAGGGTCAAGAATTCTTTAGGGATGTCTCCATATGTGCTTGTCTATAGACAAGATTCAATATTTCCACTTAACCTTAGGATTACTATTTTGAAATTCATGAGTGGATATGCTGAAGATGCTAATAGAGTACAAATCAGATTGATGAATCTTGTAGAGATGGATGAAAAATAGACAGTTGCTTTGGAGCATATGGCAAAACATCAAGTAGTCATCAAAAGGTAGTTCAACAAGTGGGCCACGATAAAGTCTTTCAGAATATCTAACCTTGTTCTACTTTGGGACAAGGTGAAAGAAAAGCCAGGAAACCACACTAAGTTTCAAGGCTTGTGGATTGGTCCCTATTAGATAATGGAAATTTTGGGAGAAAACACTTTTAGGCTGAGTTCCTTACAGGGGGAATTGGTTGTGTTTCCAGTCAATGGGTGCTTTCTGAAGCATTAATTTGAAGCCTAAAAGAACTACAAAAAACATAAAAAATAAAATTCTTTTCTACAAGTGTGCTTCTTGTCAATTGCATGTTTTCTTTCAGTTGTGTGTTTATTTTCAAAGTTGCATCAGTCTAGGGGCTAGGTGCACTTGAGATTTTTAATCTTGACGTATCTCACTAACCATTCTTTTGGTTCCAATTTTAGGGAAGAGGTATTTTTTTGTCAAAACTTGTTTATGATTTTATCTCTTATACCAATTGAGGAATGGATGTTATTTGTAGTAATAGGATACTTTCAGTCTTGAATTCAAATTGTAGATCAACAAGTTCTCAACACTTTGCATATTTAATGATCAATTATCTCAGTTGTGGTCAAACTAAGGTTGAAGGCAACAAGGGGTAGTCCAAACACCTTCAGTTCTAATAGAAGGATCTTCTTGAAGGAATTGCTAAGATCATTGTTTAGCATGAGAGTTTCTAAGAGTTCTTAAAAGAGGAATGTAAGGGATGTTCACTAAAGATTGAATCCAATAAATGACACCAATGTCTTGGCCACACAGTCTAAGTGTGGTTAGGATACAAAAAAGAAATAAAAAGAAAGAAAGAAAGGTGTTAAGAATGAAAGATTCTATAGAGTTTGAGAAACTTAGTTTGATTAAAGGGATATGCACTCTAAAATAAGCTATATAGTATCAAAACCATTGCTTCATCAAAAATCAAATGACAACATTGTTAGCTATGTGAAGCAAGTATTCAAAAGGTTACCCAGGACTTCAAAAGAAAAGTGACAACCCACCAAGAGCCCTCAGAACTGATTCTCTCATCTAGTCATACAAAAAATTGATAAGAAGATTTCATGAAGATTCCTGACAAAGTGATCAGGTGGGGTCGAAGATTGTTTTCAAGTTGTTGGGAAATTTTGATATACCACATTCTCAGATGTCAAAGGAAATGAATACACTAAACACACACTGAACTTGGAGTTTAAGATTCTAAGGTATGACTACAAAGTGACTCGTAATGTTCTTGCAATGCTTAAGATTTAGTTGGTGTTTGATAAATATCAAACAAATGTTTGCTGATGAAGAAATGCCTTTGTCATTTCTTCCTTTTTCTCAAGGCTATTTGTTGTGGTTTCACAATCCACACCCCATTTTAACTACAAATGGCGACCCCATACTTTATTTTTCATCTTTTTAGAACCTTATTGGAGGTTCTAAGTCTTTTCTAGGGCTTTGTCTAGTGTCCTTGGTCCAATCTGGGTCTTGAATGGAAAACCCAAATTCTGAAAATTAGAGTTTTGGAGGGAGAAGACTTCTTTTACAAAAAGAGAGGTGCACCGACGCACCTAATTAGGTGCACTAGTGCACCAAAAAATTAAGGGCATCACCCTAGGTGATGCATAGTTGTGCAACACTGAGGGGTGCTAGGGGACCCCAGGCTATATAACATTTTGACCCCCTCCCTTCTCTCCACTTCATCTTCTTCTTCGATCTTCGATCGCAAAAATGCACTAACCTAGGTACACATACTTGAATCCTATAAACACATACAAATGTTAAAAAAAACCTAAACTAAGGTGCACACCTAATTAGGTGTGCTACTGTACACTTTTGATTACTCTCAAAAACACTAAAAAGCGTTAAACACTTAAAACATAATCAAATACCTTATTAAGGTGTGCTATTGTGAACCTTAAAATACTTAATGCAATTATGTGCCCAAAAGAACATAGGGTGTGCATCAATGCACCTCATAAGGTGCACTATTATGCACCCTATCTATTAAGTTATTACACAGTAAAAGGTGCACTAGGTGTGCCCTTTTTTTGCAAATAAGAGTCGTAAAGTTATGTTTTCTAGTTTTTTGAGAAATTAGGGTTTTATGGTTTTCCTCATGTCACTAGTAGAGTGTGGTTAATCATTATTTATTTGAATTTGGACTAATATGCATTCTTTTGTGTAGATTCAATGGCTTCATCATCATCCTCCCTTGCTGAGAAGATGGTTCCAAAGCTCAAAGTATTCAAGTTTCAAGGTGTTCTGACCAAATCACAATTTTAGGATGATCATTCAAAGATCCAAGATACTAAACTATGTCACACTAATTTGGGAACATTCTTGAAATTATGGAACAAACCAATAGAAAGGTCTCTGATGATTTTTGCATTGATCCTTTCAGGACTGGTTAACACAACATCACATCTAGTTTCAGTGTAGTCCTTAGATTTAATCATGATGCTAGTAGAGAAATATGTTCCTGAAGAAAGGGTTTTCAAGAACATAACTGGAGAGATCATCCTAGATCTCCAACCCAACAATATAGAGAATGTATTCCATCTTCTAAGGGTGGATCAATTTATTAGATTGACATATCACCAAGCTGAGATATAATATAGGGATCATGTTGATGAAGCTTCCGAGATCATCCATTCTTCATACCTTATTGAGAAGTCTCCTCTAGGGTAGAAAGTTGACAAAGTCAATATCACATGAGGCTGCATGAAGGAGGATATTGGGTATTCAATTATACTCTTGAGTAGAGTCATGGGTTTTCCTGCTTTAGGACACTTGAATATATGGACTGTCAATTTCATTAAGACTATCAAGAATACAAAGATGTCGATTAACTAGGCCTCCATTCTCAGTGAGAACTTGGGAGAGCAACTTGTGGTAGTTAGGAATAACTATAGATTTTATATGACTTCATATTTGGTATACCCGCTAGCTATAAGAGCAACAAATTATCTTGGGCTCTATAAGAAGGGTAGTATGTAGGATGCAAACACATGGTCTTACATTGTATATCCTCAGCTAGTAAAGAAGAAGCTTTCAGAAAAAAGAAAGGAATATAGGATTGTGAATGATGCTTTCATATTCGCAATAATATGGTTCATAGAGGGGGATTATGCAAAAATAATTTCATAAGAGGCAGCTACCAAGATATTAGAAGTTGGGGCCTATTACATCTAGTTTCACACATTCACATATTTAAGGGTACCAATTACAACTATCAACCCTAAGAAGCTCCCTAGGTATCCCATTGACATACTCATTTTACTAGAGATCGCTCGACTACTCTTTTCTACATATGACAGAGTTAGAAAACAACACAAAATATGTTGGATATGGCCTATTACCATAGGACCTTTCAATGTGGTACAAAGATAAGACATTCTATCTTTTGAGTGTGAATGAGATCAATATCCCTTAGAAGAGTATAATTCTCCATGGCCCTATTTTGATAACATCGAGAGAGTACAATATCTAGCTGGCAAGGCATTCTAGCATGAGGATATAGTTGAAGATCACTAGATGAATGCAATAGACGAATACGATGTCCGCATAAGGGATTATTTTAGGATGACTCTATATCTAGTAGAGAGTGCTTTAAAAATAAAGATTCCACTAAATATTGTGCAAAAAGATACAAAAGATCTCCTCGATCCATTTTTTAATAGGGACAAGATTGGCGATAGGCCTATTATGAATGCTAAGATTGACAAAGAAGAGAACTTAGAAATAAATCATAGGGTGAGGCACTCAAGATTGGATCAAGAGACCTTTCAAACTTGATCCAATTCCTCAAATAGTAGTCTTCCATGCATATACATGGCTAGCCAAAGGTTGAGGAGCTAAGGTCACTATATCTATAGTTACTATCCAGTTGCCAGTGAGACCTAATATAGTACACCAACTAGATAGACTAGTTGGATATTACAAGGCACAAAAGGGTAAAGGAAAGAGCAAGAGAATTTCTCCTCAATAGGCTAAGCCACAAGAAGAAGCAACTCAGGCACCTCCACAATAAGGAGAATAAAATGTACAAGGACCAGAGAATGTGGAAGTTGCACAAGCTCAAGGTGATCCCCAAGTACCACCAGCTGAACAAGGACAAGGGGAAGTAGAAATTGGAGTACAAGAGGTATCCCCACTTTAACAAGTAGAGAAAGCCTCCCCTTCTATGCCTAAAAGAAGGAAGATCAAGACTCTAGTAAAGAGGAGGCAAAAGGTTATTAGGAGAGTGATCCCTTTCCCATCAGTTCCCAAACCAATCTTTGAAGAAGTGGAAGAAGAGGATGATGAGGATGAAGAGAAAAATCTACCTTTGAATGAGAGAACTCAACTCAGAAGATCCATAGAGTTAGAGAGGAGGAGAAGCTCCATGATCACACCACCATCTATCCTTGATGAACCCATTCAGACTACCACATCAAAAGATGAAATGTAATAGTGGATAGATGAGTAGGATTAGGAGGGCACTGATGTCTTTTAGATGTCAGATTTTGATTTCATGCCCATGGGTACCAAATTGGTTGGGGATAAAATAAGAGATACTCCAATCAAACTTAATAGGAGGACTAGAGTTACTAGCAACTCGAACCAAAAGGACTTGAAGTAGTGCCATCATCCCTAGTACAAATCACATTTTGTGTAGATAAGTGATCGACTACTCTTCTTCCTCCAAGCATAGAAGCAGAACAGGTCCAAATAGAGGAAGAGGAAGAGCCACAAGAAACACCTAGTGAGGAAGTGTTAAAGAAGGTCAGATCTGTGAACAACCTCAAAAAACTTCCCAAGACACTGAGGTAAGGACTGTGGACTCTACAGACACAGAGACCCCTAGTATAGATCTCATGCAAAAGGAGAGGACTTCAAAAAGGGGAGATAAGGGAAAAGGAATTGCAGAATAGATTCCTTCATCCTCAAAAGGTAAATCTTCGTTGGATCATATCCCAAGGTGGCCAAGAAATGAAGTAATAAGAAATAAGAAACAACAATTCACTACATAGGATGAAGATAAAATGGAATTGATGGAAGTCCTAAGGAAGCATGTTCACCTCCAAAGGATGCACAAGCATTAGCCTTTGTTATGAGTGATTAGAATTAGGACCTTTTTGCTCATGTAGCTATCCCTTCTTTGCATTCAAATGTTGAAGAATTGACTCCACAAGATTATCAAATCAAGTAGGTCATGCTTGGAAAACCTACCTTGGATACTGCTAAGATAATGGTTCCAACTAGAATAAAAGAAGTATTCACAAGCTTGGAATAGGATGGGGTGGAATTAATAACACTTTGGTGACAAAATGAGATCCTAACAGGATATTTAAGTGAATTTGTTGGTCCCTTAGATCCCACAAACCCCAAAGAAACCTTGAACATAGAAGTTGAGAGAAGAGATAGGGGTACAGGCCAATTGGACCCACTTTTGAGAGCTTTTTAGCAATGGTGAGAAATTTTTGAGGAAAAGGGTGTACATATTATTCAAGGAAATCTGAAGCTACTAGAAGTAAATATGAAGTAAGGAAATCTGAAGAGGGAAGTAAGAGGTAAGAAAGTTTTTGCTTATTGGAATTGTAAAGAATTTGATCATTTTTCATATCAATGTCCTAATAGAGAAAGGAAGGCAAAACGTAAAAAACCTTACAAATCAAAGATTACAAAAGATTGTTTCTTTGTTAACAAAGATGATGAATTTGATTTCAAAGAGATCAATTTTCTAGAGAGTGATGATGAAGATGAAATAGGATTTGTTGCTATAAAGGAAAAAATTTCTATAAAAGAGGAAAACCACTTGTATTATGTGTAGAAAAGAAAAAATATGATTGGATAATAGATAGTGTGATGACGGGTGTTCCCCTTAATCCCATAAATTCATAATAGAAACAAAGAAGCAACAAAAAATGCGAGAACAAAATATGGACTTCTTATTTGCATTAAAAATGTGAGATTAAAAAATTCACAAGTACAATATTCTAACCCACATGGGTGCCTTCAGTACAATAATTTGCAAGACAAGCTGCAAACTATCACCCAAAGCTATCCTAGACAATGTTTGAGCTTTTCTTAAATAAGCAGTTTTATGCTGCTCGAGAAGGTTCTAGATTCTCAAACTTAATACCTAGGACCAACAACTTTAAATATACATATAGAGTTGACCAAATACATCTTTGACAAATTATTTTAAAAATTTTGGTAGCCCAACTTCGAAAGGCCATAACTCACAAACCGTTGCTCCAATTGGCTATTATAACCACTTTTCGAAAATGCCAACTCCTGATCTATAGGCCTGGAATAGTGCTAGTGCCATTTTTTTGAGTTTTTAGACCTCATCCAAGCAATCTAAGGCTTCCAACAGTGAGCCTGAAGATTTTTCTGCAAATGTTTCTACTGAAAATCCACAATAACTTCTGATACTGATGGTTGAGCAATGCAATTTTTGTGGTACGCTTACAACTCTAAAATGAACCTTCTTATAGAAATAAGAACATTCTAAGCTCGTATGAAAAGCTTACTAAAAATAGAAAGCTCCCAGAAATAGCAATCTCCCTCTCTAGTAGTCCTTATTAAAATAAAAAAGACTGAAAAAATAAAAAAATAAAAAAAATTGGATGATGCAAGATTGCTCATACACCCAAGATGCTCTTGCATCATAGTGGATGTTCACATCACATAACAGATGATAGAAAAAAGTTTGTTGAATTCAAAAGCTATGATGGTGGAGCAATTAGAGTTGGACATAATGCTCCATATCCTATTAAAGGAAAAAAAAATCTATTACACTTGATGATAAATGATAGGCCAACACTGGGGCCAATAATATGAAATGTTTAATACTCTAAGAAAAATTCAACTTGGTCTATTCATGCCAATTTGGGGGCGTAAGATTTTGAAGGTCTTTGAGCAATATATTATCAAGGGGTGCTAGTTGCAAGTTGACTGATTATGAATGCAACTAGAATACATGAAAATAAACCTATGGAAAACTAAATAAATCTCAAAAACAAGAACTATCACTTCTTGGTGACAAAAAAATCACCTACAAAAACATCTTCTTGTATTAAAAATAAAAATTATTTGGCAAAAGAAAGTATACCAAAATTGCTACATGAACAATGAACTACTCGTAAAACAATAATTTAATTCAAAGCTCCTACTTTTAATCCTCGACTACTCAAGAATTAAAAACTAAATTTGAACAACTTGTTAAATCTATAAAGAGATAAAATAAATTAATTTAAATAATAAACACACTAATATTAATTGCATAAAAATTGAAATAAACTAAGACTAATGCAAAATAAATTAATTCACATCAAGATTAATTGAAATAAACTAATGCATACCACACAACAAAAAGTAAATGATAACTACGAAATCTTGGGGTGGGCTTTGCCTCCTCAATATATCCAGTGATAGAACAAATATATCTTCAACATTGAGACACAAGTATATGTGAATCTCCTAAATGAAATATCTCAATTTTCAATGCTTTCCAAGTTTTCAATGAGGAAATTTGTACTTACCCTCACCAATTTGTTCCAACATTTAGCAGTTGATGTATAATGTTCCCATCACTATGTTCTTGGTGCTAATGGTCACACAATGGGTGTTCCACTATCATATGGTGTAACCCTAGTAACAATATCAATTGGATAGTTCTTTGCCAAAAAAGGAAGAATTACTTTGTCTCTCATTCTCCTCCCTCCATTGTCAGTGAGTTGGTTTCCTATGAGCTTGATGTGGGTTGCTAACTATGCTACTAGTATGTTGACAATGATATGTTCTTGACCTTGTAAATCCTTCACTTGTAATAGCGGTATGCTCTTGACCTTCTTGTAAATCCTTCACTTGTAATAGCCAACAGCTTTTTAAAAGTGTTTGATCTCTTGATGCCTTTTGATTGTGGTTGTGTTAGGGTTAACCCATTTGCTAGGTTGTCTGAACTAAATTAAATAAATATCCTCTGCTATCCATTTTTCTTTCACTTCGACACACATTTTCTTATTTGCATTCTCCTATTATACTTTATAACATCTATACCACCTTCGAATTCCCAACATCATAGTAGTTCAAAATAAAAACTCAATTGATTAACAATGCCTGGAGTTCAGTTCCATAATTTGATGGTCAACTCTTTGTACCTTGTGATTTTTTTAATAGTTATTTTCTAAATTCTTTTCATTTGCAATTCAACAAAAATATAAATCTTCATTAAACTATTTAATCTATAAAAAATTAGTTACATTGATATTATTAAAGATACATATTAAATTTAAGAAGATATTTTTAATAGACAACTAAGTATTTGTGAAACAAAATCATAATTTAAAAAAATATCAAAAATATGATAATCTAATATAAATCTTTAATATACAATATTATAGATTTATTTCATATGACATCACTTCCTTGTAGAAAATAAGAATATTTAATTGAATGTTCTTTACTAGATCTTTAATCATTATTGTTTTATAGAATTTCTTATGTTTAAAATAAATTTATACTCTTTCATTTTAAAAACCATAAAAAATGGATATTTGTAATTTATTCAAAGGCAAATATTATTAATCAAGGAAGTCAATATTTGAAGGAAAAGATTCAAGGTAAAATATTTGAAGGAAAAGACAAGGACCACAACATTATATTAAACTAAACAAAAGAGTTTTTTTGCTAGAACAATTGTTACAATGGCAAGGGGATGCCATGACAAGTATAAGTAGCATCACAAACAAAATGAAACCACCAAAATGATAAAAGAAAAAAAAAATCCTAGACAAAACATAAACATTATAGACATGCTGACAAACTACAAATAGATGGAGACTCTGTAATTGACAATTTGAAAAGGATCAGAAAGGAGATGAAAATATTTTATTCCTATGGTCGGAATGTGACATTTTGGTTAAGAAAACTTGCAGATCTATCTTATTATCTAAAACAATTCAAAAGCTTGAACACAAAGATAGTGAATATCTCTAGTAATTGAAGCATCATGCCAACTATTCATAGAGAAGAGAGAAACATATAACACAAAATCTATTAGTGATTATAATTCCAATCATCAATTTAGTTTAGTCTTATGGTGATCTTCTAGATGTAAGGAAGCAAAGGTGCACAAAATCGCTTCCTACACTAATCTTTGAGAGGACGATTATGAAAATTTGACTAACTATTGTAGAGATCTCAAGAAATGCATAACAATATAATCAAAATAAAAATGAACTCATAACACAATGATTACCATGGGGAAACCCTTCCAGGAGAAAAACCCCCACCCTACACAACGTATTCTCAATTCTGAAAGATTACAATACACTTGCAATGTGAGTTCTTATAGGAGCACATCACCACAACTTGAACTCAGATTCAAACTCAGAGAGACTCCTTCTAGCACCAATCTTGAAAACTAAACTCGATGATTCAAACACCTCCCCAAGTCCTCCTTTTATAGTTATTTTCTACTTGGAAACCATTTGTGGTTTTACAAAATCATGGGAAAAACAACCATGCCACATGTTACCCACTTGTGATTTGTAACTCCAAGAATACCATTTTCGTCCATAATTTTGTCCTCTAGTTTAGAGCCCCATAAAAGTCATATAATTAGTTGTATGCACTCTAAAAATATCCCTTCTACATTGTTCTAGAGACTAGACACATTTTTAATAATGCATACACCTTTTACCAATTTATAAACATGGGGAAAACTACCACAAACAAATTCTAGAATTTTCTAAAAGAATTCTAGAGTTTTTTGGCTAAAATTTTCTAGAGTTTTCTAAAAAAATCTTGCAAGGTTGAGACATAGTTCTCAACATTCTCCCACTTTTTGAACACCTTGCGAGAGTCAGGGATCCATAGTTTCATGGACTTAATTGTTAGGGACTGAGAGGTCCATAGACTCTGAACACCATCTAAAATTTTATGTGCTCATGGGCTTAGTTAATGCATCAACAATATTCACCAAAGTCTCTACCTTCACCAGCTTCACCTTGTCATCCTCAACCATATCTCTCACAAAATTATATTGTATATCAATGTGCTTGGTCCTAGCATGAAATGTCAGGTTCTTCGCTAAGCAGATTGTACTCTGATTGTCACTATAATTATCACTATCCCCTGTTTGAATTTTATATCTAAACACAATCTCTTTAGCCAGGTAGCTTCCCTATAGGCATGAGTAGCTACCATATACTTTGCCTCTTTAGTGGACAAAGCAACCACATCTTGTTGCTTGCTCATCCAATTGATTGCACCACTAAATAATGTAAACACATATGCATTGGTGGATCTTCTTCTATCAACATCGCTAGCCCAGTATGAATCCACATAGCCTTGAATATCCAAGGAATGCTCATATCCTACTCCATGAAAACATATAGAGTACTCTAAGGTACCCTACAAGTATCTGAAACTCTTATTACTGCATCCCAATGTGCTCTTGCTAGATTAGACATATAATGGGAAAGTACTCCCATGGCTTAGGCAATGTCTGGTCTTGTACAGACCATAGCATACATCAAACTTCCAATAGTACTCTGATACAGTACTCAATTCATCTCTTCCATCTCCAATGGGGATGAAGGACATTGTGAGCTAGAAATCTTTGTTCCCATACCAATAGGAACACTCAATGGTTTGGAATCCTGCATATTGAACTTCTTAAAATATTACCAACATATTTACTCTGACCTAGCCATAGCTTTTTTTTTTATCTATCTCTTATAATCTCCATTCCTAGGATGTAACTTACTACACCAAAATCTTTCATTTCAAACTTTGCTGAGAGCTGAGATTTTAATTTTGCAATCAAACCTTTTCCTTTGCTAATAAACAACATGTCATCAACATATAAGGCAATAACCAGGAAATAATCACCATCAGACTTGTAATATATATAGTGATCAGATGTGGATGGCACAAATTGAAAACTCAATACATATCTATCAAACTTCTAGTAGCACATCCTAGGACTTTTTTTTAACCTATACAAAGATTTCTTCAATTTATAGACCAAATGACTTTTACCTTTCACCACAAAGTGTTCTGGCTGTGTCATATAAATTTCTTCCTCCAAATCTCCATGAAGGAAAGTTGTCTTCACATCCATCTGCAGGAGGAAAAATTTCACCATAATCAATTCCTACAACTTGGGAGTGACAATTTTGCAACCAAACATGCTTTATACTTCTCAATGCTTCCATTTGAACCCATCTTTCTTTTGAACACCCATTTACAACCAACAAGCTTCCATCCTTTAGGCAATGGTACAACTTCCCATGTGTCATTCCTCTTAAGAGATGACATCTCTTTTTCCATGGTTATCTTTCAGGAATCTGAATCATTCATACCAAGAGCCTCTTCTACAGATTTTAGTTCATCAATATTAGCATTCAAAGAAAATATACACCTCCAATCATCAAGAGAATATCCATACCTTTCTAGTGCTTTCCTCTATCTACAAGACCTTCAAACAAGATCTAGTTTAGGTTCAGATGCAAGTTCATGATTAGGTTCTCCCTCTTCCTCTAATGATTCAAAACTCGTAGAGCTCTCTTTAACAACTTGTCTTTCTAAGGGCATTGATTTAACTTTCTTAGGTGTAGCAGGAAGTTGAATCACATCTTTCTTTTCTATTATCTATTCTAGCTACATTGTAATAGAAGAAGGCTCAATTTCTCTAAAAATAACACTTCTAGAGTAATATACCTTTTGTGCAACAAGATCCCAAAGCTTGTATCCTTTCATGCCATAACTATATCCGATGAAGATAAATTTGACAGCTTTGTTGTCCAATTTTTTCCGCTTCTCCTTTGGCACATGAACATATGCCTCACAACCAAAAAATCTCAGATGTCTAAGTGAAGGCTTGTGGCCTGACCATGCTTCCATTGGTGTCTTATCAACAAGAGTTAATGTAGGAGACCTATTTATCAAGTAGTAGACAATGGCTACAACTTTGGCCATTTTTTTTTGTTCTAGTCTAGCTCCACTTAGCATACTCCTAGCCTTCTCCATCAAGGTCCTATTCATTCTTTCTGCAACTCCATTTTGCTATGGAGAATAAAAAGTTGTCTTCTCTCTTTTAATACCACAATATTTACAAAATGTGTCAAAATCATTTGAGCAATATTCACTATCATGATCAGTTCTTAAATGTTTTATCTTCTTTCTAGTATACAACTCAACCATTGCTTTAAATTCTTTGAAATGACTAAAAACTTCAGCTTTACTTATAAGAAAATAAAACCATGTTTTTCTACTAAAATCATCAATGAAAGAAACATAATAAACTAATCTACCAATAGAAGGAACACCAACTGGTCCAAATACATCTGAATGGATTAGATCCAAAATACATGAGGACTTATGAGAACTTGAATAAAATTGAACGTGGTTTTGTTTACTATAGATACAATGCTCACAAAAATCAAAATCAAGATTATAGTCATTCAACCCATCTACAAGGTTTTTGTTCTTTAAGGTTCATATACCTTTCTCACCTATGTGGTTGAGTCTCTAGTGCCATAACATAGTATTCTCTGCAGGTAACTTTAATTCAGTAGATAGAGCACCCTTGGGTACCCAAAAACCATGACCATTTGTTGGAAGAGAAACCCTCTCCTTTTCCAACAAAGTAGTCCTTTTCACAATCTTATCAGAAGTACTATTGCACTCTAATGTGCATGCATCAAGCTAGTACAACATACCCAATCCGCTTCCTCTTTCTATTACCATATCACCTCTCACCATTTTCACACCTACTTTAGAAAAATGCACATGCACACTTGCATCTATTAGTTTACTAACAGATAAAAAATTCCTTGCTAGTCTTGGGATATGCATAATCCTACTATCAAAAATTTCACATGAATACTTCCATGACCAACAATATCAAGAACTAAGTTATCACCCAAATACACCTTACCACCATCAAACTTTTCATATTTACTAAACCAATTTCTATTAGGGTCCATTTGGTTCTTGGAAGACAACAGGAATTGGCTTTTTCAAAATCTAGATTTGAATTTTTTTGCGTTTGTTTCAAAATTGGAAAAATGGAATTAGCATACCATACTTCCAATTTTGCCTCAAAACCAAGTTTTCCAACTTCCTACTAGAAAGTAGGAATTGAAAATCAAAACCTAGTTATGTTTTTTTAGTGTAAAAACAATAGATTGGAGTACTTTTTGAAATTTGCCTTCAACACCAAGCTTACACATAAAAATGTGTCTTCACATGCATCTTTCAAGTGAAACAAACGGTTCAAGTAAAATCCTAAAAATTAGAATGAAGATTTGGAAAACCTTGATTTGACTAAACCAAGGTTTGTAGAAATGCCAATTTTTTAAATTCCAAGAACCAAACGGACCCTTAGGAGTCATGTGAAAAGATGTACCTGAGTCTATCAACTATACATTATCACCTACATGAGTGGCTAAGGATGCAATGAAAGCATCTTTGTCTTCGTTCTTAGACTCAGAATCATAATCTTGCTTCTTATTTTTCTTTTCCTCTTTGCAATTCTTCTAGAAGTGTTTAGGTTTGCCACAATTCCAATAGATCACCTTGGACTTACCATGAGATTTTGATCTCCCCTTATTCTTGGACATAGAACAACCATCCTGATTTTGGTTCTTGCCTCTTTCCTTTGGTCTTCCTCAAACACACAAAGCCTCTTTGGCATTCAGAGAGACCTTCCTTCTCATCTCTTCAGGAAGTAGAGAACCAACAATGTCCTCTATCTTCAAGATGATTGAAGTGCTCCCTATGGCCATGACAAGGCTGTCCCATGAGTCTGGAAATGAACATAGCAATATTTGGCACATTTCTTCTTCATCCATCTCCACCCCAATTAAGGTCAACTGAGTCAACAACTTATTAAAGCTTTCAAGATGCTCATAAATCTGTCTAGCTTCTTCTAGTCTCAAGGAATACAAATTTTTCCTCAAGAAAATTTTGTTCACAAGTGATTTTGCTTGATAGATCTCACTTAGCTTCTTCACATTAGGTTCTTCATGGACATTAATTAGTATAGAGTCTACAAGACATAATCTGATGAGACTTTTAGCTTTTCTATCTCTCACATCACACTCTACAGATGAAGTTGGATTTGCGGGCCTCAACTTCTTTTCATCGACTATATCCCATAGATCTCGATCAATCAATGGATCTTCCATCTTCAACTTCCACATTTCAATATTTGATACTAACCATATTTGCAATCCTGCAACACAAAAATAAAATCCTCTGCTCAAGCTCACTCAAACCTTAATTAGCTCAAAAAACCTTGTACCCAATAAATAGAACCAAAACTAGCCAGGCTCTGACACCACTTGTAAGGAAGAAAAAGTGTGCAAAATCGCTTTCTACACTAATCTTTGAGGGGACAATAATGGAAATTCAACTAACTATTGTAGAGATCTCAAGAAATGTATAACAATATAATCAAAATAACAATGAACTCATAACACAATTATTACCATGGGAAAACCCTTCGAGGAGAAAAACCCCACCCTCCAAAAATTGCACAATTTATTCTCAAATCTAGAAGATTACAATACACTTGCAATGCAAGTTGTTACAGGAGCACATCACCACAACTTAAACTTAGACTCAAACTCAAAGAGGCTCCTTCTACCACCAGTTTTGCAAACTAAACTCGATGATTCAAACACCTCCCCAAGCCTTCCTTTTATAGTGATTTGCCACTTGAAAATCATTTGTGGTTTTACAAAACCATGGACAAAACAACCATGCTATATGTTACCCACTTGTAATTTGTAACTCCAAGAACACCATTTTCGTCCATAATTTTGTCCTCTACTTTAGATCCCCATAAAAGTCATATAATGAGTCGTTTACACTCTAAAAATAGCCCTTCTACATTGTTCTAGAGACTAGACACATTTTAAACAACTCATACACCTTTTCCCAACTAATAAACATGTTGAAAACTACCACAAGCAAATTCTAAAATTTTCTAAATTTTTTCTAGAGTTTTTAAGCTAAAATTTTCTAGAGTTTTCCAAAAAAAGCTTGCAAGGTTGAGACACAATTCTCAACACTAGTTTTGATGATGACTTTTCTCAAATTAATGTTTTTAATTAGATAGTCTCTTTTTAACTCATGTTAACATCTCATGTATGATTGGTGATAACTAAAACAGTTCACCATAATTTTCTCATGTTAAAGTGGTTTCAATTTGTATAAATCATGCACAATTTAATCATTATTAATCAATGAGAAATAACACAATGTAATCAATAATTTTTTATTGTGAGCATCTCTATTTTTTTTCTTGTTCAATTCAACACTTACTGTTTTTTTTTCCTTTTAGCTAGATCTTATAGTTGTAGGAAATTGTAAATGGTATCAAAGCTTAGAGGGATGGAAGAAGAAGTATTTTTTTCTTTGTAGGCACAATAAATTAGAACTTCAAAGCATCAAGTTTTCAACCTTTTTCTTTTTTATGTCATACGATTATTTTGAATAGAAGCCACCAATTCTACTAATGCCCAATAACAAAGACTTGTATTGAAAAGTCATGGCATTAGAAGTTGGATTTGATTCTACATCAGAGAAAGGTCAAGGTCGTGCTCTCTTCACATGTGTCTTGCCTTCTTTTTCTCTCCGATGATGCACTATTTTTATGGATCTATCATGCCTCTTTGTGCAGATGCTTCTTTCATTCCATAGTTGTTCTTTTCTTGTACATTAGACATCTATATTTTCAATCAACAATTTATTCTTGTCTTGTTGAGTAGTGTTGTTAGCATCACTCGTACATGTTCATGTGTCATCTACATCCTTAAATGATAGATGTTTTACCTCTATTTGTCATCTATTCTTTGTTTGAGGGAGCTATGTAGATTATTGTCTACTGTATCTTCAATATGATTGACAAATGTTTTGCCTTTGTTTTCTATTTGTTCATTGTTCAAGTAGTGTTGTTGGGGGTATTCATGCAGATTGATCTTGGTCTTCACCTTGGTTTCAAGAAGGTTCTTCATTCAACATTATGATAGTTATCATTCGACAAATGTGTGCAATTATTTTTGTCATAAAAAAACCTTTTTACCTCTTTTCTTACATTATTTTTATTCTCTTTAGTTGGAATTAAGGGGGGAGGGTGTTAGTGATTATAATTCCAACTATCAGTTTAGTTTAGTTTTGATAGTGATCCTCCAGTTTTTATGGTGGCTTTTCCTAAACTAATGTTGTTAATTCAATAGTCTCCCATTAACTCCTGCTCATGCATGATTACCTTCACCATAATTTACTCTTGTTGAAGATGGTTTCAATTTATATAAAAAACAAAAGAGATGAAGAATCCAAAATAGGGGAGAGAAATAGACTTTGGCTATTGGATTTCACACTTCAACACTTTGTATTCTCACAATAAATATTGGCTTGACATTGAATTCTTAGTATATTAATTCGTAATTCAATAAAATTCAAGACAAATATGGTAAAATTTATCTATAACTATAATATATATAGTCAAATATAGATTTATGTGTCAACTAATTTGCAATTTTTTAATTATATAACTTATTTTGTTTTGAGTCAATTATAAAAAGACTTCATGTTTATCTAGAGCAATTTGGAGATGTTGGGGAAAACCATAATTTGTAAAAAGATATTTCATGAAAGATGTTTTTCATGTTTTCAATAGAAATATTATAGGTTTCTAGGTTTATTAATAACTCAAGGCCAAGGGAAAACTCATGCATTTACCAATACCAATACAACAGAAATGTTCATCCCAATTTTTATGTTCTATGATCACTCCATGATCTTATATGTAACAGATGCCAACTCTCTAGTTGATGGAGATTATGGACATTATGCCTTAATATCAAAGATCTATCTTTGAAGAATGCCTCGAAGTGTATTATGGGGTATAACCAAGAATTCAAGATCACTCAGTTACTTCATAAAACAAGTGCCACATTGTGGCGTGTATTTGCCGTAATTGTAATAAGTTAATTAGGTAGAATAGTACATTATTTTTTAAGATAAAAAATAATTATTATAAGAAAAGTTAAAATGGTTGTTATCATAATTTAATTAATATTATAATTTTTTATTATATTTTAGATCAAACTTTTGAATTATTTTATTTAAGTTAAGAAATAGTTTAAATCAAATGATTTCTTCACTTTAACATTAAACTAAACAAAACATACTCGTTGAAAATACTAACTATAATATTTTGAAAAAAATAAATAAAATTAATTAAAATAAATTAAAATATTTGCAAACAAACTAATTGTAATTTGAGTATAAAGAATAATTTACCTTAATTTTTCAAATATTTTATTTTTAAGTTCAACAAAATTGAATTAAAAAAATTCAAATTTATATTTGAATAAAATAGATTGTAATGCTTATAAACAAATAATGTAAATTGAATATAATTAAAGAATAAGTCATTAATTTTAACAGATAGTAATTTGCCTAATATTTTTAACATCCAAAAATATTGCCTACTTGTATGGGTAGTGTTTCCTAGAAATCCAGTCATATAACACCAAACTATATTAGCCAATCAGATTGAAATAATATAATTTTTCCAAAATTTGAAATTAAAAAATGCACATGTTTACTTTACAAAAATCAAAATTGAAATTAAAACATAAAAAATGCTTATATCTAATTGATTGAAATAAATAATGTTAATCACCAGTTAAGAAAATGTGATTGCAATAGTAAGCCTATGGCAAATACAATAACTTCCCAATGGAATTGCTTATAAATAAATGGAATACAAATAACAAATGTTTGTGAAAATTAATCATATTTCCTTAAAATGTTAATGAATTATTTTTTTGAAAGCCTTGAATTTCTTATATTTAAATTGAAAAATAACTTTAAAAATAGATTTTGAACTGCAATGATAAAAAAAATCAATACTTTCCATTTGTGATAGCTAAAACTCATTTGAACATATAAATTTTCACAAAAGAAAATTGCAACAACTTATCAATGGAAAACAACCAGCAGATGACAATTTAAAGTACTTTAAAGACACATACCTGAACATTAAATTAATCTATGTAAAAGAGTTTTTACATGAGAATTCTTGCTACAGTGGCCAAGAGGATGCCATGGAAAGTAGCAGCACCATCCCAAACAAAACAGAGCCACCGAAATGACAAAAATACTGCTAACCCAGACACAACAGAAACTTTATTGACATGCTGACAAACTGTAAGCAGACGGATGACAAAACTTGTAAAGAAATTGAGGAATCGAAGTGGATGAAACAATAGATTATGAAACGTTGATTAAAAATGAATCATACTAATCATCACTCCCGGGCTGTTCTTCCTCCCCTGTTGCAGCAATACGAGAAGGGTGGTTAGAAGAGTGGGCAATGAGGAGAAGCATGGCTTTGGTGGTTTCCATGACCCTCTCACAAAGAGAAGCACCAAGTTCGTCCTTGTGTGCATCAATGGCTTCCTTCACCGCCGTTTCATCATAATAATACAGACCTTGCTTAACGGCATTATAAACGCTCCAAAACCCAGAATTCTTCTTCAAATCCTTGTGTTTGAACAGACCCCCCCACTAGCGCTTCGCCATCATGCAAATCATAGTCTCTAGTTGCCTGGCTCTCCATCCGGAACATAAGTTTGTTGGACATATGAAACAGCATAGTCCTTAACTTGCCAGTAGCACTGCAAGAGATCCATGGAGTTGGACAGAAAGCATGAAGCTACCTGGGAAGGGAACACGACCCTCGGGCAGACATTCCCGATTTGTTCACCAACGATGGTTCTGATTGCCTTTTCCTCTTCCGGGGATTCAAAACTGAAGATGTTCTTCATCTCCTCCGAATTCAAGCTACCGCGAAGTGGAAGTTCGCCTCTGGGAATTGGGAGAGGGATTCTTTTGTTCATTCGAGTGAATTCCATTGGAATTACATAGAGAAGAGAAGCGCACAACACAAAATCACATGAATGCGGTGAAGTAAAATGTTTCAATCTCCAATTCAATTTAATGGAGAAATCTTCACGAGTCGGGATAGATAAAGAGTTCAAAACAGGGGAGATGAAGAGACCGTGGCTGTTGGACTTCACAATTTCCAAACGCTTTGGGTCTGTTTGGTTGATGGAATGGGAATATACGATTTTTATTTTCTGTTTGGTTCGTGAGTTGGAATAGGGAATAGGAATACATATTCCCATTTTGCTTCTAAAATGAACTTACCCATTCCAAAGATAGTAGTTATTGGAATAGCCATTCCTATTCCCAATATTACGTGCCTATTCTCCATTCTTATGTCCGTGGCCAAACGGAATCTTGCATTGAATTTTGGATTGACTTTGAATTTGTAGTAATTAGTTGGTAGTTTTAGTTTCATTTTTGTTAGGGAGAAAAGGATGGAAAGATAGAGAAGTAGTTATAGAAAGCCATACATAACTTTTATTTTAAAGTTTAGTAAAAGTAGTCTTTCCCCTCTCTCTCTCCCTGTCTCCAACTTTACATCCTTGTTTAAAATTTTAAATCATATTTAATATATAAATAATTCATGACCATTAAATAATAGATCCTATTTCTTATTTCAATAAAAATTTAGGCCTTCACTATCACAATTCTATTATGAAAGAAAAATAAACTACAACACAATCTAATTAGGCCTCAAAGGAATTGTTTATAAATAAATGAAATAAAAACTAGCATATCTAGATTCAAATATTTAAGTAAAACATGTCATTATTATTGTTGTACTTGCATTCACTTTGTTAATTCGTAATTAATTCTCTATCAATCAACCAATTATAACTTGTATTTTTCCGTAAATAAATATATTTAAAGATTATCTATTTATTTATAATTAAATGCATTATATTTTTTTTTAATAAAATCTAACTTAAATAATATATATAACATAACTATCTTTAGAATTTACTAGTAGCCATGATATTCTTTACCAATATTTTATCATTTCTAATCTCTCATTAGATTAAATGTAAAATTGATATTAACTATATTACTAATAGTAACTATTATTTCATTAAAAAAATTAATAAAACAAAAATAAATCAATAATACATCACAAATAATTTAGTGAGAATTATTTTCAATAGTTCTATTTTATTTTTCTTTTGTATTAAATTTTCAATTAAATAAATTATTAGTCCTTGCCATAAGATAGGAGACCTAAGTTTTCAAGTTGCCTTTGTATATTAGTTAATTTTTTGATCACTGTGCACAACTCACTTATCCTATGCTTTGTAGAAATTATTTCATTAAAATGAAAGTTATTATTAATTTCTGATTGGACCTTGCTAATTTTTTTGGTAGTCTTTTTGATTTTTTAACAAAATTGAGGAAAACATGTTTTGAAAACATATGTTATTGTTTGAACATTCCATGTGTTAGAATACTGTGGCAGGTGGCATGTTATGTCTATTGCATGTTTCTATTAGCAAGCAACTCATGGCAACTCATAAAAATAACAAGTGTCATGAATAATAAGGTGACATGTCATGTCTATTGCATGTGCTTGTTGGCAAGTAACTTATAAAAAGGGCAAGTGCCATGAATGACATATAGGGAAATTGAGGAATATCGCACATACCTTTTCCCTTTCACTGTTTCTTCTATTAAGAAGTTATGCATGAGCCTCACACCATGTAGTTAGTTTGTTGATCCCTTCAAAACATAAATACTTTCACTCATGTGGGTACACGCTAGCTGATATAGCTTTTGTTTTGTGAGACTTATTTGATTAGGAAAGTTATGTGGCAATTCAATTGTAAGGAAATTTTCTTTTATGTCGTTTAAATTTGGCATTGAGGTGAATTGATATTTTGATATTCAAAAATTGCGAGGCTAATTTGTTGCTAGTTTTCTTTGAATTATCTTGTTCAACAAATTTTTATGTGTTTTTCTTCATAGTTTTGTATTAATTGCAGGTTGTTGATATTGATAGGTTAAGAATTTATAATCAATGTTGATTAAATCCATTAAATTCAGAGAATGCCAAAATATTTTAAGAATCAAAATATTTTTCGCTTAATAGACAATGTGAAAGAAAGGGATGACAGAGGAGGAGAATAGGCTATACAGACATGCGTATGTTGTCTGAATGGAGTATGTAACAAGACTCATGAACTGTTCAATAGAATGCCTTACAAAGATGTAATCTCATGAAATTCCATGATAGCAGGGTATGCACAAGATGGATTTATTGAAAAGCCTATTGAAACATTCAAGACAATGCATTAGGAAGGTGTAAAGCCACATTCTAGAACCTTTTCCATTATCCTCCCTACTTCTTCCAAAATGGGATCATAAGAGAAGGGTACACAGATAAATAAATGAATTAGGCCTCAAGGGAATTGTTTATAAATAAATGAAACAAAAACTAGCATATCTATATTCAAACATTTAAGTAAAACATGTCACTATTATTGTTGTACTTGCATTCACTTTTGTTAATTAGTAATTAATTCTCTATTAATCAACCAACTATAACTTGCATTTTTTCATAAATAAATATATCTAAAGATTATCTATTTATTTATAATTACATGCATTATAATTTTTTTAAATTCAAATATGAATGACTGATTTGAATTGGTGTTATAGGAGCTTTTTTGGAGGCTTCTTGAATTTTTATAAAATCTAACTTAAATAATATATATAACATAACTATGCTTAACATAAACATAATTTACTAGTAACCATAATATTTCTTTACCAATATTTTATCATTTCTAATCTCTCATTAGATAAAATGTAAAATTGGTTTTCATTAACTATATTAACTATATTACTAATAGTAACTATTATTTCATTAAAAAATAAAATAAAATAAAATAAATCAATCAATATTATATCACAAATAATTTAATGAGAATTATTTTCAACAATTCTATTTTATTTTTCTTTTGTATTAAATTTTCAATTAAATAAATTATTAGTCCCTGCCATAAAGCAGGAGATTTAAGTTTTCAAGTTGCTTTTGTATATTAATTCATTTTTTGATAACTGTGCACAACTCACTTATCCTATACTTAGTAGAAATTATTTCATTAAAGTGATGATTTACAAATTTATTATTAATTTTTGATTGGCCCTTGCTAATTTTTCTGGTAGTCTTTTTGTTTTTTTTAACAAAATTGAGGAAAACATGTTTTCAAAACATATGTCATTGTTTGAACATTCCATGTGTTAGAATACTCTGACAGGTGGCATGTTATGTCTACTGCATGTTCCTATTAGCAAGCAACTCATGGAAACTCATAAAAATAACAAGTGTCATGAATAATAAGGTGGCATGTCATGTCTATTGCGCGTGCTTGTTAGCAAGTAACTTATAAAAAAGGCAAGTGCCATGAATGACACATAGGAAAACTAAGGATTATCACACATACTTTTTCCCTTTCATCGTTCCTTCTGTTAAGAAGTTATGCATGAGCCTTACACCATGTAGTTAGTTTGTTGATCTCTTCAAAACATAAATACTTTCACTCATATGGGTACATGCTAGCTGATATAGCTTCTTTTTTGTGGGACTTATTTGATTAGGAAAGTTATGGGAATCCGATTGTAAGGAATTTTTCTTTTCTGTTGTTTAAATTTGGCATTGAGGTGAATTGATATTTTGATGTTCAAAAATTAGGAGGCTAATTTGTTGCTAGTTTTCTTTGAATTATCTTGTTTAATGAATTTTTATGCGTTTTTCTTCATAGTTTTGTACTAATTGCAGGTTGTCGATATTGATAGATTAAGAATATAGAATGAATGTTGATTAAATTCATTAAATTCAAAGAATGCCAAAATATTTTTCACTTAATAGACAAGGTAAAATCAAATAAATAATCCAAAACAAACCATATAAAATGCCTATGCCTTCTTTTGCTTACTTTTGCAAGTGAATACATAGAGGGGTTTGAAGGACGCGATATAATTTCTAATTTATTAAAAGTGTAGAGACTGGTTAAACACCTATCTTCATAGGTACCTTCCACTAACCCTAGTTATAGGCCAGTTCAAGATTTTTGGTTCTTTGATCTAAAGTCATCATGAAATAGAGAATTTGATTGAAAATTTATTTTCATGTTCGTCAATAATGATGCATTCTTCTCCGCTATAGGGGCCTATGCTTTTTTCTAGTACTGCGTTGAAGATGATGTCATTCTTATCTATTGGAAATAATTCAATAGTGGTAGAAAACTTGTCAAAAATGTGGTATATGTAAACCCAAAGGAGGGCATGAACCACCTATTTCAATTTCACACTATTCTCCATCAGTTACTTTGTTTTGCACTTAATGTTGCACTATCTCTTTAGCCAAGACACTCTCTTTAGGATATGGGAAGATAGAATGCCAAAAGCATTAATAGGACTAAGTAGTACTAATCTTCACTTCCAAATGTTCCAAATTGGGTGTTCTACTACCCTATTTATAAGGAATTTAATGGTCTTCAAATAGTTCATAAGATCATCCAAAACATAGATTTCTAGAAATATCTCAGCCCCTATGCATGACACATCAAGATAGCTTGAGAATTGATATTGCCTAAATGCAAATAAGGAAAACTCATTGGCAAAGATGCGTGCTTTGACTTCATCATTGTATTTTGATGGACTTCCAACACCCTTATAGAGTTTGAATTGTCAACCAAAAGAAACTCCATCTTGCATCCATCCAAGAGCCTTGTTGCCTTTCGTAGGCTCATCGCATGCTAGGACAATTGCAGGTCCAAAATTGGTGCTCAATACTTTCAAGAATCAATGGATTCAAAATTTTCTCCAAAGATCGAAGGCCAGATTGAACGTGAGTGGAAAAAGATTTGAGGGACAAAGAGGCACTTGAAAACATATGTAGATCTTCTCTTGGAAGTACATATGGTACCGACTCTTTGCCCTTTTTCTTTACCATCACTTTCCTTGGCCCAAAAAATAAATGTTAATAATTATGTGATTGCATTAATTTCTTAATAAAATATATTTCAAGTAAGACACAATTTCTAGTCAAATATGATTGTTGTAGTCTATATTTCTCCCATAATTAAGAAATTAAATCTTATGAAAAAAAATATTTATACACCAAGTCTTTAAACTAATCTCAAATATATTAAGTATATATTTAAAAAGTTATTGGAACAATTTAATTAACTAATATATATAATTTTATTTATTATTATTTTATTTTTTTGATTTGTAAACAAACGAAGCCTAGATTAATTATCATTATTAATTGTAATTAATTATCTTTTATTTGTTAAGCGAATTCAAACCCAAGACCTCTCACATAAGAGGCTCACAAGTTACTGTTGTGTTGTAGGCTCTTGCCTAAATATAATTTTAGTTATTAAATTAAAGATTTATTTTAGTTTTTCCTAAAAATCTAATCTTCTATTTTGTTTTTTATTTTATAAATTTATTAATAATTAGTGTTAAAACTTTGACAAACAAACTATACTCACAATTTTTGATTTGCTATCTTTCTAAATCAATTTGTCTAATTAGAATATGAAAAATTCTACTAACAATTCATTTTAAAACTCAATTTTATTGAAAATATTTACTAACATATCTGTGAGGCCCTAATTTATTTATATCTTATATTTGCATATAACTTTAATGCTTCTCAAGGCAGGGACTCTAGTTCTTTCAAAACTCTTGTCTAAATTAATTTATAACTAGTGCTTGTACCAAAAGGTGCAATGTGTATGCTGATATGATCATATGTTGTACATTATTGCCTCCATTCCTTTTTGTTGAAACCATTTAATGTCATGATTGTATGGATCTTGTCCCATAGAAATATCCATTTTCTATGCAACATAGATTGGACAAAAAACACAATCTAACATAATAATCAGTAAATGAGTGCCTATAAGAGCTCAGATGCAGTACCATATAAAAAAATGGGCTATAAACAAATCATAATTTAAATTCATATCTTCAATGAAGCAACTAATTTAGTTCCATTCACAAGAGACCATTTCCCCTTCTGAAACTCTTGACAACAATAATTAAGATGAACACCCAACAATTTGTAAAAGGCATAAAAAGAACCTAGATTAATATATGCTTTTCCTTAATCTATGGGTGGTTAAACTTGTTTCCACCCACAGAGCATGCTTTCTTAGTTATAATGGTCCCAAGGTGAGTGATGTATGAGTTTCAATTGCTTTCCAACAACTACTTGGCTTGAAATGTGTGTCAAAAAAGTTTTCGAACTCAAAACATCTCACATTTTAATATTTTCTCTCTTGAGTGATGTGGCCAACAATACTAGTTTATATAGGAACTATCTCAAATTTTTGAGTTGCAAATTTTCATTCATTATCATAGTAGTTTGAGTATTTATGAATTTATTGTTGTTGTTATACATTGTTTTTTAAATTAATTGTATTCAATAATATAATATGGAATATGATGTCAAATTTTGATACAAATCAAATATATCTACATTTTGAAATAATTATTTTGATTTTTGAAACCAATCAAATATATTTAAGTGTAGAAATCACTAGTGTCTATTATTACATAGTTTTGAAATATAATATCTTTATGAATGTATTGAATACATAAAAAATTGAAAGATAATTTTTTTTTTTTTTTGTATTTAATAATTAGCCTGTAGACCTTATAGTCCCATTATGTAGCTCAAAAATTTGTAACACATTTAAAAACAAATCTCAGTGAATTGTGATGTCGAGTTATTAGATTGTTTGCTTCATTTGTAACTTCAAATTAATGACTAACATTGTCTTCCATGGACTTTCATTTGATCCATCTCTTCAAATAAACTATTTTTCATGATTAAATATAGCTTTTAAATCCATCAAATCCCATCTCTCTAGCTATCTTTTTTTTTTTACATTTTGTGGATTGTTTCCTCTTTCCATCCAAAGGAGAATTATTTATTGTTTTAAAAAAATTTGTTGTTGCATATTGTTCCCAACTCGTATGATTAAAATTCTATTCTCACAATTGTATTACCTCTCAATGTCTTTTTTTAAATAGAAATTAAAACTTCTTTACTTTTGTCGCTTACAAATAAAAACTCCTATTCAAACCATTGTGATGCTTTGATTTTATAGGGCTTCCTCTCTCACAATTAATTTTTTTTGTTTGATACTTGAATTTATGGAGTTTCTTCCATGCTATCACTATTTAAAAAGGCTTCAGTTCTAAACATTTTGTCAGGAAAGGGCTTCGTTCCTAACTCTACCTTTATAGTAATTGACTGCTATACATTTTGTGTTGAGTAACCTAATTTAATCTATGAATGGCCAAATATAGGACCTTAGAAATGCTTTGATCACATTTGAGAGCTATCACTTGTAGTCCATTCACTATAAGTAATAAGTATTCAGTATGCATGTTAAACTATAGAAAGTTTTTAAATTTTTGAATAGGTAATTATCCACGATTAATTTATCTATTCAAGAAAAGTTTTGATCTCTAGATCATTTAACAAAAAAATTATCAAATGGAATTTGCACATATGTTATAAATTTATGAAAAATAGACAAGACTCCATGCACCAAGCATTTCCTTAAGGCATCCAAGCTATTCAGTAAGATACAATTTTTTAAATATTAATATGTTCAACAACTTGAATTCAGTAAATTTACAGTCATCTAAAGATTCAAATTCAAGCATTCTCTATGAAACAAAAATAAAGCACGATGAATTCAACAATATCAATGCCTCCAAATGGAATTTGTGTTACAATATTTTTCGAGTTGTTTTCCCATCTCTAGTTCATACCCCTTTGCCCCCAAATTGCTTTCAACCAAGAACAAGAAAAACTCAAATTTCATCCTCTCGCCTACTCTAGAGCTCATTCTCCCTCTTTTAATTCAATTTTCCTAACTGTTTCTTGCTTGAGATTGAAATAGAATTAGTGTCCACTCTGTCATCCATCCAACTGATGTACATAGGATATGGTTTTAACTAACACCTAACAAAATGACATAGATAATAATAAGTGGGGTGAATGAATAAATTTTAAAATCTTAAAATAAAAAATGTTAGAGTATTTTTTTCCGGTGTCAGTGTCAGACACATTTCAGGCATTTGACAATTTTTAGGCCATTGTGTGCCACAATAAAAAGCCTATCGACTTAATTAATTTTAAAATTAAAATTATATTATGATTAGTTTTTAAACTATTAGTCAAGTACACGCAACTACGAGAACTTGTTATATTTTTATTTTTACAAATATTAAAATGAGTATCTCATAAGATATTCCAAACTAGAATCATGTCATCTAGGTTGGAGCACTTATGGAGAAGTAATCTTGATGTTTCTTTTTTTTTTAATCTTCTCTTCTTATCTATGACATACTTTCCAATTCTATAAAATTATTTGCTTTGTTTCTAAGTTAATCTCCAATTCATAGTAAATCATGAAAGGTTATAAAAATGAGATCAATGTGAGTGTTGAAGATGTATATAGGGAGATTGCTTTCAGGATTGACATAAGAGAAAGGGAGATTTGGTGAGAAATATTATTGAAGATTGTATTATGGTTGCGACTGACAAGCTCTTGCAATTATTTTGAATTCTTTCTTCATTATAGTAAAATCTCTCATTAAATGTGGGCTTTTTGCTAGTTAGGGGTTTTCTAGGGTAAGCCAATGTGTCAAAGTGTGATTTTCTAGGGTTGATGAATATTAAAGCTAGATTCTAAAAGAGAAAACTAGGGCTTCATCACACATGTGCAAGTTTTGATTTTCTTTTTTGTTAAAGGGTGTTTGAGTTCAAGGGTTTCAACAATGGAAGCAACTAGATTAAGAGATTCATACATACTTTGAGGGGCTTCAAGCTTATCTTACTAAGGAGTATACAACCAATACTATTATTATACCAGCAAATGCTACATGACACTATTGGTTACCTACTAGAGAGAATATGCCAAAGTTAGACATATTGTTATGGTTGGGTTCAAGGATCACCTTGATCCTCATATTTGATGCAACCAAATTTTCTCTAAGAATTAACATAAACATAAGAGAGAAAAAATAAAAAAGATTTTTAGAAATTATAATTTTTCATCATTATTCTTCCAAACCCCCTCTTATAATGAGAGAAGAAACAAATTTAAATACATAATTTTGCTCAGTTTTTCATAAAACTATTTTTAGCCATTTTTGGTACAACTTGAAAGAAGTTGAATTTTATTGTGAAGCTTCCTAAAACTAAGATAGGATAACTACCAACTAACATTCGAAACTGGAAATAAGATTTTGAAGTTATTAATAACTAAACTTTCTAAAAATTAAGGAAACCATTAAAAACATAAAAAACCACTAAAAACTCCTGCATCATTCTCCTCTAGTTAAAAAGAATGTAATTCATGCAAGTTATTTTTGAATGTATTTTTTCTAATGTAATCATTCCCATTGTACTAGATATCAATTTAATTAACTGTGAGAAAAGAAAATTGAAGTCTTTTTGAATGCATGTCTGCTCATTATTTCTAAGCTTCCAATTATGTGGCAATTTATCTATCATTATTTAGGTCATCAACATTGTAATATGTCAACATATTCTCTATTGCCAAAATTTACATAGTATCCTTGCAAATATGCATATGCCTCATTAATAAACAAATCTGCAATATATTCATTATCAATCATATTAGAAACATACCTTTTCACTTGCTCATTTTGAACATTCGATTTATATAATTGAAAATGATAGAGAGACTTGTGCACACCTATGTTTACAATGTCTTTGTCAATGCTTGATTCCAAAATAGTCTTAGGTATACTTAAGATTTAGATATACTTAAGATTTCATTTCTTATCACTTCCTCTAATTTTTCCATCTTTCCTTTCCTTGTCCTCTTCTGAATAATCTTTTGAATAGATCATGTGATCTTCTTCTTGATTGGTAGGTACCATTTTTGCATTTCTAGTTCCATTAGCTTTCCTAATAGTTCCAATCCTTGTTTTATTTCTCTTAACATTTATGTCAACTCTAATTGCCTAAACTTTTCTTCTGTCCTCTCCCTCTCTTTATCTCATCTTTTATTTTCTTATTTCTATTTTAATTAATTCTTATCTTGCAAATACTTCTTCAATAAATCCATCTCTTCAAACAAGTCCCTTAACCTTGCTTCCATTTTGCATTCACCTTACCTAGGTCTTTTCTCTTCTCTACCTAGTATTTTGGAAACTAGTTCATCTTCTCAACCTGTATAAACATAAACTCACAACCACACAACTAAAAAATCTCCTTTTCCAAACCTTTTGAGCTCTGATACTAGATGATGTAGCCACAATTCCTCTAAGAATTAACAATAAAATAAGAGAGAAGAAAACAGAAGAGATTTTTTAGAAATTATAATTTTTCTTCATTATCCTTACAACTCCCCCCATAATGAGAAAACAAATATGAAATTTCCATTTTGGAAAATATTTCATAAAACTATTTGTTGTCATTTTTGGTAATTTTTAAAACAACTTAGAAACAATGACAACAAAGAGTTTTATGGTCATGTGAGATATTCAAGATCTCCATTGTCTACCATGGCCGATAATCGACGTACCAAAATATTTTGATGTTGTCAAACATATGCATATGTCATTGGCCTTGGATAGAGGATGCTTGTCCAAGAAGAATCTTAAGGGTTGCGCTTCTGGGAAGATGACGAGGTAGCTATGAGCTAGGAAACCCAACTTGGAGACATACTTAAGAATGGGGTTAAATTAGAGGGTAGAGTAATATATTTTATTATTATTGTGATTCTAACCATTATTTTGCAGGAGTTACTTGTCTCAAATTAGCCCTAATAGTGAGGACATTGCAATGGTATCAGAGCATGATCTTGCTATCCTATAGGGTTAAAGAGGATCTAGAAAAATAATTTATATGAAAGAATAATGTAGATAGTTAATGACTATTAAAAAGGATTCAAACATATCCATGATAGTGACCTAATAATTTGGACTAAAAGAAATATATATTTCAACTCAACAAAATAAATTATCTAATTGCTTGAGAACAAGTAATTTGAAGAAGGATACACTATCATATCCCCATTTTAAGATAGAATTTTAATAATTATTAGATAATACAATGTTATTAAATAAATAATAAAGTTATATTAAAACTAATACTAAAATAGAAAACGAGAAAATAATAATTATTTAATCTATATTATTAATAAAATAATATTAAGTATGATATTTTAAATAATTAAAAAAATAATAAAATTTGAATGAGTAAAGAAAATAAATAAAATTAAATACAAGAGACAATATTGTAGAAAGTATGTTAACTTTCTAAATAGAATTTAATAATAAATAAAATAAACACAAATAAGTAAATAAATAAACAATATAACATAGAATAATATAAATTAATTAAATCTAATAAATCTAATAAAACGTCAAGAGATGTTTAACAAATAGACATGACTTCTTAAAATTTAGATTTAAAAGGGAGGAAAGTTCATTTTAGAGAGTAGAAAAAAGAAAGAGAAGAAGAGAGGAGTTCAAAGAGGAAAAATGGAAGAGGAAAGTAATATGAAGAAAATAAGGAAATGACTTTCTAAAGAGGTATCAATGGTATTGAAAGGATGTGAACCTTTGAAAGGGTCATAATTATGAATAGTTGTGACTCTTCAAAAATATTTTGATTATAAAGTATTTGGACTTTTCCAAAGGATTTTAGTTATGACTTGTGTTGTGACATTTCGAAAGGATTAGAATTATGAAGTGTTGTGACTTTTCAAAGGATTTGTACTATGAAAGGTTCTGACTCTTGAAAAAAGAGAAATAAAATAGTATATTTTGTCTTTTCCTTATAATTAGAAAATGAAGAATTTTGGAAAGTAAATATAGAGTTGAGATAATCTAGAAGGAATAATTCATTTAAGGCCCAACTAAGGATAGAGCCACATGGACGAGGAAAAGAAGAGGGTAATAAAGTTATGTTTATGGATTATATTTGTTTAATTAGATTTATGAATTTATTTATATTAATGAATCATACTTGTGGATAATATTGTGTTAACCTATGAGGTTAATACCATGGATACTAATGAATATTGAAGCATGGAGCATGTGAGATATTTGTCTTCCATGGTCAATAATCAATGTACCAGAATATTTTGATGTTGTCAAACATATGCATATGTCATTGGCCTTGGATATAGGATGTTTGTCCAAGAAGAATCTTATGGGGTGCACTCTCGAGAAGATGATGAGGTAGCTATGAGCTAGGAATCCCGATTTGGAGACGTCCTTAAGATTGGGGTTAAATAGAGGGTAGAGTAATATAGTTAGTTTTGTTATTGTTGTGATTCTAACCATTATTTTGCAAGAATTACTTGTCTCAAATTAACCCTAATATTGGGGACATTACACTAACATTCTGAATTAGAATTAAGATTTTGAAGTTATTAATAAAGAAACTTTCTAAAAACCAAGGAAGTCATTAAAATCTTAAAAGAAAGTTCTAAAAGCTCATGCATTAAGAAACCACTAAAGCTCCTACAACAATATTGCATATTTAGACACTTACAAAAAGATGTATGATACCACTCTCCAATTATACTAGAGTTAAAATTTGATTAGGTAGTTGATTGTCAGAGAAATATGAGAATGAACAAAGTGGAGAGTGTAGTGGACTACCTTATCAAGATTTGAAAAATCAAAGATGAATTGGTAACTATAAAGGTTGCAATACTATATGATTAAGTTGTTAGGATTATAGTGGAAGGATTCCCAAAAGAAGGGGACATCTTTGTCAAATTTGTATCTAGATGACAAGATATCCTTGGTTGGGATCATTTGGACTAATTTCACCCAAGAAGAGTTACAACCAAGTTATTTTCATGGAGGAAAAATGGTTGTATGGGTGAGGTGTAAGATAATGTTGCTCTTGGTAGCAAAAGAAAAACCAAGAAAGGCTTAAGCAATGAGTCTACCTCCAAAGGGACAAGAAGAAAAATGAAAAAAAAGACTTGAGAAAAATTAATGTTATGGTTGTCATTAGCTAGGACATTATGTTAGTCAATGTCTCAATTAAAAGAAAGGAGACAATAAGAAGAAGTAGACAACAACTTCAGTGGATGTTGATGAGCTATCCTCTATACTAGAAAATGAGTTTTTTATTTTAAACTTATTTTCTAGCTTGAGCACTAGAAGGGTTTAGCATATTGATAGTGGTGCCTCATGTCATATGACAGGAGTTAGAGAACACTTCTCTAACTACAAGGAAAAAGAGATAAGCTTCTAGATAAAAATGGGAAACAAGTCCACATGTGCTCTAGTTGGTAGAGATATTGTTTCATTTCAAAGGGAGTCAAGAAGTTATATTATGACCATATATGTATTGCACATGCATGAATATGATTTCAGTATTTGAGATCTTGAATACAAAGGGTGCAACATACTCTTTCAAGCACAAAAGGTGTATTCAAAACATAAGGACAAGAAGAAGGCAAAGAAGTCTAGTGTTAGAAGTGAAAATTTATATGAGTTATAGTTTAAAACTTCAAAGACACTAGTGAGTAGTGATAACAAGAAGGAAATAAGAGAGTTATGGAATAAATAGATGCAACATATACACTATGGGGAACTGAAATTGCTTAAATAAAATATAAAAGGAACTCCCTAGTTGAGTGCATAGCATGGTGACACATGTAAAGGATGTGCACTTGGAAAATCTTCAAAGACAACCTTTCCTTAAAGTGATAGTAGATTCAAATTCTTTCTTAATTTGATACATTTTGATATTTTAGTCCCATGTCTATTTGATTCTTAACAAGTTATGAGCATCATATAATCTTCATTCATGATATTTTCAAGAGTACCTAGATAAATTTCTTGAAGGCCAAAGAAGATATCTTTTATTTCTTCCAAGAATTCAAAGCTCTTGCGGATAATATGAAAGGAAAGAAGATCAAGGTTCTTTAGATAGACATTAGGGGTGAGTCTAAAAGAAATCTTTCAAGAGTTCTACACAAGAGTTGAAGGGATCAAAAGAGAGTGAAATGCTCTCTACAATCCATAACAAAATGAGGTTGATGAGTGTAAGAACATGGAAATTGTTGAAGTAGCTAAGGCCATGTTGTTTGAAAAGGATTTATGATGCAAGAGCATCCTGGGCATAAGGGAAATCTTGTGTCACCCAAAAAAAATTGTATTCTATCTTTTCAATAAGGGTTGTTTTAGTACATAATTTCTATTTGTGGAAACTTACTATTTTTAGTAAGTTGGTCATACGAGTTCAAAATGTTCTAATTTACCAAGTGAGGTTCATCTTAGATATATTGGCCTACTACTTGAATTTCATTGTCATATCATATGCATTGGTGAAGTTATTGAGGATTTTCTATATAATCTTTTGGTATAAAAACTTTAAGCTAAACTTTAAAGGCCTTAGAAGCTCCAAAATAAGGTCAAACCTCAATTGATAGATGCTTGCGCTATCACCTATTGTAGAACATGATTTTTCTTTTCTAAAAATTTATTATAATAGTTAATCAGGTCAATAATTTAAAAGTTATGGCCTCTAGAAGTTGGGCTACTTGAAAATATATTTGTAATTATTTTGAGCTGATTCTAATGTAATAAATGTGACAATTTCAAGTTTTTTTGTTCTCAAGGGTTAGGGCTAAAAGTCTAGAACCTTCTTGGATAGTTTACCTATATAAGGATGACCTGTATGATTCTCTAGGATAGTTTTGGGTGATTGTTCGCAACTCTGTCTTGCAAAATATTGTAAGGAAAATGCCCACATGGCTTTGCATATTATATTTTTTAAATATGTAATTCCATACTATTGGAGATAGTAAGAAGCCCATTTTTTGTTCTTGCAAATTATTGTTGTTTTTCTATTTTTCTTATGTGTTTGGGCTATTAAAGAGAGTACCCTTCATCAAGTGGTATCAGAGCAGGCTTCCTAGGTGTGTAGATAGATAATCGAATGTGAAGCAATTTGTACATGGACCATGGTTTAGTGTTTCAATGATAAGAGTGGAAATGCCTCCATAAAGGGAAAGTGGTAGAAGAGTCAAAGGTATGGCATTTGAGGGTTTTAGAGCCCTCTTGAGACAAGTGCAAGCATTACAAGAGAAGTGAACACAAAGAAAAAGGAAATGTTGACCAAGAAGGAGAAAGAAAACTTCTAAACCAATAGGAAGAAAGGCTTTTTAGATCTATTTCCAAGATTGGGAAAAGACCTAAGATTAAGGTCCCCTCTTTTTTGGGAAATCTTAACCTAGAAGAATTGATCAGTTGGATCAATGAATTAGGTGAATATCTTGAGTTTGAAGATATTGAGGGTCTTGTAGTCAAATTTGTGAAGGCTAGATTGAAGGGTCATGAAGATCTAGTGGTGGGAGATTCAATTGGAGAAAAACAAAAGGGGAAAGGATAAAATCACCAAATGGGATCAGATGGTTGATAAATTGAAGTGAAAATTTATTCTCATTGACTTTGAGCTTTATGCGCTAAAGAAAAGGCAAGGGTTGAAGCAAGTGAGAAGATCTGTTCAGGAGTATAAAGAAGAGTTCTATTGAGTTCTCATAAGATCATGCCATTTTGAAGCTGACATGGAGAAATTTTTCCACTACCTTAATGGGTTGAGGTGGAGTATTTAAGAGGCATTAAGTCTAGTTAGAGTGAACATTATGTTGATCTCAGATTGGTTTTGAAAAGTGAGTGTCAACACACTTAAGCCATTTACTTAGTTCATGTTGAACTAGTAATACATGCCAACCACAACATGTAAATATTAGACCATGCCAAGTTACAATGAGTGCCAAGTCACTCATGTGTTGAGTCACTCAAGAGCCGAACAGATAGATCATGATGAGTGAGTTCAAGTACCAAGTAGATAGTGGATGTTGAGTAGTGCAAGTGCCGAGTCAAAAGTAGAAATACAATGAATACCAAGCATCGATGACTTCATATGTCGAGTGACATAGTTTTTGACATACTTGTTTGTAATGGCACAAACAACTATGTAAACTATTTTAAAGCCAACCTAAGGATAGATTATGATCTTTTGAAGATGAGGATGAATCTATATGCAGATTCCCTATGTAATTGCATGTAGCCAATTAGAAAATAGGAAGGTTTAAGTGGCAAAATAGATGAATCTCAATTGTATATTCATACCTAACCCTAAGCCACCTAAGTCTTCTTAATGAGGATGAAGCCCTAAACTCTTAACAATGTGAATGGGTGAGTAATCAAGTTGGAGAGTGAACAAGATAGTTTGTAAAGAATTCAAGGTGACTTAGAAGTGAGAATGAATTGCAAAATTAGTTAGAGAAGAATAGAGGATAGAAAGAAGGATACATCATTGATACATATGATCATGAAGGATTGATTGGAGATTGTGTAGAGGTGATATATTATCAAGCAAGCAAGTGCTAATCATAGGATATATGCTAAGACATTCTAATAGGTGATTTCAGTCAAATCTCTTAAGTAGAGTAGTTTTAACAGGCTGTATAAAATCCTTTAATATAGTGCTTACTTGATTGTAAGTTGAAGTCCTCTAACAAGGCACACTTCTAACATAGTGTTGAAATCCTCTAACAAGGTGGCACTTAACAGTCTTTATAAGCCTTTAATAGGTTAGGCCTTTCACAGGGCAGATCATGATTCATCGTCAAACCATTGTAACCTTAATTACATACACCTTATTACTATAGTAGTGAAGATTTGTGGGTGTCATCCCTATCCCATTTTTACCTTCTCACATGGAGATTTTCTAGGTAATCATATCTGTTGTTATATGTGTGATTGATTACATGTTTACATGATTTAGTTTCATATTCTTTACATGTTATTTCAATTTGTATATTGAATTCATATGAGGAATGAATGGTGAAAGTTTTATGGATCCAAGTTTAAACTACTGATTGATCCCCCCATAAGTTTACTATTCCTACTTGTAATTTCAACAATTGGTATCTAAGCCAAGTTCTCTAAAAGAGAAGCTTTACAACTTTGAGGAAATATCTTGAAATAGAAGTCTAGAAGTTAGGAAAGACTATTAAAAACTAGGAGATTGAAATAAATCTTATACTACATCAACTAAATGAAGCTAGGGATGCTTTGAAGAGTTCCTTAAAGAGAAGGAAAGAAATTTCTATTGTGGAGAATGAAACACTATACAAAGAGATAGACACTACCAAAATATTTGTAGATGGAGACTCAAATGAATTTGATACAGTAGTTGCAGATCTAATGGAAAAGAGAAAAATCTAAGCTGAGGAAATTAGAAATCTCAAGTTAGAACAAGAATCACAAGCTATATTGGTATGTGTGTTAGATTATGGTGACTAATCAGGAAAGTACTATACATACTTCATAAATAGTGGGGTTCGTGACATCACCCCAAAAAATTTTTTTGGGCCGTGGCTGACATGGTAGCCAACATATTATGGTCGACATATGGTCGACATGTTATAACCCTAAAGTGGTTTAATACTTGTATAAAAGGGTTTAGGGTTAGGTATTTTCATTATGTTGTGATGCAAAATTGGTTCTTGCGGCGGTATTGAGCTGTAAGGGATTATAGATTGTAATTAGGTTGTAATCACTGGATTGTAATAAGATTGAACTTGCTGTTTGGTGGATGTAGCCCAGGGATTGGGTGAACCACATTAAATCTTGTTACCTTATGTTCATTTCTGTGTCATCTATTATTTTTTGTTATTGGTTATATTTGCATTTATTTTTTATTTGTCTGTGGTTTATCCTAACAAGTGGTATCAGGGGGAGGTTTTCTTTCAGTTATCCTCTACAAGAAATTCTCACAGTTAAGTGGGAGCGATGGTAGATGAGCGTAAGCTGAGGGTCGATGAGTTTAATGGGCAGAACTTCTAGTTATGGAAGATGCAAATGGAAGACTATCTATATCAGAAGGATTTATGGAAGCCATTGGAAGGCAAAGCCAAGAATCAGGGAACTATGTCAGAGGCTAAATGGGATCTTTTAGACAGAAAGGCACTCGAAAGCATTCAATTATGCTTGGCACCATCGGTGGCATTTAATATTACAAAAGAAAAGATGACAAAAGATTTGATGAAAACCCTAGCGACACTGTATGAAAAGCCCTCCGCTTCAAACAAGGTATTTCTCATGAAGCGTTTATTTAATATGAAAATGGCAGAAGGTGGATCTATCGCAGATCATTTAAATGAGTTTAATACTATTACTCGTCAATTATCTTCTATGGGTATAAATTTTGATGAAGAAATTAGGGCTCTCTTGATTTTGTGTTCTTTGCCTGAAAGCTGGAATGGCCTTGTAATGGCAGTGAGTAATTCTATTCCTAGATCTAGTACCCTAAAATATGATGATGTGATTAGTGTTGTTTTAGTGAAGAAACTCATAGGAAATCCTCAGGTGGATCTACATCAGGAAGTTCTTTGAATGCACAAAGCAGGGGCATAACGACTTAAAGAGGAAGTAACTCTGGAAATTGTGGGAAATCCAGAGGAAAGTCAAAGGGGAGGAGGTCTCAATCGAGAGGACCAAATGATTGCTGGTACTGTGGGAAACCAGGGCACAAAAAGAAAGATTGCTGGAATCGAAAGAAAAATGAAGGAGATAAATCAGATGGAGACAAGGAGGCAAATGTGGTAAGTAACAAATCTGAAGAGGATGCTCTGCTTCTGTCTTTAGAAAGTGTTGATGATTCATGGGTTTTAGATTTTGGTGCTTCATTTCATGCTACACCTCATAGAGGTTATTTCATTGATTATGTCCAAGGGGATTTTGGGCTTGTTTATTTGGGCGATAATGAACCCTGCCAAATTGTTGGAAAGGGAAAAATTAAGATTAAGTTGCAGAATGGGAATCACTGGCTACTACATGAGGTAAGACATGTTCCAAAACTAAGTAAGAATTTAATTTCAGCAGGGCAACTCGGTGATGAGGGTTGTGTAGTTACTTTTAATGATAAAAATTGGAAGGTTTCAAAAGGTTCCCTTGTAGTAGCAAAAGGTGTGAAAGTAAGCACCTTATATCTTTGTACAGGTCATATTGTTCCTTCTACTTTGATTGCTTTAGAGAAAAATGAATGTTTAGGAACAATTGTTGCAGTTGAGCAGGGAGAACAAATAGTTGCTATAGATTCTGATACAGCGTTGTGGCACAATAGACTTGGGCACATGAGTGAGAAAGGTATCAAAGTACTTCATTCAAAGAAAGTTTTACCAGGTCTGAAATGTGTGAATATGGATTTCTATGAAAGTTGTGTGTATGGAAAACAAAAGAGAGTGAGTTTTGTAAAGACTGGGAAGGAAAACAAAAAGGAGAAATTAGAGCTTGTGCATATAGATGTATGGGGACCAGCTCAGGTATATTCCCTTGGTGGCTCTCATTATTATGTTATATTTACTGATGATGTAGCTAGAAAAGTATGGGTTTATTTCCTTAGACAAAAATTTGATGTATTTCAAACTTTTAAGAAAGGGAAATGCTTGGTTGAAAATGAGACTGGTAAGAAATTAAAATGTCTCAGATCTGATAATGGTGGTGAGTATTGCAGTCATTAATTTGAAGATTATTTCTCCACTAATGGTATTCGTAGACAAAAAACTATTCCAAGAACTACACAGGAAAATAGAGTGGCTGAATGCATGAACAGGACTATAATGGAGCGCGCAAGGAGCATGAGGTTGCATGCTAGGTTGCCCTTACACATGTGGGCAGAGGCTGTCAATACTATAGTATATTTGATTAATAGAGGTCCCTCTACTCCTTTGGGCTGTGGTATTCCAGAGGAAGCATGGACTGGTAAGAAGGTGAGTTATTCTTTTCTCAAGACCTTCGGTTGTGAAGCTTTTGCTCATATAGACTCTGAAAATAGAACCAAGCTAGAAGCTAAATCAAAGAAATGTGTCTTTGTTGGATATGGCATTAATGAATTTGGTTATAGGCTTTGAGATTTTAAAAATCTTAAAATTGTTAGAAGTCAGGATGTCATATTCAATGAGAAAGTGTTGTACAAAGATCTGTTACAGCAACATGAGAAGAAAGAAGATGATTATGTAGTGCTGGATGATACTCCAAAAGCTAATGCTCTAGCCATTCCTCATGATGTGCAACAACTACAACAACAAATACCACACACACCAATAAATGTTAGATGGTCAACGAGGCAAATTAGACCTCCACAAAGGTTTTCTCCCTCTTTGTATTCTATTTTACTTACTAATGCTGGTGAACCTGAAAGTTATGATGAAGCTGTGCAGGTGGATACTAAGATTCAGTGGGAATCTACAATGAAAGATGAAATGGACTCTTTGCTGAAAAATAAGACATGAGATTTGTGCAAGTTTATTGCAGGTAAAAAGGCTTTATAGAATAAGTGGGTTTACAGGTTGAAAGAAGAGGAAGGAGGTAGGAAAAGATTTAAGGCCAAGTTAGTTGTAAAAGGATTTGCATAGAAAAAGGTAATTGATTTTGATGAGATATTTTCTCCTGTTGTTAAAATGACTTCTATTTGTACTATTTTAAGTCTTGTGGCTATTGAAGATTTGCATTTAGAGCAGATGAATGTTAAAACACACTTTCTTCATGGTGATTTGTATGAAGAAATATATATGGCTCAGCCACAGGGTTTTGAGGTCAAAGGTAAGGAGAACTTAGTGTGCAAATTGAAGAAAAGTTTATATGACTTGAAGCAAGCACCTTAGCAATGGTATCTGAAATTTGACAGTTTTATGCATGAGCATGGATATAACAGGTGTCATTCAGATTACTGTGTTTATTTTAAGAGGTTGGATGATGATAGCTACATTATTTTATGTTTATATGTTGATGATAAGCTTGTAGTTGGGTCTAACATGGATCATATTAAGGGGATGAAATGCCAGTTAGCACATGCATTTTCTATGAAGGATTTGGGGGCAGCAAAAAAAATCCTTGGTATGAAGATTTATAGAGATAGGAAGAACAGAACATTGACGCTATCTCAAGTTGATTATGTTGAGAAGGTGTTGCAATGTTTCTCTATGGAGAATGCTAAAGCTATCAACACACCTTTACCTGGTCATTTGAAATTGACTAAGGAAATGTGTCCCAAGACACAAGAAGAGGAGGATAAGATGTCCAAGGTACCCTATGCTTCAGCTATAGGAAGCTTGATGTATGCTATGGTATGCACTAGACCAGATAGTGTACATGTAGTGGGAGTCGTTAGCAGGTATATGAGTCATCCAGGAGTTGAGCATTGGAATGTTGTCAAGTGGATTCTCAGATATTTGAGAGGAACATCCAATAAGTTTTTACACTTTGGGGGCTCTACTACTGATTTACAGGGCTATGTTGACTTAGATTTGGCTGGGCATATTGATACCAGGTAGAGTACTACAAGTTATGTCTTTACTGTTGGTGGGGCGGCCATGAGCTAGGTTTCTAAGTTACAGAAGATTAATGCTCTATCCACTACAGAGGCAGAGTATGTTGCTCCTACCAAGGTAGCCAAGGGAATGATATGGCTTCAGTTCTTCTTGGAATAATTGGGACATCCTCAGAAGGATAATTATTTGTTCACAGATAGTCAGAGTGCCATTCATCTTGCTAAGAATTCAGCTCTGCATTCTAAGACCAAACACATACAGTTGTGGTACCATTTCACTAGGTCAGTTTTGGAGGATGGACAGTTAAAGCTAGAGAGGATACATACCAATGAAAATCCAGTAGATATGTTATCAAAGGTTGTAACAAGGGAGAAGCTGAACTCCTCTTCAGCTTCGGTTGGTCTTTTAGACTGACCATGAATAAAAGAACAGTAGAGTCCAGAGTGCTTTGATCCAGTGGGAGCCCCATGTGGTAGTGGTATTGGTATAAGATTAGTCTCCAAGTGGGATATTGTTGTTTAGTGTGGAGACTGATCAGTCCCCAAATGAGAGATTGTTAGATTATGGTGATTGATCAGGAAAGTACTGTACATACTTCATAAATAGTGGGGTTTGGGGAAAAAAAATTTTGGGCCATGGCCGACATATGGCCGACATGTTATAACCCTAAACCGGTTTAATACTTGTATAAAAGGGTTTAGGGTTAGGTATTTTCATTATGTTGTGTTGCAAAATTGTTTCTTGCGGTAGTATTGAGCTGTAAGGGATTACATATTGTAATCAGGTTGTAATCACTGGATTGTAATAAGATCGGACTTGTTGTTTGGTGGACGTAGCCTAGGGATTGGATGAACCACATTAAATCTGGGTGCCTTGTGTTCATTTCTATGTGATCTATTATTTTTTGTTATTGGGTATATTTGCATGTAGTTTTTATTTCTGTCTATGGTTTATCCTAACAATGTGAAGTGGTTGAATAGAAGAAGAAAGCCTTGGAAGACAAAGTCATGAATGAAGAAGACAAAAGAGCTTTGGCTAATAGATTGAAAGATAAGTGAATAGAACTCACCAAGAGCTCCAACATGCAATTGGACACTCTAAGTCAAATGATGAATGCCAACTATGGATTGAATGTCATGGACATTGAGATAACTACATTGAAGTTGTGGAATGAACAATTGTAGAGTGACCTCAAGAGAGAAAAGGAATTTTTTGAAAGTTTCAACAAACCAAATGAAGCCATCAAATACTTTGAGTAAATACTAAAATCCCCTAGATCTAACAATGATACATTTGGACTAGGCTAGAAATGCACTAAAAAATGAGAATCATCAATAGCTGCTAAAGAAAGAAACATCAAAGGTAAAAACTCCAAACCTACTTGTCATAATTGTGGTAAGAAAGGACATTTTGCTAATATGTGTAGGAGCAAGAATACAAATTAGAATGTCAAGCCTAAAAATATGACTCATTGTCATAAATGCAACAAGGTCATCAAGAACATGAATGTAGAACTAGGACCATGCATAAAACAATATTTGAAGGATATTGCTACAAATATCAGAAGTATGGACATAGAGCTTATGAATGTAGATCCAAGTCCATGTGGTCATTAAACAAGCTAGCAAAGGTAAGAAGCTATAGGAACTTCTTAATTGGGATTATAACACAAGATATAACTATCATTATTGTCAATAATATGGACATGTTCCTAAGAATTTCATTAGGACAATCTTTAGTGGTAACTACAAAAGGTGGTTGAGTCAAACCACATGTTTTAGTTGTTTGAAGACTAGTCATATTAGTAAGCATTGTCCAAGTAGGTCAAAGACACCAAGTTGTGAATTTGATAAAGGAAAAGGAAAGGCAGATGTTGAATACATTAGAGATGAGATGAACAAGATGTGGAAAAAGAAGGATGATTGCAACAAATCAAATGGAGAAGGGATCACTTCACCCATTGGGTCAGGTGATCACACCTCATCAAACTAAGTAACTAGGAGGTATGTGGGAATAATATTCAAGTACTATATCATAAATCAGTTCCAAAAGGAGATACTATTGAAAAGAGTACATTAGCATGAATAAAGATGCAAGATGTTGTTGAAATTTCAATTCAAATCTTTAAGTTTTTCATGTTTTACCAAGCATGAAATGTTTCCTGTGTATGCTAAGTGGAATGCTAGTTGATGCTAAGCTGCAAAACTATCTAGTAGATGTCAAGTTTGTTGTGGTTTCCAAGTGATGGAACTAATAGAAGATGTTGAGTGATCCTAAAATTGGTTCATGTCAAGCTTACAGTTGTGTAAGCACTAAGCATTTAATGCAAGGTTTTCATAGGGTATATGATGAATTTATGCTCATTTTTTGTCATTTCAAATTCAATAGAGAGAAAAAAGAGAAAAAGGTGATTCAAAAACTTGTTCAAAGCACTTTTAGAGAGTTTGACAACTATCTCACACCAGTTCTTTGGATTTTACAAGGTAATTATCACAAGTCGAGCTATGCAGTCTTATTTTGCTCAAACCCTAGTTTGACAAATGGCATCAAGTTCAAAGAATGTAGAAGGGAAAGAGGTTTTAAATGTTCATCTTGTCAATAACAAAGTCAAACAAACTATATTTAAGGTCATCCCTGACATAGCATATAAACAAGATCCCTCTAGCACACTTTCAATGATCTCGCTAAATGTTATTATGGTGCAAGATGTTAGGAAGTATTACAATTATAAAATTTGTAGCATTGGGGACCTAGAAATTAGAGAAGCTTATGATAGATTATGTGATAATGGTGTTATGAGGGAAGAATATAATTTTTTTGAGAGAAAGGGTTTAACGTGTGTGCTAGATTTTCCTAGTGTATTCAAAACTAAATGGATTAGAATTATGTTAAGCTAAATCCATGATGGATCTTTATGGCTATAACGTGGACTAATTAAGATCTCCAAGAGGATAATTCATAGGGTTATTAGCTACCCAACCCTAGATCAGCCCAAGACTCTGAGGAGTGATTCCAAGGAAGTGATAGAGAAAAACATAGGGGCAAAATAGAACAAGAGGCATGAAAATAGATATTGTCACTAATCCATTGTTAAAATTTTCTATTAGGATAATCTCTCACAAATTCTACCAATCTAGCAGATTGAATAGTGTACCCTATATTGTAATGGATGTTGGCTACAAGATTGTGAAGAAAGATCATACTTACGATTTGGCTAACTTCAATTACAACAATTAATGGAAAATCTTGGAGCAATAAAAAAGACAAAGACTGCTCAATGTAAATTTGGTTCTATCCCAGTCTACGTATTCTTTATGTGTAGAATATAGTTCCCTCTTTTCGTATAGTTGGATGGAAGACAAATAGGTCAATTGTAGTATAGATCAATGAATTTATTGAATAGATGGGAGAATATTTTGAAGACTTTAAAAATTCAATGAAGAAAAGAATGAGGATGCCTATTTCATTGGTAGAGTAACATTAAAATGATATATGTTTTCTGGTTGATGCTAATTACACCTTTATATAGGCTGCCACACCAAGGGTCAGATGGTTAAGACCACTTGGGTATGAAATCAATGTTAATGAAGCTTTAACATCAATAATTGCACTCCTAGTAGAGGAAATTGAAAAGAATGCTAAAATATTTGGGAATTATGATGTGATGAAATCAAAGATTGAAATGGAATTGAAAACTACTTCTACATTTGAGAAGAAAGATAAGCTAGTTAAGAAGTTTAAGGATAAATTTTGTGAGGGTGCAGATGAGGAATAAGAAGAAGGAGATGAAGAGGATGAAGAGGAAGAACAAGAACAAACTCAAGAACCTATTGCATTGACTCAAGGCATGGGAGAGGACAAGGAAGAAGATGAAATAGAAGGTGTCGAGGAAGCACCTACACATGTCGAGCCAAAGAAGAGAAAGGCTAAGGAAAAGAAAATTGCAAAACCTAGCCCAACCAAGCCAAGTGCACCTACCACCAGAGAAATCACATGAGGCACAACACTAAAGGCCAAAGAGAAGTCAAAAGCAATAGAGCAAGGTGGACAAGCATAAAAGAAACAGAGAAGAAAATATGTTTCACAACTTGATTTAGATGAAGAAAGGACTGAATTAGATGATATAAGACAATTCAAAGTGGTAAGTCACAAACCACTTTTCGATCTTGAAAATATGTGTGAAAATGTCAAAAATAATGCAGACTTTTCTGAATTAAAACACATTGATTTTGATAAATTTGGGAAAGAAGAGAAGAATCAAATGGAAGAGGCATTGTATGCCATGATGTCTAAATTTAAGAATACTTTGCTAGAGTTTGTAAACACTATACCAAAAGGATTATATGATATTGTTGAGAAAAAGTGGCATTATTGTTTAAATTTGGAGAAGCAAATTAGAGAAACAACATTAGCTCAAGTGATGCTAGAGCTAACAAAGGGTTAAATTGATAAAGTTGTGAAGAGATATGCTATTAGGTTCACACCTAAGTATAGAGCCTTCAACATTCTTCAAAATGATATTAAAGATGTGGTCAAGAAATCTACACAAATATGGAAACTTATCTATGGGTTGACCACTATTAAACAAGGAGATGTTGATCCCTCTAAAGGAAAACTTTATGACAAAGAGGATTAAAATGACGACGACAAGGAAAAGGATGATAATGAAGATGATATAGTGGAGAAGGAAACTAAAAAATAGACTAACAACAAAGCTACAACTGAATAGTAGCAAGATTAATAGAGTGTGCAAGACACACAAGTGTCAAGTGTCAATCTCCCACATGACACAGTCAAGTCTACTAAAACTATTATTGTTAAGGATGTCTTTGATATTTCATCTCAAAACATCTATCCCTTGACTACAAAAGACTTGAAGAAGATATTGGACCAATCTACACTACAAGCTAAGCTATTTGAAAACCCTATTTTGGTTAGTGTAAGCTCCAAAAGGCAATAAGTGATATCACAAGGGACGAGGTGAATCCACAAGAACCACCTTTTTCCATCCCTTTAGTTACTCAAGTGCAACCTTTGATTCAAAAAATAATAGATACATCTACTAAGGTTGATACAAGTGATGAAGATGATACTATTGAGTAGAAGTAGATTGTAAAAGAAGAGAAAGATACTATTGGATAGCAGGAAGTAGTATAGATAAATTCATCTGTTCCTCAAGCACAAGGACAAGGTTTATTCAAGTCATTATGATAGACAAGAGAACATCTAAAGAGAGTGAGCAAACACCTAAGTTAAAGGAGCAAGAAGCCATCCAAGCATTAGTAACTCTACTAACATTTGCCACTCCACCTACATAGACTCTTTAGAAGTTGAGCACATAAGCTATACCATTGCAAATCTTAGTGCCAAGCTCTAGCTCTTTAAAAGTTGAAAAGATAATTCACTATGGGGATATCACTCTTGATGAAGAGATAGTTATACCTAAGTTTGATTATGATACAATGAAATTAGATCAAATAGGTATTTCACAACAAGCATTAGAGAAGAAAAAGAATTGAGAAATCCTTAGGAGAGAATATAGGCAGAAGCAAGCACTTCAAGACATTAAAGACATCTTTCAAGATGCATTTAGTCTACTTACTCCTAAAGAGACCAATTCACTACTAGAACAACTATCAAATATAGTGGAAAAGGTCAATAATGAAGACATTGATATTAGTGCCAAACTTTTAGAATGGTCTGAAAAGAAATTCTAGAAAAGAGTAAATGAGAAGATATCAGGTGAGATAGCACTGACTTGAGTTGCATTGTCAACAAAGGTTGAGGATGTGAAGAAGGTAATTGAGAATATATTCTCATTGTATACCAAATTGTGCGATCCTACACTCTTCACCCAAGAGACCAGACATCATGTTCTAAGCTTGGAGAGAAATCTCAACATATTAGGTACAAGGTTACCTCAAAACCCAGCTCAGAGTGAGAAGCATTTTAATACTTTTCTTCAAAAACAAAGTCAATTAGCTATGTTACAATAGAAGAGGCTAGCATAAGAGCCAAATTGACATGTATATAGGTGTCCCTCACCACTCATATGGAGATACTACACAAGGAGCTAGGTTATGCAAAAACTTTGCTAAAAAAAGACCCCAACCTTTCTAATCTAGATGGCCTAGTACACCTTGTTGTCGAACTTGCCATCCAACTCAAATCACTAGATATTGCATGTGATAGCTGGGATGTAGCTCTTAAGATAATAATGAAGGTCCATAAATCATTTTTGGAAAAACACACTATATGTGTATAGCCCATTTGACTTAAGTGTCAAAAAGGGGGAGAATGTCTTATAGCGATATAGATATATGGGGGAGAATAAAGAAAGGGGGAGATAGAAAAAAAGTAGATATCAGCTAAGGGAGAGCATGAAAGAGTATAAGTGCATTGAAGTCAAAGAGTATTAGTAGAGACAAATCTACTCAGAAAGGAGCACATATTTTGGACACAAAATAGATATATTAACTCAGGGGAAGTAATGAATTTTGAGGTATATAGGTTATTGCAAAATTTTAAAAATTTTGAAGTCTTGTATATAAGCTAAGTCATGGATATGTTATGCTCCAGAGGTTAAGTAGAATATTGTATATTTAATTGTTTTTGACACTCATGTCAAAGGGGGAGATTGTTTATCTCAGATTGGTTTTGACATGTGAGTGTCAACACACTTAAGCCATTTACTTAGTTCTTGTCGAACTAGTAATACATGCTGAGCACAACATGTAAATATTAGAACATGTCGAGTTACAATAAGTGATGAGTCACTCATGTGCCGAGTCACTCAAGAGCAAAGAAAATAGACCATGTTGAGTGAATTCAAGTGTTGAGTAGACAGTGGATACCAAGCAATGCAGGTGTCAAGTTAAAAGCAGAAATACAATGTATGTCAAGCATTAGTGACTTCATATGTTAAGTGACACCTTTTTTCACATACTTGTTTGTAATGGCACAAACAACTATGTAAACCATTTTCAAGCCGACATAAGGATATATTACAATCTTTTCAAGATAAGGACAAATCTATATGTGGATTTCCTATGTAATTGTACGTAGCCAATTAGAAAATGGGAAGGTTTAAGCAAAAAAATGGATGAATCTCAGTCATAGATTCATATGTAACCTTAAGCCACCTAAGTCTTCTGAAGGAGGATGAAGCCCTAAACTCTTAATAGTGTGGATGGGTAACTAATAGAATTGGAGAGTGAACAAGATAGTTTGCAGAGCATTCAAGGTGACTTAGAAGTGAGAATGAATTGCAGAATCAATTAGAGAAAAACAAAGGATAGAAATGAAGGATACATCATTGATACATATGATCTTGGACATTGTGTCAAGGTTATTTGTTATCAGGAAAGAAAGTAATTGTAGGATCTATGTTGAGACATTCTAACAAGTGGTTTTAGTCAAATCCCTTAAGCAAAGTAGTCCTAATAGGCTGTATGAAATCCTTTAACAAGTTGCTTACTTGATTGTAAGTTGAATTCCTCTAACAATGCACACTTCTAATAGGATGTTAAAATCCTCTAACAAGGTGGGACTTAATAGTCTTTGTAAGCCTTTAACAGGGAAGATCATGATTCATGGTCAAACCATTGTAACCTTAATTGGATACACTTTATTGCTATAGTAGTGAAGATTTGTGGGTGTCATCCCCACCCCAGTTTTATCTTCTCACTTGGAGGGTTTTTGGGTAATCATATTTGGTGTTATCTATGTGATTGATTACATGTTTACATGGTTTAGTTTCATATGCTTTATATGTTATTTTAGTTTGCATATTGAATACATATGATGTATGAATTGTGAAAGTTTTATGGATCCAAATTTAAACTACTGATTCACCCCCCCGTCTCATAAGTTTACTATTCCTACTTGTAATTCCAACACATTATTGAAAAGACATACCAATTTTCCCTAAGAGTAGAGGAAAATTTGAACAAGAAGTTTGAGAGAAAGTAACATAGAAGAGTTTGTCGTCAAAGATCTAGAGAACAGTCTTATGGAGGCTGAAATGGAGATTTTAAAAAGAAGGATGAAGATTGTAATAGTCAGAATCAAAGGGGAAATTTTTTAAATCATTTCCATTATCTAAATAATAAAGATTAGAGATGAAGTGGAAGAGGACACAAACCTAAAAGAGGAGGCTTTTTTGGAACATGTTTTTACTAGAAAGAAGAAGGTTATAGAGCATGTTAATATTCTCTACATGAAGGAAAGACAAATAGGATAGAAAAAGGCCATACAAAAGTTGCATATGTGGATGAAGATGTGAAATCATTACATTCTAAAATCATAGTTAACATAACAATCCTACCAAGTGATGAAAACGAACATAAGAAAAGAAGTATCTTATTTCATACTAGGTGCAAGTGCAATGAAAACTGTTGTGATTAATTATTTATAGTGGTAGTAGTGATAATTTTGTGTCAAAAGAAATGGTCGCAAAATTAAAGCTCAGGCAAGAGAAACACCTGCATCCATGCTAGAAGGTGACCATAAGGTCTTGGCCAATGAATAGTGCCTGGTAAAATTCAAGATTGGAAACTACTATGATGAGATAGCATGTGAAATCATGTCAATAGATGCATGTCATACGTTGTTGGATAGGTTGTGACATTTTGAAAGGCATGTTGTACATGATGGTCTTGTGAATACCTATTCCCTAACAAAGGATGGAGTGAGACATAAGTTAAATTCATTAAAGGACTAAGAATAAAAGGTACATAGCAATGCTAAAATAAGTTTTTTCAATGGAAGGAAGTTCTTAGATGGAATGAGGCATAAGCATACGTGTTTTGCTATAATTTTGAAATTTGGTAAAAAAGAAGTAGAAGATGTACCTACAAAACTTGTAGAATTATTGGATGAGTTTCAAGACACTGTATCTAATAATGTGCTAGATAGATGATCACCATAAGGAAGACCAGTCATCAAATAGACTTGATTCCAAGAGCCATTTTCAAAATAAGACATTGCACAACATGACACCAACAAAAAGTGAAGAGTTGAACATGAAATTATATGAGTTGATGCAAAATGGGTTGATTCAAGAGAGTCTGATTCCATGTATTGCACTAGGAATATTAGAACTAAATAAGAATAGAGAATGGATGATATATATAGATTCTAGGGTTGTCTATAAGATCACAATCAAGTATAGATTTTCCTTGCTGAGATGGATGATATTATGGACTATTTGAGTGGAGCTTGCATTTCACAAAGATAGAACTGAAGAGTTGATATCACTAGATTTAGATCAAAGAAGGAGATGAATGGAAGAATGCCTTCAAGATAAAAGAGGGATTATATGAGTGGCTATTCATGCCTTTTGGGATAACCAATGCACCGAACACTTTCATAAAACTGGTGAATGAGGCACTGAAGAAATTTATGGGTAAGTTTGTCATTTTTTACATAGATGACATTTTAATTTTTCATTAAGACATTGGAGGAGCATATAATACATATTTGTAGGATGTTTGAGAAGTTGAGGGAAGAGAAATTGTGCTAGTTAATTTGAATAAGTGTGGTTTTTAGAAGAAGGTGATAGTATACCTTAGATTTGTAGTTTCAACAGAAGATCTAAAGATGGACCCAAAGAAGGTGAATACAATCCTTCAAAAGCCTAGTCCAAGGAGTGTTATTAATGTAAGCTCTTTTCATGGTTTGGATAGCTTTTATAGAAAGTTTTTCAAGAATTTTAGTAGTTTTTGTTGATCCTTGCATAAATGATGAGAGGGGATGCAAGTTTTAATTCTTTGAAACATAAAGTTAGCATTTCCATATTTTAATAAGGTGTTTCGTGTAGACTATGATTCTAGTGGTACTACAATAGGGGTTGTTTTGAACCAAGAAGGTAGACATGTTATTTATTTTAGTGAGAAGTTAAATGACACCAAAAGAAAAGACTCTATTTGTGATCATAAATTTTATCCTATAGTTGTGGCATTGAAGAAGTGGAAACACGATATTATTCATAAGGATTTTTTTTTAATATACCAATCATCAAGATTTATAATATTTGAATAATAAGGAAAAGTTGAATCAAAGGTAAATGGGTCAAGCTTTCATAAATTTATACATTTTTTTAAAACATAGGAGTATGAAGTCTAGTAGGGTTGTAGATTATCTTAGCAAGAGACAAATTTTGCTAATAGAGATTCATATTGAGGTGGTTGGGTTCAAGGAACTCAAGAATTTGTAGATGGAGGATCTTGATTTTGGTGAAGCTTGGAAATCTTGTATAGAACTAGTTACTCTAGACAAAACCAAGTGGTTAGATTTCATCATCCAAAGTGGAAAACTATTCAAAGGAAGTTTACTATGTATTCCAAGAAATTCTATGAGGGAGAATCTCATCAAAGAGAATCATAGTGGAGGGTTGACTGGTATTGCATCTTTATTTTTGCTTAATTTTAAAATATCCTTTATAGCCATTGAGACTTCATGTGAAGTTAAGTGGATTAGTTAAATTAGTTAATCATTATGGTTTCATGTGAAATGGAAGTGTTGGTTATTTTTCATTGTTGAATTTGATGAAGGATCAACCCCACAACTCCCAAGAATCACCTACATGCAAACACCTATCACAGACAAAGAAAATCAAAGGCTACGGAGGATGTAATTTCTAGATCCATAGATGAGACATTCTTGATGAGAAAAAAGAGATTGATATTATCAAAAGTGATGAATGAATTACAAAGAGAGATCAATCCTTATAAAGGATATCAAAACCCTAACATGAATCGAACATAGGTTGCATGATAATAATTAATAAAAGAATTAATTATTATGTGCCCAAATGTTAGCTTAAGTAAAATAGAGATAATAAGTGACTTGATAAAAATCAATATGATTTAATTAATAAGAAAAAAATTATTACTCTGACACCCCCTTAAGAATAACTTAGGAAGTAGCTAAAAACCTAGAGACTGTAGAACAAGATTTAGTATGCAAGGAACATTAGCAATAAGAGAAACATTCACAAACTAAAACTAAATTCACATATAAGCTTAGACAAAGAAAGCAAACAAAAAATGCAAACCTCAAAAGAGAAAACACTCCATGCTTCCTTGATTTTGTAGATGTGTCCTTTGATGTGGATGTATGCTCAAATGCTCAAATAGCTTCAATGGAGATGGGTAAATGGCAAATTGGTAGCTTTGTGAGCTCTCAATTTGGCATTATAAGGCTAAGATTGATGACTTTGGTTCTGAAAATAGCATGGTAACTTTAGCTCAAAGATTGTTGTTGAAATGGCTTGAGATGGGATTAAATTTATAGGCCAAGGGCTTGAGGGATGGAGGGCTAAGATGCAAGGAGAGATGAAGGCTTAAGGAGGGCTAGGATGCACTCAAAGGAGAGCACATGGATTGTGCTTGTTTAGCACCAATGGGAAGGTGACACTTGTCACAAGGAGGATGAGTGTGAGAGGGTAGGGTAAAGGGTTGGTTAAAGGCATGATGAGTGGGGTTGAGTATGTAAGAGAGATGTAAGAAGAATGAGTGTGGAAGAGGGAAGAGTGTGGAAGATGGATGTAAGAGTCATGAGTGGGCTTGTAAGAGTCTTTTATGTTTTGTAAGAGAACTCATGACTTGGTGGTTGGGATTTTTGAGGGGAGACTTTGGTTTGGTTTAGGAAAGTCTTAAACTTGTTTAGGGAATGTGACAATATTAGGGGGTGGATTAGGCTTGGGTTTAGGATTAGATTATGGATGTTAGAGATGTGCAAGTGGATGGCATTAATGAGGGTGGGTGAGTTAGTGGCTAAGCTGGGTTAGTATGGGTGGATGGGGTGGATTAGGCTAAATGGAGGATTAGGGATAAGTTAGGAGTTTTTATATTTGAGGATTTTATTTATCAAATAAATTTATTTAATAAATGGAAATTTTTGGAATTAGATAGAAGAATAGGATTTAATTGATAAATGATAGGTTATTTGATTTATCAATTAGGACTATAGATGATTAATTAAATTAATTAGCTAGGGGATGGAAAAGGATTAATTAAATAGGAATTTAATTAATGATGCCTTTAGAGATGGCTAAATTAGATTACCAAAGCAGTATAATAAAATTTAGGTGTCTACAGAGACTACTATTGAAAGTAAATTTGGATCCCAACAACAAAGCCTGATGAGGTACCCAAGCACAACTAAATCTCTAAAAGGAAGAGAGATAGAGAAAACCACATGGGAAAAATTCTACTCCAAAAAGAGATGGAAAAAATGTTGAAAGAACTAGTGAAGGACTAAAGAAGCCTCCAAACTAGGGAATGTCATAGAAGATGAGAACAAAAAAAGATCATGAAGAAAACCATTGAAGCATGAAGCTGCAAACACTGCCAAACTGTTGATCTAAATAACCTCCACTATGTAGACCATGACTAGGTAGAGAAGACTAAGACTGAAGAGCTGATCAATCGAAGATGGAAGGTATCTTCATGGCTTCCAACAAAAGGAATGAAAGAATGTCTACATGGTAAATGGTCCATCTCATTAAAATGTATAAGTATCCAACCCATACAATTACCTAGTACATAAGATCAAATACTAAACACACAGCTCACTCTATCAAACCAAGAAAGAAATGGAACCAACATAACCCTACTATAGTGTTGAGGAGTAAGACATGAACATTGAAACTAAATGCAATATCTCCTATAGAAAGAAGAACCAGGAACATCGAGAGTGCAAAAGATTTTTAAACACCTATAATGGCATGTGTCATCGACACATCATGAGAATAATATCATGGAAGGAACACTTACTTGACAAAGAAAGATGGTGAATATGGCCAACATGAAACTCCCCAAGGCACTTTATAATGTAGTGCAAGTATGAAAAACCAAAAAGATGTGCAAGATCCCAAAATGCAATAAAGTGGTACTTTATCTCAATGCATTTGCAAAAAATACTACAAAAGGATGTAAACAAAGATCAAAAGAGATATAAGGCTAATTCAATAGATTATACAACCTATTGGTGTTTAACAATATTGAACAACAAAATGTTCAATACCAAAGTGATCATACTCACATAATCTAAGGATTAGCCACTTCCTATTAACAATTACATGAGCAAACCACTTGGATCCAACTTCAACAAAACCAAGGATGGTTTTCTACTCTTTAGGATCTGCAAGACCAAGATGGTTATACCTAAGGGATGATTCAAATTATATTAGTTTCATTCTAATTCTCATCTTCTATCGTTAAACACATACACAATTTATCTATTATTTGACATCCTCAGATTCATATGCATCCCTCATTAGTAGATTTGGTCATAATTCTCCTTGGGTTTACAAATATTTTTAGAAATAGCAGCTATCTAAGACTTGGAAATTAGATGTAAATGAGTGTTGACCAACATTTATAACCTTGAACAAAATATAATGAAAATGATTTTCAATTTATAATTGATTTGATATGTAGTGGTAGAATTCACCCTTACTCACTTTTGACTTATATGACCAATACCTTATCCATTGGGAAAAAGATTAACTATTGGCAGGAGATTTGGCTCAAATAACTTGTAAATGAATCTATCAATTGTAATCACCCATTTCCATTCTTATGAAATATCCATGTCATGAACTCATAAACTCTACTGATCTACTAAACCATTTACATAATCCCTTCAATCAAAAGCAACAATAGAACCAATATACACCCCATCCAGATTGCATTCAATCAATTAAACCTTATTTAAATGACATCAATGTAAAAAAACTCATAAAATGGAGACAAAAATTGGTGACAAAAATCTAATGTAAGTACCCCTTTGTATTATCCTTTTAGATGACTAATACAATGACCAATAGAAACCCATTGAAAAGTCCAAAATATATTGTTGATTCTTTCATTTCTATATATCATCATAAAGTACACAATTGAAAGAAAACTCAAACCAACTACATACAACTGGATTGACTATACCTTTCTTTGAAAGAAAATAAAATTATACAAGCCATTTAGACCCGTCATAATGCCTTGAAAACTCATTTATATAAGCATGAGTTGCAACAAGTAAAGGAAAATTGTGACTAATAGGTTTCCTTTTACAATGAGGGAAAAACAAAACTTCTCAAAATACTTTGGATCCTTAACATAAATAGAAAAAAGTAGAAATAGTTGCACATGATAGCTGGAGCATCAAGTTTTCAATTTTGTCTTCTTCTTCAACTATCCCCTATTGGTAAAGCCTTTATCTCTGCAATTGTCTCCCATACAATAACTTCTCTCTTTGTTGACCATTCACATGCTTTCATTGTATTCAACTAACCAATAGACTTTTGCCACCTGGCATCTGTAATTGCTTTCCCTTTTGTTATGAATTTATTCATTTCATTTTCAATTTTGAAAAAAGTATTAATGAGTTCATTAAAAACAAACTCATCAGTGTCACCTTCAAAAATGGATATCACCTATGGAAAATTTACAATATGGTCAAAAGAACTAGACCACTCATTCCAATCTCTCACTTGGCCATCAGAGTTAAGGATTGAAAGAATTAAAGAATAAAACCCATTGACAAACACTTTCATCTTATTCTAAATGATTGTTAATTTCCCTATAAAGAATTTCAACAAATCATTTACTTTATCCATACCTTCTTTGACACCAATGACCTTATTAGGAAGGTATGGATTCTTAGCTAACAAAAGTATTAATCTATCAAAAAATTGCATATAAGGTCCACATTGTTGGAAAATAGGGTCAACCCAACCTATAGCTTCCTTACACATTTGCTCAGCAACTTGTAGGTTGGTAAATGCATTATGTTCATCTTGAGATATTCTCTTCAAGATGATTATTCTATGGTTTAGCATATTTAGCATTATACCCTTCTTTGTTGCACTATCAAATTAGGGAACCTCTACTTCCACACTTACCGTAGGCACTGATACTATCATCCCTATGGGTATATCCTCTATTTGGGCTTCTGCTACCATTGTGTGCCTCACCTCCTCCACATTTCCTTGTGCACGCTCTACCTCTACTGTAGTCTTGAGTTGGTCTTTTAGGGAAGCCACTTGCTCTTTTAGGCTCTGAATCTTTCCCTCCAACTCTTCTATTTTTTGTTTCTGCACATAGCTAGTTTTCAGCTCTTCCTCATACAACTTTCTAACATCTAGACACTCATTATATGCAATTACAAGCCTATACTCAATTTGATACACCTTTGCCTCATTCATGAGTGCAAAGTGTTTAACCAGGTCGGAGATTTCTTTGCTAGTGAAGTTGTCTAATTTCCAAACAATCATGTTTCTCTAATTAGTCTCTTCTATATCCATCATTTTAGGTTTCTTGGTGTCAGGGGAACCACTCCATACTGCTAAGGTCTTTGTATCTATGCTAAATCCTAACCCTCTCTTTAGGCGTTCACTACTACTAGCTTCATAGTTGATTGCCTTGTCTTGCCTTCTAATTTGATCAAGAAAAAAGGCTCTTTCTATATCCCATCCTAGCACTAAAATCATGCCACTTCTATGAACCAACTCCCTGTCTTTTGTAGGTGTCATTATCTCATTGTCTGGATCATATACCAACAGTTTATCCACCAAGTCCTTATTCTTCTTAGGATCCTCTCCTGGCGTGAAGCTCAATGTGAGCTCATTTTGTTTAATTTTATATAAAACAACTTTTAAATTTAGATGATTTAATAAAATGATCATCCTCCATGAATTTCTTAGATTGGATAAGTCTATCACCCAATCTGGAGGCTACAATTTGTAAATCATTTGAGGCTCTTCCTATGTCTATTTCCCTTTCCTACAAGTAATTCTACCTAATATCAAAAAAGTACTGATCATTTCCTGGTATGCCCTACAAGGCTCTACTCACCACCCTCTCTGGCATATACATGGTTTTTTCTCTTTTGTTTCCTTTTGCCACCCATGTGGAAGATGATGGATGCTCCTTCTCTTCAAAAGTAATCTCTAATTGAACATTAGGCTTAGGGGATTCTCTATTCACCATTGCCTCCTCTCCCTCTTACTCATTTGGCATTTGAGCCATGATACGACCAAAATTTTCAACCATTTTCCTCAAATTGCTAGGATAAGGGACATTAGTGTAAAAACCCTTGAAATCTGGGTTAGTCCTCTTCAAAGCATTCTCCACTTTACTTATTTTACAATACTTTCCTAGAAACTCATCAGCCTCACCTATTGCTACTACATTAACAATTAAATCTTCTATAGGGATTGGTTTTCTAGGAGGAAGAATGTAACCCCTAATGGCTTTGACTTCATTGGTTATATAGTTTTCTGGGTCATACATTATATATGGTCCAGTAGAAAACTTATACTAGCCTAGGTACTCACATAATTCCTTAAAGGCATTCTTCCCAATTAAAAAATCTCCTACCTTAAAACTTGATGCAGGAGCATCCAGAGGTATAAGTGCAATCCTGTGTCACCCAAAAAAATGTACTTAGACTTAGTTTCTATTTTATGTCTTTGCATTTTTGGATACCCATTTGGCTCAAATAAAGGTTCCAACTCTCATATTTCAACTATCAGTGCATTTAAAAATCCCGAAAAAATAGGAGCATGCAATTTGACCATCATTTTGGTGACCTAGAAGGTGTGACTTGGCCCGATGAATGTAATCGAGATTTAGAGCATTCCAGAAAAAGAATCAGGTCAAAAGGCCCCACGGTTTGAAAGTTATTACAGTTTTTCGGGTTTTGGAGACCCCTTAAGAATGCTTCAGAGTCAGGTTTGGGGCATTAAATGACCTCGAAAAGGGTCAAAAAATGGGGGACGAGCGAAGCTGGTCCATAGGGCTATAGAGCGCTTTGAGAGCTTTCCGAAAATGTAAATGGTTCGTCAATCGGAGTTACGGTTCAAAAGTTATGCCTCCCGGAAGTTCAGCTACCGTTTCTGGATTCTTCTAGAATTGCACCGACTTCTAACGCAGCTTCCGGAACCTTCTATTTTGTCGGTGGATGTCTACTAGCACTTTCTAGAATGTACTCCTAGTCCTTAACCCTCCGGGGTCTATTTAAGGAGATTTCTGGCATTGTAAAAGGCAGTTCGGATTGGAGCTTGAGAGGAGGTGCTAAAAGGAGAAATATTCTCCAGATTTATGCTATTGTAAGCCCGTAGGGCATGTTTTGAGTTTATTTTCTCTGCACAGTTTGTACCAGCTTATTTTCTTAGTTAATATAATTTCCCCTTTCTATTGTGTCTATCCTGGTTGTTGGTTTGTGTCCCCATCAAGTGGTATCAGAGCGGGTTTTCCTGAGTGTGTAGACAGAGTGCCGACTGTGAGGCAGTTTGCACCAGGACTGTGTGGTTGTGGGTTTGAGTTAGAAGATGCCTCCACGAAGAGAGCGTGGTGGAAGGGCCAGAGCTGTTGATCTTGAGGAGGTTAGAGCCCTCCAGAGACAGGTACAAGCATTGCAAGAGGAGCTTCGTAGAGGAGCAAATATTGCCGCAGATGACAATAGTGAGGATGACAATGAAGAGGAAGTAATGGAAGTTGACGGGGAAGTTCTGAATCCTGTAGAGGAAAGGCTTTTTAGGGCCATTTCTAAGTTTGGGAAAAGACCTACAATTGAAGTGGGTATATTTTCGGGAAATTTGAAACCAAATGAGTTGATCGATTGGATCAATGAACTGGATGAATACTTTGAGTATGAGGATATAAGGGACCCAGATAGGGTTAAGTTTGCAAAAGCCAAACTAAAAGGCCATGCCAAAATCTGGTGGCAAGAGGTTCAACTGGAAAGACTTAGAAGAGGAAAGGAGAAGATCACAAGATGGGATCGCATGGTGGACAAATTGAAGAAGCAGTTCATTCCTGTGGATTACGAGCTTGATCTGTTTAAGAAGATGCATGGATTAAAGCAAGCAGGAAGATCAGTCCAAGAATATACAGAGGAGTTTTACCGACTCCTGATTAGAGCGGGGCATGCAGAAGCAAATAAGGAGAAGGTTGCTCGTTATATCAGTGGGTTACGACCTAGCATCCAGGAGGAACTAAGTCTGGTAAGAATGACCAGTGTTGAAGAAGCATACCAGTTTGCCCTCCGAGTTGAAGAGAAGCTGAGTAAAAGGTTTGAAGGAAGATAAAGAGGGCGCGGTCAAGGAGGACGGGGAAGCGGTAGATCATCTGGAGGCCGCAATGAAACTCAAAAGAAAAATGAAGATGAGGGTACTAGCAGGAACCAGAGGAATGAGGGTTTCAATCGCTCCCGTGATCAAGACTTTGGAAATCAAAGAGGAAGAGGTAGAGGACGTGGACAAGGAAGAGGAGGCTTCCGTGGTAGCTGTTTCCATTGCAATGAAGAAGGTCATCGTGCCTTTGAATGCCCTCAACGACAAGGAAGGACAGATAGGAGAGCTGAGGGCCAAGCTAGGGTTGCTCATGTGGATGAGGATGCACAATCATCACATTCAGAGGATGCAGAAAGAGGAGAGACCTTGGTAAATGAAAGAGTCCTACTAAGTGGTGAAAATGAACCAGGACAACGAAGGAGTTTGTTCCGTACCAGATGCAAGTGTGAGGATAAATGTTGTGATGTGATCATTGATGGTGGTAGCACTGATAACTTGGTATCCGAAGAGATGGTCTCTAAGCTGAAGCTCAAGAGGGAGAAACATCCCCAGCCCTATCGGATTTCTTGGGTAAAAGATGATCATAAGGTCCTGGTAAGTGAACAATGTTTAGTAAAATTCAAAATTGGTAGTTACCATGATGAAGTCCTCTGTGATGTTATTTCGATGGATGTTTGCCATCTATTGTTGGGTAGACCATGGCAGTTTGATAGACATGCAATACATGATGGACATGCAAACACATACTCTCTGACAAAGGATGGAGTTCGCCACAAATTGAAGCCCATGAAAAAGGAAGGTGAAAAGGTATGTAGCAGTGCTAGGATTTGTCTTGTTGATGGAAGGAAGTTTTTAGATGGCATGAAACATCAGCGTATGTGCTATGCTTTGATTCCTAGGAAAGATAAAGAAGGTAGTAGTGAAATACCATTGGAAGTTTCAGATTTATTAGGAGAATTTGGAGATATTATCTCTGATAATGTTCCAGATGGATTGCCACCAGTAAGGCAAATCAGTCATCAGATAGATCTGATTCCAGGAGCTAGTTTGCCTAACAAGGCTGCTCATAGGATGACTCCTACTGAAACAGAGGAGCTAAATAGACAGGTTCAGGAGCTGTTAAGGAAGGGCTTGATTCGAGAGAGCCTGAGTCCATGTGCAGTACCTGCAGTACTTGCACCAAAGAAGGATGGAGAGTGGAGGATGTGTACAGATTCTCGAGCTATAAATAGGATAACCATCAAGTACCAGTTTCCTTTACCAAGGATGGATGATCTTATGGACTGCTTGAGTGGAGCTCAGTACTTCACAAAGATAGATCTGAAGAGTGGCTATCATCAGATACGGATACGAGAAGGAGATGAGTGGAAAACAGCCTTCAAGACCAAGGAGGGTCTTTATGAGTGGTTAGTCATGCCCTTTGGATTGACGAACGCCCCAAGCACCTTCATGCGGCTCATGAATGAGGTACTTAAGAAGTTCTTGGGAAAATTTGTTATTGTCTATTTGGATGATATTTTAATTTTCAGCAAGACTTTGGGAGAACATTTACTGCATATTCGTAGTGTCTTTGAAAGGCTAAGGGAAGAGAAATTGTTAATTAATCTAAAGAAGTGTGTCTTTGCAAAAAGGGAGTTAGTCTATTTGGGATTTGTTATATCACCTGAAGGTCTCAAAATGGATCCAGAAAAGGTAAAAGCCATCTTGGAATGGCCTACTCCAAGGTCTGCTACTGAGGTAAGATCATTTCATGGTCTGGTTAGTTTTTACAGAAAATTTATTAAGAATTTCAGTGGCATATGTGCACCTCTAACTGATACAATAAGAGGGGATAGAAAAGAGATCAAATGGACTGCAGCAGCCGCGAGAAGTTTTGAATTGCTGAAGAAGAAGGTGACTGAACAGCCTGTGTTGGCACTTCCAGATTTTAGAAAAGTATTCCAGGTGGATTGTGATGCTAGTGGTAGCGCTATTGGGGCTGTATTAAGCCAAGAAGGTAAGCCTATTGCATATTTTAGTGAAAAATTGAATGATGCAAAGAAGAAGTATTCTGTTTATGATCAAGAGTTCTATGCGATAGTTCAGGCCTTAAAGAAATGGAGGCATTATTTGTTGCCAAAGGAATTTGTTTTGTATACTGATCATCAGACATTACAGTACCTAAATAGCCAAGGTAAATTGAATCAGAGGCATATGAAGTGGGTAGAATTCTTGCAGAGTTATACATTTGTGTTAAAGCATAGAAGTGGAAAATCTAACAGGGTTGCAGATGCATTAAGTAGGAGACAATTGTTGCTTACAACAATGCAGGTTGAAGTAGTTGGGTTTGATGAACTCAAGAATTTGTACCCTGAGGATCCTGATTTTGCTGAAGCATGGAAAGCTTGTAAAGAACCTGTTGCTGTAGATAGAACCAAGTGGTTAGACTATTTGATTCAGGATGGCATGTTGTTCAAAGGAAGTCAATTGTGCATTCCAAGGAGTTCCATGAGGGAAAATCTGATTAAGGAGAAACACAGTGGAGGGATGGCAGGACATTTTGGTCGGGATAAGACCATTGCCATTCTTAGAGAACATTATTTTTGGCCTCAAATTACACAGGATGTGAAGAAGTTTGTACAGAGTTGCCAGGTTTGCCAAGTTGCCAAGGGGTTTAGTCAAAATACTGGTCTATATCAGCCATTGCCTGTTCCATCAAGGCCATGGGAGGACATAAGTATGGATTTTGTTCTTGGATTGCCAAGGACCCAAAGGGGTAATGACTCAGTATTTGTGGTGGTTGATAGGTTCTCCAAAATGGCACATTTCATTCCATGCCACAAAACTCATGATGTTGTCCATATTGCAGACTTGTTTTTCAAGGAGGTGGTAAGACTACATGGTCTTCCAAGAAGTATAGTTTCTGACCGAGATACTAAATTTGTGGGGTATTTCTGGAGGACATTGTGGAAGAAGTTGAGAACAGACTTGAAATTCAGTTCCACGCATCACCCATAGACTGATGGCCAAACAGAAGTGGTAAATAGAAGTCTAGGCAATTTGTTGAGATGTTTAGTTGGAGATAAGCCCAAGGGATGGGATTTGATTCTGTAATCACCTAAAAATGGTCATCTAGACTATTAGCCCCCTTTTCAACATTTTGGCTAAATTAATTTAATCATTTACCTAGACCAAATTGCTAATAATCAATTTATTTGATTATAACCTATAGTTTTACTATGCTATCCTAAGTTCATTATTTGATTAAAAGAACATGTCCCCTTTTAATTAAATAAAAGACCCCATTCTTCTAACCCACTTAAAGTGCACACATAAAGTCTTTTTTCTATTTTGCAATTAAAAGAAAAGGCTTTGTGACTTTTGTCTTATATGACAAGTCAACTTATATTCTATTGGTCGATTTGTGTGTGCACATGGATCACTCCTATTTTCAAATTCCATCGTTGATCATCCACCATCTTCATCTTGATCTCTACCGTCCATACATCTTTAAAAGGGAGAGAGCTTTCCCCCTCAATCCATCTTTTGAACATTGTTATGCTGCAGGTTTTCTAACAGGTTTCTTTGGAGCTTTGTGGAGAACTTCTATTTCTTGTCTACATTCTCTCATACCATAGCATTTTAGCTTAGCTTTCATTTTTACATGTAGCTTAATCTCACATAGCTTAATAATGGGATTGTAACACTCTCATACATGTTTTAGCATAGCTGCATTTTGCATTATCATCTTAGCTTAGTTTCCATCTTGCATTGCATCCTTGAGGAACTCCTTGAGACATTTGCATTCTTGCATCTTGTCTTTGGAACCTCCCATTGCATGGTTTACTAGCAAGAAGAGTATCTCTAAGGCTCATTTGAGAGCTTTCTTATTTTTGAAATATACTCTCTTGCACTCCGTGGATAGGGAGCTCTAAGCCGGCATCCAAGCATTTCAAACTCATGGAATCGTTTGGATAGAAGGGTTTAGAGTGGGACACTTTCGAGTGTACATTTTGGCGCCCACCGTGGGGCTTGAATCAAATTTTTAGCTCCATTTGCTTTCATTTCTTATCTCTGGTTTTTTACAGCAGCATATTGAGTCTAATCAAATGCTTTTGTAGAATTTTCACTTTGGTTTTAAGGCCAAGCCATAAGTAAATTGGTTTGAAGGCCAAAAACTTAGTTGGTTTAAAGATTTGATCATATCTTTTAAACCGCTTAGAATTTGGTTCTGAAATTTTGTTTGCAAGTTGGGTATATGCTCAAAATGTCTCAGTCCAATTTTTAGAGCATTTTGACGTGATTTTCGGAAGTTATGATATTTTCTTTATTTTTCATAAAAAGCCGTTTTTGATCGCAAATCAGCGTATTTTTTGGAAAAACTTACATTTTCAGAAAGATTTTTGAATTCTAATGGGGGTTCTTTCTTTGTGTTTTGAATTTTGAGATCGTATTAAGGATAAAAAATTCGATTTGATAAATTTGGCCTGTTTTGACAAAATCAATCTCTAGGGAGCAAATGAAGAGATTTTTTAAAATTTCTTGCATTTTTGGAAAGCTCTCTGATTTTTAATAGGGGTCTCTTTTTTTCATTTTCATTTTTGGATACGAAATCATAGCAAAAAAGTTCAATCTTGTTGACTAGGTCAAAACCAAAGAGTAAAAATGAAAGCATTTGTGATTAACTTGCACTTTCTTTGCATGTACTTGGTTGGAGGATAAATTAGATTTTTGAAGCAACTCACCACTTTTTATTGCAGATTTTTATGTTATTTCACACTAAATTTTGTTGCTAACAAGTTGTGATTTCAGGTTGCCATCCTTGTGAAAAAAATTGAAACATTGCATAAAAAGAACGCATGTCAAAGCTTCAAATGCACAAGGGCTACTAACGATTGTTTGCAGGGCTGCCCAAAGCATAAAAACCCAAAATTTTTTACTTTTTTGTTTTCATGTGTGGCATTGAATAATTGTTCATTTTTCATAGGCACATAAAACTTGTGATTGGAGTCTTTTGGTAATAGGAGAGTATGCTCTTCACCCTTGTGGTGAATCAGAAATCTTGACTTGCCATTTGGTTTCAAAAGCAAGGGGTAATTGAATCTTCTTGGCGTGTTTGGGAGAAAATGATTGGAATAGGAGAGTATGCTCTTCACCCTTGTGGTGAACCAGAAATCTTGACTTCCAAAATTTGATCCACTTTGTGTAGTTAGAATCCTTTAGAGGGCCTGCTCTCGGACAACCTGAGAGGAACGACCCAAGTGGGGACAAGCAGATTACCTAGCTCTTCCAACCCACTATAAACTCAAGGCTATCAAGGACACAAAACCTTGGTAGACGTAGTGTTTATCTTCGTCTAGTGTGATCGCATATGGGATTTCGACCATAGGGAGATCACTAGGCAAGAATGCTTAAGGTACTCTTGTGATCGCGAGATCGGTTACTCATCGCAAGGTGAGGTGTCCCGTAATTGGGAGCAAGAGGAACACTATGAACGGAAGCCCTATCTAAACACTCTAAGTTAGTAACTACCCTTTTTTAGCCGCTCAACTTCTTGGTGCAAGGATCGATCCTAGTGGACTACCCGGATCACCCCAAGATTTACACTCACCATATGTGTTCCCTTGGTTATGCTTATGGCATTTCCATGACAAAGCCAATATCTCTTGTGGGCAACCACTTGGTGTGAGGCAAAGGAGCATCAAGTGTGGGCCAAGTTGTTGAGTAATGAACCATGACTTCTAAGTAGATATTGCTTGATGTGTTCTCGAATGTGGTATACTTGTGAAAATCTTTTGAACATACACATGACGATAATTCTAGGGAATTCTTTTGAGACGTCACATATTCTTGTATCATGCAAGGTTGCTTTGTCCCTTGCTTGATTGTTTGAAGACTACTCCATGTGTCACTATCTTGCTTGGAAAGAAATTGCTTTTGAACATCAAACTTGCTATGCTATCAACTATTGTCAAACTTTATCAACCAAGTCAAAACATCAAATGCAAACATTTTCTTGTGTTGCTTGCTAAGAGGAGTCTCATCATTTGACTTTTCTTTTATATGTCTCTAGTCCTTGAACATGCTTAAAATGAATCTTTGGTCTTAGTGCTCATGGTCTTCTTATCTTCATGGTCTATGTTTTCTTGCTAGTTATCCTTTTGCTAAAATGGTTACCTTGATTTCTTGACTACACTCTTGGGTTGGAGAGTTGTTCACTTGTCACCTTGCTTGCTCTATCTATTTCGCTATTTGGGCACCTTGCCTAGCTATTGACTTGAGTCATTCATGTCGTAAGTTTCTTGGACATATTGTTTGATAAGTCACTTTAATCTCTCTCTACTATATTGGCAAGTGAACACTCTACCTCTCTAGTTTGGACATCAAGTTATCTTGTGTCACACTATTAGCTTCCTTAGTCTCCTTCATGCTTGATTATCTATCTACCACTATGGAATTCAAAGCTTGTGCTACCAAACCTCAACCAAATCTAGATTATCATGATATCCTCCATGTCACTAAAGAGTTTCAAGATCTATATGCACAATACAAAGAACTAGAAGAGACAAATGATCTTTCTTACCTTCATCTTTCTAAGCGCATGATAGAAATGAAGTCTAAACTTGAGAAAAGGTTAGATGAGAAGATTGCATCATTACATGAATCTTCCTTAAGGTCTTTACATGCATGTGAGTCACCTTCTTTGAGGTCATCCTCTTCTTCTAGGTCTACATGCTCTACTTCAAGACATCAAATGTCTTCATCTTCTAGATCTAAAGACCTCCTTAGAGAGAAAAAAATTGATATGTCCTTTGAGCCTATGTTAAAATTTCATGATGGACCTATCTTTGACCAAGCTAATGATGAAGATATGCATGCATACCATTCACTTGAGAAACAACAAAAGGACTCTAGACATACTTCTAATAGAACTTTTTCTCCCTTGGAAGATTCTTATGATGACACATTGCAAAAAATTCTTGGCAATAAGATCATCATGTTACCTAAGTCTAGCTCATATGGAAATCCATTCTTGGATACCTATTGTGCCTATCATCAATCTAATGGCCATGCTACTTTTGATTGTATAGAGCTGAAACATAAAATCCAAGATCTCATTGATGATGAGATTGCTGATCTTGGAACCTCTAGTGACTCATGTGGTGAAGATACTTCTCTTGAGCAAGATTACATTGATGAACCTATGTCTAGTAGTGGCTCCATTACATCTTCCACTTCTTCCAACACTCGTGCATCTCCCAACACTTCAAATCTTTCCAACATGCGTCCATCAAACAAAGAACCTAATGCTTTCCACATTGACTACATGTATCCTAAAGGGCTACCTCTAAAAGAAACTCAAGCTAACCTTCACTTGGCTGCAAACCTTTTCCATGCTACTAATCCTAAACATCCTCAACCTTCATGCACTACTATGCCTAATCCAAGCATTACTCCATTCACTCTTCATTCTCCCTTGTCCTTAGAAGTGGTTCCATGTCAAGAGGACTCTAAAAAAGAAAAATCTATAAATGTCAAGAAAGATCAAGATCAAGCACCCTTTCATCTCTTTCAAGATTTTTCCCTGGCATATTCTATATCTTGTCCACCTCCTAAGTATGATGAAGATACCACTTCCATCATCTCCCTCGAGCTTACTGAAAATTATGAGAAAAGTTCTCTTCATATGCTATCCAAAGCTACTTGTCAAGATCAAATCATCCCCTCATGTTCTACTTCTCCATATCCACTTCAAAATTGTGCTCAAGCTTCAAGTGCTTCTATTAAAAATGTTGTTCCTATCAAAGGTACTTATGAGTCTATTGATGGCTTTGACCATGTTGCTCATTCTAAAGATGTTGATATCCCTTCCCACTATCCATTTGCATCTTCTAAATCTATCCTTGGTCCTTATCCATCTAAGATAAAGCATTCAAACCATCCATCCATATTGGGGCCTTATGTTCCTCCATCTCCTACATTCACTCCTAGCTCATTCCCTAGCTCTCCCATCATACCTCAAGATCAACAAAGACACTCATCCTTGATGACTTTTCACCCATCTATACATCTAAACCAGTCATATCATCTTTATTCATCCACAAATCCCAAGTCCTTTGGAAGTGAGAATAAACATAAGAATCCATTGAAAAAGAAAGATCACTATGTCCCATCTAATCGACATGTGAATGCTAAGAAGGAGAATGCACAAAAGAGACTACAAAGGTCCACTATTAAGAGAGCTAAATCAAAGAAAATGTGGGTTCCTAAATCCATCATTGAAGAAATGCACTCTCAAGCACCCAAAGAACGAGAAAAATCTAAAGCTATGTGGATTCCCAAGTCTCTTTTAAAAGACTTGAATATTAAAAATACTTCAAAGTTGACATTCAAGCTTCCAAAGGCTTCCATTCCATCTTCTTCCAAAAATCTTCCTAAAAATACTCCAAAGCCTTCCACTCCACTTTTTTCCAAATCTTTTCTACCACCTCATACATCTAAATCTCAAGCTATTTCATCCATGATTCCTCCATTGTTCCAATACCCTTCAAGGTGTGTGTCAATGTTGATCTTGTCCAATATTTTAGCTACCCACATGAAATCCTCTAAAGCTTACACCTCCTTTCTATACATGAACTCTTATCCTCCATATATTCTTCCTACTACCATTTCCCTTTCATCACCCTATCAACATCATTGAGCATACCTTTCTATGGTGTTGGCTTATCATGACTTATCTTTTCTATAGGAGCATTATCTACATTCAAACAGCTTCAGCTCTTTCTAAAAAAAAAAAAAAAAAAAAATGAAAAAAAAAAAATTCAAAAAAAAAAAAAAAAAAAAAAAAATGAAAATGTGCCTTGGTGAAAACCACTTTTTGTGGCACCTTGGTAGCAAAAGTAAAGAGAAATAAATGCATCCTATGGTGAAAACTACATCTTGTGGTACCTTGGATAAGTACCATGATGAAAACTTGGCAAACAGGCATCATGCGTAATTCTTCCATCATCCATCTATCCCCTCTTCTCTCTTTGATCTTGACAATGTTGAGCTATCTTTGCATATTGGCTATCTTATCCATGAGATTCTCTATTAGTGATTTCTCATTCACTCGTAGCCTCTATCTTGAGCTTTATTCTTATTGCTCTATACCATTGCTATACTATCTAGTTGACCCCTTAGTCTTGATCATAATAAATGAAACATGGTTCTCATAGGTCTCTTGACATGGCTGCTCTTTTGGACTACACACTTCATGCTATCACACTTGTTGGCTTCACCGCTTATCCTACATGCTATCTTTCTCATTACTTCCATTGCTTATCCAAAACATGCTTCATATGACTATTTCACTTATTTCCCTAGCTTGGGTACTATTAAGGAGTCAATTCTTGAGGATCACTTTCACTTGCTTCACACTCCTTTCTTATCCATCTTTGCTTATCCACTGGCTCATTGCTCCATCATATCCTATACCTTGCTAGACATTGGGAGAAAATGATGTGATCTTGCTTGAGAACTAGTGATATCTAAAACCTTCTAAAAAATCCAAAAAATCATATACAATGCTGAAAAAAATCCTAAAAATCAGAAAATGTCCTGAAAAAATGATCATCTTAGTGAAAACCTAGCAATAGGCACTTTGATGTATCACCAAAAAAAATCAAAAATACAAAAATACAAAAAAATTGAAAAAAGTCCTAAAAAAATTTGTCAAAGTGGTGAAAACCTAGAAACAGGTGCTACTTGAAACCCTTGCACCTATGTCTATCAATCTCAATCATCCACTTTGCTACACATTTCCTAGCTTGGAATTGTTTCTTGTCCTCATCTTGGAGGCATAGCTACTTAGCCTATTGAGGTATTCTTGTGCATTAGGGTTTCTTTGACAACTCACAAAATAGTGTTTCTCAACACTTCCCCCACCTTGACATCAAGTGTTTTTCAACACTTTTCAGATAGTTTACCTATGGTCTTCGATGTCGCGATATTTCTCACTATCAGAATCAAGTCTTGAAGAAATGGCCAAGTGACTTACACACACACACTTTAACACTTAAACGACTGAGCTATGCTGATCTTTATCTACTTTGTGTGCTGTCTATGATGATTTCTTTGCCAGGTGTTCCCTCCCTAATAGTCTTTCAAGGATGTCATTGACTAGAAGACTGGGGGCATGGGACATATTTTCTTGATTTCTGCTTGTGGATATACTTTTGTTTGTCTATAGTGTTGTAAGCATTTATGCTTGACCTATTCAACACTTTGACTTATAAATGTATCATCCTTGACTGTTTTGCAAGACCGCACTCAGGGTTTATCCTGGCGCTTATGCCTTGATACAGGTGTAATCTTGCTAAATTAAACTTAGGGAATCTAATCGTGTAGTTATCTTGACTTACATGTCTCTGATGCTTAGATTGGATTTCCACATACCTATCTAATATCGATCATATTCATATCCTCATAGTTATACTAGTGATGGTTGTATGATCTCATGATGTCCCTAATAAATGCTCAATGATGAAATTAAGAGTCTAAATGTTATGCACTTCTTGCTAGTAAACCACTTTGCATGTTAGCTTGCATTTTAGGTTCATTTTCTAGCTTAGTCTTGCATTCTTGCATATGGGGAGAGCTCTCTCTTCATCTTTTTGTGGACATATCAGCTAACTCCTTTCATATATTTCTTTACTTTCTTCTTGTTCATGTCTTTTCACCTTCTTAATCTTTCGCTTCATCTCTTTTCTATCTTATCATCACATTATATAAAATTTTTGACCTCTTAAATAATTTCAACGTCCTAGATTCATTTTCGGGATCGAAATCCAAATTCGAGTTCACCTTGATGGTCAAAATTGTCTTTTGAAATTCTACTTTCTTCTGAGCAGTTAGCTGACCTTTTGAGGTCTAATCTCTGAATCATCACTGGGGCATCTTCATTTCTTCATGTCTTCATCATTTCCATACTTCATATCTACTTAAATTCACTATTTCATGTCTAAAATCACCTTTCTACTCATTTCGACCTTATTCTTATGCTATATCCTTCAAGGTCAACTCTAGTCAAACTAGGGCATTTTATCAATTTTTTTATATAGTCATTCTTGGGTTCTAATCATCTATCTATCATCTTGGACATTGCTATATTCTAATTTTCTCATTTCTAGCCAGTTTTTGCATCCCCTTACCTCATTTCAATTTCGATCCCGAGGGGGCATAAATACTCTATCACTACTTAGGAGCATTTGTTTGACCTTATCACTTGCTCTTGATCTATTCGCTTTGCTAGGTGTTAAAATTCTTTTTTGATCCTAACATCATCTTCCTAATGTTCAGTACTACCGCTATCAGGCTGTGCATTTAGGACTTGCTATCTATTTCTGCATTTCATTCTTTGGAATCAGATGTCTATATCTATCACTGCCTACTTGGCTTTCTATTTTCTTTGACATAATGTGTTCCCAGATCGATCACACATTAGTCAAAGAGGGGCAAATGTAATCACCTAAAAATGGTCATCTAGACTATTAGCCCCCTTTTCAACATTTTGGCTAAATTAATTTAATCATTTACCTAGACCAAATTGCTAATAATCAATTTATTTGATTATAACCTATAGTTTTACTATGCTATCCTAAGTTCATTATTTGATTAAAAGAACATGTCCCCTTTTAATTAAATAAAAGACCCCATTCTTCTAACCCACTTAAAGTGCACACATAAAGTCTTTTTTCTATTTTGCAATTAAAAGAAAAGGCTTTGTGACTTTTGTCTTATATGACAAGTCAACTTATATTCTATTGGTCGATTTGTGTGTGCACATGGATCACTCCTATTTTCAAATTCCATCGTTGATCATCCACCATCTTCATCTTGATCTCTACCGTCCATACATCTTTAAAAGGGAGAGAGCTTTCCCCCTCAATCCATCTTTTGAACATTGTTATGCTGCAGGTTTTCTAACAGGTTTCTTTGGAGCTTTGTGGAGAACTTCTATTTCTTGTCTACATTCTCTCATACCATAGCATTTTAGCTTAGCTTTCATTTTTACATGTAGCTTAATCTCACATAGCTTAATAATGGGATTGTAACACTCTCATACATGTTTTAGCATAGCTGCATTTTGCATTATCATCTTAGCTTAGTTTCCATCTTGCATTGCATCCTTGAGGAACTCCTTGGGACATTTGCATTCTTGCATCTTGTCTTTGGAACCTCCCATTGCATGGTTTACTAGCAAGAAGAGTATCTCTAAGGCTCATTTGAGAGCTTTCTTATTTTTGAAATATACTCTCTTGCACTCCGTGGATAGGGAGCTCTAAGCCGGCATCCAAGCATTTCAAACTCATGGAATCATTTGGATAGAAGGGTTTAGAGTGGGACACTTTCGAGTGTACAGATTCTACCACAGGCAGAGTTTGCTTATAATAACTCTGTAAATAGGAGTACTGGAAAATCACCATTTCAAATTGTATATGGAAATAGCCCAAGGACTGCACCAGAATTGAGGAAGATAGAACAAGGGGAGAGAACAAGTGCTGAGGCTGAGGATTTTGCTGAACACATCAAGCGTCTACATGAGGAGGTCCAAGCACACATTATCAAGATGAATCAAGAGTATAAAGCTAGGGCTGATCAAAGGAGAAGACATAAGGAATTCCAAGTAGGGGATCTTGTCATGGTGCACTTACGAAAAGAAAGATTTCCAGTTGGTACTTACAACAAGCTGAAAATGAAGAAATTTGGCCCCTGCAAAATTTTGAAGAAACATAACTCAGGAAATGCATATGAGGTTGAGCTGCCAGGTGGTATTCACATTTCTCCCATTTTCAACATTGCAGATTTGACAGAGTATCATGATGATGGTACTGATGAGGAGCTGGTTTTAGAGCCATGTCCAATTCCTGCTTCTAAGAAGGAGGAGATAGAAGACATTCTAGATCATCGTGTGGGTAGGAGTACCAGAAACAGACAGTATGAAGAGTATTTGGTCAAATGGAAAGGACGACCGATCGAAGACTCAACTTGGATTTCAGCAGCTGAGGTTTCCCATTTGGGATTTCCTCTACCATCCATAAAGTGACAGGGTAACTTTTCAATCTACCCTGGGTGTCTGATGTAGGAGCATCCAGAGGTATAAGTGCAATCCTGTGTCACCCAAAAAAATGTACTTAGACTTAGTTTCTATTTTATGTCTTTGCATTTTTGGATACCCATTTGGCTCAAATAAAGGTTCCAACTCTCATATTTCAACTATCAGTGCATTTAAAAATCCCGAAAAAATAGGAGCATGCAATTTGATCATCATTTTGGTGACCTAGAAGGTGTGACTTGGCCCGATGAATGTAATCGAGATTTAGAGCATTCCAGAAAAAGAATCAGGTCAAAAGGCCCCACGGTTTGAAAGTTATTGCAGTTTTTCGGGTTTTGGAGACCCCCTAAGAATGCTTCAGAGTCAGGTTTGGGGCATTAAATGACCTCAAAAAGGGTCAAAAAATGGGGGGATGAGCGAAGCTGGTCCATAGGGCTATAGAGCGCTTTGAGAGCTTTCCAAAAATGTAAACAGTTCATCAATCGGAGTTACGGTTCAAAAGTTATGCCTCCCGGAAGTTCAGCTACCGTTTCTGGATTCTTCTAGAATTGCACCGACTTCTAACGCAGCTTCCGGAACCTTCTATTTTGTCGGTGGATGTCTACTAGCACTTTCTAGAATGTACTCCTAGTCCTTAACCCTTCGGGGTCTATTTAAGGAGATTTCTGGCATTGTAAAAGGCAGTTCGGATTGGAGCTTGAGAGGAGGTGCTAAAAGGAGAAATATTCTCCAGATTTATGCTATTGTAAGCCCGCAGGGCATGTTTTGAGTTTATTTTCTCTGCACAGTTTGTACCAGCTTATTTTCTCAGTTAATATAATTTCCCCTTTCTATTGTGTCTATCCTGGTTGTTGGTTTGTGTCCCCATCAAAACTTCTACAAACAAATGTGTGCTTTTGTAGGGAAGGAGGAATCATCTCTTTGTTCATCAATAAAAATTACCGAAAGAATTCAACAATAGCTAATCTAGGAGGAAGATATTTAGGCAATATATGGGGTGGCTGTAGGCATGCATAGACTCTCATCAATGTGTACTCCTTAAACAAAAATATGTCACCCAATTATGGTCTAATTTCATTTTCTGATCGAAAAAGGAAGGTCTAAGTAATGCTTTTAGAATATTGGGGACCCTAAAGAAGGTATGATCTACCATTCTCATGATAACAGAACTAAACAAGTTGAAAAATATATTTGCATTTAAATAATGAAAATTTTTATCCCAAATATGAGTCCATAATTGCACAGGAAACTCACCAAATTCATCAAAAGTTTGATCAATGAAATCTTGATTGATTTAGCCAATGCTCTTATACAGGATCAGGTGCATGAGCAATGAATAGTGGTGGAATTTGAAGTCCTTCATCTCTCCCTTCTTGGCATTCACAATTTGATGGTGCATGCTATCCATGATGAATCCCACATAATCATATTCTTTGTTATAGAAAGGGTCTTGTATGTCACATGCTATTAGAAACAATGAACCATATACAGAATCCTTTGCCCCATCACTTCTTAGAAAATTGTGTAATCCATACACTATATCTTGAAGTAGCTCTTGAATCTGCTCAAAGGCAAGTGATCCTCTACTTTCTTTGGTATCTACCCTACCTTATTTTAGGGAATGTGGGATAGCATCACATTATTCAAATAATGACTCTTATTCCTCCCAAATTTTCCTTGTAGATCATCAATATCAATGGGCACATCCATCTGCCCTTCCAAACTAAAAGCTTCTATGAAAGAAGTCTTATCAAGTGTGCACAAAATAATCCCCTTATGCTTGTGGAATGACCTTGTGACTAGGTTGTAAGAATTTATCAAAGCCTTCAATAGGTCCATGTCAACAAATACCTCTAGGACTATCAATTCCACCATGTTCTTGTTCCATGGATTGCATATTGGTATGTTCTCAGTCCTATTTTTGTAAAAATACACAAACAAATTAAAACCATCGACCTTAGGGCATTTTGCATCCCTGCACAGGAAGTAAAGGTCTTTAAAAACATGCTCAGTTGCTAAAATTGCATTGGATAACCCTAAGAGAATTTTTAACCAATCAACTGCATGTTTGTTTAGCTTTTGAACTCTTGATTTCTTTTCTATTTTTACTGGATCCTTCTTTTTCTTTCCTTCAGCTGTAATCTCTATGAGATCATCACCTTCATCTTCAAATTCTACTTCTTCAGTAGGAACCTCTTCAACCTCCATGTCAGCAATTTTTTCTGCACACTTACAACTCAACTCTTGCAACAAAACTAGAGAAAGTCACAAAGCTATGGACACCTGGAGAATTTTCAAAACAGAAAATGAAAGTTCTTTGAAATAGAAAATACTCTAACTATTCAATCAAATCTTTATAGTTTAATCATGAAATCTATCGGCTTTAATAGCTTCTACATGCATGATTTTTAATACCACCTTTGTAGGCCATCAGCAAAGAATATCAATCATGTAATTCAATCCTGGAGTACTTTTTTGTGTTTTATTTTACTTGGCCATGGTGAGTTTTTCCTTTCTTCTTAACTGGCATAAAACCTTGGTTAGCCACCTTTTTCAAATTTGGTCATCTGCTCATATGATGAATCCAAACCCTTCAATCCTCGTAACTTTGGAGATACAGATATCAAACCCTTATGCTTGTTTGGTGATGCTTCATAAAATTTCAAGTTTAGAAGCATTACCCCTTTTAAAACATGGTCTTGCAATCTACTTTATGCTCCTACATTCTTTGAAATATGCTTTTTTCCCTTATGCATGCTTGCACACCATCGAAAACCTTTAAAAAATGCTTTATGCCCTTACAGTGGAAACGTAGCATCGCAACCCTCCAAATCTTTCTATACATTCTTACGCTCACGTACCACTAAACCCCTACGAAAAACTACTCCCAATCATATGCTACAAGCATCTCCCATAGCATCAAGAAGCCCTTATAATCTACCTCCTGCTCTTACATTTCATACCCTTCGTAGCAGCATAAAGCACTCATCTCAGTCCCTATTCTACCTTTTATGCTCATACACTTAAACTAATCTTGTATCCATGGAGAAGGAGATGAAGCATCTCTTTGTCCACACGGTATACTTAAAGATTTAAGAGCGTAATGGAAAGCATTTCTCTTAGCAAATCAATGACCCAGATTAAATATTAGAAAAATATAGCACCATTGATTTAAGCACATGCAAAATGAAATATTTAAGTTATTCTCCATGTGGACTAGGCCCATCTATCATTTGTGACATGTCATCATTTGATTTTCTCATCTCAGAGTCTAGGTGGCAATTTTTCATGTCCCACATGACACATTCGTCCTTGTGTCATCACTTTATGGTTATTCACAAACCAAAATAGTGAAAACTCCTAGAAGAAATTAAATCTTGCTTCACTCTTATGGGTTTCCCTTACACATAGAACTGTAAAAACCACTTTATATCTTTGTGATATGCCTTTTATGCCATGATGGATCTTTACATTCTTATGCTACTAAAAAAAATGTAAGGGCATGAACCAAACCACTACACCTTTCCACCCATTCACTCAACACATTACTCGTATCCTCGTAAATCAACAAACATAACCACTTTCAAACTTTATTATGCTTATATGCTTAAAGGAAAAATGTATAGCCAGAGGTTCCTTAATGAATTTCTTTTGCTCATTTAGGTTAACCCATCACCATGGAACCGTAAAACAACTTATAAAGAATGAAAAGCTTTTATGCACCTTCACTATAGGATCCATCGTATGATCAGAGAGCTCTAAGTGCACTACGTCATTGTTACAAGATACACAATAGTATATCCATAAATCAAAATTCCTTTACACATTTATGCCAAAGGTAAAATGTGATCATGAAAATAGAAGAAAGAGAGTTCAATGCTTCTATGGAAAAACCTAACACCGTAACTCCATAAAGGAGCGAAACATAGGAATTTTGCAAACCCTTTCAAAAAATTGAATACAACCTAGGGTTTTAACATACTTAGGGAATTTTAATGATTGTGTTTATGAAAAACATTGAGAATTTAATAAAATTCAAACCACATAGAGATCAGGATGTGACTAGGGTAACACAGAATTTTGAAAAGTTATAAATGGAGAAACCCTAATCTGCAGGACATAGGGATTACATGATTTTTCACACATATTTTTGAAAATTCTTTGCACTGTAAAAAATCAGATCATCACAACCCATTAAAAATCTTTTGAAGCAATGAAATTGATCCCTAGACCTGAAATAACCAAGATATCCACTAGAATGCAAAAAAAAAAAAAAAATTGAATAGAATGTGCATGGACTAGAATCTAGAAAAACAACTAGTATTAATGGAAAGACTATAGAAAGATCCTTCCATTGGTATAAAGAATTCTAAAATTGAAGATTGGATGCTCAAGATATGTCTTTGAGAATGCAAAATAGAATCCCTCAATTTGACAGCAAAAATAGGTACCATTCTAGAAAATTTTATCAATAAAACCTACACAAATACATCTGGCTTAGAATTAACCTTTTGGAAATATTTTGTTAAAAAAAATGAAGTCTGTATGCTTGAGATATGAGTAAAAATGTGACAGTAGGTCCAAAGAGAGTCAAAATGATAAGTAGAGGTGAAATGCCTTAGTTTACATGCCAATATGTCTTGATTTTTGTGCCAAAATGCCTTGATATTCATGTCAACATGCACAAAGTGCCTTGATTTCCATTCCAAAATATCCTAATTTTTGTGCAAATATACCTCAATTTACATGCTAACATGCATAGATAACCCTTATTTCTGTGCCAAAAAAATCTTTGTTCCTCTGCAAGTGTACCTCAATTTCTATGCAAACATGCACAAAGTACCTTGACTTCCATGCCAAAAAATTGATATTTTTGTTCAAATGTTACATGATTTATGTGCCAAAATACATAGTTTATCTCAATTTTTGGGCCAAAAATCTTGATTTTCATGTCAAAATATTGATTTCCATGCCAAAAATCTCAATTTTCATTTATAAAATATCAATTTTTGTGCCAGAATATAAAAATCACTTCCTAGAGAAATGTGCCCAATTTGGGAGTAATTTGCTTGCCTAAGATTCCAACTGTACCTTATATGGAAATAAGGGTTTTTGGGTGTTACGAGCTCAACGGTGCAGTCCATTTTTGCTTAAAGTGCATCAAAAATCAATGACCTCTGAAATCCAAAAAAAAGTATCAAAGAAATAAAGCCCTCTTAAAAAAAACACAAACCTGAAAGCCAAGCCAAATATCTCATAAATAAAATAGGGGCATGAAGATCTGGAGCTCTAATAGCATGTTGAAGTTGATGAATGATCAACCTCACAATTCTCAAGAATCACCTACATACAAACACCTACCACATATGAGACATTCTTGATGAGCAAAAAAGAGATTGCCATTATAAAATGTGAATGAATGAATGAATTAGAAAGAGAGATTAATCCTTATAAAGGAGATCAAAACCCTAATAAGAATCTAACATAGGTTGCATGATAATAATAAATAAAAGAATTAATTATTATATGCCCAAAGTTTAGCTTAAGTAAACTAGAGATAATAAGTGACTTTTTTAAAAAAAAATTATAAACTATCGAAGCCTAGATTAGTTATCGTTATTTTTTTTGATTAATTAATTTTATGTGTTAAGTGAACTCAAACCCAAGACCTCCCACATGAGAGGCTCACAAGTTACTGTTGTGTTGTAGGCTCTTGCCTAAGATAATAAGTGACTTAATATTTAAAACAATGTGATTTAATTAATTAAAAAACATTTATTACTCTAATAGTTATAATTTCATGGGAATGTGGGATAGTTGATTAATCATTATCATGTAATATAAATTAGAAATGGATAGCTAATATGATTACTTGTTATAGTAATTCTAATTTCATTAAATGATGGGAAATATGTTATTACCATGGTAAATTTATTTTGCAGAAATGTGTTGGGCATGAGTGTACCACCTACCATTGAGATAACACCTATGAGTCCTAAACCACCTTGGTGAAGGGAAAAATGGACTAGGTAAGCAAGGGTATACCAAGTGATCATCATGAGCTAACCAAGTCAACACATTTAATGAAATAAAAGTATTTACTTAAGCATGAACCAAACTAAGAACATTTGTTACCTTTTAGTAATGTAATATCAAACATGTTCTTGTTGGGAATATAAGAGGAGTAATTGAGAGGGGGGGTGAATCAATTACCACTAAAATATATCCTAGATCCCTTAGATGTCAAATAAAATTTAGACTGATAAAATTGATTACTACTAATACACAGTAAACACATAGAATTTTGTAACTTGGTAAATATGAAATGTGTTTAACTTAGTAGATCTTAAGATTTTGTCAATAATTGCTTAACCTTAATTTTGCATGCATGAGAGAAAAGAAATGAAAACATATGACACCAAGTTTTAATGTGGAAACCAAATTTCGGAAAAATTGCCAATCGTAACTAGTTACTATTTTTTACTCTTCTAAAGTGAGCCCTGTTAGGAGCCAACCTTGTTAAAGGTTACAAAACACACTGTTAGGTGTGACCTTGTTAAAGGATTTAATCACCCTATTAGGAGTGGCCTTGTAAAAGGTCTTGAAACAATTCAATGGAATTGCCATCTTGTTAGAGGATTTACAAATGGTTGTTAAACCAACTCTGTTAAGAGATTTTAGATCACTGCTACATTGGTTAGAGAGTAACAATGAAATGATGTGATTGTGATGCAACTAAATTGTTGATTATAGATCTATGTTCTCATACATACTTTTTCCTTCCTGATTGAATAAAAAATTTCTACTCCACAAGGATACATGCTTATCCTTCAAGTTTACTTCCTCTCTTCTTGTCCTTTTTATTCAACTTGCATATCACACACTTTAAAATCACAACTTGACCTTATACTTATACCTTCCAAATTGTCAAGTTAGCTCAAATAAAAATTAGAATGACCAATATTCTTCACCTTAGTCAATTAGAATTAGTAGGTAAAATATTAAGCTTTAGATGCCAAAATAAGAAAATCCTTTGGTAGCCAACCCAACTCGGTAGAAATTGATTCTAAAGTGATTTCCTATGTTAACCAATAGAAGCTCGATTAACACTATGAACTTACAAAATCCCTTTGGTAACTAAGTGAACTCAATTAATACTAACTCTATTCAACTTTCTCTTTGTTAACCAAGTGAGCTCGGTTAACACTCTTTTCTACTTAACTTCCTTTGAGGCTTGAGTGAGCTCAGTAGATATTGCCTTCTTTACAAAGTAGATTGTGGAACACTCAATAGACAAGGAAAACTATCTTCACTAACCAAATGAGCTTGGCATGCACTAACTGTCAACTGATATGACATTTGTGTGACATTAAAGACAACAAAAAATTAATCAATTATATCCAACAATCTCCCTCTTTGGCATTGATGGAAATACAACATGTCATAGCACAATGAAATTTTGGGAACAAGACTCCTTCTATGAGAGAGTTTCTCCCTCTTTGATTTTATATAGAAAACTTTTCCTATAGTATTCTTCCTCTGTGAAGGAACCACTTAACTTCTCCCTCTAAATTTTTTTAGAAAAATATGACAATAAACTTCTTCCTCTTTAACAAAAAATTCCAAAGAAAATTCTAATTAGTATCAATGTACTTTGAGTATAGATTTATCTCCAATATGTCCTTCTCAATACTGCATCAACTGATTGATCTTCAACTTATTTCTTGTTAATGCATCACTAAAATTTATTTAGTGAGCTTCAAATAGGGGAATGACCCCTAGCTTACCTCTTAGATACAAAATTGCATCCTTAGGTAATGGCTTTGTCAATATATCTGCAATTTTTTCTTTTGTATGCACATATTCCAATCTATTTTCTTTGTCCTATACTAATTCTCTTACAAAGTGATATTTTATAGCAATATTCTTTGTTTTGAAATGCATTACTAGATTCTTTGATATGTTGATTGTACTGATGTTACCACAATACATGACTGTTGGCTCTTTGATTTTAACCTTCATTCCTTCCAACAACTGTTTGAACCAAACAATATTAGAGCAATTCACTAGTGCTACTACATACTATGCTTCTATTGTGGATTGAGATGTACAGTTTTGCTTCTTGCTTGTCCAAGATACTAGCCTTTTACCAAGAAAGAATGCTCCACCACTAGTGCTTTTTCTATCATCAAGATTTCTTTTCCAATTAGCATCAGTAAATACTTTTAGGTCAAGGTTGCCATAAAGTTTGTACCATAAGCCATAGTCTTTAGTACCTTTCAGATATCTCAAGTTTCTTTTTATTGCCATCTTGGGGGTTCCAACTAGTTTTGAATCTTCCATTCCAAATTTCTTGAGTATCTCTTTGATGTACTTAGATTGAGTGATATAGATATCATTTCCATTCTACTATGTCTATAATCCAATAAAGAATTTTATTTCACCAAGCATGGACATTTCAAATTCTTCATTCATTTGTTCTAAAAAAGCTTTGCATAAGTCATCATTTCCTATGAATAGAGTATCATCCACAAATATTTCTTCCAACATAATCTTCTTATTTGATCCTTTCTTAATGTACAAACTACTATTATCATTTTTTGTTTGAAAACCAATCTATATCAAATAGTTATGTAATCTTTCATACTAGGCTCAAGGAGCTTATTTAAGACCATATAGGGCTTTGTGTAATTTACAGACCATGTCCCTTTTGTCAGTATCAAAAAAAACCTTCTGGCTATTCAATATAGACTTCCTCATCAAGAATTCCATTCAAGAATGGAGATTTAACATCCATCTGATATACTTTGATTCCTCTATGAGCTGCATAAGACAGTAAAGTCCTAACACCTTCTAATCTTACAACAAGGGCAAAAGTTTCACCGTAATCAATACCTTCTTCTTGAGAATAACCATTACATACCAATCTTGCTTTGTTTCTTAACACTTTTCCATCTTCATTTAGCTTATTTCTGAATACCCATTTTGTACAAATCACATTTTTATCTTTGGGCCTAGGTAGAAGAGTCCAAGTTTTATTCTTTTCTATCTATTCTATTTCTGTATTCATAGCCTCAATCCAACTTTCATTTTCCAGTGCATCTTTAACACTTCTATGTTCAAATTCAATAAGTAAACATGTACCTTTTAGTTTGCTTCTTGTCATTATTCCATCTAATTTGTCTCTAATGATCTGATCAGGTGCATGATGCCTTCTGACATATTTAGACAATATAGGTTCTTTGACTTTTGAATGACTTGCAGTGTCTTCATTTTGAATCTCAACTTCAAGCTCGAGTCCTTCTATCTATGACTTAGGTTCTTCAGACTTAGTATGCACTAAAATGGTAGCTTTTGAATGTTACTCAGGTCCTTGTGACTTAGTTTGCACTTCCTGCAACTTGACAACTGTTGGAGACTTGGAGAGCTTGGCAGATGAAGTCTCCTTTTTGTCAAATTCATTTGGCAATGTATTAGGTTCATAATAGACAAATCTTCTATAATCTTCTAGCTCCTTTTTTCTTTTTTCTTCAATCTTTCTTGCAAACTCATCAATTCTCACATGTGCACTTTCTATGATTTTGTGAGTGGACAAATTCAGACATTTGTATGCTTTATCTTTGCAGGAATATCTTAGAAATATACTTTCATCACCTTTTACATCAAATTTTCCTTTTCTAGATTCTTTCAAGATATAACATTTGTTGCTAAATACTTTCAAGTAACTTGCATTGGGTTTGTATCCATACCATAGTTCATAGGGAGTTTTTTTTGAGTCCTTCTTCAACTAAATTTAGTTCAAAGTATGAACTGTAGTGTTGATAGCTTTCTTCTAGTATTTGATAGCAATGTTTTTCTCAATCATTAGTGTTCTTGCACAATCCATGATGGATCTATTTCTTCTTTCAACAATTCCATTCTACTCAAGAGTACTAGGGTCTAATACTTGTCTTTTGATTCCTCTTTCAATGCAAAAACTATTAAATTTATTTGAGATGAACTCACCACCTCTATCTAATCTTAAGAATTTTAATCTTTTTCTAATTTTTTTTCTACTCTAGCCAGATACCATCTGAATTTCTCAAAAATTTCAAATTTTTTTTTCAAATACATAATAGTCATCATTCTATAATAATCATCAAAAAAAAGAATACATTTTTTTTCTTCACTATAAGTTTCTATTCCAATGGATCCACACAAATCAATATGCACAATTTCCAAGACATCTTTTAACAGTTTTTTCTCTTAAAACTAGTCTTTCCCATTTTACCAATTTGGCAATTTTTGCATAATCCAACATCAGGTTTCTTCAAATTAGGAAGATCTCTTACTCTTTTGAGTTTTCTTATCTTGACCACATTATAAAAGTTTACATGACATAGTCTTTTTTTCCATAGCCAACTTTCTTCGACTTGAGCAATAAAGCATGAACAATCACCAAGATTAAGATAAAATAGGTTACCTTTTGGTTGCCTGCTTGATCCAATCAGATTTCATTGGTTATCCAATAGTCTTTCCTTGCCATTCATGACTTCTACCTTGAATCTAATGTTGTTTAGTTGTGCCACACACAATAAATTATGTGTTAGTCCTTCAACCCAGTAAGTCTTGTCACATACAAGTCCATTAGTTAATGAGATTCAACCTTTTCCTTTTATGCAACAAGTTTCATTATTTCCAAACCTTACACTACCTCCATCATAGTGTTCAAAATGTTCAAACTTAGTTTTATCTCCAATCATATGGTGTGAACATCCACTATCTATGATCCAAATATCATTTTTACTAACATGAGAGACAAGTGCCATCTTATCTCCTTCATCATCAGATTCATATTTTACAACAATTTGCACTATTTCATCTTTATTGTTATCAGAATCTTTAGCCATAAAACAAGTTTTCTTACCTTTGTCTTTGTAGGATTTGTGACCTTTGAATTCCTTCTTGCCTTTGTACTTGTTTCTTTTCTTCTCTTCCTTGCCTTCTTTGTTTGGACACCTAGCAGTAATATGACCAATTTCTTCACAAGAAAAATAGATTAAAATAATTTTGCGTTTGTACTTTCCTCTACTCCTAGAATATTTCTTTGCAAGTAGATCTTCAACAATTTCAAGATCACTATCAGAACTTTCTTCTATTTGTTCCTCACTTTCTAATTGATTATCTTTTATTTTCTTGCCATTTTCTTCGAGTGAGAGTTTAGCTTTAAATGTAGACTCAATATTTTTGGAAGTAGGAACATAGTTGTCAAAGTTATCTAGTTCAAAAGTTGTCAATCTTCCTACTAGGGCATCCAAGCCTATCTTGTTATTTGGATCGCATCTCTTTTCTTGAATAGAAGACACTCTCATTGCATAGATGAGAAGCAAAGTTCTGAGTATTTTACTTACAACAGTTTCTTCTTTGATTTCTCCTCTAGATGCTTTGATTGCGCCAACACCGGCCTTGATTCTTTCCACATATTTTACAATGTTTTCATCTACTCCCATTCTCTTTTGATCAAATTGTCCTCTAAGGATTTCAACTTTGGCTCTTCTTACATTGTCATCTCCTCCATAGATTTATTTTAGTTTGTTTCACATTTTAAAAGTATTTTTACAGTCTTTGACCTCATCAAATTTAGCATAACTGAGAGCAGATGCAATGTCAATCATCATGATGTTATGGTTCTTCTTCTCAGCAATATCTTCAACTCATAATTTTCTAGTGGGAGTTTTATATTCTTCATTAAGATATTTGCATCTAGAATCATTGATGGTAGCCAAATGAATCCTCATAAGTCCTTGCCATGTTGCAAAGTTGTCTTTGTTCAGCTTTGGAATCTCTCTCTTGTAAGACATCTTGATCTTTAACTTAGGTCCTTGAAACCTTCTCTACAAGCACCAAAAGCTTTGATACCAATTATTGGAAATATAAGATGAGTAACTGGTGGGAGGGTGAATTAGTTACCACTAAAATATATCCTAGACCCCTTATATGTCAAATAAAATTCAAACTGATAAAACTAATTATTGTTGATACTCAGTAAACACATAGAATGTTGTAACTCAGTAAATGCAAAATGTGTTTAACTTAGAAAATATTAAGATTTTGTTAGTAATTGCTTAACCTTAATTTTTCATGCATGAGAGAAAAGAAATGAACACATATGATACTAGGATTTAATGTAGAAACCCAATTTGGGAAAAACCACTAATTATAACAAGTTACTATTTTTCACTCTTTTGAAGTGAGCCCTATTAGGAGCCAACCCTATTAAAGGTTACAAAACACATTGTTAGGTGTGATCCTATTAAAGGATTTAATCACCCTATTAGGAGTGGCCTTGCAAAAGGCCTTGAAACAATTCAATAAAATTTCCACTTTGTTAGAGGATTTACAAATGGCTATTAAACCAACTCTATTAAGAGATTTTAGGTCATTGCTACAATGGTTAGAGAGTAACAATAAATTGACATGACTATGATACAACTAAATTGCTGATTATAGATCTCTATTTTGGTTCATTCTTGATCCTTCCTAATCGAATAACACTTTTCTACTTCACAAGGATATATTTGTATCCTTCAAGTTTGCTTACTCTCTTCTTATCCTTTTTGTGCAACTTGTATATCACACACTTTGAAATCACAACTTGACTTTATACTTATACCTTTTAGATTGTCAATTTGGCTCAAATACAAATTAGAATAACCAATATTCATCACCTCATTTGGCTAAAATTAGTGGGTAAAATAATTAAGCTTTACATGCCAAAATAAGAAAATCCTTAAATAGCTGACCCAGCTCAGTAGAAACTGATTTTGAAGTGATTTCCTATGTTAACCAATAGAAGCTCGGTTAACACTATGAACTTATAAAATCCCTTTGGTAACTAAGTGAACTTATTTAATACTAACTCTATTCACCTTTCCCTTTGTTGACTAAGTAAGCTCAGTTAACACTCTTTTCTGGTTAACTTCCTTTGACGCTTGAGTAAGCTTGATAGATATTGCCTTCTTTAAACAGTAGACTCATGAATGCTCGATAGACAAGAAAAATTGTCTTCACTAACCAAGTGAGCTTGACATGCACTAACTATCAATTGATATGACATTTGTGTAATATCAAAGACAACACAATTAATCAATTATATCCAATAGTTCTATTATAGTGATACCATGGTATTTACATGTACTTGTACATGTACATACATATGTGTATATTAAAAAATGACATACATGAATGCATATATTACTTAAATATGACATATACACAATCTACATATATCTTGCATATTTCACATACATATTTATATACATACATACACATGCAAATGTTGGGATTAAAAATAGAGTAACTAAGAGGGGGTGTGAATTATTTAGTCACAAAAATTAATCCACAAATCTCTTAGATGTCTTAAAGATCTAGTTACTGTTGATAATCGGTAAACAAAATGTTGTAACTTGGTAAATTAAACTATTTCTTATCTTCAAGAATTCATGCATGTAATTGAAAACAAAATGAACACAAGAGACACTAGATTTAACATGGAAACCCAATATGAGAAAAACCACCAAGTAACTAGTTACCAATTTTTCACTCTTTTGAAATGAGCCCTGTTAGGAGCCAACCCTGTTAAAGGTTACAATAGACACTATTAGGTGTGACCTTGTTAAAGGATTTTGATCACCTTGTTAGGAGTGGCCTTGCTAGAGGTCTTTAGAACAATTCAATTGAACTATCACCTTGTTAGAGGATTTACAAAATGGTTGTTAAACCAACTCTATTAAGAGATTTGAAATCACTACTACAATTGTTAGAAAGAAACAATGAATTGACCTAAACAAGATGCAACTGAATTTGCTGATTACAGGTCTTTGTTCTACATTATTAGATCCTCCTTGATCAAATATGGCTTTGCTACTCCTCAATGATCTCTGATCATCCTTCAAACTCACTTCCACAATAATTAGTCCTCATATCACACTAATTCCACACTTCCATCTCACTCACACTTAGAATTCACAACTTGACCTCTTAATTATACCATTCAGATTATCAAGTTGGCCCATTTACATGTTACATTTACCAACAAACCATACATCAGTCAACTACAAATATTACTTTAAACAAATAAATGTTATTTCATAAAACAATGAAATCCTTTATTCACCAACCCTGCTTGGTAAATATTGCTTCCAAAAATTTCCTAAGTTAACCTTCTCGACTTGGTTAACATTGCAATATCTGTAAAATTCTTTGGCTACCGAGTTTACTTGGTAAGAATTGAATTCCTTTTTTGTTCATGAGAGCTCGGTGAGAACTGCTTTTGCCACATTTCCTTTGATGACCGAGTGAACTCAGTAACAACTAAATTTCTTTGATTACCTTGAAAGCTCGGTAACAACTGTCTACTTGGTAGACACTGCAAATTTTCTTTACTAAACTTTTGGGCTCGATAAACTTTGTCCTTTGCCTTACTGACCATCTGAGCTTGGTAGACTCTGTCCTTTGCCTTGCTGACCATTTGAGCTTGGTAGACTCTGTCTTTTGCCTTGCTGACCATCTGAGCTTGGCAGACTCTTTCCTTTTCCTTGTTGACCATCTGAGCTCGATAGACTCTATCTAATGACTGACATGACATTTGTGTGACATCAAAGACAACACAAAATTTAACAATTGTATCCAACAATCTCCCTCTTTGGCATTGATGGCAACACAACATGTCATAGCAGAACGAAATTTGAAAACAAGTCTTTTACTAACAAAATACTTCACTTTCTCCTTCAAATATAGCAAGCTTCTTCTTTCACAAACTATCTCTCCCTTTTATATAAAATCTTATTATTTTGCAAATTTCAAAAAGATATGACAATATACTCTCCCTCTTTGATAGAACATGCCAAAGACAACTCAAAAAAACTAAATAGCATTGTAGCTAATGTATTGATTCATATACAATGTCTTCATTGGTTTGCTGCATCAACTGATAGATCTTCAATTCTGTTCCTATTGATGCATCACTAAAACTGTATTTTAGTGAGCTTCAGATAGGGGAATGACCCCTAACTTACCTCTTAGATACAAGAATGCATCCTTAGGTAAAATATTTTTGAATATGTCAGCAATTTGTTCCTTTGTATGAACATATTCCAATCTAATTTCCTTTTCTTGTACCAATTCTCTAGCATAGTGATACTTTATGCCAATATGTTTGGTTTTTTAATGCATCACTGGATTCTTGGAGATATTAATTGCACTTATGTTATCAAAAACCATAACAACAAGTTCTTTGATTTCTTGCTTCATACCTTCCAATAATTGTTTGAGCCACACAATGTTTGAGCAGTTTACTACTACTGCAACATATTCAACCTCTTCTATGGATTGAGATGTACAATTCTGCTTTTTACTTGTCCAAGAAGCCAACCTTTTTCCAAGAAAGAAAGCTCCTCCACTTGTGCTCTTCCTGTCATCAACATTCCCTGCCTAATCTGCATTAGTGAACACCTTTAAATTTAGATTTCCTCCAAGTTTATAACATAATCCATAATCTTCAGTTCCTTTTAAGTATCTCATGATCCTTTTGATTACCATCATGTGATTTTCTTTTTGTTTATCTAAGAATCTTGCTACAATTCCTACTACAAGGGAAATGTCTGGCCTTGTGTGCATCACATATTGCAATTTTCCAATCATAGATCTATACAATGTCTGATTTACTTCTTTTGATTTATCATCCTTGGTAAGTTTTAATCTAGTATGCATAGGAGTTCCAACTGGTTTGCAATCTTCCATACCAAAATTTTTATGTATCTCCTTGATGTGTTTGGATTGAGTAATGTAGATACCATTCTTACTTTGATGAATTTGAAGACCAACAAAAAATTTGATTTCTCCAAACATTGACATTTCAAATTCCTTGTTCATTTGTTCTGAAAATTGTTTACAAAGATCACCATTTCATATGAACAAAGTATCATCTACAAATGTTTCTACCAAAAAAATCTTATTATCTGGTCCTTCCTTTATGTACAAACTACTGTTGTCATTAATTCTTTGAAAACCAATCTAAATAAGATAGTTATATAATCTTTCATACCATGCTCTAGGTGCTTGCTTCAGACCATACAATGCTTTATGCAATTTTTAGACCATGTCCTTTTTGTTTGGATCAACAAAACCTTCAGGTTGTTCAATGTAAACTTTTTCATCCAATATGCCATTGAGAAATGCTAATTTGACATCCATTTGATAAACTTTGAATCCTTTGTATGCAGCATATGCAAGTAAGGTTTTGACACCTTCCAATCTTCCAATAGGAGCAAAAGTCTCTCCATAGTCTACACCTTCTTCTTGAGAGTATCCTTTGCATACCAACCTAGCTTAGTTTCTTGATACCTTACCATCTTCATTTAGCTTGTTGCTGAATACCCACTTAGTTCCAATCAAATTCTTGTCTTTGGATCTAGGTACAAGATTCCATTTTTTTTTTCTCTATCTTTTCTATCTCTTCATTCATAGCTTCAATCCAACTTTCATTGTCTAGTGCATCTTTGACATTTCTAGGTTCAAAATCAACAAGTAAACAAGTTTCTTTCAACTTACTTCTTGTCATTTTTCCTTCTAATTTTTCTCCAATGATCTGATCTAGTGCATGATGTTTCCTGACATACTTGGCTAACATAGGCTCCTTGCCTTTTAGGTGACCTACTTTGTTAACCTTTTGTGTTTCAACTTCTAGTTCTGATTCTGGTTGCTTGGGCTCAATAGATGTTGACTCGGTAGCTTCTGTTTGCAACTCGAGTTCTTGCAGCTTGGTAGATACTGACTCAGTTTGAACTTCCTTTGACTCGGTTAATGAAGATTTGAGAGTTGAAGATTCCTAATTGACAGATGTATTTGGTATTGTATCAAGTTCAATGTAAACAAATCTCCTATAGTCTTCAGGTTCCCTTTTGCTTTCTTCTTCTATTCTTTCTGCAAACTCATCAACTTTCACATGTGCACTTTCTATGACTTTATGAGTAGATAAGTTCAAACATCTATATGCTTTACTTTTGCAAGAGTATCCCAAAAATATTCCTTCATTACCTTTTACATCAAATTTACCTTTTCTAGATTCTTTCAAAATGTAACATTTGCTTTCGAATACTTTTAGGTAACTTACATTGAGTTTGTAGCCATACCATAACTCATAGGGATCGCCAATTGTGGTGTGTGCATGCAGATGGCCCCTACTATTTGCAATGCTAGACCCGGACCTATATGTTTTCACTGTCAATAGTTGGATGAGAGGGATTAGGACTGAACGAGAGAGAATATTGTCGAGGTCTTCTAAATGATACCAATTTACTGGAGCTTACTCCATCTTTGAAAATGACAAATCATATTCCATACCATATAGGATCCTATCGAAATATGAGCGAGAGGAGCCTGCCGATGAGCCATTTTGAATGAATCCTTTTTAAGTTGTACTCGGTTCAAGGTATGAACTGTAGTGTTGATAGCTTCCTTCTAATATTTGATAGTAATACTTTTTTCAATCATTAAGGTTCTTGCACAGTCCATGATAGATATGTTCCTTCTTTCTGCTATTCCATTTTGTTCAGGAGTTCCAGGTGCTGAAACTTGTCTTTTGATTCCCCTTTCAATGAAAAAGTTATTGAACTCATGTGAAATGAATTCTCCACCTCTATCAAACCTTAAGCATTTTAGTTTTTTGCCTGTTTCTTTTTCTACTCTAGCCAAATACCACTTGAACTTTTCAAATGCTTCTAATTTCTCTCTTAGGTACATGATAGTCATCATTCTTGAATAATCATCAACAAAAAGAATGAAAAATTTCTCACCAATATAGCTTTCAATGCCAAGAGGTCCACACAAATCAGTATGCACAATTTCTAGAACTTCTTCAGTCTGATAGTTCTTTCTTTTAAAATTAGTCTTTCCCATTTTACCAATTTGACAATTCTTTCATAGACCAACCTCAGGTTTCTTTATGTTAGGAATGCCTCTTACTTTTTCGAATTTACTAATTTTTATCAAGTTTTTAAATTTTACATGACATAACCTCCTATGCCATAACCAAATTTCTTCAATTTGAGAAATAAAACATGAACATTCACCAAGTTCAAGATAGAATAAGTTATATTTTGTTTTAGTGCCTGATCCAATCAGCTTACCTTTTTCATTCAAAAGTCTTTCTTTTCCTTGCATGAATTTTACTTTAAATCTATTATTGAGTAGTTGTGCCACACTTAATAGATTGTGATTTAGTCCTTCTACCCAATATGAATTATCACATACAAGTTCATTGGTTAATAAGATTCTTCCTTTTCCTTTTATGCAACAAGGTTCATTGTTACCAAATCTTACACTACCACCATCATAGTCTTCAAAGATTTCAAACTTAGTTTTATCACCAGTCATGTGATGAGAACAAATAGTATCTATGATCCATGTATTATTTTTTTCATATGAGAAATGAGTGCCATTTCTTCATCATTATCAAACTCATCTTTCACAGCAATGTAGACAATTTTATCATCAGAATCATTATAATCTTTAGCCATGAAACATGTTTTCTTACCTTTATCCTTGAATGATTTGAAGTCTTTCTTGCCATTATACTTGTGACCTTTATTCTCATCCTTGTTCTACTTATTTGGGCACCTAGTAGCAATATATCCAATTTTTTCACAAGAAAAATAGATTAGATAAACCTTACCTTTGTATTTCCCTTTGCCTCTTGAATATTTCCTTGCTAGTAGAGCTTCAACCACCTCAAGATCAATGCCTGACCTTTGTTTTGATTCTTCATCACTGTCTAACTATGGATCCTTTGTCTTCTTCCCTTTTTGTTTGAGTGAAAGCTTGGCTTCAAATGCTGATTTAATGTTCTTTGCAGCTAGAACATAATTATCATAGTTGTCTAACTCAAATGCAGTCAATCTTCCAACTATGGCCTCTAAATTTATCTTATGGTTTGCTTCACATCTTCTTTCTTGAATTGCATAGATAGGAAGTAGAGTTCTCAAAACTTTACTTATAACTATCTCCTCCTTGATAACTCCTCCAGATGCTTTGATAGCACTAACACATGCTTTGACTCTTTCAACATATTTTGCAATGTTTTCATATTCTCTCATCCTCATTTGATCAAATTGACCTCTCAAACTTTCTACTTTGGCTTTTCTCACATTATCATCTCCTCCATAGATCTCTTTCAGCTTGTTCCACATTTCAAAGGTAGTTTTGCAATATTTGATATCATCAAATTCTTCATAACTCAGAGAAGATGCTATATCTATCATCATGTTATTGTGAGTCTTCTTTTCAGCAATATCATTGATAGATAATGTACCAACAGGTTCTTCATATTTTTCATCAAGATCCTTCAGTCCCAAATCACCAATAGAGGCCAGATGAAGTCTCATCAATCCTTGCCATGCTAAGAAGTTGTCCCTATTAAGTCTTGGAATTTTCCTCTTGTAAGACATCCTGATCTTTGGCTTAGATCCTTGAAATCTTTTCCTGTAAGCATCAAAAGCTTTGATACCAATTGTTGGAATTAAAGATAGAGTAATTGAGAGTGCGGTGAATCAGTTACTCACAAGAATTAATCCATATATCCCTTAGATGTCTTAAAGATCTAGTTATTGCTGATACTCGGTAAAAAAAATGTTGTAACTCGGTAAATTAAATTGTTACTTATCTTCAAGCATTCATGCATGTAACTAAAAAAAAAATGAACACAAGAGACACTAGATTTAATGTGGAAACCCAATATGGGAAAAACCAAGTAACTAGTTACCAATTTTTCACTCTTCTGAAGCAAGCCCTGTTAGGAGCCAACCCTATTAAAGGTTACAATAGACACTATTAGGTGTGACCCTATTAGAGGATTTTGATCACCCTATTAGGAGTGGCCTTGCTAGAGGTCTTTAGAACAATTCAACTAAACTATCATCTTGTTAGAGGATTTACAAAATGGTTGTTAAACTTACTCTATTAAGAGATTTGAAATCACTGCTACAATTGTTAGAAAGCAATAATGAATTGATCTGAACAAGATGCAACTAAATTTGCTAATTACAGGTCTCTGTTTTGCATTATTAGATCCTCCTTGATCAAATATGGCTTCTCTACTCCTCAATGATCTCTAATCATCCTTTAAACTTTCTTCCACAATAATTAGTCCTCATATCACATTAATTCCACACTTCCATCTCACTCACACTTAGAATTCACAACTTGATCTCTTAATTATACCATTCAAATTATCAATTCGGCCCATTTACATGTTACATTTAATAATAAACCATACATCAGTTGGCTACAAATATTACTTTAAACAAATAAATATTATTTCATAAAATAATGAAATCCTTTACTAGTCAACCCTGTTCGGTAAATATTGCTTCCAAAAATTTCTTGAGTTAACCTTCTTGACTTGGTTAACATTGCAATATCTGTAAAATCTTTTGGCTACCGAGTTTACTCGATAAGAACTGAATTCTTTCTATGTTCATGAGAGCTCAATAAGAACTACTTTTGCCACATTTCCTTTGATGACCGAGTGAGCTCGATAACAACTAAATTTCTTTGGTTACCTTGAAAGCTCAGTAAAAACTGTCTACTCTGTAGACACTACAAAAAATTTTTTACTAACCTTTTGGGCTCGATAGACTTTGTCCTTTGCCTTGCTAACCATCTAAGCTCGGTAGACTCTGTCCTTTGCCTTGGTGACCGTCTGAGCTTGGTAGACTCTATCCTTTACCTTGCTGACCATCTAAGCTCGGTAGAATCTATCATTTGCCTTCTTGACCATCTGAGCTTGGTAGACTCTATCCTTTGCCTTGCTGACCATCTGATCTTGGTAAACTCTGTCTGATGACTGATATGACATTTGTGTGACATCAAAGACAACACACAATTGAACAATTTTATCCAACAACAAATGCATGTAAATGTAAAAGTATCATTATGAAATAAAACATGAAGATTAAAAGTTTTTTTTTTCATCTTTTGATAATGTGTTAAGTTTATTATTTTGTGCCATCAAGCCCTTATGTATTTCCAATGGACTATATTGATATTTCTTTCATTAGCCATTGTCTTATCAACCCCTTTAATTCTATGGCCCTTGATTATGAATCCAAGAACACAAATCAATTTCTTCACCTTATATTATCTTTCTCATAACTTCCTTCAAAGGAGTATATTTTGTGAATCAAACATGCATGAAAAATAGAACTTATTCTCTTGCTCTACGATGTGCTTCCATATTCTGAAATTGCTTTCATACCAATAATAGTTATATAGCCTTTGCAAGTCATACCAATCTTGCATTCCTCACTTTACACCTATGGAATACCTTTATAAGAATTTGCAATCCAATTCTTAGGTTTTTTCTTGATCAACAATATTAGCTACATTTAAGCTCCAAATTCAAGCTATTAATATGAATGAATTTGAGTAAATAGAGCCAAGTGGCTAGCACCCATGAATTTTTTTCATATACTAAAAATATTAAATATGATAGCTTAATGTCCATGAAATTGTTCTATCTACATGACTATTTTATTTTTTGTATAATATTTTGAATTCATTCCAAAATACTTCAATTAATTTGGGGAAGAACCAAATATGTTTTTTCTTATAAAGAGATGTATTTTGTATGCCTCAGAGGTAAGAAGAGGCACCATCAAAGAATTTATGTTATTGTGAAACTCTCTTTATAATATGATATAATCCTAGGTTGGGAAGAGAAGTCGTGTCTATAATAAACAAAATTAAATCAAGAATCATGGAAATCCACATAAGGATTCATCAAGGATGACCAACAAGGTTAAGATGAAGGGTGTGGGTTGGTAATCAATGATTATTGAAATAGCTATAAAATCAAAGATGAATAATTAGTACTAAAAAAATCAATAAATGAATATCATAAAATAAATGTAGACCAAGTTAATTCATGGTGATTAAAGGGTAAAATCCTTACTGTCAAGTAGAGAAGTGGGTGATCAAGCACATAGTGTCCATGTGAATCCCAGGCTAGGGTAGGTTTAGTGGTTCATGGTGATGTTGTTATCACTAGAGGTTAGGATAACTTATCTCTATCTAAGTAGAGTGCCATATAAAGATGATTGATGAAGAAGATTTGAGAAGAAATTTTAAAAAGGACCAAAAGACAAGGTTAAGATATGGGAAACTACAATGGGCACTTGATTAGTTAGATCTTGACAAGCTAATATAATTTTTTAATCATAACCTAAGTGGAGAAGATAGTTGTATTGAAGCCTAAAGGAATGATCAAAGAAATACCAAATACATAGACTCGACCAAGCAAAAGAGTAGAAGATTAAGGAACTAGAAGTGTATGCCAACTGATGCTAGTGTTGACAGATTAATAGTATAAGCAAAGAAGAATACAGTGTCAATTGAGCATTAATTTAGAAGAAGAATCAAAAAGGTATTCTAAACATAAAATTTATTATCAACCGAGTAATTCACTAATGACTAAGTGTTAGAACACAATGTTGGCCAAGTGTCAGCATTTGACAGTTTATGAAGAAATCTTGATTTCTAGTTGAGACAATTGAATTCCTGGAAAATGTAAAATGTGTTGAAGATAAGGATGGATGACTTGGATCATTTAATTCAAGGAAAACTTGTTGGAAGTCTTAACAGGAAAGAAATATATTAAGGGGTGGCAAGGGGCATGAATTAGGATCTACAAAAAAATTTCACTTCATATAACAAATCAAGTATATTCACCTCTAATCCATCTCATATCTTAGATCATGAATCATATAACCATAAGCTATAATACTAAAATAGATCTGAGTGTACATCACATCCATAAACTTGAAAATAAATGTAAGAACATAACACATAAGATTTGGTTACTGTTAGTCATATTTTCCCTCCCACCAAAAATTTAGTTTTGCCTGTTAAACATGTCAAATGGTAATATATTTTCAAATATTCAAATTGTCCAATATATATTTAAAACCTTGGGTTATATTTTATTTCCTGAGTCTTTAAGTGGTCATGTGTTATAAAGATCCTAGTGAGCCCGCATCGTCTCATCTGTCTGATCTTCCAAGATCTACAGTCATCGCATTGTCACTATCAAAAGTTGCATGACCATTTTCCATGGTGACATAGTGATGATGTGATACGTGGATGTGTGGGACCTATTTCAATTGTGGGTCAAAGCAAGGGTATTTGAAGGTTCATGTTCATCATAAGATCATATGATCATAGTATCATCATGTTGAGTGATCATAGATGTGGAATTCAAGGGTCCCAATGCTACGAATGGTCAGTGATTGTAAGATCATAGAGTTGAATTGCTAAGTGCCTGATGCTACAAGATGAAGGACAAGTGGCCAGCCCTGATTGATCAGGGGTCTTAACTATGCATGGGGGTAGTTATTTTGTTGTGATCATCAGATCAGGATAAATTAATGGATGTCTCTTTCTCACTTTCTCAAGATGCATGAGGTTTAGCTATAGTGAGATAGCAACATCATGACACATTTCTAGGTAGGGCCATTTTCTTTTGTCCCTATTGTTTGTGAGATCATAAGTGTAACTGATAAGACTATCAAGGATGCGAAAAAGGTTATGCTAACTATGATCATAGGATCATGAGGGTAATGGTTGTTGCTACCGATGTTATGATAGACTATGATTATAAAATCATAAGGTCATTTCACCATGCCTATAACATCATAGAAGGAGATTCATGGTCTCGCAACCCTATGCTAAGGTGTTGTCATGTCATCATGAGATTGTAAAGCAATAGGTATATCAAAGGATTGTAAAAGAGTTCAAGGATGACTCGATGTCATGATAGGTTGATGATAATAAGATTGTAGAGATTATAAAGGGTGCCCTCGATCATAAGATAAAATGACGATCATAAGATTGTAAATTTGGCCAACTGCTAGACTGAAGATAATATAAGGGTTTTGACTATTTGATGATCATAAGATCATAAGGTTCTTAGGTTGACCATGATATAAAAGGGTTTCTACTTGTCTAAGCTAGAAAATAAAGGGTCTTCAACCAATAAAATTACAAGAAAGATATAGGGGGATGGTTGAATATAGTTGACTTACTGGTATATCTAACTTGGCATGCTGATAGCGAAGAAGAAATGACTCTTTAATGGTGGATTAAATCTTTTAACCATTTGCAAATTGCTTTCAAAATTTCCAATTCTTGTTAAATGAAAAGGAGCACTCCATCACTGCCTGTCTATCCATCTACCTAGTCAAAATGGTAATGGCCACCATTTTTGTCTTCTTGGGGCCAAAATATTACATGAAATATATGATTTCTTGCATCTAGACATGTACCATGATCCAATCTTTCCCAGATTTGTAGTGATTATTCTCTATAACCTTAAATGCACTTGTTGAGCTATGCCTTAGGGTAGAAGCTTTCTAAGTTATGCTTGCACTATAAAAGTAGCTTTTATAACCCTTCTTAGGGTCGGTCATTTTTTTTTATTCTTTAGCAACAATTTTCTATCTTGCTACTATAATTCCCCTTTTTTTATGAATGAATGTAATCTCTACTTTACCTCATTCTCCCATCAATATAGTACAAAACCTTCTTGCTTTTATTGATATTTTGTATTCGATCTTCAATCTACACATTAGTATCTATTCTTGCCTTTGAATGTTATAGAGTGAAATTCTTCCTTCTGGCATTTCACTTAGTTTTTGATCTATGTGTAATTGTTGGATTAAGATAAAGGTTTGAATCAATGTATTTGGAGGTTATGTTGATGAATAGTGCATTATTAGGAAAAGATATTATTGAAAAAACTATTTTGGTGTATCACCCCCTTTAGATTAGATTAGGTAGTTTGCTTTCATGCATTCCTTCTCCCTTTTCCTCTCAAACAATAGATAGATGTACCTTGACAATAAGGAAGTTGACCTTCTCCGAAGACTCAATCTCATAGTTCAAGTCTCACAGCTTGGAGATTGTTTCCATGTTTCACAAGGTTACCTTTAAGTAAAAAAATTTAGGCAAGGGTGCAAGATTTTGTGACAACAGTTACCTAGAAACCCTCTAAGGTGAAGGTAAAATTTAGGTGGGAATGACACCCATAAATCTTTACTATTGCAACAAAAAAGTGTGCTTATCAAGGCTACAATGTTTGATCACTTGTAGTGATCTACCCTATAAGGGATCTACCCTATTAGGAGCTTACAAGACTCATTCAATCCACCTTGATTAAACTAATTTAAACTCATAACTAAGTAATCTTTTGTTAGGAGATTTGAATAGGTCATCTAAGACTACTCTATTAAGAGATTTACCTCGATTCACTTATTAGAATGTCTTAGTACATGATCATTGGGCTAGTACTTTAATGCTAGGTTACACATCTTCTATTTCCTTGTCTAATTTGATCACCTCATTTGATACTCTATTCCTCCCTTCATTGCTAGGTTGCTTTGTTTGATCTCTACTTTTGATCATCAAATGAAGCCTTCCTTCACTCATACACTTGTCTCTTTGCTTTCTCTTGATCCTTCTTGTACACATATGATCACACTCTTTGATTTAAGGTTTGAACCCTTTTAAATATGCAACTGAAGAAGGTTCTTGATCATGATCAATGATCTAGAGTTCTCCCTTTTTCCACTTAGTCCTTCCACTTTTTGTATTGGTTACCCTCCCTTCGTAGTGATTGATATCCTTTGATAAAACATGTAATTACCTTCTTAGTTGACTTGAAAGTCTATATATTAAGTGTATAAGTTGGCCAAAATGGTTTATGGTTGTGTAAATAGGTATTTACTATTTACACTTTACTTAAGTTTACTAAGGTTATTTTGCATTATTTTATTATTTCTCTTTATGAGACACTTAGGAGTTTGGACACCTTCTTGAGTTTTTATGTAGAAAACATAGAAGTACGCAACTCTAATTATGCACATGGTGTCTACAACCTTGGAGGTTGCATCATTCACTGAGTTGTCATGTAGACAACTTAGTTATTCACATTCCTAATTTAGCACATGTTGTCTACAACACTATTTTGCATGTCACACTATTGTAGGCTTATCCTCTCATCATCGCACTTACTTCTGTGCTTAATGGAGGATAACCTATATCTAGTTGACATGTGCCTAGTTGTAGGACTTATCATGATGCTAATTCTAAGGCATTCTAGATGCATCTCAGAGGCCTTTATATTGAGGCACTCCTAGTGTACTTGTACATTGTATTGAATACTATACAGTTATTTTGATCATACTCTAGTCTAATTTGTGCTTTTGTTTTGAGTTCCTTGGTCTTGAATGAATTCTACCCTAAGGTAGATTCTTACATGGTATCAGAGCTAAGGGATATACTTGTCACATAGCCATTGAAGACCTTGTTGCTTCATCTCTCTAAGGGACCCAATTTAGATCAGGAGCATTAGTAGTAATTGGAAGTGTCTAGAGCTGAAGTGGACCATGCCATTACATCCAGAGTGATGATTTGGTGAAGATTGACTATAAATTTTCCTATTTTAGGCCATAGTCAATCGAGAGGTAAAAATTTTTTGCAAATCAGAACCTAGAGGCCTGATTTACAAATCTTGGTATGGTCTTTTTTGGTTTGATTTATTCATTTTCGGATCAATCTAATTTTGTAATTTTCTCTATATTTTCAAAATTATTTTCTATATTTTTGAAATTATATTTTTGATTATTTGCCCAGTCGAGCATGTAGAGAAAGGCAAGGAAAAAAAAATTTAGCACACAAGTACCAGGTTGTCAACTCCTAGCCCTGCACGCTGATTATTGTATAGGGAACATTCTTCACTGAACAATGGGCATATTCTTTTTTGACCGACAAGCAACATTCCAATACCATTGTCTAACTAACTTCATGGCAATCAAATCTGCCAAGCAGTGATTTCTATAACTTTCGGCAGTTTTGCTTGTGTATTACTCCACATTGATTTTACACAACTTGCTCAACCCACATTTTATCAATGTGGGACTAAAATTAAAATCACCAGTTGCTTTTTGTAATTTTGGCCACCACCAAGCATATTTTGGCACTCACTTAATACAGACCCAGTGCCAGCCAACAAAGACACGTGGCAACATCTTTAACTTCCACATAGTCGACAACATTCTTCCCCTCTGTGGCACATGGACCCACTAATAAATGACACATGGCACCCACTCTGTCAACCTTGCCAACTTTGCAACTGCACAGACATGTTAACCTCAATGAAACATGGCAGTCACTACATTGATACACATGGTGATCCATTTAGCCACTATCATAGTGACATGTGTTGCCCCATTATTTGCTACTTTTAGTACAGTCAGCACTGATGTAAGCACCCTACTATCAGCCTAGTCACCCTCAACATACATCGTATGCCACATCAATAGTATAGTCAGTGTTGAGTCTCTAGCCACGTCATTCGACAGGTCATTTTTTGGTACAATTCTATACCATTTGTATTGTTCCACGTCATCAACCGTATAAGGTGACATCATCATAGGCCTATACATATGCTGACATCATCTAATCATGAGCCTCAATTTGACAACCATCTAACTATCATTCCAAGGCATTTTTTAACTGCTAAGATAGTTGTTTGACTATCAAATTTAACACATTGTTTTCCTCTGCAGACCATCTTTAGATGCAATTTTGATTTGGTAGCCCAACTTCAAATGGCCATAACTCAGTCATTTAGACTCCAAATCAAGTGCAATTTTTTTTTGATTTTATGTAAAATTTCCTATATTTTTTGATGGTGCAACTAGTTTCTAGTTTTGGTGCATAGATTTGTTAGTATAAAAAAAAATTTAGTGACTATACCTATCTAATCCTACTTTTTGCAACTTCAAACACATCATATGGGCTCATCTGGACTCCTTTTCAAGTTCCTTTTTTTTTAAGTGTATTTTTTTTGTCTAGTTTTCAAATCTATAGTCAAATTGTAGTATTATTTAGACAAAAGTATCACTTTCAGAGATAGGTCCAATTTTGCATTGTATTGCTTCACAATTGTTGTAATTTTGAGCTACATTGTAATAGTCCAGATTTGTACTCTATACAGATGTTGTAATCAGAAAAATTAGAAAGCCCACTTTTTCCATTTTGACAAGTGGCCCATTGTAAATGCACTATATATAAAGTGCCAAAATCATTTATTTGCCGGGGGGCGGGGGAATTTTTTGATTGAGTGAAAAGGGGGGGTGTGTACTCTGTACTATGTCTCCTTGATCTTGTGTTCTTGCATTATGGGTTCTTTTTCAAAGTTAACTCCACATAATTATGATACTTGGAAGGAAAACATTAAAGAGCCATTGGTAGAAAAAGGTTTATTGTGTTATGTCACTGGTGCTGCAAAGAAACCTCCTGTTGATGCTGATGAAGCTCGAAAAGAAGACTGGGAATCTAAATAAGAGATGGCCCTAAGAACCTTGCGAAAAAATATCTCTAATCCTATCAAATTTCACATTAAGAAGCTTACAGATCCAATAGAGGTTTGGGCAAAATTTGAAGCTTTGTATGGTACAGTAGATGAAGACATGGCTTACACCATAGAGGATAAACTTCTCAAGTTGGATCCTAGAAATTTTGACACCATCAAGGACTATCTTACCCAAGTAAAAATGTACAGTGCATAGCTAAAGGATTATGGTGAACCCATAAAGGATGGAAAGATGATCAAACACATCATGACCCATCTTCCACTTGAATATGCTCCTTTTGTTTCTAGCTTTAATACACACAAATTGACAATGGGTAGTGCCTATGTTAAGCCTTCATTTGAGAAATTCTCACAAATGTTGATCTTAGAACATGACAATCTAGTGGGTATGGGAATTCTCAAGTCTTTCAAAACCAAAGCCTTGGTAGCAAATGAAGGTAATTCAAGTGGTAAAAAATCCAATAAGAAGAAGAAGCAATGGAAGACTAAGCCATAAGATGACACACAACAGTCCTCCTCAAAATAACAATCTTCCTCAAATCAATCTTCTACCACCCAAGATTCTTCTTCACAACAAGGAAAGTCTTCTTCCAAGAATAATCAAAAGGGGAACAATTCCAACAAAAAGGAGAAGAAAACATGCTCCTATTGTAAGAGGAATGGTCATGATGAACATGAGTGCAAAGATAAACAAATTGATGAATTGGTCAACATTATGAGGAAACACAAAATTGATATTCCAAATGCATACAAGGACAAGGGATCTTCATCTATTTCAAAGGGCAAGGGACAAGCTTTAGTTGCAACTACAAACAATACAGAGGAATGGGTTCTTGATTCAGGAGCAACACATCATATGGGTGCTTCAAGGGAGCAATTTTCCTCTTTAAAACCATCAAATGTACCTTACATCTATGTGGGAAATGGTACTCAAGTTGAAGTAGAAGGTAAAGACAATGTTGAGTTGGAAAATGGTGTCTTCAATGATGTACTTCATGTTCCTAACCTTAGCACCAACCTTCTCTCCATCTATCAAATAGCTCACTATGGATGTGACAAGAAAGTAGAGTTCCTCCCCAACATAGTAGTGGTGAAAAATCCCAAAGATGATTCAATGGTGGTAGTTGGAAAGGAAAACCATGAGACTAGACTTTATTCTTTCTCACACTTTGTGCCTAAGTCCACTTCTCTTGCCTCGTTGACTCATTCAAACACACAAAGTAAACTTTGGCATGAGAGATTTGGACACCTTAATTATCACTACCTTCGGCAACTCAGCAATAAGGAAATGGTCATTGGTCTATGTCAAGTCAATTTTTTAGAGGGTGTATGTTCAAGTTATAAAGAAGGTAAACATCCTAAAGAGAAATATGACAAGGGAAAGTCTTGGAAGGCAACTGCTATTCTAGAATTGGTTCATAGTGATGTAGCTAGCCCTTTTCCAATACCATTCTTTGGAAAGGCCCGCTATGTTCTCACATTTATTGATGACTTTTCAAGGTACAATTGGGTCTTTTTTCTAGTCACAAGAGTGAATTCTTTAAAAAAAAATTCACATTCAAAGCTCAAGTTGAGAAAAAAATCTAGGAAAGCCATCAAGATCCTAAGGACAGATAATGGAAGAGAATATGTCAACTCTAGACTTATAGACTTTTGTACACATGAGGGGATAGATCTTCAACATTCAGTTGCATACATGCCATAGTAGAATGGTGTAGCTGAAAGAAAGAATAGAACCCTTAAGGAAATGACTACTTGCATGCTTTAACACAAGTCTCTAGATCAAGTGTTTTGGGTTGAAGCCTTGTGCTATGCCAACTACATCCAAAATAGAATTTGCATAAAGCCTTAGATGGAATAACGCCTTTTGAGGAATGGTGTGGCAAGAAACCAAGCGTTAAGCACTTCAAAGTTTTTGGTTGTTTAGCCTAGGCAAGGATACGTCCACAAAAGTGAAAGGCATTAGAACCACAAAGCAAACCATGCATATTTGTTGGATATCCTAATCATCTCAAAGCATACAAACTAATGGATCCAGAGATGTATGAAATCTTTTATGGTAGGAGTCTTCATTTTGAAGAGACATGTCCAAGCTTGGTGTCTTCAAATCCTCCTTCTTCCTCCTTCATGGATAGTGATCATAGTAATGAAAGTGACTCAAAAGATGAGATTCCTCCAACTTTGAGTCACAAAAAACCACCTTCATAGGGTCAACAAACCATTGAGGATGCTCCTTCTTCCTTTTCCACTAAACCTCATTGGGCACAGCAAACTCTTGATGTAGTAGGTTCATTGGTGGGAAATCCTTCAGATACTCGAAGGACTAGGTCACAACACAAGTCATTGCTTCAGATCCACACTCTTTTAAGGAACCATAAGGGATTCTAGAATGGGATAAGACTATGGAAGAAGAATATAATTATTTGATGAAAAATAACACATGGGACTTAGTTTCACTTCCTAATGGAAGAAAAGTGGTTCAATGTAAGTGGATCTATCGAACCAAATTTGTAGCAGATTGAAATGTTGATAAACATAAGGCTAGACTAGTTGCTAAAGGTTTCTCATAGGTTCCAGGTGTATACAAGGATTATGTATACGAGCATTAATAATGCAAAGAACACTAAATATCAAATCAAAAGTATTCACAAAACTAAATAAATGTAACTTCAAGATAGACTAAGATGAGCTCTCGATTGAGAATATGAGCTATTAATGGCTCTCTCAATGAGAAGCTCTCTTGTTGAGTAGCTTTGTCTAATTAGATAGGATGTATGCAAGATTCTCCAAAGGCTTCAATGGTGTTCTTGATGAATTTTGGCTTGGGTGAATGGATTTGATGTAAAATGGCTTCTCAAAAATGGCATTATGGATTTACTTCATGATCAAAATGGCATTACTTTGTTACTATGGGTGATTGTGTTAAAATGACTTGGGAGAGGATTTCTTAAATAGGAAAAGGGCTTGAGGGATCAAGGGCTAGGATGCAAATATGGGAGAAAGCTTATGGAAGGTTTAGATTGAATGAGAGGAGAGCACATGGATTGTGCTTCCTTACAGCCAATCATGGAGTGACACATGTGACAAGGTCATTGGTTAGAGCAAGAGGGGTTGAGGGCTCAACAAAGGAGGCTCAAAGCTCATAAAGACCCTCATAATGGCTTGTAAGAGCAATGAATGGGCTTGTAAGAGTCATTTATGGCTTTGTGGGCTTCATAAAGTTTTATGGTTGGGATATTTGTGAGAGAGTTGAGATATTTTGACTTGCATTGTATTAAGAAAGTCTTAAGCTTGGCTTAGGAATGTGAAAATGATTAAGGCTTGGATTAGGCTTGGGTTAAGGTCAGATTAGGCTTGTTAGAGATGGGCAAGTGGATGACATTTAATGAGGGTGGGTGAAGGAGGAGATATTTGTTGGCTTTGGCTCGGGTTAGCAAGTCTTAACCCATATTTAGGGAATGTGACAAGGTTAGGGGGGAGATTAGGATTAGGGTCAAAGATAAGGATTGAAATCTTCTAGAAGAGTCTAGGCTTTGGATGAGGATGAAGACTTTCTAGAATAGTCTAGAACTTTCTAGGATGAGGATAAATAAGGTTTTTAAGAAATAAATAAAGTTTTATTTATTTCAAGGGTTTGGGTTAAGGAGATATTTATTAAAGTATTTTTAATAAACATGAGGATTAATATTTAATCTTAATTAAATATTTTAAGTTGGGATTAGGGGTAGGAAATGATGGGATTAGCCTTTAATTGAAATTAAAGAAGGATTAGAAGATTTTGGAAAAGGTTAGTGGTCTTAAGGAAATTGGCCAAGTTTTGGGGAAAAAATTATTTATTTATTTATTTTGGGATTTTTGGTCAATTTATTAATTAAATAATTAATAAATAAGGAAATAATGTTTAAATAAGATTTAAACATTTTTGGGAGGGATTCCTTAATTAAATATTTTTAACTAAGATAAAGGGATTTAATGGCATAAAAATAAATAAATTAATTAATTAATTAATTAATGATGATGTCATTAGGAACTTTTTCAAAAAATAAAAATACTTTATTTTCTAAAGGATTTAGGTGTCTACACCAGGTATTGACTATATAGAGACTCTTGCACTAGTTGCCAAGATGAACTCCATTCCCCTAACACTAGCAATTTTTGTAGCTCAAGGTTCGGTTGTACACTAGATGGATGTTAAGAGCACATTTTTGAATGGTGATCTTCATGAGGAAATTTATATGAAGTAGCCACAGCGATTGGTATAGGATTCTACTATGGTTTGTAGATTAAAGAAGTTTATTTATGGTCTAAAGCAGGCTCCTCAGGCTTGGTATGCCAAAATGGATTGCTTCCTCCTCTTAATAGGTTTCACCAGATATCATTATGATTTGAATGTTTACATTATTTAGAAGGATGACTCTCACTTGATATTAATGCTTTACGTCGATGACTTGATCATTACAAGAAGCATTTCATCCATCATAGCTAGTGTCAAGACCTCTCTATAGGACAAATTTTTCATGACAGAATTGAGTTTGCTACATTACTTCCTTGGCATAGAGATCGCACGGTCTTCAGTAGGAATCACACTTTCATAGCCCAAGTATACTCTTGACTTGCTTTCTTAGTTTCACATGGGTGACTGCAAGCCTGCTCCTACTCCCTTCCTATCAGTTGTCAAGCTAGAGGCTATGTTTACCACTCCACTTGCTGATGCTACCTTATACAGACAATTGGTTGGGAGCCTTATCTACTTGACACATACATGCCCTAATATTGCTTTTTTAGTTGGTATGGTTTCATACATTATGCAAGAACCTCATGAGGTTCATTAAAAGGTTGCCAAACACATTTTGCATTACATCAAGGGTACATATACACATGGGATTCATTATGTAGTAGATACAAGGCTTTAGTTGGTTGGATACACAGACTCAAACTATGCAAGAGACTTAGATTCTTGCAAGTCCACTTTACGGTACATATTTCACCTTTGTTTTGACCATATTTGTTGGAAAATTAAGAAGCAAAACAATGTTCTGGCCCTATTTGTTGGCAAAGTAAGAAGAAAAACAATATTGCTCTTTCTTCCATAGAGGCTAAGTATTGAGGATCTATCAATGCAACTACAAAGGCTCTTTGGTTACAACACATCCTAGAGAAGTTTGGATTTGATCTACCTAAGCCTATTGTTATTCAATCAGAGTGCTATTGAAATCTCTAAGCATCCAATTTAGCATTAGCAGGCAAAGCATATTGAGGTTCATATGCACTATATTAGAGAGCTTATTCATGAATAGATCATTTCACTACAGTACTATCCTACAATAGAGAAAGTCACTGATATCTTCACCAAACCCTTCATCGAGGTCAAGTAAACTCATTTGCAAGATCTCTTAGGGGTGCAGGATGTTGCAGAAAGGGGAGTCTCTTGACTTCTCTCTTCTTCTTCTTCTGGGAGGGATTTTTTCCTCTTCTGAGGTCTTCTTCTCTCTCATCTTCTCTATCGTACTTATCTCTTTTTTTGGAGGAGGGACTTTCCCATGAGGTTTTCCCTCTTTCTTCGCTTTATGAGAGATTGCATTGCATCATTCTTAGCATTTCTTTTGTACATGTGTACCTAACATGGCTTCGTTGCTGGGACACATTATGCATTAGTGAGCTTAAGTGCATTCCCCTAAGTTGCACTTAAGGAGGGGTGTTGGTGTAAATAGGTATTTACTATTTACACTTTACTTAAGTTTACTTAGGTTAGTACATTATTTTATTATTTCTCTTTATGAAACACTTAGGAGTTTGTGCACCTTCTTGAGTTGTCATGTAGACAACATAGAAGTACACAACTATAATTGTGCACATGGTGTCTACAACACAGGAGGTTGCATCATTCACTAAGTTTTCATGTAGACAACATGGTTATTCACATTCCCAATTTAGCACATGTTGTCTATAACACTATTTTGTGTGTCACACCATTGTAGGCTTATCCTCTCATCATAACACTTACTACCATGCTTAATGGAGGATAACCCATATCTGGTGGATATGTGCTTAGTTGTAGGACTTATCATGATGTTGATTCCAAGGTATTCTAGATGCATCTCAGAGGCCTTTATATTGAGGTACTCCTAGTGTACTTGTACATTGTATTAAATACTATACAGTTATTCTGGTCATACTCTGGTCCAATTTGTGCTTGTGTTTTGAGTTCCTTGGTCTTGGGTGAATTCTTCCCTAAGGTAGATTCTTACAGTTTACATTAGTGTTTGTGCCATCACATACACATATATCAAGACTAGTTTACTCGAAACTTGAATACCTAGACGCTTGGTCACAACTAATATTCATTTTGTCTCGTGGCTTCTATATGCTCATCAGTAACTATCTCACTTGGTATAAGTTGACTTTACTTCGCTCAACATCTTCTATCTTTACTTGACATAAATTGTCACTTGGTCCACACTAGGGTGCTCAACAACCTAAGAATTACTTGGCTCACACTGGAATATAAACAAGTCCATAATCATTTGACCTTTAGTTAGTGGCTCAGTTGTAGTGACGACTAACCAACTCTGCCTAGGAAATGACTAAATCTTTGTCACTAATAGTCAACATAACATGGAGATCACAAATGTCCCCTTTTGACATTAGTGGCAAAAACCCTTTGTCACGACTCTTTAAAAACTTTGATAATGATGAAAATTATTATTGAGATGAAATCAAATTGCCCAAATAAGATGATTTAAAAAACTATGGCTTGTGTATTGCGCTTGTTTTTTTTTTCTCATTATGAGAATTTGAATATCAAAACATAAATTTGTAAGGAAATATTATGATTATTGAAAATATGCAATTATTTTAAAATGCAACTTTAATCAAATCAAATAAAATATATCATTATTTCATATTAAATATAATAAAAAACTATGCAATTATTTGTTGTTACAACATTAATTATTTTATAGAGATTTGATTTGATTTCAATAATTACAACTTTCTTCTTTAAATAAAATATTATTTGTAACTTCAATAATTTTAAATTGAATATCTTATTTTTTAGAGGAAAAATAAAAACTAAAGCTTTTATTATGTAAGGAAGTTTCTAATAGCTTTGAATATTCTTGTGTATTTCTTTTATTTCTCTTTAGTGTTAATTGGATTTATATTACATTATTAATATTAAATTAGTTTATTTTTGTTGATGTTAAAATACTAGTATTAAATGTGAAATAATAGCAAGAAAAAGAGGTGCAAAAAACTCTGTTGTTTGCCAGCTACCTCCATTAGCGCAAGGTACTTATCTCTGTGACCTTCTAGCTCCTCAAGGTGAACCATCTACTCCATGGGTTTGCATATCTATTTATGGCTCATCCAAGGCTCCCATTGCCACTAGAAACTCAACATGGCTTGTCCTACTTCAATGGAGGCTCCAAAGATTACTCTCATGGCCAAACACAAAGTTAATCCCAATCAAATTCATCATCCCTCCTAGAGGAGAAGATTGGAGGAAAATTCCTTCAGTGCCTAGAATTCAGCTCCATGTAAAAATAAGACACAAGATTTAGGGATTGCTAGACATGAATTCCCTCACTCACAATAGGAGAAAATTTTGTATCGTTGGGGCAAGGAATGGTTAAAATATCCTCTAATTATATTCTACAAAGGAGAGGTAATGCAGGTCAAATACCTTGAGTGAATAATCCCTTGATTCAAAATTGTAACAGAGTAGATCCCCTAGTGATAAATGCAACCCATATGAAAGATAAGGATCTCAAACCCTAATAATTAGCAATGAAAATATGGAAAATTGATGGAAACAATGTGAATCTCAAAGTTTATTTACAAATTGGAGTAGCTCAAGTCCCATTCCAACTGAATTCTTCATATGAACGATCAGAGTTTTCGAAGACCATGTAAGTATCAATGACCTCTCTAATAATAGTATTGTTATTTACTATAAAACAAAAAAACTTAGAGATAAATTGCTTAATGAGGCCCTGCTCTTTCTAGAAGGCAAGTTAAATTCTTAGAATGGAAACCTAATTTTAATACTCAAAATTTTTATAATAATAAAATAAGGAAATGGGTTTCCTTCTAAAATTTGCCTCTGGAGCTACTTCATAAGAATATTTTATGATAAATTGGGAACTCTCTAGGAGGTTTTAGAGGCATACAAGAAAATTTTATTAACTTTGTAGATGTCAAAATATTGGTTGACATCAACATGAATTTTTCCTCTCTTAAACCCCTAAGAATAATCACAAATTATTTCATTTATTATCAAAATCCAAAAAAAATCATGGGTTCCTATGGCTACTAGCTAGCTCGAACAATAATAGTTCCAAATCTTCTCTTCAAAAGATTAATGTGTCTAGAAAATATTGGTTAAAGATTAGTTGCTCTTCCCCAAGAGTATGCTCTCTTGGTACCCCTTCACTTGGTAGTAAATAAATTTTAGAGGGAGCCAAAAGATATCTCTACCATCTTCTCATCTATATAAAGGTTTTAATTCTAATTGATATGTTTCTCTTAACTCTTTAGGGAGAAGATTCTCTATTATTAGGGCGCAATAATCCTTCTATCAAAGGAGGATGCTCATATATTCCTCTAAAAAAAAGGCAATAAAATGGGGATCCAAAATTATCATAACATCCCCTATTATGATCATATACGCTCTCATGAGCAGTCCTTAAATCAGCCCACAAACATGGGGATTCCTATAAACACCCAAGTAGTAAAGAATCATAGCTTCCACTCCAAGGAAGGATCCTCTTTTTCTAATAATAGGTGTTCCTCTCTTGAAAGGTTAAGTAGAGAAGAAAAATATTTCCTTTGTAAAAGTCTAATAGAGAATATAATTAAAACCTTTATAGAAGATGTTGTCAAATTTGGCTTAGACTATAAAAAAAATATGCTAATTGATCAATTGGTCACCCTAGGTGGTGAATGATATACTCTGGAATATATTCATGTTGAATTGGTAGATATGGAAGAATTAGACAAATTAAGAGGTATCAAAAAAACATATGCTTCCTCATTCTCTCCCAACATAGAAAGAGTCTCTAAAAGGGGGGGAAGTAAATCATTGAATGAATTAAGATCTTAGGAATCATAAGCTAAAGGGAAACAAAATTTAACTAATCTTTTTGAAGTGGGGAAGGGAAAGTGCCTTCCCAAGGGGCCATGCTAGTCCTATCTTGTAATGTTAGGGGCCTTGATACCCCTAACAAATAATACCTCCTCAAGTGTTGTCTTAATAAATATAAACCCAATAGAGCTATTATACAAGAAATTAAAATATAAATTTGACAAGATATTGGGATTTAGATGTATATAGGAAATCCCAAATAAAGTTTCCTTAGGAGGCATGACCTTCATATGGAGCCCTTGTAACATTGGCATCTCCCCTATTCATGCTAAAAAGTATTGGATGTTGGCTAAAGTGAATTATCTTTAAAAAAGCTTTTCTCACTCTTTAATTGTATGGCCCTATCTTGACTCCTAATAAAAGGAAGTTTTGGAAAGAATTGATCACTCATCTTTAGGATCTTAGTCATTTATGTATCCTAGGAGGTGATTTTTATGCTAACACCTTGCCCTCAAAAAAAGAGGAGGTTTTTCAAAATTGCCTCAAACATCTAAAGATTTTAATCATTGGATCAACTCTAATTCTTTATTATAAGTTGCCTCAGTAGACAACTCCCTTACCTAGAATAATAAAAGGTAGGTCTTCAGTTAAATAGCTGAAAGATTAGATAGATTCTTCTTTTGGGGTAACTTCCCTAATCAAATTTATTATTTCAAATATGAAACCCTACATTTCTAAGGCTCGGGCCATTTTCTTGTTCTTCTTAATATTTTTATGGGAGAACCACCAACTAGAAATATGTTCAAATTTGAGAAAAGATGGTTCCTTGACCCCTCTCTTCTACCCCTTCTGGAGCTTTGGTGGAGGGAAGCAAGAGTCTCAAGATCCAAAAAGTATAAAGTTGTTAAAAAATTAAAAATGATTAACAACCATCTCATTCAATGGATTAAATCTACATTTGGACACATCTTTAATAAAAAAGAGAAGTGGAAGCAGAACTTGAATAGGAAAAACTAGGATTCATAGTTGTAGGGATGGGAGATGACATTTACAACTATGAAAAAACCCTAAAATTATAGTTAGAAGATGTTCTAACCAAGGAAGAAGTTTACTAGAGGCTAAAATCTAGAGAATCTTGGTTCAAAGCTAGAGATAAAAACACAAAAGAAAAAATCATAATAGCAAAAAATTTCATAGAGCACAAAGTAAGGTTTCTAGGATTCAAACTAAGTAAGGGTTGATAATACAAAATCCCTTAGAGGTGGCAACAAAGGCCTCATTCTTTTCTGAGAAAACACTTTGTGATAATTCCTTGTCATTAAGCGATAAAGAATTTCTTAATAACATCCCTAATTTAAGTACTCTAGAGCATAAAAAAGTACTCTTGGTAAAATTTACTAAGGAAGAAGTAGAAAATATTCTAAAATAAATGAATTTGGACAAGTCTCTAGGGTTGGATGGCTTCTGAAATAGTATTTTTTCTAAAAGTTGGCATTTCTTAGGAGATGAAGTTATAGAGGCTCTAGAAGGAGTTCACAAATTAGGTGGACTCCTAAGGGAAGTTAATCATACTTTCCTAGCTTTAATTCCTAAACAAAAATCTTTTGAAAGCTTTAAAGACTACAGACCAATGGCTCTTTGCAATATATTATACAAACTGTTAAGAAAGATCTTAGCAACTAGGCTACAGAATCTTCTTCCATCTCTCTTTAATGAAGAAAAAAATGGTTTCATTCTTGGAAGATCTATTTATGATGGGGTGGTAATAGCTTAGGAAATTATGCATTCTTTGCAAATATCCACGAAACTCGAAATGCTCATAAAACTGGATATCAGTAAAGCATATGATAAACTAAAGTAGTATTTTCTTTGTAAACATCTTCAAGCTTTGGCCCTACAAAACCTTGGATCAACTTAATCTTTGAATGTATTTCTAAACCTATATTCTTGGTTCTTATAAATGGAACTCCAAAATAATTATTTTCTCCATCCCAAGGACTAAGGCAAGGGGATTCTCTCTCCCCATTCTTGTTTATTCTAATGTCAGAAGCCCTAGGAAGAGCATTCCAAGAAAAATTCTCTAACAATCTGTGTGCTAAAATGTTGTCACACTTCTATGAATCATTACATGTAATAAAACTCAAAAATGAGCCCTCACAAATCGATCCATAGCTCTCTACTCATAGAGTGCAAGGGTTTGCAATGGAGGCCCTCAGTTTGACCTATTTTTGTGCCCATGCAAGTACACCATGAGATGAGAGATTCAAAGAGGAAAAAGCAAGAATGCTAGTCTCCATGATCTTCAAATATGCATGAAAGCAAGATCTAATCTATCAATGCAAAATCTAAGCTATGAAAATAAGATCTAATCTATGAAAGCAAAATCTAATCTATAAATGCAAGATCTAAGCTAAAAGCCCATGATGGGTGCAAGAGAGAAAAAGACAAGAAAATAGAAGTTCTCCACAAAAAAGCTTTTGTATTCAAACTCCTTCAAAAATTGATCTTCAAACCTGCAGCATAACGATAGCATAATCATGGGTCCTAACATCAGGAGAGGGCTCTCCCTTATAAAGGAAATTATGGAGGTGAGAGGTTTCTCACAACCAATATGGGATAATAGAGCTTGATCCATGTGAGACAAAATTCCACCAATGAGAAAAGAGGAGTGGTTGAGAAGAAAGTGGTGATCCATGTGAGACAAGATTCCACCAATTAGAAAAGAAGAGTGGTTGAGGAGAAAGTGGAAAGATAAATCCCACTTAGATCACTTTTTTAAGTGTAGAGAAATTAAATAAAAAGAATTTATTTTATTTCCTTTTTTCATCAAAAGAGATATTTAAGTGGGATTTTTATTTAATTAAAAGGGAGCAAGTTCTTTTTAATTAAATAGAAGATATTTAATTAAATTAAAAGAGAAGTTTTTCTCTTAATTAATTAAATGTGGATGAACTGTTTAATTAAAAGAGAGGTTTTCTTTTAATTAAATGGGGATTTTATTTAATTTAATTAAAAGAGAAGATTTTCTTTTAATTAAATAAGACTTGGAATAAAATGATCAATCTTAGAAATAAAATAAATCAAATTTGATCAAGGAAATTGATTTCAATTGATTTAATAAAATATTACAAACCATTGATTCAGAAAATTTGATAAATTGATAAATTGAATAATGGGGGCCCATAGTCTAGGTGACCATTTTTGGGTGCATACACAATCTACTTAAAGAAATTCAACCAAAAAGGAATAAAGAACCCACCACCCACAAAAAAATTGCAGATGGCATAGTGTTGTATGGTGAAGCAAACATCTTAGAAGATAAGACTATCAAAAGTATTCTTAATAATAACATGGCAGTATCTGGTTAAGAGATCAACATGAAAAAAATCAAAAGTCTTATTATTTAATACCAACCCCTCTTTAGAGGGCAGCATCTAAAAAATCCTTAGTATCAAAGTTGGCTCGGTTCCTTGTAAATACCTTGGGTTTCAATTAGAATCAAGGGGAAATAAATCAACTAGTTAGGTCAATTTAATTAGTAAGATCATGACAAGAATTCAATCTTGGAAAGGTAAATGGTTGTCCCTGACAAGAAGGATCACTTTACTAAAATAAATTTTAATAAGTATACCAATAACCAATCTACCTATCCAGAATAGAGATATCCTAAATAATTTTTTCAGAGATTTCCTATAGCAAGGCTATGATAACAAATATAAATTGTAAGAATTTGGTATAGCTCTGATACCATGTGAGAATTTTTCTTAGGGAAAAATGACACCAAGATCATGAAGCACAAGACTAGCACAATATGGGCCAAATAATGTATTATCAGAATAACAATATGAGAATAAATAATTGATTATCATTGGATATGAGACCATTCAATAATAGATAATTGATGTTTTACACACTAGGAGTGCTTGAATATAAAGGCCTCTAGAATGACTAGGAGTCAGCACACTAATAAGTCTCATAACTACGCACATGTCCACTAATAGTGGATTATCCTCCATTAAGCATAGGAGTTTGTGCTATGATGAGAGGATAAGTTTACATAGGTGTATCTCATAAAGAGATGTTGTAGACACTATGTGCTCAAATAAGTTGCTAACTCTTGTGTTGTCAACAAGACAACTCATATGTCTATGCATATTCCTAAATGTCTACATGAAAACTAATATAAAAATGCATTATCCTAAGTAAAATTAAGTAAAGTGTAATAATAGTTAATTATTTACACTAACACCCCCCCTTAAGTGAAACTTAGGGAATTTTACTTAAGCTAACAAAAGCTATCATGAAATGCATAATGGGTCCCCGCTACTAGGCCATGTTAGGTACCTATGTACAAATGCAATGAAATGTAATCTCTCTAAAAATGGAGAAAGAGGGAAAACCTCATGGGAAAAACCCTCCCCCAAAAAGAGAGATAAGTACAATAAAGAAAGATACATGAATGGATGGAGTAAACAAGACCCCCCATTATGACATACATCATGCATATACAATAGAGAATCCCTACATGAAATCCTTCCCTTAGTGAAGGATCTCATAATGATAAGTGCTTGAAGACAAAAGAAAATCCAATGCCAACAAACAACATTTCTGCCTTTAGGATGAAGATACACCATGTATAGGTGCAAGTGTGCTTCCCACTATGATAGGAAGATGGAAGATGGATCTAGATGTAGTATGGTTTGGATGCTACCTCTAAAGTCTACTCAAATGTCAACAAGTTCTTGATGAATGTAGATGCCATGAACCAATCTGGTGGATGCCCAAAAGAAGGTGGTAAACAAGGTAACATGTCCATAGATGAAACTAAATCAACCTCCAAAGATGATGAAGCATACTAATAGGAAGATGGAGTTAGAGAAGTAATGTCACCTCCTTGCAATGATGTAGGCACACCCATGAAAGAAGCTCCTTGATGACTGAAGAAGTTGTACCATGAAAATTGAATAATATTTTTCCTTATGGTAAGAAATGGTGTCATAGGTGTAGTAGAGAATGCTCCCCAATTAGTAGGAATAATCCTTAGAAGATATGATGTCTGAGGAAACTGGAATACAATTTCCAAAGACTAATATGTCTCCTTTGAAGTGAAAGAGTCCTTCTCCATCTACTATAATTAAATGTCCACAATCATGTTAGAAAGATCAAATGGCTAAGGGTTAGACTGATCCCTCACAACATGTGAAGAAGAAGTCTCCTCAATAAAGAGAAAATTAATTTCATCAATGATGTCTCCCACATTTTTAACGTAAGATTCCACAAACAATACTACAATGTCTAGAAGGAAGTCATCCTATGAAGCTGAAATAGGAAGACATGGTATTTCTTGTTGCACTGAATTAGGGGCATCTATGGCTAGAACTTATTATTGGAAGCAATAATAGCATTAGAATGTAAGATCACATATAGAGTTGAAGGTACCATAATTGGAGTGACAGGACCTAGAATGTCCTCTAGAAATGAAGGAACTATGGGATCTCCATATGCCTTCCAAGGAGCCATCCAAATGTCATAAGGTTCAATGAGCTTTCCAATGACATCAAGGCAATAAGCATTGACACTAAAAAAAATGACTAACATAATTATTTTAACAGGTGTTAGATCATTAGAGGGATGTTCTGTAGAACATAGAAAAGAAAATACTTCCTTATGCTCTCTTCGTAGATGATCAATTATCAAGGCACTCCATTTCTAATAGTTCCTCTTTGTCAACCTTGGTCTTATACCAAACTAACATGTGAAACAAAACTCTATGAGATCAATAAATATATGCACCCCCCAAAATGCAAAAAATAATCAACCAAACCCCCCAATACATGATTTCAAACTTTATACTTAGTGTGATTACAATAGCCACTTGCAAATTTTAGCCTTAGTGGACTTTTGATTTTTCTATTTACAACCTCTTCTTATAGTTGAAATCTAGAACTTTACAATCTAGCACAGAAATACAACAATTTTGAAGCAATACAATGCAAAGAAAGGACCTATTTTTTAAAATGGTATTTTTGTCCACATAAGCCTATAATTTGATTATAGATCTAAAAAGTAGAAAAAATTATTAACTTTCAAAAAAATAGAACCTATTTTGGATTCTAGATGAGCCTATATGGAGCATTTAAAGTTGCAAAATGCAAGATTGGATAGGTACAGTCATCAAAAACTAAAATTTCTAACAAATCCATGCACCAAAATTAGAAAGTAATAGCATCAATAAAAAATTTAGGAAGTTCTAGCCAAAATATAAAAAAATTGTACCTAATTTAGAGTTTCGATGACTGAGATATGGCTTCCCAAAGTCAGCCTATCAAATCAAAACTGAATATGGTGAGGGGTTTAATCAGCAAACTATGAGGTTAAATTTCATACAAATGACCATCATGGTAGTGCAATTCGGCCTGTTGGTGACAATTAAATGACTATCAAATTTAAGATAGTGATTGGCTAACTTAAGCAAAAAAAAATAGTCCCTTGGTGACATGATAGGTGGCATCACTGCTATCATGCTAGTGTAGAGAATGACATGGTATATAGTTGTGCTTATGTGGCAGTGCTACATGGATGATAATGTGGGTACTCATGATGGGGTCCTTGTTGATGTGTCAATCTATGTGGCCTACCATGTGGCAGCTGACGTGGGGGTCTGTAGATGCTTGAGGCAGTGTCCTTGCTGGTAGAGAAAGCTATGTGTTCAGACCTATTGGTGAGTTGGCAGGCTGACAAGTTGACATTGTATGGTAGGTTACTAGAGCTGAGGTTGGAGCTGCCAGTTTGAAGCAAAAAATAGCAGCACTAAAGGATACAACCAGTGCCAGAGGAAGATCACTATCAATAAAGAGATTTTAATGGTAAAGAGTGCAGATCAGCTGGAGGGGTTTTGAAGCCACCAGTGGGTGGTCGATGGTAGGTGAGTGTGGGATTTTTAATCCCACATTCATGAATTTGGCGAATGCCATGGTGAACAAAAGGTAGAGACCGCAAAGTTTAATTAGCTTGGGAGTTGTCAGTGATTTGTAATACCATTAGGTTATTTTGTGTTGTTGTCAATCTATTGTGTGGAGATTGCCATGTAATTTAAAGCCACAATGTATGAAGAATATTCTATTATGTGCAAAGAATATTTTGCGGTTGTGGGAGCCAAGATTTGACCACTCAGTTCTTGCAACGAAATTTCTCTACATGTCGAACAAAATATGAAAATTATAGATCCAAAAATTGGAAATAATAATTATAGAGACTAAAATAAAATAGATAGATTCAAAAATTAAATTCAGAGATCTAAAATGACCACACCAAATTCTACAAATTGGGCCTCTGGGTGCTAATTTATAAAAAACAAATTTCCTCAATTTTGACTGTTGCCCAATATAGGAAAACTTATAGTCAAAATTCACTAAATTAGTGCTCTAGATGAAATGGTGAGGTCTACTTTGGCTCTAGACAATCCCAATGATTGCAGATTTGTCAGATCTAAATCGGTGGCCCTCTAACTAGCACAATATGGACCAAATAATATATGATAAGAATAACAATATGAGAATGAATAATTGATTATTGTTGGATATTAGACCATTCAATAATAGATAATTTATTTTTTACACACTAAGAGTGCCTAAATATAAAGGATTCTAGAATGACTAGAAGTCAACACATTGACAAGTCTCACAACTAAGCACATGTCCACTAAGAGTGGATTATCCTCTATTGAGCACAAGAGTTTTTGTGATGATGAGAGGATAAGTTGAACATAGGTTTATCTCATAAAAAGATGTTGTAGACACCATGTGCTCAAATAAATTGCTAACTCCTATGTTGTCAACAAGACAACTCATATGTCTATGCATATTCCTAAGTCTTTACATGACAACTAATATAAAAATGCATTATCCTAAGTAAACTTAAGTAAATTTTAATAATAATTAATTATTTACACTAAAAAAATTTACCATTATTGGCTTGGGATAAGGTATGCAGGCCAATGAATAATGGGGGTTTTGGGATAAGGAACATCAAAGATCAAGCTTCAACCCTTGGGGCTAAATTGTTATGGAGAATGTTTAGAAACCCTCATCTAAAATTGGTTAGAATCCTTTATAATAAATATCTTAATCCATTGGATCCACTAAGTCTCTTTAGAATAAAAAATCCCTCTAAGGGATCAAGCATTTGGAATTTCATGCTCAAATGCAGATCTATCATATCTGACAAAATTACATGGAAAGTTGGAAATGGAGAACAAGTAAGTTTTTGGAATGATTATTATGAAGCAAACCCTATCATGTTTTAGCTAGGAAAATTTTCTTTACTTTGAGGGATCCTAGAATAAGTTTAGTGCTCTTTCCTAAGTAACTATGTTGTTAGAGATAAATCCTCCCCAGACAGTTGGTAGTGGAAATCATTCAAAAACCTCAAGGCTCCTAAGTCTAACAAACATCTTCTATTTTCCATTCTTAAAAAGAGATCCTTTGCTTTAGTAGATAGAGAAGATAAACTGATTTTGGATGGGTCCAAAATAGGGGAATATATAGTAGCAAAGGGATACAATTGGTTGATAGAGTTCAAAAATCTTCCTAAGGTGGAGTTGCCTCAAATCTTGTGTTGGGATTCTCGTTGCCTCCCTAAGGCAGGGGCCTTCTCTTGGCTCACCCTTCAAGGAAAAATCCCAATTGCTAAAAATTTTAGAATGGGCTATAAAGGTCCCCTTCAGTGTCCACTATGTGAAAAGGAGGAGTATCCCAACCACTTATTAGTCAACTGTGACTATGCTAGCTAGTGCTAGAATTGATTCTTCAAAAAGATGTCTTGGAAATCCACCTTGCCTAATTCTATCAGATATCTTTTCTTATCTTGGCCCATCTTGCATAAAGAAAGCATTTTTAGGGTCTATGGATTATTTATCCCTCCACAATCTCATGGGAACTATGAAACAAGAGGAATAGAAGAATCTTTAGAAATTTGAAGATGAGATATCAACAACTTACTATCAAAATGGAAACCTTGATTATTGAAGTTATTAATAGAAAGATATGCAATGACAGTGAATCCCATAAAGCCATGACTTAGTGGGATGATTTTATGAGGCACAAAGGGTTGGGACTAAAGCTCCCCCCACCCCCATAGGGAAATAAAACTATACAAGAGAAAGGGACAAATGTGTTTGGTCCCCCCCTCAAGAAGGTTGGGTAAAAATTAACTTTGATGGAACTTCTTTGGAAAACTTGGGTATGGCTAGCATAGGTTGTTGTATCAAAAATTTCAAGGGAGACATTCAAATCAAAATTTATAAATTCATTGGATTAGCATTCAACAATGAGGTAGAGCTAAAGGCCTTGGTGAGGGGCCTTTTACTCTATTCTATTTTCAAAATTCAAAACATTGAAATTGAAGGGAACTCGGCCATTATCATAATGGCCCTATGGAAAGGTTTCATGCCTAATTGGAAACTGGAATCATTTTTGGCTAACAAATTGGAGTTCCTTCCATCTTTTAGGCATATTACTATGAATCATTTCTATAGGGAAGGAAACTCTCTAGTGGATAATTTGGAAAATGAAGGAGTTGATGGTTCAAATAAGACTAGTGTCTCTCAAATATTTTGGTAAGATGGCCTTCTATTTAGGAAGGAATTTTTGGGGGATCTTCATTTACTAACCCCTTGATAATTATTATGACTTATTTTTGAGTTGTCTCTAGGAAGTTAGTCCTACTACATATTTGGTAACTTTAAATTAGTCTTATTTTTCTAAAAAACTTGATTAGACTAGACTTTTATTATATTCAAAACTTTGGATTTTTTTAGCTACTTTATCTAGGGAATATTGGGAGTCACTTTTTAATCTCTCTTCTAACACTTTGTTCCTTTATATGAATTTTAATTTTGGATGTACTTCTACTAAAGGATCATTAACTACTTATACAAGTTGGCAAGCATCTTTTTGCATGCATCAATGAACTCCTTATGTGGTTCATAATTGCACTTATTCTCTGAAGATTACTGATTAAGTTAGAAAACCCTTCTCCATAGCTATTTTTTAAGGAATGTTAATCACTTTGTTTGCATTCAAGAATTATGGATACCTTAATTAAGCTTACCTCTCCTAAAAGGATCATGGCTTTTTATAAGCACATAAAGATTGAGAGAATAACCTAGTTTGTCCCTGTTAGGAATAAGGTTGTTTGGAGAGTTGTTAGACAATGCTTAAGTACCTAGTATATCAATTTTCCCAATAGGTTCCACTCTAATGTGGACATTATTTCCATGTTCATAGTGGTAGTCCATCATTTTTATACTAACAATGATCTTATAGCTGAACTATTTGATGACCACTTGTTGGGTGATCTTGAGACTATCCTTTTGAATATCAAATGTGATCTCTCCATTCCTCTTTTAGCCAACTATAATATGCTATATATTAGGGAAAAACCTATTCATACTTACCCAATTATCTTTGCAGAGGACCTAGTGAGATTCTACGAAGATATGGAAGTCTATTAGAGAAACATTAAGTTTCTCTTCTATTTTATCACTATATTGGATCCCACTGATTTGGACTGGTTAGAGCACTACTTTGAAGAAGAAAGGATATTTCATGAATGATACCTAAGGATATTTCTTGGATTTCTTTTTGTTCTTTCCTGGTTTCATTTTTTACAAAGCTTAAAATTATTATTAATGATGGCCTTTGTCAAATTATTACTATCTAACTCTCTCTGTCTTTTTGATGGGTCAGATAATAAAAATAATTTTGAATAGAACCTACTCTAGTAAATAGTAAATGTAGATTTTTGGAGGTATGAATTCTAAGCTTAATATATTTTTGTTAAAAGTTTTCCCATACTTTGGTTGAGATGAAAAACTCTAGGTAATTTTACAATCTCTTGTCTTATATATTATTTGAGCTCTAGAATGCTGGTTAGTTTTTGAATAATTCAGGTTGAATATGTTAATCTTAGATTGGTTTTGACATATGAGTGACAATATACTTAAGTCATTTACTTAGTTCATGCCAAACAAGTAATAGATGTCAAACATAAGTTGTCAAATAATATATGTCGAGCGACAGATATTTAGTGTGAGCCGAGTAACTAGTAAGTGTTGAGTCACTCAAGTACGCAGAAGATGGTATGTGCCGAGCTATTCAAATTTCGAGTGATCAATGGATGCCAAGTCATTTAGAGGCCAAGTTACAACATTGAAGTTGTAGTTGATGTTGAGCATCAGGGACTTCAAGTGCTAAGTTACAAAGTTTTGACACAGATATTTTTAATGGCACAAACTTGTATATAAACCATTTTTGGGCTGACTTAAAGATTATTTTTTGATCTTTGATGATAAGGATGAATCTCAATTTTGAATCCCTATGTATTACATGCATCCAATCGAAAAAAAGGAAGGTTTAAGTAGCAACATGGGTGAGTCACTATTGTTGATTCATACCTAACCCTAAGTCACCTAAGTCTTCTTAAGGAAGACAAACCCTAAACTTTTGAAGAATGCTTTAGGAGAATTGAAGAGATCTTTCATGTGCAAACAAAAAATTCATAGTGACTAAGATGTTATGATTTGAGTTACATTTTAGAATTAGTTAAAGAAGAATAGAGTAAAGGAATCAGAGAACAACAGAGATACATTTGATCAAAAAGGTTCAAGTATACATCAGGATAGAGATGATCTGACGTCAAGAAACAGAGTGCTAACCAAAGGATCATTGCAAAGACATTCTAACAAGTGAATCAATCAAATCTCTTAATAGAGTAGTCTTGACAGGCTGTTGGAAATCCTTTAACATGGTGCTTACTTTATTGTAAGTTAAAGTCCTTTTAGCAGGGTGTTTAAATCCTTTAACAAGGTAAGATCCAACAATCTTGTAAGCCTTTAACAAGGTAGAATTTTCATAGGGTAGATCATGTTTCATGATCAAACATTGTAACCTTCATTAGATACACTTTATTACTATAGTAGTGAATATTTGTGGGTGTCATCCCCACCCTAGTTTTATCTTCTCCTTGGATGGTTTTTGGGTAACCAAATATCTTGTGTCATACATGTGTTGAATATTGTACTCTCATACCATGGATGTATGAGCTTAATTTCGTATTTCAATTTATATGCATAAATTGTGAGATGGATGTGTGGTGAATAGTTTTAAGTGTTGATTCACCCCCACCCCCTCTTAGAGTTTACTTCCCTATTATATTTCTAACAATTAGTATCAGAAATGAGTTCTCTAGAAATTAGAGCTTTACAACTTTGAGGAAAGATCTTCCAGATGGAAGTCTACATATTGGGAAAGACTATTGAGAACCAAAAGATTGAAATACAACTTGCCTAACATTGTTGAATGAAGCAAAAAATGATTCAAAGATATCACTAAAGAGAAGGAAGGAAATTTCTATTGAAGAGAATGACACACAATAGAAAGAGATTGACACTACTAAATTGTTTGTTGATGGATACAAAAATGAATTTAATGCAACAATTACAGATCTGATGCAAAAGAATAGAACCCTAACTTAAAAGATCAAAAATCTCAAAAGAGAAGAAGAAGTCCAATTAGTATTACTATGTGAGGTGGTTGAGTAGAAAGAGAAAGTTGAAGAGGACAAAGTCATGGTTGAAGATGAAAAAAGGATTTTGACAAATAAACTAGAAGAAAAAAGATCAGAGGTAACTAGGATTGCTAACATGAAATTGGAAACTTTGGGTCAAATGATGATTGCAAATCATGAACTAAATGCAAAGGATATTGAGATTACAACACTGAAGTTGTAGAATGAAAAAATGAGAAATGTTCTAAATAGAGAAAAGTAGTTTATTAATAGTTTCAACAAACCTAGTAAAGCCATCAAATACTTTGAACAATTAATGAGATCCCCTAGATCCAACAGTGACACTTTTGGATTGGGTTACACTACTACTAAAGAAGGAGAATCATCTAAAAATGGTGAAGAAGGAAGCAACAAAGGTAAAAACTATAATCCTACTTGTCATAATTGTGGTAAGATAGGTCATATTGCTAATTTTCATAAGAGGAGGACTACAAATTAGATTCCTAAGAAGAAGTTCATGGGTCATTACCACAAATTGAAAAAATAAGGACATCAGACATATGAATGCAAAACCAAAAGACCATAAGCACACAAAGATTTGAAGGATATTGCTATAATTGTCAAAAGTATGGACATAGAGCATATGATTGCAAATTCAAGCCTAAATGGTCTCAAACAAGCAAACAAAGCCAAAGAACAATGGAAAATCTTATAATTGAGATTATAATACAAGGTATAGTTGTCACTACTATCAAGAGTATCGAAATGTTGCTGAAAATTGCAAAAGAACACATTTTAGAAGTGACTACAATAGATGGTTGAGTCAAACCACATGTTTTAGTTGTTTGAATAATGGTCACATAAGCAAGAATTGTCCAACAAGGTCAAAAGCACTGAGTAGTGAGTTCAACAAAGGAAAAGAAAAGGTAGATGTTGAGATGTTGAGAATGTTAGAGATGAAATGAACAAGACATGGAAGAGAAATGAAGATTGTAGCACATCAAGTGTAGATGGGATCACTTCACCCAATGGGTCAAGTGATCATACCTCCTCAAATTAAGAAATCAAGGGGTGTGTGGAACTGATATTTAAAAGGATATACTATACATTAGTTCCAAGGACTTAGTTCTAAAAAGATTACATATGCATGAATAAAGATGCAAAGTGTTGTTAAGAATCAAGAATAAATCTTTAAGTTTTGTTAGTTTTCATGTTACTGCCAAGCACAAAAAGTTTCCTATGGTTTCTAAGTAAAATGTTATTTGATGCTAAGATATCAAAGTTGATATTATTGATCAAGCTCATGGTGGTTTTTGAGTGGAAAGGAAACTTCGGCTGAAGCCGAGTGAGTCAAAATCTTTACTGAAGCTGAGCTTTTAGCCTATGTAAGCACTAAGCATTAATTGCAAGGTTTTGAAATATATATGATTGATTTCTACTCTCTTGAAATCATTCAAATTTGAAGGAGAGCAAAAAGAGTGAAAGGAAAATTGAAAGAGATCATACCATTGTTTGCAAGCTGAATTCAACAATCACTTGACACCATCAAAATAGATTAACAAAGGTATTTATCGTATTCTAAGCTATGCAGTTTGAATTTTTACAAACCCTAGTTTACATTATGGCATCTAGTTCTTTAGCTACTAAGGTTAAAGAGGGTAAAAAAAATTTGAATGTGCAATTGATAAGTAATAATATTAGACAACCAAACTTTAGAGCCATACCTGATATTTCTTACAAGAACGATCCATCTGGTGCATTGTCAATGATACCACCTCGAGTTTTGATGATTCAAAATGTAAGATATTTTTACACATGCAAGGTGAGTAGCATAGGAGACATGGAGATTAGGGAAACCTATGGAAAATTATGTGAAAATGAAGCATTGAAGAAAGAATTCAAAATCATAGAGAGGAAAGGGTTGACTTGTGCCCTAGATTTTCCAAATGTTTCAAGACTGAATGGATTAAGATAGTTTTGAGTAGAATTCATGATAATTCTCAATGATTGGATAATGGACTGGTGAATATAACCAAGAAAATTGTAAATAGAGGAACAGGGTATCCAACACTTAACTAGCCTAAAACAATGAGAAGTGAATCTAAAGAGGTCATTGAGAAGATTACAGGAGCAATATGGAACAAATGAGGGATGATAATTGATACTATCTTAGATCCTCTAATTGCATTTTCAATGAGGATAATAACACATAAATTATATCAATCTAGTAGGGTCAATAATGTACCATGTATTGTTGTTGACATGGGCTATAAGATAGTCAAGAAGGATCATACCTATGACCTTGCCAAGCTACAAATGCAACAATTGTTAGAAAATTTGGGAGCTATAAGGAAGACCAAAAGTGCACAATGTATATTTGGCTCAATTCTTGTATGTATGTTATTTTATGTATAAAATACATTCCCCACATTTGGTAAAGTGTCCTGTAAAATAAATAGGTCTATTGTAGTGTAGATAGGAAATTTTATTGAGCAACTTGGGAACAATTTTGAGTCATCTATGAACAGCTATTTTGAGGACTTCAAACAATCAATGAAGAAGAGATTGAGGATACCAGTTTCACTAGTTGAGAAACATTTTAATGATGTTTTCTTTTTGGTTGAAACTGGTTATACTTATGTTCAAGTTGTTGTTCCAAGGGTAAGGTGGCTAAGGCCATTAGGCTATGAAATCAATGTTGATGAAGCCTCTGTAGCAATAACAACATTACTTGCAAAAGATGTAGATGCTAATGCTACTACCTTGGAAACTATGACATAGCCAAATCAAAGATAACTATAGATTTGAAGAATACCTCAGTCATTAGGAAGAAGGAAACAATAGTTAAGAAGCTAAAGAAAAAATTTGATGGAGCAGATGAAGAAGAAAATCATGATGAGGAGGAGGAAGAAACAAATATACCTACTCAAGCACCATTGGCCTTGACTCAAGATCAAGGAGAAGACCAAGTAGAAGAAGTGGAAATTGAAGAAGGTGGTACAGGAGAAGAAGCTAGTGAAGCATTCGAACAAAAGAAGAGGAAAGCTAAGACACCAGCTGCTAGCAAACCAAGGAAGGTTGCAAAGCCAAGCCTATAGTGACTTCTACAAGAGCAAGCTCAAGGGATACTACAAAGAAGGCTCAAGATGCAATCAAGACAAAAGAGAAGAGAGCTAGACCAGTAAGAAATGAAGAGGAGTCTAAGAAGAAATCAAGGAGAAAATACATAGCTCTAGCTAAATTTGATGAAGAGATGACTAAATTTGATGACAATAGCCAATTTCAAATGGTAAGTCACTGTCCTTCTTCAAATTTAGACAATATATGTGAGAATATAAGGAACAATGTTGATTTATCTAGTCTCTCACATATTAAATTTGATACACTTGGGAAAGTTGAGATGAACCAAGTAAAGGAGTTAACTTATGCCATGATGCCAACATTTAAACAAACTCCAATTGAGATTTCCAACTCTCTACCAAAGGAATTATATGATAGATTTGAGCAAAAGCGGTAATATAGTCTAAACATAGAAAGACAAATTAGAGAGACTATACTTGCTAGAGTGATGTCAAAACTGGATAGAGAAATAATGGTGAAGGCATTGAAGAGGCATACTAGAAAATTTGCACCAAAATACAAGCCATTCAACATATTGTATAACAAGGTTGAGGATTTTGTATAAAAGACCACTTTGATTTGGAAATCACTATATGGTTTGACAACACCTAAGGCAATAATGTCGGCACCTATTGAGGTAGGTGAGGGCAAAGAAGAGAAACGATAGGTAATTGAGGTGATCACAATTGACACTGAGATAGTTACACAAGAGGAAGGCACAAAAAAAAAAAAAAATACACAGGAGCCAACTAAGGATGAGCAAAAAATATAACAAAGTGTACCAAATACAATAGTGCCAAGTGCTAGTCATCCACATGAAGTGAACACAAAAAGTGATACAATAAAGATTAAGGATGTTTCTAATACTATCACTCAAAACATCAATCCCTTCATAGAGGATGACTTGAAGAAGATACTAGTGTAATCCACTACCCAGACCAAACTCTATGAGAATCCTATACTAGTGAGTGTTGACGAAACTGAAAAGGTAGACAAGGTATCTGCAGGGGAGGAAGTACAAAAACAAGTTACACCTACAACCCCTCCTCAATTTTCTATGATACAACCTAAATTACCCCTTGTGGTATATCAATGGAAGGAGACAACTACTTCTACCATCAGTTCATTGGCACAAAATACTCCAGTCTTACTCACTATAAAGAAGAGTGAACATGACAAGGGTGAGACAATTGGAGAGCAAAAAGATGAAATAGAGAAGACTAAATGAACACAAGTTCAAATAGGTTAGGTAGATACTCCTACACCTACAACATAAGAGAAAGGTGCATCAATGAATATAGAAAAGGATAAGGATAAGACTAAAGAGCTAGGTATGACTACTAAACTTGAGGAACAATTAGCAATACAAACATTGGTAACTTTACCAGAAACTGTTACTCCTCCTAGTCAATTTCTTCATAGGCTGAGTATAGAATTTGTACCCCTAATATCATCATGACCTAGTCCAAACACATCTAAGGTAGATGAAATCACATCATTTTTTAATGTGAACTAGGATGAATTGATTGAGTTGCCCAAGTTTGATTATGCAACTATCACTATTGAGTAGATGGGCATACTCCAAGAAGCTCTTGCAAAGAAGAAGCATCAAGAGTTGCTCAGATAGGAGCATAAGTAAAAACAAGCACTGATAGATCTCAAGGATATTTGTCTTGATGTAGTTAGCCTCCTAGCACCAAAAGAAACAAAGTTGATCATAGAATAGTTAAGTAGCTTAGTGGAGAATCTAAATGACACAAACCTAGATTCAAATGTAAAATTACTTGAATTTCCTAAGAGAATGTTCCAACATAAGTTTGATGAAGAAATATCAAGTGTTATTCCACTATCACAGGTTGAGTTAGCAACCAAAATAGATAGTATGAAGAAGGTAGTAGAGTACATTTTCTCTTTGTATGCCAAATTGTGTAATCCAACACTCTTCACACAAGAAATAAGGAGTCATATTTTGAGTTTGGAGAGTCATATATAGTCATCTGGTATAACTTTTCCAAAGTCTCTAGCTTAGATTGAGAAAAATTTCAGGAATCTCTTCAACTCCCAAAGTTAGTTAGCAGTATTACACATAAATAAAACAAACATCAAGGCTAAACTAATAAGAATCCGGTCCATTTTGACTCCACATATGGATATATTGCACAAGGAACTATCCTTTTCTGAAACACTCTTGAAGAAAGATCTACATCTTTCTACTCATGAAGGCTTAGTTCATCCTGCTACTGAGCTAGCCAATAGATCAAGTCATTGGAGGTAGCTTGTGATAACTGGGATGCAACATTGAAAATCATGCTTGAGGTCCAAAAATCATTTTTTCACAAACACACTCTAAGTGTATAACCCTTTCACATCAATATCAAAATGGGGGAGAAATAATTATGGGGGAGACATAAGGTATGGGAGAAATAAGAGGTATGGAGGAGATAATATTTTTGAGGGAGATAATAGAAATAGAATACACATAAATCTACTCAACAAGAGGAATAATTTTGATTTAAATGTAGAACCACAGAATCAACTCAAGAGGAGTCATTAAATTTTTTATGTTTGACTGATGAGTCATAAGCTTTTGCAAAATTTTGAAGTTTTAAAATTTTGTATTTATATGGATATTATATGAGTTATGCTTGAAAGGCTAAAGGTTATTTATACATGATTAAGTATTTTTCCACTCATGTCAAAGGGGGATATTTTTAATCTCATATTGGTTTTAACATATGAGTGATAATATGCTTAAGTCATTTACTTAGTTCATGCCAAACAAGTATGTAAGTGAATAGATTTTCCTTCGAGAAAATGTGTCCAAATTTGACCCTAAATGCCCTAGTAAAAGGACAAATCAACACCAACAATTGGATAGGTTAACATGGGATTGATAACCTTCCTCTGAATTTCATCAAGGACAACTCCCTGTATGAGATGTTCAATGAATTGATTATGAATGCTTTTAACCAGAAAGCATAAAAGGACATCAAGCATCTATCCATAAATATAGCCTAGATGTGTAAATCTAAACAACTACAAGAAAAGAAATGGTAAATGATACAAAGCCCATCCACCACGATAAGTTACAAAGGACGAAGTTAAGAAACACATTATCCATCTTATTGAAAAATGTGTAGAAAGAAATCTATGGAGTGCAACAACATTTTTTAGAGAAAAATAAAGTGACACAATGATCACAACTAGTGGAAAGTAGATTGCTCAAAATCTAAGTTTTGACATACAATTAACTTTCAAGTCTCTCTCCTCTAAAAGCATAAAGATGCATTTGCTATTACAATCACCATTAATGAAATCTAAAGTTTATCTCTGTATTTCAAACAAAACACAACTCTCTTATTTTCTAACATACACAGTTCAAAAAGAAAGAAAGGAAACCCTAGCTCTACTCCTCCTAACCTTCACAAGAAAATGGGCTAATGCTGGAAATAATCTAGAATAGTTCCCCTCTTTTTCATAGCACCAAGTCTGTAGTCTCGGAGAGAAGATGGAACCCCTTGCATATTTGTTGAGACATATTTATATTTCCCTATTGTCGGTGACTATTCAGTTTTGGTAACTAATTCTTGAAATTACCTTTCTTTAAACTTATTTGTTCTTGTGTCCCAATAACCTTTTCCCTTCCTAGACCCCTTTCTTTATTCGAAGATTGATACTTATAATTTTTTTATTTTACATTATGAATGCAACTTTATAATGGGAAAATGTGTAATTAAGGTTTAATAGTGGACCATAGTGGTGAGATTATTCTTTTTTGAATAAATATGAATCTATCCAGACATTATATAATTTAGAATATGTGCTTCTTTGGATAGCTAGCTTTACTAGTGACATGCCATTTATACAAGAGGAACATGTCTGACCTCCATTGCAGAGTGTTCACAAATTGTACCATCCTCAACTTTGTCAATGATCATCAAGCTATCAACAACTAGAACAACCACTCTTCCTCATGGCTTTAACTGATCAACTAGAGCTTTTGGCAGTTCTACAGCTGCTGCACCAATGTGGATAGAATCATAGGGTGATACATCCATAAATCCCTTTTTCCCATGTGCCACATGAATGGAGAGTGCCCCTTTCTCTAACAGATGAGCAGCAAGTCCCTTCTTTATTGAACCAACTAATCTATTTTTACAAGTGAAGGAATGTGTTCAACTCCTATAGTTATTCCATTTTCTCCAACCATCAAAGCAAAAATAGCTGATAAGTATCCAAAACTAGAGCCAACATCAAGTATGGACATGCCCAGCTTCAAGTGATCCATCAGATAATCAAGACAGTAAGCATGCATATGAGGAGTAGATATAATTGCACTGTAACCTTTGGGTTGCATCTGAGTTTACACATTTGCATATGGTGGATTTTAATTTAAAATCAAGTTTCAACCATCCTATAGATTTCATTTCCTATCCATCCTCTTAAATAGAAGTGGTATTCCACTCTTACACCCAAAAGCAACCAATTATGAAGATTCATAGATTGTATGAAAACTCAATCAGATTTTGTGCTAATAGGATGGAGTGCTTGGGTCCCATGCAATGAATATACAAAGCTTATCAGGCTCTTGAAAAATCTCAATGTTTCGGCCAGATTGTGGCACTAGTCATGCAGCTCACATACATTGTCCATGTCTCCTTCTATTTTCTTTTAAGACAAACTTCTTTAACAAAGCCTAGCTTGATTAATTAAAGTCAAGGTGCCTATATTTCATGAGAACATTGTTCTACTGGTCTTCCACACTCTCAAGCATTTCCATATGTATCACCAACAAAAGCTTTCACAGTTGCATGTCATGACTCCAAACTTGGAAATTGAACAAACTGAGATGCAAATCCATGTACCCTTGTATGTGAATGACTCGAGCATATATTTTTCATAATTATGTAATTCATACCTATGAGTCTTCTTCATATGGTTGAAGAGGATACAATTATGTGTTAGATGCCATAACAGCCACAAAAAAGCTTGATTTTTATTGCAGATTAACCGACCATGAACAAGTGGAGGCATAAGATGAGAGCAACAGATAATAAGATAAATTACATGTAAACTCCAAATATATGTGATTATTCCCTATAGCCTAATGTCAAAGTTACATATATTATAATAATAATAACTCATTCAAAACAAGTCCATCTGTTTCTTTAATCTTCAATCCCACTTCTATACCTACTTCCATCAAGTATGAGTTTTTGAGCTTTAATTTCCCAAACTAAGTATGTCTTCAACTCAAGTGTTGTGAGGGATTTTTCACACAAGGTGCAGGATGTTCTTCCATGTTTTCACAGCAACCCAATATCCATCTTTTTTAATCATTTGCAAGGGTCAGACACATGAAAAATGAACTATAATAGAGGAATAATGGTCAATAGTGATATGGACTACCTTTTCCATGTGGAATGAAGACTTTGAAAATGACTTTGATTTACTAGAAGATGTAATTCATGAATGCTTTTCATTTGTTGGGATATTCATGTAATGGGAACCTGAACTTGATACCATGATCACATGAAAACTTAAGTCCCCACATTTCAAAAACCCTCATTTAAGGATATTATGCACAATTCATATTGATTACATTCCATCATAGGATTGACTAATTGTGAAAGCAATTTTTTCTTGGAGTGATGTATATCCTTTCAAACATTCTAAACCTTGAATATCTAATAATCTAGTCCATGATTTTGAATCTGCATGTTAAACCATTTCGAACCTCTAAAATTTGGAATCTTCAAACTTTTGACCTTCACTCTCAAACTGATTCATATCTTCAATTTTTCAGCTTTGAATTCTAGCTTGAACATTGTGAATAATGACTGTCTTAATAAACCTTGAAACATGAATTCAAACCTATCACTTCAGGCTTCACACCTTCCAACTAAGAGCTACTTTTGCGCTATTGAACTTTGAGCATTTGAATCATTACATTATGAACCCTTAGGACCATTTTGGATTTTTTTTTGTTGAACCTCTAAGATGGGTCATTTGAGCCACTGAACCACTTCAAACGACTTTGAACCAAGGTTCAAAGTGGTTTAAAAACATAAATTACAAGTTTCAAAACTATGTCCATATTGCGTACTAACAAAGTAATACATGTCGAGCATAAGTTGTCAGATAGTATATGCTGAGTGACATATATTTAGTGTGAGCCAAGTAACTAGTAAGTGTTGAGTCACTCAAGTGTCGAGCAGATGATATGTGTTGAGCTATTTAGATGTCAAGTGATTAGTGGATGCTAAGTCATCCAGAGGCTGAGTTACACAGTTCTAACATAAATGTTTGTAATGACACAAACTTGTATGTAAACCATTTTTGGGCCAACTTAAGGATTATTTTATGATCTTAGATGATAAGGACAAATCTTAATTTTGAATCCCTATGCATTACATGCATCAAATTAGAAAAAGAGAAGGTTTACGCGGCAATATGGGTCAATCACTACCATTGATTCATACCTAACCCTAAGTCACCTTGTTCTTCTGAAGGAAGAAAAACCCTAAACTTTCAAAGAATTCTTAAGGGGAATTGAAGAGAGTTTGCATGCACAAATAGAGCATTTGTAGTGACTAAGGTGTTATGAGTTGAGTTACATTATAGAATTAGTTAAAGGAGAACAGAGGAAAGGAATCAAAGGATAATAGAGATACATCTGATTAGAAATGATCAAGTATGCATCAGGATAGAGGTAATCTAACATCAAGATATAGAGTGCTAACTAAAGGATCATTGCTAAGATATTATAATAGATGAATTAGTTAAATGTCTTAATAAAGTAGTCTTGACAAGCTATTGTTAATCCTTTAACAAGGTGCCTACTTTATTGTAAGTTAAAGTCATTTTACCAGGCACATGTTTAGCAGGATGTTTAAATCCTTTAACTAGGTAAGATCTAACAATCTTGTAAGCCTTTAATAGGGTAGACCTTTCACAAGGTAGATCATGTTTCATGATCAAACATTGTAACCTTTATTGGATACATTATATTACTATAGTAGTGAAGATTTGTGGGTTTCATCCCCAACTTAGTTTTACCTTCTTCTTGGAGGGTTTCTGGGTAACCAAATATCTTGTGTCATACATGTGTTGAATATTTTAATTTCATACTATGGTTGTATATGCTTAATTTTTTATTTTAGTTTATATGCATAGATTGTGAGATGGATGTATGGTGAATAGTTTTAGAGGTTGAAAGTTTTAAGTGTTGATTCAAACCCCCTCACCCCCGCACAGCTTACTTCCATATTATATTTTCAATAGAATGAACATTACTATTTGATTTTCTCTTTAAGTTTCTTGATATTTCCTGACCAAAAAGATAGTTTATTTGTCAATTATTACTAGGAATTTTCTTAATTTGATACTATCATAAGAGAAAATCCAAAATTTACATAATTTTAATATGGAATGCAACAATGGTTTGGGTGAATCCTAGTAATATGTGGCCTTCACTGATTTTAAGGAGATGAAAATGGTTTTCTTTTTTTTTGAAATATTTTTTAGTTGATTACTCTTAGAAAGAATTTGGCTAGTCTAGGTACCCATCAATTAAATATCTTTTAATGAGTATTGTTTTTTCAAGCTTCCTTTGAATAGTAAAGTTTCAAAAGAAATTTGAGATAATTATGTTTAGCCCATTCATGTATTATTTTAGCTTCAGTGCTCTATCTCATTAATATTAATAGAATCACTTTAAACTATATGTTATACATCCATCAAGAAAGGGGCTACTATTTTATGAAGTGTCTTCAAGCATTTAGTAGCCTCCTTCCAGTTTGGGGATTTTCCTAGTCAGATTATTCAGAGGAACTTTATGGGTATATAGTTGTTAATTTTTTATTAATACCTAGAGGGACCTTAATGGTTCAGGACTCTCTTTATCTTAGTCAGGGGTGAAAGGGTCATGGAAGCAATTCTTCCTAGGTTTTTTCATATGAATTCAGTATGTTGGAATTTAGCACTGCCATGTCTATCCTTTTTAGTAATGATCTTCTAAGGGCTTTGTAATTTTATGCTAGCGGTCTGATGAAAGAATTAATATGCCTCTTGGAGTGTTTGATTATTGCAAATGGACAATTCATTATATTATGATTTTAGGCTATCCTTCTCCAAGCTTCACAGAGGATCCCCACTTCTTGCTTTCAATCCTTTCTAGATAATTATCAATTTCACTTGCTGATTAAACTCATGTAATAGGGGGTATGCCCCCTTATTTTCTTTGCAAAAGAGGGAACGCCCTCTTCAAGTCCTAAGTTAGGCAACTATATGGAATCTAGACTTTGGTCCCAGGCTATACCAGAGGTTTGCTTCACCCCATTCTTTTCCCCTTGGTGCCTACACTTGAACAAGGTCTTATTAAATTGCACATATTTTTGAAATTAATATAATGAGCATTTATCTTTTATTGATAAAAATAAATATTAACTTAGTTTAATTTTTCTTGTAAGTTTATTTAGTTTCTAATTTTAATAATTATTAATCATGGTTTTTCTCCATGTTTGTTTATATGGGAATGAACAAAAGATTCTCAAATCATAAATAGCAAGCTACCTCATTGTTCTCCTATATTTTCTATTTCTCATGCAAGGGTTACATGAGAGGGGTTTGGGCTCTATTTTTTTTTTTTGGAGTGGGTGGCTCCATGATAATTTTTGGTTGGGGTTAAAGGCTTAATTAGAATCTTTTCCCACAAAATAGGAGCCCAAACCTGTTTGGGCTCTATTTTTGTGGAGCAGGTGGCTCCATGATCATTTTTAAGTGGGGTTAAAGGCTTAATTAGAATCTTATCCTACAAAATAGGAGCCTTGGCCTTTTGGCCCTCTCAATTTGAGCGGGTGAAAATAGGGTGAGGTTGGATTTAGCCCCACCAACTTAGGATTTTTTTTTCCACATGTCAACATTATTAATTATTTTAAAGATATAATTATGATAGTGGTCAAATAATGACATTGTAAGTTTAAATTCTTCAAGTGATATTTAGGAGATCACTAGCTTCCTTAAATTTAGGAGCTAAAATATTAAATCCTAAACAAATTAAAAAAATACATAGACCACTCACCTTCAAATATTCCTAAAAACTCTCAGCAACCACCATTGTATTTTAAGGGAGCCCCCCTTCATGGGACCCAACATCATGTCATTCAATTTTTTGATGTAGACTCCTAATTTTGTCATTCAATAGCAACAAAACTAAGACAATTCTTTACAATAATCAAATATTTGGCAAATGGAAGAGGGAAGTGGGTCTATAAATTTCTTGAGATTTATGTAGTGCAATTGTGATTTATGTTCAAATTAGGTTTATATCTTCCATATATCGTGAAGGATATGTCACTTTCTTGAAAATCAAAATTCCTATCAGCTCATTGTTGCACATGCATTCTTTCTAATAATCGATTTTTTGGCAAATGGAAGAGGGAAGTGGGTCTATAAATTTCTTGAGATCTATGTAGCACGATTGTGATTTATGTTCAAATTAGGTTTATATCTTCTACATATCATGAAGGATATAATGCCTCACTTGAGAACCCAAAAGAAATAAACCTAATATGTTACAAAGTTTACTGAACTTTTAAAAAAAAAAAATTAAACAAAGCCAAAGTAATATTAATGCGGAAGTAATATATACATATCAAATCAAGAACATATAATCAATTACAAATGTACAGTTTCAATTCTTCAAAAGTTCCTTCACATTGAGTCACATTTAAGAAAGTTTTATTAATAAGTTTAAGTCTCAATTACAATGTCCATAATTATAAAATGAATAAACACATGCATAGTCATATAAGAAAATACATAAGTACAACTAATAATATGAAAGCACATCTAATGAATAACATCCACTGCACATGTCACAGGGTATGTGAAAATAGACACAAGTACATCAATATACAATACAATATCCCATAGCATCTCAAAACACATGATACACTGATACATAAAATGAATATAAGTCTTCAATATAAGAGGAAGAATGATAATGGTACCACTGTATCAAGGAGCATCCAACATCTGTCAATATGAGGGGGACCCAAATGGTAAGAATATACTACCTCCCAACCACATGGTCACCTAATCAAGCTCCCACTCCCACTGTATAGGAGAGATAATATATGATCCACACACAAATAATTAAATCATAAAATAATCCTAGGCAAGGAATCCTGATAGCCAAAACTACTTCAAGGGTAACACAAACTACTCAAGAAGAAGAGATAATCAAAATTCAAATGACACTCATTCCAATACTAACATGTCATACCAAGTCAACATACAAATACCAAGACCAAAAATATAAAACCACCTTGAAATCAATGTCAAGTATCACAAGCACAATGACCAACAGATAACAATTATCATCAATGAAAGTAAACTACCAATCACTAATTCCAACAATAAAAACACCACCAATGAATAACTTATCATTCATTAGTAAAATCAATTGTCAACAATAAATGACATCCAATCAATGAATAACAACTCACAATAAATGCACCATCAAAAGTAATATCCAACAAGTACACCACTAGAGGAAACTATATTAAAAAAATCATGAAAGAGACTCAAGCTACATAGTATGGAGTGTCATCACACAAGCCAACTCTAAGGTTACCCTAGCAATCTCTCAAGACCCTAGCCCCTTAGTGACTCTATGCGAAACCAGAATACCCTCTCGTGATGACGAAGAAACTAGTCATACCTCTCAAGGTATTATCCCCATCTCATCCTTAGTCTATACAAGCACTCAAGGCATGGACAAGGAAAAATCTCTAACTTATCTTTTTAATGTATCTTAAAGAAAAGGGCTAGTTTTTAATTATTATGTTATCACTTATTACACAACTTACAATGAGTTACCCTGGCAGCCACTTTGGGCCCTAGCCCCCATTACAAGCCACTCCCATAGACATGCACCTAGTCTACCTTCCCAAAAATCACAAACCACAATAGTGTCCCATACCACAAGAGTACTATTGATCAAATTTGGTTCCTTAATAGGCAACCCAAAAAATAACATTGGTTCTCGAAACCTAAGTTTTCATAAATGCTCAATAGCATAAAGCTCATAAAACATAAATCTCAATTCAAATCATAAACTTTATCATGACATCCAGTGAAATAATTATAAAAGAAATCTCAAAAAATGCCTCTAGTGCACATCCTAACTTGGCCAACTAAACAACCCATAAAGAAAAAATATCAAGAAAATAAACATCACTGATTATAAATAGAATATTAGAAAATACATAGTTTTCAGCCACATGATTTAATTCCACCAATTTCTCTTTTTTAGTTTGGTTATAAAAATGTGTTTAGAAATAAGATAAGAATATACATGTTAATATAAATTGTTATGCTAATATACTTATTTAAAACAATAAGTGTTTAAATATCCAATCTCTTTGTGCATATAAAATATCATGCAATATTATCATGTTATTAATTTAAATAATCTTAAAACATAAATAATTTAACTAATAACAAAAATTTATTTTACTAGATTAAATACTAATATCAATTTTATTTCTAAAATATTAATTTGACTTCTATTTAAGTCAAATATTAACAAAATATTCCTTTAATTCATAATGAAAATAGAGATAAAATTATTGATTTAATTTAATTATTTATAATTTATCTCATAAAGTCAAATAGTTATTGACTAAGTGATTATAAAGTGAACTCTACCACAACTTCTCTTAAAATATAATAAAATTCTAAATATTTATTTATTAACCTCCCTCTTGCATTAATAAAAATAAAATCATTTATATGCAACTAAGAATTTAATTAGACTTAACATTCACTTTATAACTAAATGGATAATATTTTTCTTATATATATATATATATATATATATATATATATATATATATATATATATATATATATATATATATATATATATATATATATATATTAGATATAGAGAATAAACAAATACAAAAGTTAACACTAGTTCACAAGGAGGAGACATTGTCTCACACTCCTGTGATCAAAAAGAAGAACCAGAGTATCAATTACAACAAAGTAGCCTATAGAAAATACATATGTCTGAAGGTAGTGAAACTAACTATAGTAAAACACCTACAGAGTGGTCTTAATGTCAGCATCAATCCAGGATGTCTAGTCGAAGGGGCCCTCCATCCAAATTAAGCTCTTTTTCTTCTAGATCTAATCAAGCATACAGACCATGTCTCCATCCACACTTATTTTCCTCTCCCTAAAGTCTTCATTTAGCTTCATGACAATGTGATTAAATAGAGCAGGGTTATCTGTGTGTCTTCTCTAGTTATTTAATTTTAGAAATTAATAAATTATTATTATTTTTAAATAAATAAATTCAAAAATTAAATTATATAAAATAAAAATACACATGCAATTAGTATTTTCACACGTCTTTGATCCTTAAAATCATGCAACCATACTATACTTAATTTTCTTTTTTTAGCATATTTGTTTTCACATACATGTAACCATACTATACTTAGCTTCTATTTTTAGTATATTTGTTTTCACATGTATGTAACTATACTATACTCAACTTCTATTTTTAGTATATTTATTTTCACATGCATGTAACCATACTATACTTAGCTTTCTATTTTTAGCATATTTATTTTCAAATGCATGCATAAGTTTAGTTACAACATGTTTTTTCTCTTAAATATTTTGTTTCAAATAAATATTACAATTAAATTATTTTAGATTGAAGAAGAATATTCATCTATATTTAGAAAATTCATGATAATCACATAGTTCTAATGACAAATTTAGAGTTGAAACCCTAACTATTCATTTTATTATTTTCTTTCAAACTTCCACAATCAAATATTCCCTATATTATCTAAAGGGATTTAAAAGAATATAGTCATAATAATTTTTTACAATTTTTCTATAATTTTCCCTAGTCAAGATTTCTTGATTAATAAGTTTTCCTTTCTCAAAATCCACAATATAATTTTTTATTCAACAATCAATACAGTAAATTAATAAGCAATATGCAAATACCTAGGAAGACATGAAGTACACAGATCTTTCAGTAAAATTCTACAATGGGTTTTCAATCCCTACTTCAAAACTACAGCTAAAATATGAGACAATCTGTGAATGCATGCAAATCCAAACCCTCTAAAACTTTCAACAATTCTGTTGATCCAATTTTGAATTTCCACTCCCAAACCTCAAAACCATAGCTAAAATTTGAGACAATTTGTGAATGCATAGAAATCCCAAACCCTTCGAAACTCTCAAGAGTTCTTTTGATCTCATTCCTAAATTTTGCTCCCCAAAATATATGTAATTGTAAAATGAGCTTTAAATCTCTAATAAAGAGTTCTCCCCTAAATTGGGGCTCTAATTATGCAGTCACAAGAGGGAACTCATTGATTAATTACTGTTTATTACTTTATTACCTTTTACCTTTTCATGCACAACTATTTCAGATATTTAATTACAAAATATCTTAATTTAAATAATTAGCTTTCTCTTTTTAATTAATTTTCAATGCATTTTTTATAATATATTTATTAATTTAATTAATAACATTATTTAGAGTTTATTATTAAAATAAAACTCTCAAATAATTATCATTAAATTAAAAAAATATAACTATGCCACAATTAGAACTATAACTTTATATTTATATTTCATTCTTTTATATTTTATTTTCCTCCAATTTATTAATTAGTGCAAGTACTAATTAGAGCATAGTTTATTATTTAAATTAATAATAATAATAAAAGCTCATTGTTTAAATGCAACTCAAACTTTATTATTATTAAATAAATAATTATAATAAAGAAATATTAAATCTTTGATATTTTAATATTTTAATTATCTTTTTATCTAACTTCTTAAATTAAACTTTTTAATTAAATCTTTTAAACTAAAGTATATATTTAATTTATAATCAGGACATTTCAGATCCTGAGATTATTATTCAGGCTTTTGCTGATTATTACAAGACTTTTTTTACTTTAGAGGACTCATCTAAGGCTAAGTCGTTAAGAAATAAATGCAAAATGCGTATTCATAAAAAGTTGGACTCTGAGGATATTGTTGTGCTTGATAAAGATATCTCTATTGAGGAGATTGAGGGAGCTATCAAGGATCTCAATAATGATAAGGCCCCAGGCCCTGATTGTTTTCCTGTTGAGTTCTATAAATCTAATACCAGTTGGATATGTAAGGATCTCCATGACTTATACTCTGAAGCTTTGTCTATTGGCTCCTTGGGATAGGATGTTAATAGAGGGATCATTAAGCTCCTCTCCAAGGATGGAGATAAGACCCTAATTAGGAATTGGAGGCCGATTACCCTTCTTAATGTGTCATATAAGATTTGGGCTAAAATTATGGCTCTTAGATTAGTCAATATTCTTCCTAAATTTGTTAATTCTACCCAAACTAGTTTCATCAAGGATAGATATATTCTTAAGAATCTCATAACTAGTTGGGAAGCCATGGAGTGGTCTAAATGTTCACACCAAAACTCAGTCATGCTTCTTTTGGATTTTGAAAAGGCTTATGATAGGGTTGAATGGAGGTTTATTCTTATGATGTTAGAGGCCTTCGATTTCCCTCCCTCCTTTTGTAATACTGTGCAAGTGCTTCTTAGTTATGCTTCTGCTCAAGTTGAAGTTAACAGTGTTCTCTCTGCTCCTTTTTCTCTAGGGAGATCCATTAGACAAGGGTGCCCTCTAGCACCATCTCTTTTTGTGAGTGCTTCGGAGGCTCTTTTCTATATTCTCAGAGATAATTCTTTATCTCCTAATGTCAGAGGTATCTATTTTCCTAATGATGAAGAGCTCATCAATTGCCAGTTTGCGGATGATACCGCATTGTTCTTTGGGCTTTCAGAAAGTAATTTTAAGGCTTTGCAATATAAACTCAGTTTCTTTTGTTCTATATCTAGGGCTAAAATATCTCAAGCCAAATCAGTTTGTTTGGGGTTGAAATGTCCCTTTTCTGATTTTACATGATATTTCAAGCCTCAAATCAGATCTTTAAAATCAAACAACTAATATCCCAAAGATCCACCAAATTCCTCAAGAAACCCCAAATCGGGTATGCTGAAAACAGTGCTAAAAGCTTCACAACTTCACAAATTATTAATAAATCTGAAAATGGAAATTTTTACAGAACTTTCAGCAGCATAATAGCCTACAAATTAACATTTCCAGATCCGTATAGCCTTTACACAACAGCTCGAAAATGTAGGACCAAAACTATGCTCATCGGGATCCCGAAATAGCACAAAATATGTCCGAAAACACCACAAAAACACTAATAATATATCTCAGAAGTTTAATCATGTCCCAATATATATATTCAGCTCTATTTTAATATTTAAAAGTCTGATATACAGCAGCAACCCAAACTGATATGAAATACTCAACTGTAAACACCAAACTCATACAAAAACACACCCGAAAATTCACAAATCTGCACTGTTCAGCACAAAGGCAAACTCTGTATGAGCATGCACATGGAATGGCTTCAAACTCCCATCCTTAGCCTTCCTAGAAACCTACAAACTCCCATTCTTGGGTCTCCCTGGAAACCTGCAAACTCCCGTTCTTGGGTCTCCTTCTCCACAGGTTTGGCAGCCTTTGAAGAATAACAAAGAATGAGCAAAAATCAAGTTCTGGAATCTCCCCAAAATGCCTCCAAACCCCCTTAAAAGAGGGCATAAATGTAACTCACATCCAAGAGAGGTTAATGAAACATATTTTAATAATAATTTTCATTTATTAGTCCAACGGTTTCTAAAGATTAACTCCCTTTTTCTGAAACTTCACTTTCTTGGGCCTGGCCTGCCTTAGCAAAGATTATTATTTTTTAATTATTTGAAAAGGGGACATGACAAGTCCTCCCCTCCCAAACATTGCTTTTCCTCAAGCAATGGCTGAATAATAAACCAATCAATCCACCTGGATCCCAAATGCAGTCATGAACTATACTACTACCAATTAACACAGGCTCCTGCAATATCCTCTGCAACATGACCAAGAGGAATCCATAATCAAACTGACAATTATAGCTCAACCAAACTCCAAAATCACAACTTCCACAGTTAGAAACCCATGAGACACAAACTCTTAGAACATCAAAACCCAAGTAAAGTGGACTACCAACACAGTAAATACCATCAACGCATTCCACTGGCCTATACAGAATGTACAATCCAACTCTGCAACAATGGTGAATGCTCTCAAATGAAACTATACCAAGTATGGAGAATCCACACACTGTACAACTCCTACAGTCAACACAACTCTGTAGATCATCAGCCATTGTCTCATAACCATAACTCCCATGCACCCCTGATGGTGAAAAGCCATCACAAGATAAATAAAAAGAAATGGAACCCAAACCAAATTTTCCCACCATCAACTCCTCAACACAAGGATCAAATTCTAACTGATGTACATACCCTGCAATATAATGTTGATTAAAAAAACCAACCTCATTCAACAGATCACCATGAACAAGTGATATAACCCACTGTGACTGATCACTAGCTAAGTCAGGAGATGTCATAGCCAAAGGAGTAGAATCAATAACAACACCTACTGAAGCATCACTCCAAAACTCCTGCTCTAAGTCATGTATTATCAAGCTATCAACTACAGGACCTATCGCCATGTCATGACAATCACAACTCTCATCCCGAGGCATCAAACTATTCCATGACTGATGATAAGCACTAGGAACCAAAGTACATCTATGTATCATAATCTCATCAACATGGTCATCAAAGGTAAATTGATGAGCGTACCTCATAGTGTAATGCCGATAGAATGCGCCAATCTCAGTCAGTGGATCAGACTGTAATCCAGATGAAACTAACTGCAATTGATCATTAACCATGTTGGAACTGACTACTACCTCCAAAGATATCACCAAGGGAGTAGTATTACTAGCAGGAACCATGCCAACTGTCGACTCACCAACATCACACACGATCTTTGATACAACTCTAGTCTCTGTGCCATCAGTACTAGAGGCCGCCACCATGTCAGGCATACAACAATCTGCTACAACACCCAACTCAACTGAACCTGACTCTAGTGGGAATGAACCTGATATGCCAATGTTAGTATCAAGGATGGATGCATCCCCATCTCCACTATCTCTGACAATCTCGGCCATGGTCATCCTCGGATCACCAAACACCACAGCTTGTGACTATATAGAATCAGGTAAAGACTGTAGTCTCTCTAACTCCATGGTCACCTTAGCCAAATGAAACTGTGACTCCTTGAAAGCCAACCGTGTACTCTCAAGAACCTCAGAAGTCACCTCAAGCTGCTCAGTAAGCTCACTCACCTCATCTTCCTTGGCCAACAATGCATCATATGTTGTACTACCCCACTCCATAAGATAATCTCTATCGGCTACCAACTGCATATAATTTTGTCTCAAAATTTGAATAGCCTCCCATAAAGAGTGGATCTCTGTCAAGGAAAGATAACTTCCTTCCTGCTCATCACTAGTAGGAGAACCCCATCCATAAACTGCTAACAACTGACGAGCAGCATCAAAATGCTGGCAAGTGATAGCAATGTCTCGGTCACTAACTCTTAACTGATTAGACACATGATGGCACTGGCTTGACTGTCTCCTACAAATCTCCTCTGATGCACTATCTAAAGGAGTATCCTCAAAGTTACTAGTCTCTAGAGTATTACCATCCATATCTTGTGAATCAAATCTAAAGCTCATATCAACATACGGAGTATCAAAAACATTAGCATTGTTGTCCAACTCCTCTATACCCAAGGAAACTAAGTCTTCAAAACTGCCCACTACATCCTCCTGGATGTCATCAATGCCAATATGATCCTGGGACTCATCTGTACACACTGCCAAATATGAAATATCATCAACACATTCCAGCAAGTATGGTCGACTAGATATATGAACAAAGCCCAACACCGATGTATAAAAACTAATACAAACATCAGATAAGCTCCTGGCACAAGAAAAGACAACACCATGCAATTTGCTAATCAAATCCATGGTAGCACCCAAACAATCACTGCTACCAAAAAGTGTTAATGATTTACAATCAACTGAACCCCAAATGCCAATATAAGAATCTTGAGTCCATATCTGTAAACTAGAATTAGCTGGTAACTCAAGCAAAATTCTGGCTTGAGTAATATGACCAATACCAACTAACTCCACATACCTGTCATGATGAGATAATGTAGTGACAATACTGTCTTCACACACCTTCAGCTGGCGAGATAAATCATGTGAAGTACTACTAGCCTCAACCTCATGTGACGAAGCATCTAACTGTGCCTGGTACTCTCTCTCAAAAAAGTCATGAATGCTCAATGTCTTCTCATCTACACCAGGTATCTCACCATCATGCACAACAACATCCTCATAATCATCATCCTTGAGGTCAAATCTATCTATCACTCTTTGACTAAAATCATCAAATGTAGTTACCTGATCATGACCTTGAGTAGTCATTCCATGATACCACCAATCATAGGCTACATCTTCCAAGTGTAGACTTGCAATTTGAACAACATCACTCTCCTTCATGGGGTTAAGTGTGGAGAAGGTCTGTAATTTTTGTTGCCATGCTCTAGCTGAAATTTTATTTGTTCCATCAAAAGTAGGTGCTATAAACTTGCTTATTTTATTTTTGAGCTCTCTTCCACTTATTTCATGCTCCCTTATGTACTCTTTCTTGGGCATCAAAGTGTTCATCATATCCAAATATTCTCTAAAAGGAACTGAACTACAAAAGTCATCATCTAAGCCATTATAAGTAGCTCTTAATGTAATCAAGTTACCTGTAACCTCTTCCATAGGATTAATGGCTGGATTTGGTACTGGTGGCTCATCTGCAGGCAAGAAAATAGTTTTGGTTGATTTAGATGGTGTGGATTTTAGATTTCTTGGCTCCTCTGAAGTGCTCCCTTTCTCATTAATAGATGCAACTCCTTGTAGTTTTTCTGTCAATATTCGCAAAGCCTCTCTAGTTTCTGCCAAACTATCTACTGTTTGCTTCTGAGTATTTTGGATGTCTTCGAAGAATTTCTTTGCCATCTCATCTAGATCAGCCATACTTTTCCCTTCCTTGGATTTTTTACTTTTACTTTCAACTAGAGGTTTGATCAAAATTTCTTTATTCTTTTCTCGCTGCAAATATCTTTTTTCTCTTTCACTTAGTTGCATGCAACCATAAATTTTGACATGCAGCTGATTAGAAGCAACATGCAACCACCAAATTCACCAAGAACTAACATGCATATGATTAGAAGTAGAATGCAAATATAAATTTTGACATGCAAGATTTGGGTAGTTATCAAAACTGACATGCAAGATCTGGGTAGTTGTCAAAACTAACATGCAAGATCTGGGTAGTTGTCAAAACTGACATGCAAACTTCTACAACCACCAAATTCACCAAGAACTAACATGAAAATGATTTGAAGTAGCATGCAACCATAAATTTTGACATGCATCTGATTAGAAGCAACATGCAACCATAAATTATGGCATGCAAGATTTGGGTAGTTCTAAAAACTGAAATGCAAGATCTGGGTAGTTGTCAAAACTGACCTGCAACTTCTACAAACCCTCAAGCTGGCAAGATCATGGCTCTGATACCACTGAAATGTCTCTTTTCTGATTTTACATGATATTTCAAGCCTCAAATCAGATCTTTAAAATCAAACAACTAATATCCCAAAGATCCACCAAATTCCTCAAGAAACCCCAAATTGGGTATGCTGAAAATAGTGCTAAAAGCTTCACAACTTCACAAATTATTAATAAATCTGAAAATAAAAATTTTTACAGAAATTTTAGCAGAATAACAGCCTACAAATTGAGATTTCCAGATCCGTATAGCCTTTACACAACAGCTCGAAAATGTAGGACCAAAACTATGCTCATCGGGCTCCCGAAATAGCACAAAATATGCCCGAAAACACCACAAAAATACTAATAATCTATCTCAGAAGTTTAATCATGTCCCAATATATATATTCATCTCTATTTTAACATTTAAAAGTCTGATATACAGCAGCAACCCAAACTGATATGAAATACTCAACTGTAAACACCAAACTCATACAAAAACACACCTGAAAACTCACAAATCTGCACTGTTCAGCACAAAGGCAAACTCTGTATGAGCATGCACATGGAATGGCTTCAAACACCCATCCTTAGCCTTCTTGGAAACCTGCAAACTCCCGTTCTTGGGTCTCCTTCTCCACAGGTTTGGCAGCCTCTGAAGAATAACAAAGAATGAGCAAAAATCAAGTTCTGAAATCTCCCCAAAATGCCTCCAAACCCCCTTAAAAGAGGGCATAAATGTAACTCACGTCCAAGAGAGGTTAATAAAACATATTTTAATAATAATTTTCATTTATTAGTCCAATGTTTTCCAAAGATTAACTCCCTTTTTCCGAAACTTCACTTTCTTGGGCCTGGCCTGCCTTAGCAAAGATTATTATTTTTTAATTATTTGAAAAGGGGACATGACAGGGGTGGGATGTGCAGCCCCCAGATTAGTTTTCTCAATACAATTTTCTATGGGGAGGCCCCAATAAGATCACTAGATATCTTGGTATCCCTTTCTCAGTGGAACCTACCCTCAAGGACATGTGGTCATGGGTTAAAGAGAAGATTGATAAGAAGCTTAACAAATGGCATAATTGGGTGTTATCTCTGGTAGGCAGAATTCAAGTTTGCCAGAAGATGTTGTCCTCCTACACCATTTACTATTCCTCTGCCTGGTTTTTTAACAATTATCATATTACTAAAATTCAAAAGTCCATCAGACAATTTCTTTGGTCTGATGGCAAGGGTAATAATAAAATTCATTCTGTTAAGTGGGCTTGGTGCCACACTGACAAGGTCCTTGGGGGACTTGGGCTGAAGGACTTAAGAATTCAGGGTATTGCCCTATCTGCCAAATGGATTTTTCAATCCATGGAGGGTGATTGTCCTTGGAAAGTGTTGGTTATAAATAACATTGAGAGGGGTGTGCCTAAGAAAGCCAAATCTTGGACTAATCTCCCCTTTTGCAACCTCATTATTGGTAACTTTCTTGTCATGGTCCAAGGTTCCGCAGTTTTTAGATTTATTTGGAAGGCTTGGGACAATGTTAGGAAATTCATCACTAACAAGGATTTTCATTGTAATGATCAATTCCATGGTGAAAAATCCATTTGGTGGAATCTTCACCTAAATGGTAAACCTTTGGCCCTTACCCAAGGGTGTTTTGCCAGACTGTGGGCTAAGAAAGGTATTAAATAGTTCATAGATCTCTTTGAGCAGAATCAAATCACTCCTTGGGATGAGCTTAAAAATAAATATGATATCCCCAATTCCCATAAAAGAACTTATAACATGATTGTGCAAGTTGTTAATGGTATTCCCACTATATGCCATGTTGATTCTCAAAGGCACCTTAATTGTAAATGGCCTGGTGGAGTTGTCACGAATCTACTTAAGACCAAGAATATATACAGAATCCTTGATTGTAATACTGATATTATTGATCATGTCAATTTTGTTTGGTACTCTTCTTATGATGTTGATGTTTGGAAAAAATACTTTGATATCTTGTGGAAGAATTTTGTTGAACCTAAAATTAGATGCTTCAGATGGTTAGTCATGTTGGACAAGTTGCCTATTAAGAGAGATTTATCTAATTCTGATTTTTGTAATTTATGCAGAGTTCCTAAAACTAGTAGACATATTCTTTTAGATTTTTCTTTTTCTAAAGAAATATGGAGAATGTTTGGCATTGTTTATCCTATTGATGTTAATATTCTTGATATTATCACTGGTCATATTAATGGTCTTCCTAAATATACCAATTTATTTTGAAATATATTGTCATCCAACATTCTCTAGAAAATCTAGAAGTGCAAGAATGAGGAAAGGTACCAAGGTAAGCCAAGGGATCTTACTGAATTTTTTCAAAAACTCACTTATTTTAAAATTTCTTTTCAGGTGCAGGCTACTATGCTGATCGAGTGAGACAAGATGAGAAGGTTCCTTCATGATGGGCATGCTACTTTTTTCTCCTATGAGTTGAAGCATGGATACCAATGGCATAGAACCCTGGATGATCTACAAGCTTTTGAGCAAGCTTGCATTAGGCTGAATAGAGAAATTAGTAAGAAAGTGAATGCTAGAAAAGAAGATTTATTCAAGCTGATGCAAATTCAAGAACGTAAAAGAATCATTTGGATGGAGGGTCCCTTAGGTTGGACTACTTGGGTGGTAAATTACTATGATGTTCTTAGTTAGTTAGTCCTTTTCCTCTTTTTTTTATGTTGTACAGTTGAGTCTATTCTTCCTTAGAGAGGCTTGGCCTTCTTGTTGATTTTTGTGGTGGTACTTTGGTTGCTTTGGGTAAAAGCACAAACCTGTGTCACCTTTTATAAAGAAATGTGATATCAGAATGTGATAGTTCAACATTAATGACAAAAAAATTGGTATTTGTGTTTAAAATATGAAGATGATGTAAACTAATGAAATGTGTAGAATTGTATGAATTTTATGTCTATAATTTTTATAATTTTTTTGACTAAGAATTTATTCATTTTATTTTATTTTAAAGTCCCTTTTTTAACTGTAAAAAATATAGGATGTAGTTCTCGTCAAACAAGTATGTGCAAATCACCTTTTTTTGTTCTAATTTGAAAATATTTTATAGATGACATGTATAGCTAGTGCACAAAAAAAGAAATAATTATTTTTGATGTATATTTTCTTTGTTATAAGTACTCAAGTTCAACCTTGTCAGAATCCAACTGTTTTTTCCTCCCGTCAAAACTTCCCTATCAAATCTATACCTTCTTGAAAATAAATTACATATTTGTGAAGAGGATTCTCTCCTCTAGTGATAAATATATATTTTTTATTTTTTTGATATGATTTACTATTTTTTATCATTTTTTGAGAGAGCATCTTCTGAAATGTTGAAATATCAACTTATAATATTTTGAGATTATAACATATTATAACTAATCAAAACACTCAAAAATTTATATAATGATGATATTGAATCTGAAATCTATAAAAGGGTATTTTTAATTTTTTTTTTTAAATTGAGTTTTGATAGAGAAATGAGATTTGACCAAAATAGGTTTTTGTATCACAAACGGTGACATAGATCTATGCTTTTACCCCTTTGTATTTACTGAAACTCTTATATCTAATAGAAAAAAATTCTAAATTTATACTTCTACATTAATACTTTTAAATTAAGGCACATATTTAATTAGTTTTTAATTAATTAAGTATTCTCATGCTTTAATATTTTATTTTTAATTAGATAATATTTAATTATATGTTTAACCCAAATATTATAATTAAATCATTTACCAAATAAATCACATAGAAAAATCCACATAAAAACAACATTACCAAAACAAATTGAAACTCAAAATCAAACAACACAGACGATGATAAACTCACAAGTTTTAAAAAGGGTGGAAAGTCAGTTAGGAGTCTTGCTTGCAAGACAAGTATTTAGGCTATGGCTGGGATTGGACCTAAACATTATTTCCCCATTCTTAACATTAAGTTATTGTCATAGGGCATGCTCATCCTGGCAATTCAAGGAAGTCGATGCCTAGTATCTACATTCTGCATAAAAGACAAGCATTTACATGTATATAAATATAAACTAAACAAACATTGATGGGGAGTGATACATTGTGTAGATCCCGACTAGTAGGTGACTATGACTCCCTCCCTTAACCATATCAAACATGTCAGACAGAAAAGTTAAACAAACATGCATACCATACACATGCAAGTATGGGGTAAGCACCATAATAATTATAAGTCAAACATCAAATGTTTAGATAAAATAAAGCATCATTACAAATACGAAGTAATCATCATTAAAGAATCATTAATGCACCAGTAACCATAATCATTAAACAACACATGAAGTATAGTCAACTAAGTAATCATCATTGATATAACTCTAGTCCAAGTTATGAAATAGTATCCTTCAAACTAACACATCCATGAAATAGGCATAAAAGAGTTTTATAAATATAATGAGAAAAGGATTTGTCACTTTCTTCCAAATCAAAATTCCTATCAGCTCTTTGTTGCAAATACAAAAAACATGCAGTTACTAGTTTAGATTTTTTCACCAAAATAGTATAAATTAGATTCAATTAAAAGAGCATTAAAAGTTATCTAAGTTTTATTTGCTTAAATTTTAAAGAAGAAAATAAATCTTTAACAAAATATAAGTTTATGAAGGATTTTATGAGAAAACAAGTCGTTCACTCTAAATTCATGTACTTCAACTTCTAAAGTGTCATTTCAAAACACTAGGCTACGTTCATGCACTCAAAAATGTCACTACTTGATGTCCCAATAGTGGTAGACAAATGGCCCACTCATCAACTAAGAAGTAAAAAATCATATAACTATTACATGTGTAATCAACTATTAGTACATATATTTTTATTTTTTGAACTATAATTAAATGATATCTAATAAATCTTTAATATAATAATTTAATATAAATCTTGCAATATTATCTTAAAATTTCATCGTTGAAGATAGGAATGTTTAATTAGATACTTTTTGTTGAACTTTTGATTATTTTTATTTTACAATTTTTCTTTATGTTAAATAAATGTTTACCTCATTCATTTTTCAAAAATGAAAAATAATAATTTATATTTAACTTTTCAGAAGATGAAATTTGAAGGAAATTTAGAAGTAGATCAAAATTTGAAGTAAAAGGCAAAGACCAAAACATTATATTAAGTTTTTACATGGTAATTCTTGTTACAATGGCCAAGTGGAAACCATGAAAATGGTAGCAGCATTCCAAACAAACACATAGCCATCGAGGTGACAAAAATGGCCAATCGAGATAAAACAAAACTAATACAGACAAGCTGACAAATAGTAAACAAATGAAGAAAACAATATGTAGAGAAAATTGACAATTTTAAAAGGGTCTGAAAGGAGATGATAATATTTTATTCCTTTGGCTATAATCTATTAAAAAGCTTAAAGACAATTCTCTACCACATATATCATATGAACTGCAATGATTTAAAAACTTGAACATAGAGATTGTGAAAATCACTTATGATTAAAGAGTTGAATCATGCTAGTTTTTCATGATAGTACATATCAATGCTCCTAAGATTGAGAAGAAAAAGAAAGGAATGATAAAGAGTTTGGAGAGGATATTTGGTGAAGGAAATGAGCAAGAGGCACCATTATAGATAACCTAGTGTAAAGGTGAAGATGTGTCCAGTGATGAGGATGAAGAAGAGGAAGTAGAAGGAAAAGGCAAAGAGCTAGTTATATTTGAACCTCAGGCAAGCAAGAGCACCAAAAAGGTCATCAAGATAGTCCTTATGACACCAAGTGTAGCTAGACAAAAGACAAGGGCATCTACTACTCTAGCAACTGAGCCCAAGAAAGGAATGGCAAAGATTACAAAGCTTTCTTAAGGCAGGAAGATAATAAAGAGGAAGAATATTGTAGAAGAGGCCAAGCCAAGAAAGCCTTCAAAGAAGACAATAAGAAAGGTTGTTATGCATAAGGATGATGAAGAAGATGAGGAAAGGACCAAGTTAGAAGATGCTAGCCAATTCAAGATTGTAGTGCACAAACTGCCCTAGACTATTGATGAACTTTGTGAAAATATTAGAGAGGGTACATAACTGGAAGATTTTAAATTTATCAAGTATGATACATGGGGTACTATAGATAAAGCCAAGATTGAAGAGGCAGTTTTGGATATGATGACTACATTTAAGTATAAGCCATTGGAGTAGGTAACCTCATACCTAATGAGTTGTATAATATGATTGATGAAAGATGGTAATATTCCATGAAAATTAAAAGGTGGATAAGGGAAGGCACACTTGCCAATGTCATGCTAGAGGTTGCCAATGTCATGCTAGAGGTTGCCAATGTCATGCCAGAGTTGAGCATAAAGTAAATTTCCCAAGCCATGAGTAAGTATAACAATAAATTTTTTCTTAAGAGGATGGCATTTTTGTATTCTAAAAAACAATGTAAAGAATGTAGTATAAGATATCAAAGTAATATGAAATAAGATCTATGGTCTAATGATTGATGATGAGAAGAAGGATGATGTCAAGCAAGCTGAACTTGGAAAACATTGAATTGGATAACACTAAAGATTTTAATAATGATTCTATCCAAAAAAGTGGATAAAACATAGAAACTGTCACGATTGAAGATGAATCAAAGGCAAGTCCAATCAAAGATATGACAACTGAAGATAATGTTGAGGCTGGGCCAAAAAAAGAAGTGAAGTAGGAGCACCTAAGGATTTCCTAGACAATATAAGTTTCTTTTATTTTTTGTATGTGTGAGCCTTATGGAATTTTGGATGTGAAATATAAGGTCATGTTGACCATAGTTAGAGTACATTGGAGAGTTTTATTCATAGGTTCTTAGGTCTTTTTTACTAGGTGCAATTAGGAGCTAGGAATTGTAAAGCCCTCTGATTGACACAATGCATGATGATAAAATCATCATGAGGTCCATAGGATCTAGGAAGAGTTAGGTAATGTTTTTACTATAGTTGATGTATGTGGTTAAGTTTGAGAAGATAGGAAGTTATTTGACCAATTTGGTTACAAGTTGCAAAAAGATATAAAAGTTGCATGGTGCAACTTTTTAAAGTTGCTTGAGAAACTTTTTGCAAAATAGTTGAAATTTATTAGAGATTAGTTCTAAGGAGTCCATAACCACACAAACATCCTATATAAGGTTTGATAAGACCTATAAGTATGGTTGGAAGTCCATTTTATGGATGGTGTGTTTTTGCAAACATCATACTAAAGCATTTTCTGAGTTTGGTATGAGAGTAGGTGGTTAGGTGTGAAAGATCCATACTAACTTAAGAATATTTTATTTTTCATGTTCTCTTAAATTTTTTCATTGATAGAGAGGATTTTTTATTAGTTTTATTATATTTTGTGAAATTACTTTGATTCCACACTGTCATTGGTTTAGTCTAGGCAGTTCTTGAAGATATAGCTCTAACTCACTTCCCATTGTTCAATCTGTATGAAATATTGGGAATAGTGAGTATACTCCATGTACATAATGGGTACATAAGAAAGGTCCCTCAAATCTAGAGAAACCATTTTTAAGGTCTTTCCCTAGGCAAGCCTGTAATGAGTCCAACTAGGGAAGACCATATAGAAACCAACATATCTTGCAAAGAAAGAAAGCTAAAGTCCAAATTCCTTTTGACATGGAAGAAAAAATTCTCACCATCACCCCATTAAGGAGAGAGATTCATACCAATCCAATAATGACCCCAAAACAATCTTGTTTGTGGAGCTAGCCAGTTAAGCCTAAAAAGCTCAATTTTCACCTAATTTGGATTAGGGTAATAGGTGGAAAGGTGTAACCCCAAGACCCCAAAAATATCTAAGGGGATGGAAAATGAACCAAGAATCCTAAAAAATTTGTAGGTTTCCTTTGGAAGGCATAGGGGAAAAACCCTATTTTCTTGCTATAGGAGATCTAATTAGGGCTACTAGCCTATTAGGCCTAATTGAGAAGAAAAGAGGAAATCAGGTGGAAAGATAGATTTGATAGGACTTATAACTCACCCAATTGGTTGAGTTGAATTTTTTTCTAATACCTACATGCCTCTATAAGGTCTAGTTCAGGATTTGGAGGTTGAGAGCATTTAATTTGTTGTAAGAGCTAGAGTGAATGAAGGGGAAAAGTAGCAAGTTTTGCATGGATTGAGGAATCTTTATTGATAGTTGGGTTGGCTAGGGAAAATGGGGGATCCTTAACTAGTTGAAGGTCCTAAAGGTGGAAAGTGGGGTGAAAAAGACACCCTTAGGGTTTTGTAGAAGAACAAGATCATGAATCATTGATTGATTCATCCAACCTCCCTATCAAAAAGAAAATGTTGACCAAGTCAAAAAGGAAGGAGGAATATCCTTTATTAAAGTCAACAGATGAATATTTTTTGAATCTAAACCTTGTGATTGTACAATTAAAGGACTATCCTAAGATAGATATACAAGTAAGCACTCAACAGGTTGACTCAGCACCTATTATTCCAACTATTTCTATTAGTTCATTAAGTCTAGATTTCATTAAGGATGATGGGAATATTGGTGAAGCCAAGCAACATAGAGTGTTAGCCAATGATGGTGAGAACACCCAAAAGCTATAATAGAAAGATAATGCCACAGAAGACAATACAAATGTTAATATTGGAGTGAGAAGAATGAAAAGAGTCTAGAAGATATAGTAGATCAATATGCTACTAGTACTAGACCACATGCCTCGTGACCTCTATAGGAGGGAGAAAAGTGGGCAAGATAGCAAAGTTCAACTATTGAACTCAAACCTTGTGATGAAAAGGAGAAAAAAAAAATGCACAATAGGAAGGAACTGGGTAGAGTAAACTAGAGGAGAAAAATTCTAATGAGGAGACCAAGAAGGTCAAGGGAACTAGGGAGGAGACTCAAAGACTAAGTCTAGAGGTTCTAATACAAGAAAAATTAGCATCAACCTCCAACTCACTAGACTCCAAAGGAAGAGATCAAAGAAGAAGGTGAAGCAGTCACCAAAATCCATGAAGGGAAAGCCTATAACTCTAAATGAAGATATTGTGAATCCAAATTGGGACACATCCAAGTTGATTGTTGAGAAAATGAGGACACTTAGTGACTTGCTAGATAGGAAGGCCAAGAAAGAGGAGATGAAAAAAGAGTGTCAACAAAGGAAACTATTGTATGTCATTAAAGCTATATTCTATGATATTGTTGTTGTTGATGATTTGGATAAGAAGGCCCCTATTATTGATCAATTCATCAAGATAGTGGAGAAGATGAATGACCCTGATATAGACACACAAGAGAAACTTATGCAGTGGTCAAAAACAAAATTTGAAAACAAAGTACTAAAGAAGATTGCCACTGAAATCGCAATCAAGAGGGTTGAGGTCTCCACTTTGATTACTGATTTGGAGTAATTGCTCACTAGTACCAAAAAATTGTTTGGTAAAATATGCAATGTTCCAAGATTTACAAAGGAGATAAGGGAGAAAATGGACAAAATAGATGCAAATCTACAAAAGTGTGGATAAGATCTGAACATGGATCCAAGCTTGAGTTCAATTTATTTTTCCAACATTAGATTTTTGCAAGGTAAATAGTCAGAGTTATTGCATGGGGAGTGCAATACCATAAATGAGGTCACTTGTATTTAGGCCTTTTTATTACCTTATTTGGAAGTAATGCAGAGACATTTACAAGTTGCAAAGGACCTAATACAAAGTCCACAAGTGTCTATAGTAGAAAAATGGTGGATCTTGTAGCCAGACTGAAGAATGAATGATAAGTTCTTGAGACACTTGAGAAAATTTAGGATAGTAGAATGTCTATAGTTATGAGATTGCACCAACCATTTTTTAAAGAGTTTGGTATACTCCCCAGGAAACAATTGAATGTCACTATTTGGCATAAGTGACAAAAACAAGAGGGCAATATTATATAAATATAAAGGAGGAAATGTATATTATGCATAATGAGTATGGAGTAATAAGGAGTGATGCTGATCACAAAAGGATTTTTTGGAAAATATTTTAAAATGTAAAGTTACAACAATATGATGACTGAGAGCTATAGGTATGGAGTATACTCTAAGGAGGAGTTAAAAAATTTTAAAGCTTTTGTTATGTCATATTTTGAGCATGATAAGTGTTTTTTCCATTAATGGAAAAGGTGGGGATTGTTGACCCTAAAAGCAATCTTAGTATTATCAATTAGTGTAAAATACTTAATCATTTACTACACAAAGTTGGTCAGTCAACAAGAAAATTGAGCCACAATAAAGGTTGAGATACATTAAAAAGTATACAAGTTTAGTGTGTGTCGAGGTAGATATAGTTGTTGAGCACATCGATAGTCACTGAACATCTCAGTTATTTATGAGTGATACTTATGAGATGAGTAGTTCATAAGAGAAAATAGATTAAGTCGAGAAGAGTCCATGCCGAGGGATAGCATAAAGAGCCAAGCATAGTCGAGAATCAGTAAGGTATATGTGTTGAGGTGATTATAGTTTAGATAGAGAAGATATGTTATCATCATATGAGTGCATATTGAAGGATCAAAGTATTGTTACATTCTAACAAATGTATCAGGTGAATCTCTTAACATAGTGAGCCTAGCATTCCTATTGTAAATCTCTTAATAGAGTGTTCACTTAATTGTGAAGTTTAAATCATTTAGTCAAGGTAGACTTAATAGTCTTGTAAGCTTCTAATAGAGTATATCCCTTGTAGTCTAGATCATTAGAAGTGAGAAAAATTGTATCTACAGAAGTGAATATTTTGTGGGTGTCATTCCCATCATAGTTTTACCTTCACCTTGGAGGATTTTTGTGTAACCAAATCTTGTGTTATGTGATTATTACATGTTCATGTTTTTTATTCATGCAAATAGATGGTAGGTATGATAGTACATGTTATTACATGATGATGCATGGATGCATGGTTAAGGTTAATGTGGTGAAATAAGTTTTATATGGTTTATGTTTGAAGTGATAAAAGTTTTGAAGATCTTGATTCACCCCCCCCCCCCCCCCCAAACCCTTCCCCTCTTAGCATCTTAATTTTCCATTATTTTTGCAACACCTAATAAACCTCTACATATAACTAATGTCTTCCTTCAAGACATGCAAAAAGATGCAAAGTAACATGTATATAATACTAAGGAACAAAAAGAAGCTTGCCTACAGAAAGTTATTGTTTGAATCAAGTGGAGGTTGCAAATCAAAGCAACTTCTTTTTTTCATGTACCTATTATATTGTTTCATAAATGTATAAGATAATGGCATTTGTATATAAAACTATCAATGTAACTACTGCACCTCCTTTGTGTGCAAATTCTATGTAACACCCCACCATGTGACCCAAAATAACTTAACCTAAAGTTTTACTAAGTTTTTCAAAAAAAAAAATTTAAGTTAAAGATAATAACTTAACAATAATAGTCATAACATAGTAGAAGCAATTAACATTCACATAAACACATACCATAAAATAGATTACAAATCTTAAGGGTCCCATGATGTTGAATCACATTTAAGTTTAATTAATACAAAAAACTAAAATATAACACATCCATATTAAAGAATAACTATAAGTACAAATCCATTTAAATAATATACAATTATATAAGATGTCACTTGGCAATAAACAAAATCCACAATTATCCACTGTAAAAGTCACAGGGTATGAAAGGCTGAAATAATATACATCATAAAATATATTACATCATCTCTTAATATCTATGGAATCAAATACAATACATAAGAGAATAACCATCCATCATAGAAATACATGATCAGATAAGAAGAAACATCTGCACAAACACCTCCAGCAATGGCATCCAATAGTCAGATCTCAATGGTATAAGAAATATCACTCGACCTTGTGGAACCTAAATGGTCCACTCCCACCACACTAAGGAGATAGTCTCAAGTCCCAAATAGGATAACAAAGTCAAAAGTCAAAAATGAACATCTATGTTCAAGAAATCACCTAAAAGCAAACTATCTCAAAGGGTACCAAGACACAAGTATCAACTAATCCTAGAGGCAAAACAGACATGTAGGAAATCTATTATGCAAGTGGGCAAGTGTAATGGCACAAACCAACTCTAGGGTTACCCAGCTAGTCTTTTAATCCTTTGGCCCCTTAGTGAATCTATGTGGCACCAGTATCCTTTTGTACTGACAAGGCATACTAATGAGTTAGCTCTAAGGTTAGTCGGCTAGTCTTTTAATCCTTCGGCCCCTTAGTGACTTTTTATGGTACCAATATCTTGTTAATTCATTTTAAACCCATTTAATGAAATGTTATCACTTATTAAATAACCCATTGTTGGTGTAAATAGATATTTACTATTTACACTTTACTTAAGTTTACTTAGGTTAGTGCATTGTTTTATTATTATGCATTATTTTATTATTTATTTTGTGAGACACTTAGGAGTTTGCATACCTTTATGAGTTATTATGTTGACAACACAAAAGTACGCAACTCTAATTCAACACATGGTGTCTATAACATTGGAGTTTGCATCATCCACAGAGTTGTCTTGTAGACAACATAGTTTTTGCACTCCTAATTTAGCACATGTTGTCTACAACATAAATTTGTGTGTTACACCATTGTAGGCTTATCCTCTCATCATTGCACTTAATTCCGTGCTTAATGGAGGATAACTCATATCTGGTGACATGTGCCTAATGTATGACTTATCATCAAGCTGATTCCTAGGAATTCTAGATGCATATTAAAGGCCTTTATATATAGGCACTCCTAGTGTACTTGTACATGAATTGAATACTATACAATTATTTTGATCATACTCTGGTCTATTTTGTGCTTGTGTTTGTGTTCCTTGGTCTTGGGTGAATTTTTCCCTAAGGAAAATTCTTACATGGTATCAGAGCTGAGGGAGATTCTCATCACAAATCCATTGAAGACCTTGTTGCTTCATCTCTCGAAGGGACCCAATTTAGATCCCAAGCATCTGCAGCAGCAGCAATTGGGAGCATTTAGAGTCGAAGCGAACCTTGTCATTGTGTCCAAAGCAACAATTTAGTGAAAATTAACTATAAATTTGCCTAACCTAAGCAAAAGTCAATTGTGAGGCAAAAAAAATTCAAATCAAAACCTGAAGGCTCGATTTGCAAGCTAGGTATGGTCTTTTATTTGATCTACTAATTTATTTTTCAAATATATTATTTTTGCATTTTTTAGAATATTTTTTTTCAAAATTATTTTAACCCAATTGGGCATGCAAAGAAAAAAAATTTGCACAGGCACCGGACAGTCACACCCCGGCCCTGTGTAAAGAATATTCCATAGAATGTTCTTCAATCAAATCTGGGCAGCTTTTACCAAATCCAATAGCGAAATCTAGCTAATACAAATTCAGACACTTAGAGGACAAGGTCACAACACAAGTCATTTCCACATGCATATATAGCCATTTCTTCATATCCAAAATCATTTAAAGAAGCATCAGGGATTCTAGAATGGGACAAGGCTATGAAGGAATAATATAACTCTTTGATGAAAAATAACACTTGGGACTTAGTTCCCCTTCCTAAGGGAAGAAGGTGATTTGATGTAAGTGGATCTATCAAACAAAATTTGCAGCGGATGGAAGTGTGGATAAGCATAAGGGTAGACTAGTTGCCAAAGGTTTCTCATAGGTTTCAAGTTGACTATACAGAGACTTTTGCACCAATTGCCAAGATGAACTCCATTGGCCTAACACTAGCTATTGTTGTAGCTCATGGTTGGGTTGTACACCAAATGGATGTTAAGAATGCCTTTTTGAATGGTGATCTTCAGAAGGAAATTTATATGGAGTAGCCATAAGGTTTTATACAGGATTCTACTATGGTTTGCATATTGAAGAAGTCTATTTATGGTCTTAAGTAGGCTCCTCAAGCTTGGTATGCCAAAATGGATTCCTCCCTACTCTCAACAAAATTCACCAAGTGTCATTATGATTTGAATATCTACATTCTTTGGAAGGATGACTCGCACTTAATACTAGTGCTTTATGTAGATGAATTAATCATTATAGGGAGCACTTCATCCATCATTGCCAATGTCAAGACCTCTCTACAGGACAAATTTTCTATGACAGACTTGGGTTTGCTATATTACTTCCATGGTATTGAGATCACATAGTCTTTAGCAGGGATCACACTTTCTCAACCCAAATATGCTCTTGACTTACTATCTAAATTTTACATGAGTGACTGCAATCCTACTCCTACTCCCTTAATTCTATCAAGTGTCAAGCTAGAGGCCAAGTGCACCACTCCACTTTTTGATGCTACATTATACAGATAGTTAGCTGGGAGCCTTATCTACTTGACACATACATGCCTTGATATAGCTTTTGCAATTGGCATGGTTTCATGCTTTATGAAAGAACCACATGAGCTTCATTGGAAGGCCACCAAGCGCATTTTGCACTACATTAAGACTACACATACGCAAGTCTACTTTAGGTTACATATTTCACCTTGGTTTTGGCCCTATTTGTTGGTAGAGTAAGAAGCAAAATAATGTTGCTCTTTCTTCCATAGAGGCTAAGTATCAAGGCACTGTCAATATAGCTATAGAGGCTCTTTGGTTACAACATATCCTAGAGGTGTTTGGATTTGATCTACCTAAGCCTATAGTTATTCATTATGACAATTAGAGTGCTATTGAGATCTCTAAGCATCCAGCTCAACATCAGTGGACTAAGAACATTGAGGTTCATATGCACTACATCATAGAGTTGATACATGTGTAGATCATTGCATTACAGTATTGTCCTATAGTAGAGTAGGTCACCGATATCTTCACCAAACCCTTCACTAAGGTCAAGTATACTCATTTGTGAGATCTCTTGGGGGTGCGAGATGTTGCAGAAAGAGGAGTCCCTTGACTTCTCTCTTCTCCTTCTTCTAGGAGGGATCTTTTCATCGTCTAAGGTCCTCTTCTCTCTCATCTTCTTTATTGTACTTATCTCTCTTTTTGGAGGAGGGTTTTTCCCATGAGGTTTTCCTTCTTTCTCTACTTTATGAGAGATTGCATTGCATCATTGTATAGCATTACTTTTGTACATGGGTACCTAACATGGCCTTGTAGCTAGGACCCATCATGCATTTGTGAGCTTAAGTGCATTCCCCTAAGTTGCACTTAAGGGGGGGTGCTGGTGTAAATAGATATTTACTATTTATACTTTACTTAAGTTTACTTAGGTTAATCCATTATTTTATTATTTTGCATTATTTTATTATTTATTTTGTGAGACACTTAGGAGTTTGCGTACCTTTATGAGTTGTCATTTTGACAACATAGAAGTACACAACTCTAATTCAGCACATAGTGTCTACAACACTAGAATTTGCATCATTCACTGAGTTGTCATGTAGACAACATAGTTATTCGTAATCCTAATTTAGCATATGTTGTCTACAACATAAATTTGCATGTTACACCATTGTAGGCTTATTCTCTCATCATCACACTTACTTCTATACTTAATGGAGGATAATCCATATCTAGTGGATATGTGCTTGGTTGTATGACTTATCATGTAGCTAATTCCTAGGCATTCTAGATGCATCTCAGAGGCCTTTATATACAATCACTCCTAGTGTACTTGTACATGAATTGAATACTATATAGTTATCCTAATCATACTCTGGTCTATTTTCTGCTTGTGTTTGAGTTCCTTGGTCTCAGGTGAATTCTGCCCTAAGGCAAATTCTTACATCTACAATGGGGCCTTGGCCTTCATTGCCAGCCACTTCCCAACTTAACATATAGATAACCTACCCTGAGCTCAATAAAATCAAAAGATCACAAAAGATCGCATACCATACATGGGTTCTTAAAAAATCAACTAACAAGTATTGAAAAAACTAATCATAATCATAGATTCGACGAATACGATCATCCTAACAAGACTGATCCCAAAATCAAGTATACATAAACCAATCCATGTCATAACATAATATCACCAAGAATAAGTCATACAAACACCTCATTCCTATAAAAGTGACTGGAAAGAAATTTAAATACATCTAATCGAAGACTTAATGGTTATATTAGGTTATATTAGATAGGTCACGCCATTCACCTCAGTTTTACACAAGAACACTAGAAAGTGCTAAATTATGGTGACTAATCAAGAAAGTACTGTACATACTTCATAATTAGTGGGGTTTGGGGCATCACCCTAAAAAAAAAATTGGTACTATTCGTAGATTCACCATTCATAGATTTACCACTAAAGTTATGGCTAACTTATGGCCGACATGTTATAACCCTAAAGTAGTTTAATACTTGTATTAAAGGGCTTAGGGTTAGGGATTGTTTTATAGTGTGATGCAAAATTGCTTCTTGCAGCTATATTAAGCTATAATGGATTACGGATTGTAATCAGGTTGTAATCACTGGATTGTAATAATATTGGACTTGATGTTTGGTGGATGTAGCCCAAGGATTGGGTGAACCACATTAAATCTTGGTGCCTTGTGTTCATTTCTATGTGATCTATTATTTTTTGTTATTGGTTATATTTGCATGTATTTTTTTATTTTTGTCCATGGTTTTATCCTAACATATGGTATTAGAGAAAGCTTGTCTTTCAGTTATCCTCTATAGGAAAGTCTCACGATTAAGTGGGAGTCTTATAGTTGAGTGGGAGCAATGGCAGTTGAGGATAAGCTGAGGGTTGATAGGTTTAATGGGCAGAACTTCCAGTTATGGAAAATGCAAATAGAAGACTATCTATACCAGAAGGATTTATGGAAGCTATTGGAAGGAAAAGCCAAGAATTAGGGAACTATGTCAGAGGCTGAATGGGATCTTTTGGATAGAAAGACACTACGAAGCATTCAGTTATGCCTAGCACCATCAGTGGCATTTAATATTACAAAAGCAAAGACGACAGAAGAGTTGATGAAAACCCTAGCGACACTGTATGAAAAATAAGGTATTTCTAATGAAGCATTTATTTAATATGAAAATGGTAGAAGGTGGATCTATTATAGATCATTTAAATGAGTTTAATACTATCACTAGTCACTTATCTTCTGTGGGTATCAATTTTGATGAAGAAATTAGGGCTCTCTTGATTTTGTGTTCTTTTCTTGAAAGTTGGAATGGCTTGGTAATGTCTATGAGTAATTATATTCTTGGATATAATATCCTAAAATATGATAATGTGATCGGTGTTGTTTTGAATGAGGAAACTTCTAAGAAATCCTCAAGTGGATCTACATCAGGGAGTGCTTTGAATGCACAAAGCAGGGGTAGAATGACTGAGAGAGGAAGTAACTTTGAAAATTGTGGGAAATCAAGAGGAAAGTCAAAGGGGAAGAGGTCTCAATCAAGAGGACCAAACGATTGCTAGTACTGTGGGAAACCAAGGCACAAAAAGAAAGATTGTTGGAATCGAAAGAAAAATTAAGGAGATAAATCAGATGGAGACAAGGAGGCAAATGTGGTAAGTAACAAATCCAAAGAGGATGCTTTGCTTTTATCTTTAGAAAGTGTTGATGATTCATGAGTTTTAGATTCTGGTGCTTCATTTCATGCTACACCTCATAGAGGTTATTTCATTGATTATGTCCAAGGGGATTTTGGTCTTGTTTATTTGGGGGATAATCAACCCTATTAGATTGTTGGAAAGGGAAAAATTAAGATTAATTGCAGAATCAAAATCATTGGCTAGTACATGAGGTAAGACATGTTTCAAGGCTGAGTAGGAATTTAATTTCAGCGGGGCAACTCGGTGATGAGGGTTGTGTAGTTACTTTTAATGATAAAAATTGGAAGGTTTCAAAAGCTTTTCTTGTAGTAGCAAAAGGTGTGAAAGTAGGCACCTTATATCTTTGTATAGGTCATATTGTTCCTTCTACTTTGATTGTTTCAGAGAAAAATGAATGTTCAGGAACAACTGTTGCAGTTGAGTAGGGAGAACAAATAGCTGTTATAGATTCTGATACAGCACTGTGGCACAACAGACTTGGGCACATGAGTGAGAAAGGTATGAAAGTACTTCATTCAAAGAAAGTTTTACCAGGTCTAAAATGTGTTAATATGGATTTCTGTGAAAGTTGTGTGTATGGAAAATAAAAGAGAGTGAGTTTTGTAAAGACTAGGAAGGAAAACAAAAGGAGAAATTAGAGCTTGTGCATACAAATGTATGGGGACCAACTCAGGTATCCTCCCTTGGTGGCTCTCATTATTATGTTACATTTATTGATGATGCAACTAGAAAATTATGGATTTATTTCCTTATATAGAAATCTGATGTATTTCAAACTTTTAAGAAATGGAAATGCTTGGTTGAAAATGAGACTAGTAAGAAATTAAAATGTCTCAAATCTGATAATGGTGGTGAGTATTGCAGTCATGAATTTGAAGATTATTGATCTACTGATGGTATTCATAGACAGAAAACTATTCCAAGGACTCCATAGAAAAATGAAGTGGCTGAACACATGAACAGGACTATAATGGAGCGCATAAGGAGCATGAGGTTGCATGCTAGGTTGCCCTTACACATGTGGGTCGAGGCTATCAATACTATTGTATATTTGATTAATAGAGGTCCCTCTACTCCTTTGGGCTATGGTATTCTAGAGGAGGCATGGACTGGTAAGAAGGTGAGTTGTTCTTTTCTCAAGACCTTTGGTTGTGAAGCTTTTGCTCATATAGACTCTGAAAATAGAACCAAGCTAGAAGCTAAATCAAAGAAATGTGTCTTTGTTGGATATGGCATTAATGAATTTGGTTATAGGCTTTGGGATTTTGAAAATCATAAAATTGTTAGAAGTCGGGATGCCATATTCAATGAGAAAGTGTTGTACAAAGATTTGTTGCAGCAACATGAGAAGAAAGAAGATGATTATGTAGTGTTGGATGATACTCCAAAAGCTGATGTTCTAGCCATTCCTCATGATGTGCAACAACTGCAACAACACATACCACACAGACCAATGAATGTTAGATGGTCAATAAGGAAAATTAGACCTCCAAAAATATTTTCTCCCTCTTTGTATTCTATTTTACTTACTGATGCTGGTGAACCTGAAAGTTATGATGAACCTATCCAGGTGGATACTAAGATTCAGTGCGAGTCTGCAATGAAAGATGAAATGGAATCTTTGCTAAATTATAAGACATGGGATCTATGCAAGTTGTCTACAGGTAAAAAGGCTTTACAGAATAAGTGGGTTTACAGGTTGAAAGAAGAGGAAGGAGGTTAGAAAAGATTTAAGGCTAGGTTAGTTGTAAAAGGATTTGCACAGAAAAAGGGAATTGATTTTGATAAGATATTTTCTCTTGTTGTTAAAATAACTTCTATTCATACTGTTTTAAGTCTTGTGGCTACTGAAGATTTTTATTTAGAGTAGTTGGTTGCTAAAATAGCCTTTCTTCATGGTGATTTGGATGAAGAAATATATATGGCTCAGCCATAGGGTTTTGAGGTCAAAGGTAAGGAGAACTTAGTGTACAAATTGAAGAAAAGTTTATATGGCTTAAAGCAAGCACCTCGGCAATGGTATCTAAAATTTGACAGTTTTATGCATGAGCATGGCTATAATAGGTGTCATTTAGATTACTGTGTTTATTTTAAGAGGTTGGATGATGATAGCTACATTATTTTATGTTTATATGTTGATGATATGCTTGTAGCTGGGTCTAACATGGATCATATTAAGGGGCTAAAATACCAGTTACCACATGCATTTGCTATGAAGGATTTGGGACCAGCAAAACAAATCCTTGGTATGAAGATTTGCAGAGATAGGAAGAACCGAATGTTAATGCTATCTCAGGCTAATTATGTTGAGAAGGTGTTGCAACATTTCTCTATGGAGAATGCTAAAGTTGTCAGCACACCTTTACCTGGTCATTTGAAGTTGACTAAGGAGATGTGTCCTAAGACATAGGAAGAGGAGGATAAGATGTCCAAGGTACCCTATGCTTCAGCTATAGGAAGCTTGATGTATGCTATGGTATGCACTAGGCCAGATATTGCACATGTAGTGGGAGTCATTAGCAGGTATATGAGTCGTGCTACTACAGAGGCAGCCAAGGAGATGATATGGCTTTAGTTCTTCTTGGAAGAATTGGGACATCCTTAGAAGGATAATTATTTGTTCACAGATAGTTAGAGTGCCATTCATCTTGCCAAGAATTCAGCTCTGTATTGTAAGACCAAACACATACAGTTGTAGTACCATTTCATTTGGTCAGTTTTGGAGGATGGATAGTTAAAGCTGGAGAAGATACATACCAATGAAAGTCCAGTAGATATGTTGAAAAAGGTTGTAACAAGGGAGAAGCTAAACTCCTCTTCAGCTTCGGTTGGTCTTTTAGACTAAACATGAATAAACGAATAATAGAGTTCAGGGTGGTTTGATCCAATGGGAGCCCCATGTGGTAGTGGTATTGCTACAAGATCAGTCTCCAAGTGGGAGATTGTTGTTTAGTGTGGAGCTTGATCAGTCCCCAAGTGGGAGATTGTTAGATTATGGTGACTGATCAGGAAAGTACTGTATATACTTCATAATTAGTAGGGTTCAAAAAAAAATTGTACTATTCATAGATTCACCACTAAAGTTATGGCTAATTTATGGCTGACATGTTATAACCCTAAAGCGGTTTAATACTTGTATCAAAGAGCTTAGGGTTAGGGATTGTTTTATAGTGTGATGTGAAATTGCTTCTTGTAGTGGTATTGAGTTGTAAGGTATTACGGATTGTAATCAGGTTGTAATCACTGGATTGTAATAAGATCAGACTTGCTATTTGGTGGACGTAGCCCAGGGATTGGGTGAACCATGTTAAATCTGGGTGACTTGTGTTCATTTTTGTGTGATCTATTATTTTATGTTATTGGTTATATTTGCATGTAGTTTTTTATTTCTGTCCATGGTTTTATCCTAACAGAAAGCAATAACAATCAATAGATCAACACACATCATAGAGCATACCAGACACATTACCATGGTTGAGTATAAAAGATCAAAATAAAAATATCATCATGACATCACAAACACAAAACTCCCAAGCATCTTGTAACATCCTAAGACTAGTCGACACTCTAGTCAACCCAAACCCAAAACATAGACAACATACAGATAATTATGTAGTTTCATAGTTTAGTTTGATTTTCAAAACACATAGTTTTGAGTTTAAAAGTAAGGTCAATTTTTTGTTTCAATGTAAGTTTTTGAGTATATAAGATTCACAGTTTACCCTTACAACTTAGCCCATTCTCATTTTAGAACAATTTGCCCAATTTACAATAAAAATCATTTTCGTATAAAATTCATCTAGGAAAAACCCAAGTTCACCCATTAATCATTCACAACTTACAATTCTAATTAATTTTAATAATAATTTAATTAAGTACTCTAATTAAATATTATTAAAATTCAATAATCATTTTTGCTTCCCAAATACTTATTAATAATAATTAATTAGAACTTTTAATTAAATATCATTAACTTCTGTAATAACTTATTTTTAAATTATTAATAAAATAACCATTATTTTATTAATAAAATTATAATAACATTAATAATTATTTAATTATTTATTTATATTAATTAAATGACTTAACAACTAATAAGATGAAACCTTTATTAAATTATTAAAATTTAATAATTTTTAAATATACAAAATTTAATATAAAAATAATATTAAAAATTTAATAACCATAAAAAATTAGAAAAAACCAAAAAAACAACTTAAGTGCTTAAGGCCTACGTGGTCGATAGAAGAACTATCGCAACAAGGTACTATTGTGTCAGTAGTACCTACTGTCGTAACACTACTATTGCTGCAGCAATTACATACTGTGATTGGAAAAAGGTAGAAGGGGGGTGGGGGGTTGGTGGCACCTAGCCACCCAACAATATATATATATATATATATATATATATATATAATTATTTTTTTTATTTTTTTTAAATATATAATTTTTTTTTCAAAACAAAATAGCAGCCCCCACCAATTTTTTAATATATTTAATAATATAATTACATGGTAATTATGAATTACTATGTAATTATATTATTTTATATTTATTTTTTTAAATAACTATTGTGAATCTAATATGATAGGGAAACCCAGATAAACCAATCAAATTTACATTCTAAATTTTGACCTTAAACAAAAATCCAACTGATTAAAATTTACCAGCATGAGGGCTTTCCAAAAATTCTATTACTCAAACACATATAACTTTGAAATGAAATCAAACTTAGATTCACAATAGGGTTTCATTAAAGAAATCAAACAAATCAATAATTATCCAAGAACGGATCTATTCATACACGAAGTAGACAAAAGATTGAAAAATTGAAACTATTGCAAATTTAAACATTAGATTCTACTTGAATTTGATGCTAACTCACAAACATACAATTGCACAAAGAACACGAGAAAATCTCTTTCCTCTTAAAACACCCTTCCCTCAAATCACTTCTCCCAAAACTTGGATAATGAAAAATGAACTCTCAATTGTTGATAAGGAGTTCTTCCCTAAATTTGGGGCACTGATTGTGCGATCCCTGAGGGAACTCATTGATCAATGTATATGAGCAATGTTAGTATGCTAATAGAAACCAAATTTAAATAAAGCTTCTACAAACTAAACAAAATTCATAAACTTCAAGATAGACTAAGATGAGCTCTCAATTGAGAATATGAGCCATTAATGGGCTCTCTCAATGAGAAGCTCTCTTGTTGAGTAGCTTTGTCTAAATAGATAGGATGTATGCTCAAGCTTATGCTTCAAAAAGGGCTTCAAATGGAGTTGGAATTTGGGTGTGAGTGTATGGTTTTGATGTAAAATGGCTTCTCAAAATGGAATTATGACTTTACTTCATGGATTGTGTTATTTTGCAAAGGGGAAGGATCCAATTTATAGGCAAGAGGCTTGAGGGATTGAGGGCTAAGATGCAAGGATGGGAAAAAGCTCATGGAGGGCTCAGATTGCATGAGAAGAGAGCACATGGATTGTGCTTCCTTATAGCCAATCAAGGAGTGACACATGTCACATGGTGAGAGGATGGGAAGGATGAGTCAACAAAGGAGGCTCAAGGGATAAAATCTTCATAAAGACCCTCATAATAACTTGTAAGAGCAATAAAAGGGCTTGTAAGAGTCATTTATGACCTAGTGGACTTCATAAAGTTTTATGGTTGAGATATTTTGAGGGTGATGAGAGCAATTTTGACTTGGACTTGATTAGGAAGGTTTTAAGCTTGTTTAGGCTTGTGCAAATGATTAGAGGATGGATTAGGATGGTTTAGGATTAGCTTAGGGATAGGCAAGTGGATGGCATTTAATGAGGGTGGGTGAAGGAGGAGATATTTGTTAACTTTGGCTTGGGTTAGTAAGTCTTAACCCATGTTTAGGGAATGTGACAAGGTTAGGAGGGGATTAGGATTAGGTTTAAAGACATCTTTTAGAAGAGTCTAGACTTTGGATGAGGATAAAGACTTTTTAGAATAGTCTAGAATTTCCTAAGATGAGGATGAAGACTTTCTAGAAGAGTCTAGAACTTCTTAGGATGAGGATAAATTAGATTTTTTGAAAATAAATAAAGTTTTATTTATTTCAAGGGTTTGGCTTGAGGAGATATTTATTAAAACTTTTTTAATAAACATGAGGATTAATATTTAATCTTAATTAAATATTTTGAGTTGGGATTAGGGGTAGGAAATGATGGGATTAGCCTTTAATTGAAATTAAAGAAGGATTAGAAGATTTTGGAAGAGGTTATTGGTCATAAGGAAATTGGCCAAGTTTTGGGCAAAAAATAAATTTTTTATTTATTTTAGGATTTTTGGTCAATTTATTAATTAAATAATTAATAAATAAGGAAATAATGTTTAAATAAGATTTAAACATTTTTGGGAGGGATTCCTTAATTAAATATTTTTAATTAAGATAAAGGGATTTAATGGCATAAAAATTAATTAATTAATTAATTAATGATGATGTCATCAGGACTTTTTCAGAAAATAAAAATACTTTATTTTCTAAAGGTTTTTAGGTGTCTACATTTTGCCCCTCTTTGATGTGATGCCACAAGTGGCATGGCATCAAAGATAAGAAAATAAGATGCCCAACGCTAGAGCAGAAGAGGAGAGAATAGTCTATGAGATGCCCCCTCAAGAAGGCAGCTGGGAGAGAAAGCGAGGCTCGGTGGCTTCTTGAAAAATACAAGAATCTGGGATGAGCAAGGAGACTCAGATTGGATTAAGAGAAGAGGTTTAGTTAGCTCAAACTCTTACTATGGGAGAATGATAAAGGAAGAATCAGAGGCACAAGATGAAGCAAGCTTAAGATCTCAGGGATTGCAGAGGATGAAGGAGCGAAGCTCTATAAAAAAGAATTCAGGATAGGGAGATGGATGAGGGGATTACAAAGCTGATGCAACAGGATTTCAAAGAGTTAGATTGGCGGAAGATGGGTTTCGGAGATCCCTAGGACTAGGATTGTGGATCTCGAAAGATGAGGCTTGGTGGGTTGATTTGGATTGGTGGATCCCTAAGACTAGGATTGTGGATCCCTAAAGCTAAGAGTGATGAGTGATTCAAAGAGATACTGATGCATCAGCTGGGGTAGAAGAGACGGATGCTGGATATGGATGGGGGATAATGGAGATGAAGGAAAACCATTGAAGCTTTTTGAGCGGGGGGATACTTCAAAGAGAAGTACCACCATGTAGTTGAGCACTAGATTTGCTATAGGACTATTGGTTAATTGCCAAGGTTACCAAGAACATCAAGGCCTTTTCACCAACCATCCAAAGGACTGACAAACTAACTCAAATCAAACACACAAGGATTGCCCCAGCATCACACATGAATCCCAGAGGAAGCAACGTGGAAACGACACTGGAGAACCCACAAGCAGAAAAGAAAAACAAACAAAAGACCTGATCAAGACCTTATGCTCTAATTGCCCCATTTGCAGCATACCATGATATGGAAGATCGTGGCAACCTTGAGGAGGGAACAAGGAGATTGCTTGGAAAAGATACTTCAAGACCCAAAAGGGAAGATCCCAAATCAAAAGAAAGTGAAAATCCAAAAGAGAGCCATTTGCCAACGAGATGGGTAGGACAAGGTACTAACGGACCAAGATCAGACATGAGGAAAGTTATATCCTACAAGGACCTATCGGAGAGCACCGAAGCTGGTGGATTTGGATGAGTGATGCGTCTAGCAAGCTGAACTAAGAAAAGATAACACTTTGGTGACAGGAAATCTAGCTAAAGGATGCATTGGAATAGCTAACCAAGATGTGTGATGTGTGCAAGATGCTGATCAAGGAGGATGTACAAGCTGATGGACCAAGATATGTTACAAATGTACAATTTTTTTCATGTTTTGGTTTTTGTGAGATGGAAATGTTTGTGAAGGATGGGATGTCTATAATAGGTGATAGGTGGATAGGTAGATGGTTTGCGAAAAGCTTAAGTAAAAATGGGGTTTTGTGTGTGCACGTGATAGTATACAAGCTAGGATACAGGATTATTTATAGGCTGGAATATGGTACAAACCTTGGACAAGATTCAGATAGACAAGGTATGGTATAAGATTTACAAGGTATAATACAAGCTTTGGTACAAGATTTACAAGTTGTACAGGAGGTATTTACAAGCTTCATCAGATTTTGGATATTTGGTTGGAACACCAAGGGAACAAGCAAGTGTGTCTTATGAGATGGTGGGTGAATGGATGAGGGATAGGATAGTGATAGATAATGGATTAGTCTTTAGTACACAAGGTGCCTGAATTACCAGGTTTTCACCAAGGCACCTATCCAAGGTGCTTGAATTACCAAGTTTTCACCATTGGATGCTTATTTCTCTTTACTATTTTTTTCTTTTGTATTTTTCAAAAGTTGGGTATACCAAGGATCTTCAAGCATAGAACTTCTTGAGATGAATGATGTTAGTAGGATCATTCAAGAGTTCTCCGTCTAGTGTAGATAGCTGATAAGCTCCGGAGCCAAAGGAAGCAGTGACAACATAAGGACCAAGCCATGTAGGTTCAAACTTGCCTTTCTTTTCTCGATCTACTTGGACTTTCATGTTTTCTTTGAGGACCATGTCACCTGGCTGAAAGTGTCGTGGAAGCACCTTCTTGTTAAAATTCCTTTTGAGACAAGTTTGATAGACTGTGAGATGATCATAGGCTTGTTGTCGCTTCTCGTCTAAGAGATCTAGCTGGGTGAGTCGAGCTACTCTATATTCTTCATCTGATATTTTCCCTTGCAAAGATATGCGCAAGGAGGGAAGTTCAACCTCTATAGGTAGTACCGCTTCAGAACCATAGACTAGGGAGTATGGAGTTGTGCCTGTCGATGTACGAAAGGAAGTTCGATAGGCCCATAGGGCTAGATTTATTTGTAGGTTCCAATCACGACTGGAATCATTGACAACTTTCTTTAGAATTTTGAGGAGGGTTTTGTTAGTTGTCTCTGCCTGGCCGTTACCTTGTGGGAAATATGGGCTAGAAAAGTGGTGATGGATGCGGAGGGAAGTGCATAATTCTTCCATGTTGAGATTTTCAAAGTTACCTCCATGGTCGGTGAAGATGGTGGATGGGATGCCGAAGCGGCAAACAATGTGGTACAAGATGAACTTGGAGACCTGAACTCCTGTAGCTGAGACTAGGGAGACTGCTTCCACCCATTTAGTGAAATAGTCTATAGCTGTTATTATCCATTTATGTCCATCAGATGAGAGGGGTGTGATAGTTCCAACTAGATCAAGGCCCCAACAAGCGAAAGGCCAAGGTGGTGCAATAGGCTGTAGATCCTGTGTTGGAGCATGCACAAGATTTGCATGCTGCTAACATGGGAGACACTTTCTGAAAAATTCACAGGAGTCTTCTTCAATGACAGGCCAATAGTAGCTTGCTCTAAGGATTTGTCACGCTAGGATAATACCACTCGTGTGGGCACCGCAAAGTCTAGAGTGTACTTCCTTTAACACCATCACGGCCTCATTTTGGTCTAAACATGGAGAGAGAGTATCGTGATAACCCTGACGATATAGGGTATTGGCTATGATAACATAGCGGGATGATTTTTAGATGAGGTTCTAGCGTTGGGTACATGTGAGGTGAGGAGATATGATACGATCATTAAGGTAAGCGTGAATCTCATGGTACCAAGGGGATTGGGGACCAACCAAGATACAAACATGGTTTGAATCCTCATTCGCATAGGCGGGTGTGAGTAGCTGCTCCACTAAAAACTCATACTGTGTAGCTGCTTGGGGAATTTCCAAGAGCGAGCCTATAGTAGCCATAGCATCTGCTGCTTTGTTCTGTATTCGAGGCACTTGTGTAAACTGAAGCTTTGTAAAATGTTGGGTTAGCTGATCAACTAGATCTTTGTAGGGTAATAGCTTTTCATCTTTGGTTTGATATTCATTTAGGGCTTGCTTGATGATGAGCTAAGAATCACCAAAGATTTGTAGCTCAACAATGTTCCATTCTACAGCTATCTTTAATCCTGCTATGAGGGCCTCATATTCAGCTATATTGTTGGTGCTAGGGAATTGTAGCTTGAAGGCTTTTGGAATGTAATCTCCTTGAGGTGTGACCAACAATATTCCTGCCCCTGATCCATGAGATGTGTATGAGCCATCAAAATAAAGTTTCCATGGGGATTGTTCTTCAATTAGATAGATATGCTCATCTAGAAATTCTGTGATCAATGGATAAGCATCTATTAGAGGTGCATCAGCTAGGTGATCTGCTATAGCTTGCCCTTTGATTGCCTTTCTATCCACATACTGGATGTCAAATTCACTAAGGAGCATAACCCATTTGGCCAAACGGCCTGTAAGTGCTGTTCTAGAGAGCATATACTTGAGAGGGTCAATCTTGGAGACTAGTTGGATGGTATGACTTAGCATGTAATGGCAAAGCTTTTGAGTTGAGAAAACAACTGCCAAACAAGCTTTTTCCATAGGAGTGTAATTGAGTTCATAACCAACTAGGGTTCTACTGATGTAGTAGATGGCTCTTTCTCTGTTGTAGTCATCAAGCTGTGCTAGAAGTGCCCCTAGAGCAGTAGGTGTTGCTAATATGTACAAAATCAGGGGATGACCAGGAACTAGTGGAACCAAGATAGGGGGATTAATGAGATACTGCTTGAGATGGTCAAAGCTGCACTGACATAAAGGATCCCACTTGAAGTTCTCATCCTTCTTCAGTAAATGTGAAAATGGTGTACACTTATCTGCAAGCTGGGAGATGAAGCGTCGAACAGATTGGAGCTTTCCTTGAAGAGAGCAAAGCTGTTGCAGTGTCTTGGGAGGAGGCATGTCTAAGATAGCCTTGACCTTCTTGGGGTCGATCTCTATACCTCATTTAGAAAATATGAAGCCTAGAAGCTTGCCAGATGTGACCCCAAAGACACATTTCTTGGGATTCAGCATGAGATGATATTTGTCTAACCTATCAAAGACTTTCTCCAGGTCAGCAAGATGATCCATGAAGGTATGAGACTTGACCAAGATATCATCCACATAATCCTCCAAAATGCTATGGATGAGATCATGAAAAATGGCTACCAACATTCTTTAGGCCAAAAGGCATCATGTTGTAGCAAAAGGTTCCCCAAGGGGTAGTGAATGTTGTCTTATGTTGATCCTCTTCTGCAATCTTGATTTGATTATACCCATAAAATCCATCCATGAGGGACAAAATTTCATGTCCAGCTATAAGATCTACAATCATATCTATGTTGGCCAAGGGAAAATCATCTTTTGGACAAGCTTTATTAAGATCTCTAAAATCAGTGCAAATTCTGATGTCACCAGAAGGTTTAGTGACAGGGACCATGTTGGAGATCCACTCTGAGTAGTCAATAGGTCGGATAACCTTAGCAGCTAACATTCTTTCTAATTTAGTTTTGACCAATAATGCCACCTTGGGGTGCATTTTTCTAAGCTTTTGTCTGACGGGCTTGATCTTTGGATCAACTGCAAGATGATGAACTACAAGCTTTGGATCAAGTCCTGGCATGTCCTGATATGACCATGCAAATCGGCCAATGTTCTCTCTTAAGACCTCAAAGAGGAGGTTAGCTTGGTCTTGTGATAGGGATGCAGCAATGTGAACAAGTCTGGGGATCTCTGAAGAACCAATGTTGACTTCTCGAGTATCCTCAATTAGAATAGAAGACACCTCTGGTCGATTATCTTGAGGAGGCAATGCTAAATCCTCATGTTCTTCTTGTGGCTCTAGATTTTCTTGCTGAGGGGTTCTCTTTGTTGCCTTAGCTAGTCTCAGATTCACCTTAGTTCTAGTTTTGAGTGTATCGAAACTAGGTTGGGGATTTTCTCCAAAATACCCCTTGGGATCTAGCTTGTAGATATAGGCAGAATCTGGCTTTGTTTTCTTGTGAGGAGTTTCAGCTCCCATGAATCTTAGAAGTGCCTCCTCTGATGTGAACTCATCGATGTGTATGACACTTGGTTGGTCCCAATCTATGAGTTGTGGATGGGCGAGTGGTAGGTCAATGAGGTGGATGGATAGTTCTTGGAGAACAGATTCTTCGATGGAGATTTGGTCTAGGATATCGTCGTAGGCTCTCTTTTCAACTTCCTCAAGAATGTCTTCAATTTTGGCAAGGTTGCAGTGAATGTTCAAAAAAGCGTGACCGTTCTCATTGGTGCCCCCAGTTGTGGGTATGCCAAAGCCAAGACTTGACTTTGATTCCCACTTGTGTGCGTCAATGGGGCACTACATGCCTCTTTCTTCTGGTCCTAGACCACCACCTTGATAGTTCCATTTGTCAGTGATGAGCTTATGTTCTTGGGGATACTTTTGGCTGAAGTGATCAAGGCGTGCTTGATTTCTTTGAGGTGCATCCTTATGTAACCATTTGTTGATATCTGGAGTGAGCTCCTCATGAAGAGGGATTTTTGAGGATACAAAGGTTTTTGGGCCAAACTGTTTGTATCAAGGAGGTGGAATCTCCTTAGCTTTGTGATATGTCGGTCATCCATGGGCATGTGGATCAAGTGGGAGTGCCCCGACAGCAAATGCATCTGATAGACTATACTCTCCACAACCTTTGTTATTGATCTTCATGGTAGACAGGGTAGAGGCGAGGATGGTTTCTGGGTCATTATAAGTGTGGGATGAGCTAGTGATGGATGTTTCGATATCAATTCCAGGGCAATGGTTTGTATATGAAGCTTCAACCGCATTGCAGTAAGCAAAGGGTTCTGGATCGGCATGGATGGTTACCTTAGTGCCTTGATGCAAAAATTTGATGCACTGATGGTAAGTGGATGGAATGACTTTCATGGCATGAATCCATGGGCGACCGAGGAGGATGTTAAATGGTAGGTTTAGATCAATAACATGGAAAAGTGTCTCTTGGATGACTGGCCCAACCTTGATTGGTAGCAAAATAGTTCCTTATGTGGTTCTTTCCAAGTTGTCATAAGTTTTGATGGTGATAACCTCACTGATGATATCTACCTCAGTATACCCAGCTTGTTTTATGAATTTTATGGTGCAAATATTCAAGGCTGATCCATTATCTATCATTACTCTTTTCACAGCAAAGTTGGATACCATGATGGCTATGCAAAGCGGAAGGGTGTGATCTGGCTCGACCACGGGTATGTCGGTGGGTTTGAACGATAGGGCACATGAGGATGAGAGGTGTCCAACAAGATTATGAAAATCAGTAGCATTGATATCAGAAGGGACACGAGATTCTATGAGAGCACTTTCAAGGATGTTCTTGTACACAGGACTAGTGCGAAGAAGGTCTAAAATGGAGATTTGGGCTGGCATGTTCCCAAGGTGTTCCAAGATATTGTATTGGCTTTTTGATGGAGCTGATGGTGTTGGTGTAACAGGTGGGCCTACGATGTTAAATTGCGCTCTTCGAGTGGTGATTGCACACTCATTGTTTGGTCCTTGGATATTGATAACATTAACAGAAGGCTCTCTCTCAAATATACAACCTATAAGGCTACCATAGTCTATATAGGATGAAGTGTGGTCATTGTTCTTCCCATGCTGTTGGTTTGGCTGATGGTTGTTGGTGTTGTTGTTGTTGGTTTGGATAGGTGCTTTTCCAAGATTTTGGTTGTGATGTGGAGGAAAAGCATTTTGATAGATCTGTAAGCCTGCATTGGGAGACGTTTGGGCACCAACAGTGATTTCCTTCCGATCAATGAGGTCCTGCACATAGTCTTTCAGTTTCATGCATCTGAGGGTAGTGTGACCTTTTACCCTATGAAATTTGCAGTACTCATTATCTTTGTACCATGCAGCTTTGGATTGGCTTGGGTCAATTTTCTAGGTAGGAGGAAATTTGATGAGGTTTTCCTTGACTAATTTCTCAAAAATGACATCCAATGGCTCACCAAGGGGTGTATAGTTTCTAGGTGTAGGTTGGAATCTAGGCTTTTGTCCTACAGCTACATTGATGGCATTAGCTTGATTGCTAGACCCTTGTAAGTTGGGTCTTGGATTGTGGTTTTGATAGCTTTGTTTATTCTGTTGTTGGTAGTTGATAGCTTGTTGATTGTTTGGTTGATATGGTGGGTTGGACTGGTTGTGAGAAGGACCAACAATATTCACATGTCTGGTGTCAGTGGCGCCATCTATTGCAATGTGCTTGTTTTTGTTCCAATACCTAGACTTGTCATTGGAATGTGATTGATTTTGGTTGGCTTCCTTGTAAATCTTGACCACACCATCTTTAATGAGTCCTTGCTCAAGGATCATTCCTTTCTCTTTGATATCTTTGTAGGTCTACAAATAGTTCATGGTCATGTGGTGAGCCAAGCTAGGATGGGTATTATCAATAAACATTTTCACCACATGGCATTCTGGCAAGGTGCAGGATATGCGGGTGGTAAGGTTTTGCCATCTTTGCAGGTATTCAGCAAGGCTTTCTCCACCTTTTTGCTTGGTGTGGACAAGATCAACTATTGATAGCTCTGTTTCAAAAAGATGGGCATATTGGGCTACAAATGCCTCAGATAATTTAGCAAAGTTTTTAATTGTGCCATAGGGGATTCTATAAAACCATTCAAGAGCTGGTCCAGCCAAGCTTTTGGGAAAAAGGCACAAGAGGAAGACATCATTGTATGCTACGTCCTGGCAGTGCATGTAAAATTCTTTGATATGTGTGACAGGGTCTCCTTTTCCTCTAAATTTGTCAAATTTGGGTACCTCAAAGTGTTTAGGAAATGGTTTCATGGTAATGGCTCTGTCAAATGGGTAAGGACACACATTCTCAAACTTGAATGTCTTCGGATCATTCCCTTCTTGGATGGCTTTCAGAGCTATCTTCATTTGCTCCCATTCTGAATTGATAGGTGATGGCTGGGGTGCCCCCAATGTAGGAGTGCCTTGAGGTAGGTATGTGCTGGATGGGGCCACTGAATATGGATAGCTATGAGGGATTTGCTGATAGGGATTGTACATTGTTTGGGCAGCTGCATGGTGGATGACAGGTTGCTGAGGGGGAGGTGGCGCATATTGCTGCATGTGTTGTGAGGCTTGCTGTTGATATGGGATTTGAGGTTGGGATTGAGGAACATAAGCTAGCTATGGGATAAATGGATTTCTTTGCGGAGGTAAGGTATAAGATGGTTGAGAGGCTTGGGGAAAGGATCGGGGGGCTTGTGGGGTTTGACCAATATATGTGGGTTGTGCCCCCATTTGGGATGGTATCTACAAATAATTGGTGGTTGGATGGGGTGGTGGATTACCTCCTAGAAGTGGCATTGAAAAGTAGTTGGTAATTGGAGGTAATGGATTAGTTGGTGGTGGAGGTGGTGGGAATTGAAAGCTTGGGAATGGAACTGATGGGGTTTGATAGCTTTGTGGTTGGATTTGGAAGCTTGGTAGACCGGTGGCAGGGGCTGGGGTCACTTGGGAGCTTGGTAGAAAATTGGTAGTAGCTTGTGGGATTTGATAGCTTTTTGGAGTTAGGGTAGTAGCTTTAAGATTTGTGGCTAATGGTATTGAGCTCCCAAGACCCAATGGAAATGATGGGATTGTGCTTTGGGCTGCAGTGAACAAGCTGGGGGTGATGAAAGGTTGATTACTTGGCCCCATGGGTGGCATCCCTGTTGTATATTGCTGAGGTTGGCCAAAGATGCTAGCACTGATTTGGGAGATGGGTGGATTTGGAAGGTTGGGTTGGGGAGTAGCAGCAGCAATAGTGAAGGGAGTGAACGATGAGCTATTTTGGGTAAAGGGGGTTTGGAGCGGAGAGGTATGAACCAAGGATGGAGTGGTGGTGGTTGGGTTGGCTTGCGGCATGGAGATTTCAACTTGGGTGGATGATGGTATGTTTGGGTCTATTGGATCATATGGATTGGTTGGAGGCTCTTCTTTTGGCATATATTGAGGATAATTTGGATCATAAGAGCCTATGGGTGGTGGTAGCTGCCCAAACAATGGGTGAAATGGATCTGATAATGGAGGGGATCTTCCAAAGTCAAAGGTTCCTACATTTTCCCTTCGAAAATTAGCCATGGTTGTCTCTTTGTTCTTGTCTATAATGGCATTTACCAATACTGCATTTCCTGGTTGGTTCATGAAAGCTTCAATGTCAGTACATGATGGCATAGATTTCTCTGAGTTGAAGGATGGCTGAGTGCTCAAGAGGGGTGAGGTTTTTCGATCCAAATGATAGGGCTCCATTGTTTCTTTCTTCTTGGCTAAGCGAGTGACGAATGGCATGAAAAATGCTCCTAGGGATGAGATGCAATAATGCTGATGGATGCAAAAGGGGGAAGGCTTCTCTATGCAAATGATTTCCTAGGTTAAGGCAAAGCTATATGACAAAACCTAAGGAGGATTGGGTTGGAGATTCTAACTTCAAAGATATGTTGCCAAAGCACGAAAGTTCTTCTTTCCTATGTGCAAGCTTGGTGGTGATTGTGTCAACTTAAGGATAGACTGATGATCCTTTAGGAAGAACACAAGATTGACCACTTGTGGATCCCAACCTTTAGCTCAAGGTGATGAGGGATAACAAGTGACAAAGCTGGATTACCCTATACAAAGCTCTGTCAAAGGGATAACCTTGGTGAGATTGATGGATTTGGAAGATTTTAGGAGTGGCAAACTTTTGGCAAAAGTGACAACAATTTTGAAGGCTTGGATGTGAGGTTTTGATTGCTAGCTAGATGGTTTGATTCTAAATGAGATGGATGAGCTAATAATTCTTAAGGGGATAACCTAAGATGGCTGGCTTTTCTACAAAGATGACTCTAAAGTGAAGCTTATCCAAGAAGATGTAGAGAAACAAGGGTGTCTAATCATAGAAATCATGCCTAGTTGGTAAGGCATAAGTAGGATTAACTCCTGGATGTTGGCTAAATTTGATGTTGCGCTCTAACCAGGCCTCTTGAAGTGCTCCTTCGGTAGCTTTGTCCTTTGCTTTGTGGAGTTTGGCAATTCGTGGGCTTGGTGTTATTTCTTTTCTCTTGGCTGAAAGTTCTTGGTATGCTAGAGATGGTTTGAGTTTAACTTTGTGGAACTTCTGTTTGAGTTTGGGTTGCTCTGACATCAATTCCTAAATCTGCTTGGCTTTGAGAGATCTTGGTTGTTTTGCTTCAACTCGTTCAACTTCTGGAATAGGCAGTGACTACGCTAAGTATGCCCTAAGCTAGGATTGACCAAGTTTGGCAAACATTCATTCAACAAATAAAAGATCAAGCAATAAATAGAAACAATCAGATAGAAGTTTTTGATTCTCAGAAAGTGATACTTGTGCCAAGGAGTGTGTATGTTCTACAAATGTTTCGATCAGTTACCTCAAACACATTAACATCCTAGATGGTTGTCTACAAGGCTGACAGATGGTTTAGCTAAGGAGTCCTCGATATACACAAGGTACATGAGGCCCAAATCCGTAGATGAGACGAAAAAGATGTCACACAGCCGAGAGGAGCGGTAACCCACTTCTCCTCTTTCACTTCTCAAGGGTATAAAGTTCCTTGAGGCTTAGCCCGAGTGACAAAATCTTGATCCCAGGAGAGGTGTCTTTCGATTCACCTCCCAATTCTTATACTCCGCCAGAACGTTGGAGTTGAGGTCGTCCAAGGGGTGATGAAATCCCCAAGCAGGCCTCCTAAAAAGAAACAAGGTTTTGGATCCTAATCTTATGCACCCAAGATGGCCTCGAAAGATGACGAGGGGGGAGAAGACTTGGATGACCTTGGGCTAAAAAAAATGCTTGTTCTTTTACCAACTGACTCTTATGTGTGCTAATCTAGACTTTGCAAGCACTCATGTTTAAGAGACAATGTTCAATTCCAACTTGAAGCGTCAAAAAAAGTAAATCGATTGAAGAATGCAAACAATAAGAAGAGTTAGGGTCAACAAAAGAAAACTCGCGCGCCCAGAGGCCCTCCACGTCAAGTATTGATTAATTTTCTTTAAGGCATTCAAGATTGAGTGTGAGTTTGTTTTAAGCCCAAAACAAAAAGTGTGTGAGATTCAATTTCAAGCACGCGCCCAGAGGCTCTCCACGTCAGTTGTTGTTCAATTTTAGTGCCCAAACTTGAAGTGTGATCGATTTAATCTAGAGTTTTGATCATTTAAGAATTTTGATAAAGTTAAAGCAAACATTCAAAGACCAAGTGAGTGAGTTAGATTGTGGAACATTTAACACCTTTTTCAAGTAGACCCATCCCCATAAATGGCATTGAGATTGAAACCAATGGTTAATATTTGATGGGTGATTAGAAAAGAGGTGAGTCCAAGGAACTATTCAAATTGATTTTTGCAAATTTGTATTTTAACTTAACAAGGTTTCTTAAATGTCCAAAAATCAAACTTTACCTAGATTGCATGTGGAAAAGAGATTTGTTTTGTTCAATTTTTAGAAGCTCCAAATGAAGTGTTTGATATTGCAATGGTTAATTGATCCTTAGAATTCAAGATTGGATTTGTTGTTTAATCATGCATTCAAGGAAAATTTGATTTTAATCCATGGCATTCAAGAGTGATTTTAGCAACATGCATTCAAAGACAAGTGGTTAAACATTCAAGTGTTTTCTTTTGAGCATTTCAAGATTGAGATTTTGCGTGTTGTTTTAAGAACTTTGAAATGCTTTATTTTAACCTTAGATCATTTAAGATTGTTTTGGACTCAAAAGTAAAAATGACTCTTTGGGCTTTGGTTTTCATTCAAGATTTTGTGTTCTAGTTTGCATATTTTAAGCCCAAAAATGATATTCCTAGATTGTTTTGATGCATGAAAAACCTAAGAAACATTCAAGATTTTGCAATAAGACATTTGTTTGGAACAAATAACAAAGCTTTTAGGACAATTTTTGGCAACCATTTAGGACTCTTAGTTTTCATGAGATTTTTTAAAAGAACTTTAGTGTGCACTTAGTGTTGATTTTGAACCTTTTGAAATGGAAACTTGAAGTTCTTTTTAAATTCCCAAAAATGAAGTGTTCCTAATTTTGCATGAATGCATCTAAAACCTTGATGTTGCAAGGATGCAAATGATTAGATTGGTTTAGTTTCACTTGTTAAAAGATTTTTTGTTTTTTGCAAATTTTTAATTTTTCAATGGATTTAAGTATGATTTGGGGGTTCATTTTAAGCACTAAAAAGAAGTGTGTATGATTTTGCTTTCTTAAAAAAAAAATGGCCAAGATCTCCCACAAAAAGAAGAAGAAGAAGTAGATGGAATAAGAAGAATATAGACACGAAGAGTAAGAAGAATTTCAAGTTCTTTGTCCACCTATAAGATTGAAAAATCTGCAAACACTATGAGATAGATTATGAGTTCTTTTGTCTTCTTCATGCTCATGTGGACCTACAAAACCAATTTATACAATCCTACCAATCACAAAAATAAGAAAAATTAACCAAAATCAGCAAATGACATACAAAACTTGACTAAAAAAGCTAATGAAGATGACCCATGCGGGGTCCCACCGGGCGTGCCAAAATGTATATGAGCAATGTTAGTATGCTACTAGAAACCAAATTTAAATAAAGCTTCTACAAACTAAACAAAATTCATAAACTTCAAGATAGACTAAGATGAGCTCTTAGTTGAGAATATGAGCCATTAATGGGCTCTCTCAATGAGAAGCTCTCTTGTTGAGTAGCTTTGTCTAAATAGATAGGATGTATGCTCAAGCTTATGCTTCAAAAAGGGCTTCAAATGGAGTTGGAATTTGGGTGTGAGTGTATGGTTTTGATGTAAAATGGCTTCTCAAAATGGCATTATGACTTTACTTCATGGATTGTGTTATTTTGCAAAGGGGAAGGATCCAATTTATAGGCAAGAGGCTTGAGGGATTAAGGGCTAAGATGCAAGGATGGGAAAAAGCTCATGGAGGGCTCAGATTGCATGAGAAGAGAGCACATGGATTGTGCTTCCTTATAGCCAATCAAGGAGTGACACATGCCACATGGTGAGAGGATGGAGGAAAGGGGAAGGATGAGTCAACAAAGGAGGCTCAAGGGATAAAATCTTCATAAAGACCCTCATAATGACTTGTAAGAGCAATAAAAGGGCTTGTAAGAGTCATTTATGACCTAGTGGACTTCATAAAGTTTTATGGTTGAGATATTTTGAGGGTGATGAGAGCAATTTCGACTTGGACTTGATTAGGAAGGTTTTAAGCTTGTTTAGGCTTGTGCAAATGATTAGAGGATGGATTAGGATGGTTTAGGATTAGCTTAGGGATAGGCAAGTGGATGGCATTTCATGAGGGTGGGTGAAGGAGGAGATATTTGTTAACTTTGGCTTGGGTTAGTAAGTCTTAACCCATGTTTAGGGAATGTGACAAGGTTAGGAGGGGATTAGGATTAGGTTTAAAGACATCTTCTAGAAGAGTCTAGACTTTGGATGAGGATAAAGACTTTCTAGAATAGTCTAGAATTTCCTAGGATGAGGATGAAGACTTTCTAGAAGAGTCTAGAACTTCTTAGGATGAGGATAAATTAGATTTTTAGAAAATAAATAAAGTTTTATTTATTTCAAGGGTTTGGCTTGAGGAGATATTTATTAAAACTTTTTTAATAAACATGAGGATTAATATTTAATCTTAATTAAATATTTTGAGTTGGGATTAGGGGTAGGAAATGATGGGATTAGCCTTTAATCGAAATTAAAGAAAGATTAGAAGATTTTGGAAGAGGTTATTGGTCATAAGGAAATTGGCCAAGTTTTGGGCAAAAAATAAATTTTTTATTTATTTTAGGATTTTTGGTCAATTTATTAATTAAATAATTAATAAATAAGGAAATAATGTTTAAATAAGATTTAAACATTTTTGGGAGGGATTCCTTAATTAAATATTTTTAATTAAGATAAAGAGATTTAATGGCATAAAAAATAATTAATTAATTAATTAATTAATGATGATGTCATCAGGACTTTTTCAAAAAATAAAAATACTTTATTTTCTAAAGGTTTTTAGGTGTCTACAATCACAACCCTTTAACTCTTTATTTACTTATCATTTATGTTTTCATGCATGCTTTAACCAATTTAAAATATATGTATTAAATTAATTTGTTTCCTCTCTTTAATTTAATTTATTATCTTTTAATTTCATGCATACACTTTATGCAATTTAATTTAAAATAAACTTTATTAACTTTATGTTTTCTCTCTCTTATTAAATCATGAGATGCTTTAATTATATATTTATTAATTCAACTAACAATATTATATAGAGTTTATTAATTAAAATAAAACTCCTAAATAAATTATTATTAAATTAAATAAATATAAAACACCAAAATTAGAACTATAACTTTATCTTTAAATTGAATTCTTTAATTTTAAATGAATTTACAAGATAGTTTTTAATAATATATTTATTAACTTAATTAATAGCATTTTTTTGTATCGGTAAATCGCCAAGGCCTTGATCATTTTATTAATAAAAGATAAAAGTACATCAACTATCCCTGTTCAAATGGGCACTGGTAGGAAAGAACAGAGAAGAAAACCTCTAGTCTAGCCTGGGACAAACGTCCTTTATTGTTACATCTTAAAAGGGGCATACCCCAGTCACCAATAATCAAAACAACATATATCTAATAGATATAAAAAAATGGGAATGAAACCCCAGATTAATTAGATAATTCCAATTAATTGGAGCATATGCTTTATCAATATCTACTATAATACTTCAGTATAGGTACACATTCACCTTGCTGACTTACTTCCCATTCTGATGTAGATAAATGGTCCTCTCTATAATCTATTCAATAAACATGGTTAGAGACAAATAATACTTTAAAAAATAATCAACCTCTCATAGTCAGCAAATTATCCTAATCTAAAAACCTACCATGAGCAAACTATGCCAGCTCATTATCATGTAGGAAAAGAGCGAGGAATAGATTATTTAACATCCAAAATGTTTACTCTATTGAATGCATCATTTAAACCATTATAATCAAGATAATAAAAACATAAGCTAATCAACTACCTTGAAACCAAGAAATTAATTATACAAGCCCCTAGCCAAGGAGATACCCAACAGAGTCACTAGCCTTTTTAATTGACTAGAGAAGGAATGCTACAAAGGCTTAATTAGATCAAAACTAGAGCACCAAAATTGATAATTACAATATCATGATCAAGCTATCTTAACCTTATCATTCTCATTACAAAAAAATACAACTTACCCAAACATTCATAGCGGCCTAATCACCAGGAAGACACATCACCTCAAAGTCTCTAGCTATTTGAATTGATGGAAACCCATACCAATCAGGCTACAAAGCTAAATTAAGATCCTAAAAAATACAATCAAATTGCAGGCTTGGCCATAGAATGCTATTCTAGCACATCCCCCAACATTGAGGATATCTCTAGCTAATTAAATTAAATATCCAAAAATAGTTAATCTGACTAGCTACATTGCAAGACTCAATAGTTCATACAACCAGAGCCTAATCATATAATACTACTCTAGATTCGTGCTTAATAACTTATCAAAAATTAGAATAAATGCAGGCTCAATTTGAGTGACTAAATTCCAACCAAGAGGTCAATAGAAGATCACCAGTAAGGATTCCCTCAAAACAATATAGGTTCACAAGACTAAAGCCATCAATATACGTCCAACTACCATCTACAACTATTTAGCATAGTAGCATAGAGATTAAGCCACTTAAATTTGGATAAACAGGGACCCAACCCACAAATCTTACATTTGCAGAGTTATTACCACTCATTCATATAAATATTTCAATAAAATGTTATCAGTCTAATAAACCATCAATAGAAGTAAAGAAACAAAATCTAGCATTAGTCAGAGAAACCACCATCAGCTATCCAATTGCCAAACCATCTAATCTCAACCAAGAACTCAATGCATAAAATTTATACCCATGTCATTATATATTAACCAGGGCTATCCATATAAACCATATAACAAGTCTTCCTTACATTGTCCATTAGAAATTAAAGGAGCAAGTGTCTCCATACCGAGAAAAAGAGCTATATACAACCTTCTACTACAAACATAGACATAAACATACCAGTACAAACTAAATCCGAGCATAAAGCTATACAGAGAATGCCAACCATAGCAACATATTGGTCCAACCATTACAAACCTTGATATATTATCCCACTAAACCAGTAAACATAGCTTATTTCTTGTATACCTTAATGATATCATAGATGTCATTAGGATTTTCTACTTCAAATTAGGGGTAAATTCAAAATTGAAATTTCCCTACTTGTCTTTTCCACATTTGGCATGTAGAAATTTAAGGCTTCAAGATCCTCAAAGGTAACCCCAGGCTGAATGTAAGCATTAAATGCTTTCAAGTAATTGATTAACAAGTCTTTATTCTCCTCCTCCACAATGGCCCTCCAATAAAGAAGGAATTGGATACTGGCCTCCATTTTGGGTCATTCCCTATAAAAGATGTAATTTTTTTGAATAATTAAGGATGGATGGCAGAAAACAACCCTCAGCTCTTGCGATCTTGATGGGAGTTCCATATACTTCTCTGGTAGTGGGATCCTCAATTTTTCATTAGTACTGCAGATCACTTGTTCTAACCCCTTCCTCCATGTAGGGTCAAAAATACTACAGTAGAGACGGATGGTATCATCAGAATTCACCTTTTCCCTCACCAATTATCCAATGAATGGACCAATTATGTTGTTGTTGGTTCTCCATGTATACTTATAATGAAAGACTCCCTCCCCAATTGCTCTGCTTACTACGATTGTTGCCATGTCATCCATAGGATTTAGAATCTAATTCCAAGATTTCGGATTGACATTGCCACAATATGCCATGGTGCAAGATTCTAAGGTATGGAAAACATAAACATTCGAATCCATGTTCACCGATCTCCATCAAATAGAAGGAAGAGAAAATGACTCCAAATAAAGACAACATGTACCCTATAGAAGCCCAACCTAGCATGACCTCATTCAACTGACAATAGCCATCCTAGTCATAGGGAAAATTCCATAATGCTATGACCAAAGCCCTAAAATTGTATCATACAAATAAACATAGAGAGAAAGCCACTATTACTAATGATAGGAAAATGGAAGGATATGATGAGCTCATATCCTAATCCCAAAACACCAATGTAAAAGCATATAAGACCTCAACCTAGGAGGCCTCTCTTCATACTAAGGTCGAAACCTAAAAAAATTAAAAAGAATAAACTACGGTATATGAACCTAATAAATGCTAGAGAGAATAAGTCTTATATGAAAAAACTCAATATGATGAGATATGAATTACCCATCATTATAAATCTAAAAATTTACCCCGTTACCTCCTTTATTTGCTAAATAATCTGCTTTCTGATTGCCTTCTCAGAAAATATGACATATTTAAATATCCTCAAATTGATCTATGAGACCAAGGACCTTGCCTAATTTTGAATTCAGGACCCAATTGGGGGCTTCCTAACCACATTTAGGATTATCTAAGAGTCACCTTCTATGATGACCCTAGTCAATCCTAATTCATGACATAACTACAAGTCCAATGCTTCTAGTTTTGTTAGGTTATTAGAGGTAGGCATAATGGACATAGATTTCTTTTCTACCCACTTACCTATATCATTGTTAATGATACAACCTATACCTACCACCCTAGGATTACCTCTAATGGCTCTATCAAAATTGAGTTTAAACCATCCATGTGGGGGCAGTGCCCATCTACACCTATCCTAGCCTCCTTTTTTTTCTTAAGGTATACAAGAGATAGATTAATCAGGTTGGTCTAATTCTTCTTCATTATACCATCCCAAATAGAGAAAGAACCTTCCTCTTTCATGGATTTTTTGAGATGGGAATTCATCACTTCCACTATACAAGCCTTGATCTTTAATAATAACTCTTCTAATTTCAATTCGGCTCCATGAAAAATGTGAGAGTTTCTCTCCTTTCAAATATCCCATGCCACAATACAGGGTCGTATATTCCATAGCTTATTATATACTCCTTTAATCATGCCTATAGGCCAAGCTTTAAGGAAATCTATGAAAGATCCTAACATAGGTGTTGACCACCCTAACCTGAATTTAAGCTAGTCCTAGTGGGCCTGGTCAAAAGGACATCTATATAACAAATGATCCATGTCCTCACTATTATGTTTACATAACACACACCTTGATGGACCTAAAATACTGAATTTGGATAATCTATCAGTTGTCAAGATTCTATTTTGGAATGCTAGCTAGAAAAAGAAGCCTACTTTAGGAAGACAAGTTGCATCCCAACAAAGTTTGAGAGGAATTTCAATTTTGCTCCATCTTTGAGAATGAACCGAAGCATTGTATCCATTTTTTATGTAATGCCCCGCCAAGGGATCCAAATAATTAACCTAAAGTTTCACTAAGTTTGGTAGCATTTTTTTTTAATCATGAAAGATAACTCATTCACATCTAACACATAGTAGCGAAAACAATGACATACATTCAACTGTAAGCATACATAATAGGTTACATTCCTTAAGGATCCCTTAATGTTGATCACATCTAAATTAACTATTAACGATTCCATCTAATACTACATCCACATAAAATAATAATGAAAAGTCTAACATTCTTTAACCAATATACTTTGTTCCAAATGTCCCTTAATAAATTACATTTTAGAATGCTCAATCATCCACTGTACATGAAACAGGGTACAAAAGACATAAAATAATATACATATGTGAAAATAGAGTATATCATCCTCATTGAATCCATGATACAACAGCAATAAAGTAAATGAAACCAATAACATACATGATACATCCATTTATCAATAAAGATATAACAACCATCGTAAAAGATATCCATCCATCATAAAACACATATAATCTAAGTGTGTGGTTCCTCCCAACCGTCAATAGCATCATTAGACCATCGTGGGCACTAGTCATCCCTCTGCGTGTAACATCCCAAGTTACCGAAGAGATCATCAATATTATCATAATAGGAATGTCACTCCTAAGACATACTACAACTTATGCAGAAAGAAATCTAACATGCTACAACATATGCATAAAGAAATCTAACATGCAAAAATTAAGCATAAGATGATCCTACAAATTAGATAACATCATCTATCACATGCTAATCATCAATATAAAGAAACATGTCAGTAAATAATATCCATCATAAGATCCAAGAACAGAATGAAGATAAATACCAACCAAGAATGCTCCAGCCATGGTGTCTACAGATGGATCTCAAATAGTAAGAGTGAAAAAGCACTACCACCCGACCACGTGGAACTTAAATGGCCCACTCCCACCGTGTTGAGAGGATAGTCTCAAGTCCTAAACAGGATAACAAATCACATAACACAAATACCTTCTAAGTCCATAAATCTCAAAAGTATACTAACTCAAAGGTTCCAACATAGGTTGACATCTAATCCCAAAGGCACACAAAGACACATAGGAAACCTACTATGTAAGCGAGAAAGTGTCATCGCATGAATCATGCTAGAGTTACCTAGTAGTATTTCAATAGACCCCGGCCCCCTAGTGATCCCTATGCGGCCACTAGTATCCTCTTGTACTGATGAGGCATACTACAGAATGCAAGGTCGCAACCAAGCATTCTCTCTACTCCCATCCTAGTCTGTACTAGCACTCAACGCATGGGCGAGAACATACAATTATCTTATTAGGTTCATTTAATCCCCATTTAGTGTAAATGTTTTCACTTATTAAATAACTTACAATGAGTTACCTTGGCAGCCACTTAGGGCCCCGGCCCCCATTGCAAGCCACTTCCTAACACTACAAGTAGATAACCTACCCTAGGCTCATGGAATCATAAATCACAAAATCACCTCAGTCTTATACAAGCGACTGAAAAGCATCATAAAGATAATCAAAATAATCACATTAGTTCTCCACAAGCAACTAAAAAGCATCCAATGATAATCATAATATCCATTGGTTCTCAACAAGCAATCGAAAAGTATCTCAAAGTAATACTGATTGAAGACTCCAAAATGGTCAAGTCAAAACATGTCACAACATGACATCATCAAGATTGAAACAAACACTTTAGTCCCATCAAGGTGACTAAAAAGTAACCCAAGTATAACTGATCAATGACTCAAAAATGGTTAAGTCAAGTATCTCAAATACATACATCTCAGCTTCACACAAGAAGATTGGAAAGCAATAACAATCGGTAAATACAAACATCTCATAGAGCATACCATCACATTACCATGGTTGGGTTTTAAAAAGATCGAGATCAAATAACATCAACATGTCATCACATTCGCATAATTCCCAAGCCTCCAGTAGACATCTTATGACTGGTCAACAATCTAGTCAACCTTGAAAAATCCCAAAACACAAACATCATAGAGGAACAAGATACAAACACATATTTTAGTGAGGTTTTTGTTTTTGTTTCAAGTGTATAAGATTCTTCGTTTAATGTCCAAGTCAACCCATTTATCTCTTCAAATTAAACATAGAATTATCCCTCCATTATTTTAAAACAATTTTTTAAAATAACTAGAAGATAATTATTTACTTATTTAAATCATTGAACTAGTTCCTATTGACTTTTAGATAAAATTATTCACATTATTCAAAACATTAGAATAGTACTTATCAACTTTTAAATAAATAGTTTACAATTTCTTTAAAACACTTCAAGGACAAACATTTATTTAAAATAATCTTCATTGATTTTAGGTAAAATAAATCTCATTAATAATTCAATTATTTAATTCCACTAAACACTTATTAATATCTCTTTTCTTTTAATTTGCCCTCATTTAAAAATCAATTTACTTAAATTGACTAATAATTAATTACACTTCTTCTACTATTAACTAATCTTAATTTAATTTAATTTAATTAGATTAGTTAATAAATCATATAAAACTAATGCATAATAATAAGATTCTATTTTAATTCGAACCCAAACCTGAATCAATTTCCAAATCTTGATTCTACTAGGGAAGATTGCAATAATATTTTTAATTCCCATAACTGGATGAAACAATATGCATGCCCAAATTCCAAATTACAAAATTGAAGATTCATTCATAGAGAATTATTCAGCCACACATAACAGACATGATGAAGACAGGAAAAGAAACAGCGTAATAAAATATGCAAAACAATCATGAGTGCCTACCTGGACACTGATGCTAATTTGCTATGTCTCAGAAAATTGTAGAGAATCTCCTCCTCTTAGAACCTTCTCCTTTCCAAAAATTCCTTCCTTCTCCAACATTCATAATTCCTCCAAGAACCGAACCAACCAAAACCCCCAAGTGGCTAGAAGTGCTTGTAGAAGCATATGAGCATGTAGAAGCATATGAGCTTCTCGAATGCATGTAAGCTTGTCCATACACACTAGGAGAGCCTCTATATAAAGGCCTCTAAGATGCATCTAGAATGTGTCTAGAAAGAACTAGGAGATAAGCATGACAAATAAGCACGTAACTTCCACGACAAGAAGATAGACATGATGAGGTCTCTAGAATCTTGTAGACATCATGTGCTCAAATAATGTGCTAACTCCTAAGTGTAGACAACACGTGCATAATTAGAGTGCAAACTCATGTGTTGTCAACATGACAACTCACGAGAGTTCGCATACTCCTATGTGAATGAATATTAAAATAATGCGCATTAATTAATTTAATATTCGCTTTACTCTTTTCAATTTAATTTCTTAATTTTTATATCTCATGCACTCACTTTAATAAATCCACTTGTTCTATCTTAATATATTTATATTTTAATCACATGCACACATCATGCAATCTAGAATTTTTAATAATTTTAATATCTTTTCCACTTTTAAATTCATTTTCGAAACTTAATTGCTAAAATATATAATAATATTATTTAACATTTATTAAAAATGAACTCTAAATATATTATTGTTAAAATAAATATTGTCACGTTCCAAATTTAAACTTATAACTTTCATCTCCAAATTTAATTCTTTTATTTAATTAATTTCCCAATTAATTAAATAAAATAAATATTAAAATATCATATTCATTTTCCATTAAACTAAACCATTAATTAAATCTTTTAATTAGGCTTAATTAATAGAAAATACACTAAAGACTCATTAAGTAAAATGCAAAAACCCATCATAGCCAAAATACATACAAAATCAAACCAAGGGTTAATATCACGAATTATGTCATCTGACGCATTCAGAGGGTACTCGACTTAGATACTTGTCCTAATTTTCAATTAGGACAAATTGATTAAAGGGTTGGGATTTGGACTAGAGAATTTATCTCCCCTCTCTTACCATTGAGATAATGCGATAAGGTACACTCATCCTGGCAATTCAGGGAAGTTAATACTCGGTACCTGCAACCTACATAAAATCCATGCATGTACAAGCACAATATATACTAAGCTAAATAGGCAATGATAGGAAGTGTTACATCATGTAGATCCCGACTAGTAGGTGACTATGACTCCATTCCTTAACCACATCATAAATGTCATACAGAAAGAAAACAAACACGCACATCATACACATGCAAGTATGGGGTAAGTATCCATAAAAACACGTGTGATAATAAACCATCTAACTAATCATCATCAATAGCTGAAATCACTGAATAATCATCGTATATACATGAACTATAAAGTACCAAGTAATCTCATCATATATCAATTGAATTTGAAACAATATCTGATAATCTCAAAACAATGTTACTAATAATCGTTAACATTAAACTAGCCCTAAAAGAGTTTGACAATGATAGCAAAAATGTGAACTAGGGGCAGGCACTACATTTTACACTATACTTTCCATCATTTGAGGCAGCCCAAATAAGTTCATCTTTCCGTTTTTCTTGCTTAATCTTCCTGGTTGATAGAATCTTCTCATAATCCTCAATGGTAAAAGAGTCTAACCCCATCCCATCTAAAGATCTCCAAACCCATCTATGGGTGCCTTCCAAAGAAATTTTAGTCTTATAATTACTAACTTTATCCCCCCATAATGAAACCAATTTAACTTTGAGATCCTTAGGGAAGGGACTAGCAGTAATCGGAGGAAGTCCATCCCAAGAGTCATCCCAAAATAATGGTTTATCACCCAAACCCACATCCCAGGTGAGAAAGTTGTAGATTAAAAGCTGACATCTCATCATAAAATCCAAGCTTTTTGACCCTTTAGGTAGGTTTATCATTCTGAATAATGACAAAGGATCATCTGGATTAAGGTATTTGTTGTAAAATATCTTAGCCAACTTTTGTTCTCTTTCATTATAAAGACACCATATTAATTTCGCACCTAAAGCTTCATTTTTCCATTGAAGATTCTTAATCCCTAATCCCCCCATATCCTTGGGTTTGCATATATTCTCCCATTTTATGAGCACCGATATTTTATCCTCTTCACAATCTTTCCACAGAAAATTCCTAAGTTTGGCTTCCAATTTCAATAGTGAACTTTTAGAGAGGGAAAGATAGGAAAGAGGAAAGGTTGGAATGGTAGATTGGATAGAACTAATCTTAGTAATCTTTCCTGCCTTTGAGAGCCATTTATCTTTCCAGCTACCAATCCTCGCATCTAGCTTGTCAAGAGTATTATGCCAAACCTTACTAGATTTTGAGCCTTTCTCTAAGGTAATCCCAAGATATTTGCACGAAAATTGACCTTTTTTCTAACCCATTATCTTGCAAATATGATCTTCCATTTCTATTTTAGTATTTAAAAAATATATCTCCAATTTGAGTTCATTCACTTTTTGGCCTGAGGCATCCATATAAGACTTAATGATGGCCTTAAAATCCAATGCTTCTGAAACTGTAATCTTGCCAAGCAGAATTGCATCACTTGCATATTGTTGATGTGTGATATTGGGCATATCACCAGAAATAGTGAGACCAGAGATTTCCTAATTATGATAGGGTTCTGATATCGTTCTCCAAAAGCTTCTGCCATAATGATAAAAAGGGTAAGAGATAATGAGTCTTCTTCTCTTATACCTCTTGATATTTCAAAGAAACCTTCGGGCATCCCATTAATGAGGATAAAATTTTTGGGAGTGGAAATAAATTTAATTACAAGATTAATCAATTGCTGAGAGAAACTAAAGGCTTCAAGGACCTTGCAAAGAAAATGCCAATCAACCATATCATATGCTTTTTGTATATCCAATTTCATAAACATGCATGCCTCTATTTTTTAAAGCGGAGTAAATGGTCTCTTGAATTGTGAGAATTCCATCAAGAATAGATCTAACAAGGACAAACCCTATTTGTTCCTTAGAAATAACTTTGGAAGAAACCCCTTAAGCCTATTTTCTAGAATCTTAGAGAATATTTTATAAATCATGTTGCATAATGTGATGGGCCAGAAGTCCCCCAGATTCTTGGGTTCATTCTTTTTGCGGATCAGAGTGAGAAAGGAATAGTTGATCTCCAACAGAAGAGCTCCTCCATTTCTCGAAGGTTCAATAGCTTTCCATAGATCTTTCCCAATAATATCCCAGCATTTCTAAAAAAAGAAGGCCTAAAATCCATCTCAACCTAGAGATTTGTTTGGGTTCATACTAAAAACTACCGATCTCACATCTTCCAAAGTGATTCATTTATTTAAAACCTTATTATCTTTAGGCAAAATTAATTTTGGGATAAATCTAAGCAGTCTCGCTTGGGCCTCTCTATTTGATCCTTCATAATTATTTAATATATTTTGGAAATGAGCTACAAATGTATCTACAATTTCTTTTGGATTTTCAGTTCGTATACCAAGGCTATTTTTAATACTAGTAATTTTACTCTTTGATCTATTATATAGAGTGGAGTTGTGGAAGAATTTCATATTCCAATCTCCCTCATCTAGCCATTTTTCTCATGATTTATGTCTCCAAAATATTTCTTCTTTGGATAGTATGTCTTCCTACTTAGCAAGAAGTTATTTTTCTAGCAGAAAACTTTCATTATTCATGCCTTTCTTAATTATTTTTGGGTTTAGATTTTTTAATTTATCTTCTATATCCATTTTTTCTTAAATGATATTATTAAAATGCTCTTTATTCCATCTAAGGATTCTTTCTTTTAACATTTTTAGTTTAGAAACGAAGATGAACATCTGGGAACCTTCAAATTTATCTTGTATCCACTAGCCTCTAATATTCTTAATGAAATTAGGATCTTGGAACCACATCTTTTCACATTTAAACAGGTTCGTAACAGGTTTCAAAGGCTCACTAAATTTGAAATGAACTGGGTAATGATCAGACCTAGCAATAGGCAGAATGAAGGATTGGAGATTTAAGTTACAATCCTTTATATTTCCTATCATAAAAAACCTATCTAATTTTTCAGCAATGTACTCAAAATCCTTTCTTCCATTATTCCATGTGAAATTTCCATTATTGGTTGGAATGTCTATCATATTATGCTTATCTAACCAAGCTTTAAAATCCAAAGATGATTGTGAGAGGTGTTGAATACCACCTACTTTTTCTCCTAGGTTTAAAGGAGTATTAAAATCACCTCCTACCAGAAATTTTTTTTCCTTAAATTCATAAATGAAAGAGCTAATCTCATCCCATATGGCTTTTTTCCCACATGACTATTCGGGCCATATATATTAATCAAAATGAAATGCAAGTTTGATTTAAGACTCTGTACACTTACACTTATCCAATTATAACTAGATTTTAAATAGTGAATGGCTACCTTCCTAGGATTCCAAATTAAACCTAGACCCCCTAAAGCACCCACAGATTCTTGAAAGATGGAACCCCAAAGACCTAGCATCTTATTTAATTTTGAACCTTCTACTTTATTTCACTTTATTTCCTAAACTAGAATGATTTCTGATTCAAAGGTTTTAAGATTTTTCTTTAGTAGCCTTTTTTTACTAGGGGTTTTTAATCCCCTAGCATTCCATGTAGTGATCCTCATGGTTCCCTGGGAAGGTGCTTCCCCTTCCTATTGTTTATTAGCTGATCTATCTTCCTTTGCCTACTTCCTTGAGTTCCTTTAGTGATTTCCTACCTCTTTTGCCTTTCATTCTACCATATTTAGGCTAATTCAAGCCTTCTTGATTCATGTGGATCCCAAGATGCTCAATCTTATTTTTTGCATTTTGAATAGTGGAGAATTTGAAGCCACTTTGTCCTTCCAATTCTTCATTTTTGAGTTCACTTATGATCTGATGAATTATGCTTGGCTGCTCTCCAATGTCACCATATAGACCTTCCATGATATCTTTTTTGATCCTTTTGTTTTCCTGCTCTATTACATTTCCACATATCTTAGTCTATCCCCTAATATTGTCCTCAATCTCTATTTTTAGTAAATCTCTTTCCAAATCTTCAATTGAATAATTATCACCACCTAATTCAAGGATTTTTTGAATTAATTCTTCCTTTTGGGTTTCTAAGTTGTTATCAATAGTATCCCAGCTAAACACCTAGATTAACTCATCGGTTAATAGGTTAAGATCCTTATCTTCTGAATTTAAGGTATCCATTGTTGGATCCATAATGATATCCTTATTTTAAAAATTCTGAACTTCTACTATCGAGGAGTTATCTATACTTTTAGTATTGCACTTTTGATCTTTTTGCTTACCATCTGGAGTAAAAGGAGAGCAACAATTGCTGATGGAGTCTGTCAGAACTTGGAAAACCTTATATCAACCTCTTTGCTGGGAGTAGTATTTCTATCTTTTGTGACCTATTTAAAACTCTATTTTGTTTTCCTATCTTCCTTTATTCATCTATAAACTTTATCTTTTTCTGTATTTGATTCAAAAAGCAAGGAATTTTCCAAGTTCTCTATGCCATCTTTTCCAGGAACCTTTGCTACCTTATTTTGTGCTGGTGTTGATATCTCTTTGTCTAGACCCTTCTCTCCTATTAGACATGACTATTTAGCTAGAACTTTATTGCAAGAAGTATTTATGACTTGCTGATCACTATTTGTCTTGTCTTCCCCTTTGCCTGGACTTATCCTCTGCCCTAGATTGTTCTTTGAGACTTTCTACTTCTTTTTAGATCTCTGTTTAATTTATACATCTTTCATATTTCTCCCTTCAAGACTTTCTTTGTGATCATCCACAATGATGGATTTGATTCTTCTATCAGGTTCTGAACTATTACCATAATCCCTTTCTTTAGTACTTCCTAGATCAAATTGAGTGTCAATCTTTTCGAAACACTGTAAGGATGTGATCAAATCTGTCGATCTAATTCCCAGCTTCTTTTTCTAGGTACTTATCATGGGAACCATATTATTAAAGTCTGAAGTGTGAGGTAGATATTTAAAATGTGTTCCCTTATTGTCCTCTACCTTTATGATTTCAAAAATTTCCCCTTCATATGTTTGTAAAATTAAATCGTAAGATGCCTTCTTTGTTATCACTTTTTTATGTATAGGAAGAGATTGATTAAGCTTTGTTCTAATCAATAATTTCACATTGTTGGAATACTCGAAGGAGGCATCTATCCCTATGAATTCTCCTATGGCAGACCCTATTGATTTGAGAATTTCAATTTGATTCAACTCTGATAGTAAAGCTTGAATATTGAACCACATTGGGCATCTAAGATCTATCCCTTCTAACTTAAAATTTGGACTCCAATCTACAAATTTGACCGCATGTCCATTGAAAAAACAATCTAATAAATTAATAAATTCTTTTTTAATAGCTTCACTCATACATTACAAATAAAGGGTTTTATCCAAATAGCAAGAGATACTTACCTGGTCACAACAGTTTTCTTCTAAAAAGAACAAATCTTCATTATGGTCATTCCATACTATGAAAATGCCTATTTTTTATCATTCACACCATGAAAATTCGATTTCCTCATTGTGAATATAGATGGAATTATCCTCATAGGATGGTTTAGTCTTAGGATCTATCTTTCCCTTAGGGTTTGAAGAATTCTTGTTTACCCTCTTCGTGGATCACTGGTGTGGAGGGAGATAGGGGTGCAGAGACTTATCATGACAGTCAGTTGTAATAAGGGAATTGGGATGATATGGAGTGGAAGGTACTGACCTATCAGACTCTAATGGAGGGGGCTTGCAGGGGTTGAGTTGGGCATACTTTGTAAGATTAAAGACCCTAAATTGATCATTCAAACTCTCAATTGTAAAAAATGACTGTGGACGAAAGTTACCATAAAATTCTCATGTGATAGGGTTGGATTTGACCTAATAATTCTTTGGCCCATGACTTCTTCCATAAATTGCCTCCTGTTGCAAATTTGATTCGTAGAGGTGCCGGCTCTGACCCTTTTTGTCTTCATAGTTTTCCAGAATGGAGAACTTATTCACAATCTTAAATGCATATTGTGACTTCTGTAAATCTTGGGTGCCCTCAAAAACCTGCTCTAATTTTTTTTGCACGAATGCCGAATTTCGCCATTTTTTTTCAATCCAATAATGAATACTTAATTAATAACATTATTTAGAGTTTATTATTAAAATAAAACTCCTAAATAATTATCATTAAATTAAATAAAAATAAATACATCAAAATTAGAACTTTAATAAAATCTTTAAATTTAATTCTTTTATTTAATTAATTTCTCAATTAATTAAATATGATTAAATATCAAATTTATTTATAAGATTTCCTTCAACTTAAATCATACATTTATGTTTTAATTTGATTTAATTATAACAAAAAATTAAAACAAATCCACAAAACCAAATAATGACAACTCCATTGAAGACAAAGGACAAAAATCAAATTCCATTGTTAAAATCACAAACTCACGTCACTTGACAAATTTGGAAAGGTGAAACTAACTCAAATACTTGTCCTGTTACTTAGGACAATTAGCTTAGGGTTTAGGATTGGACTCAAGAGGTATCTCCCCAATCATACCATTGAAATACTGCAATAGGGTACGCTCATCCTAGCAATTCAGGGAAGTCGATACCCGATACTTACAATCTACATAAAATCCATGTATGTACAAACACAATATTCTAAACTAAATAGGTAATGGCAGGAAGTGGTGTATCATGTAGATCCCGACTAGCAGGTGATTATGACTCCCTTTCTCAACCACATTAGAAATGTCAAACATAAAGAAAGTATACACGCACACCATACACATGCAAGTATGGGGTAAGTATCCATAGAAACCACATAAAAATCATTTTTCTAACTAACATCATTCAATAACTTAAATTCTATACATGAATATATATATCATCATCAAACATAATTATAGCATATGCCTAAAAGAATCTGGTCAAAACAAATCAGAAAAGTCGAGTAGGGGTAGGCATTACATGCTAGTAGTACTTGATGTTTTCAAATGTATGAATAAGTGTCTTCACATACAACAACCAAGAACATAAATCAATATAGCATGCACAATATGGATTAGAAAAGAAATTAAAATAATTGATGATGTGCATATTTTGAATTTCAAGCACTGAGATTAAGTATGTGATTGTAGAACTGCCTAAGGCTAGGTCTACAAACATAGATTTAATGAAGCAAGCAAATTGGGTGGAAGTTAATAAGATTCTAGGTATTGGTGATGACATGGTTTAGAATATGGCTAAAAAAAATTATTGATATACTATTTGGTTACTAATTATTTAATTAGTGCACCCTAGTCAACGTGAACCCAAAATATTATAGAAAAGGGAACCAATAAGAAACTTTTCCTATTGTTATGTGGAGGTTAATTTTTCTCCACTTTATTCAATAAGGTTTCCCCTCAAATTGTACTATGGGGGTTTGGGGGTAGTGCCCCTTGCAAGGTCCTAGGGCTATACAGTGGGGTCAAGGGACAATACCCCCAAAATCCCAACTTATGTTATTATTGTAAAAAGTGTCAACTATTATTTTTCTATTGGACAACTTGTTCTAGCCCTAATTTTGTAAGCAGAAAAAAGCTTGTATAAAATGGCTTAGGGTTATGGATTTTATAATGAATGATGAGATTGTAACTTATTCATGTGATCTTAAGCTAGAAGGGACTACAAAATGCAATAAGGTTGTAATCACTGGATACTTAAAAAATTGGACTTATTGTTGGTGGACGTAGCCTAGGGATTGGGGGAACCACATTAAAACTTTGTGTCTTGTCCACTTTCATGTATACCAATTCCTATACTAATGTGCACCAAAGTGAAATAATCAATATGTAATTGTAAATAGCTTCCAATAGTAATAAGATATATGTCCCTATAGTTTCCCATTCTTTAATTATTCTTGTATGAATCTTATATTGGAACACACAAAAATGAGAAATAATAATAATAATATAATGAGCAATATGTATCATATTATTTGATAAAGAACATTAATTTCAACTTATTTGAGGAGTTATATAATATTATAGAAAATGGTGCATAACTCCTCTTTGTGGGAACAAGTATATTCTATTCTCAATTTCCTTATGGATCCTTCTTCGTAGGTCTAGTTAATTAAGTTTATGTAGGGTATTTATTTTTTGTGTCTCAAGTCATAAGGTCATGGCATTATTCATAGTTGTTAGGATAAACCACGGACAGAAATAAAAACTACATGCAAATATAACCAATAAGAAAAAATATTAGAACACATAGAAATGAACACAAGGCACCAAGATTTAACGTGGTTCACCCAATCCCTGGGCTACGTCCACCAAACAGCAAGTCCGATCTTATTACAATCTAGTGATTACAACCTGATTACAATCCATAATCCCTTACAGCTCAATACCACCGCAAGAACCAATTTCGTATCACCACACATGAAAAATACCCAACCCTAAGCCCTTTTTATACAATTATTAAACTGCTTTAGGGTTATAACATGTCGGCCATATGTCGGCCATAATATGTTGGCTACCATGTCGGCTACTTCCAAAAAAAAAAAAAAATTCTGGGGCGATGCCCCGAACCCCACTATTTATGAAGTATGTACAGTACTTTCCTGATCAGTCACCACAATCTAACAATCTCCCACTTGGGGACTGATCAGGCTCCACACTAAACAACAATCTCCCACTTGGAGACTGATCCTGTAGCAATACCACTACCACATGGGGCTCCCACTGGATCAAACCATCCTGGACTCTACTGTTCTTTTATTCATGTTCAGTCTAAAAGACCAACCGAAGCTGAAGAGGAGTTCAGCTTCTCCCTTATGACAACCTTTGTCAACATATCTGCTGGATTTTCATTGGTATGTATCTTCTCCAGGTTTAACTGTCCATCCTCCAAAACTGACCGAATGAAATGGTACCACAACTGTATGTGTTTGGTCTTAGAATGCAGAGCTGAATTCTTAGCAAGATGAATGGCACTCTGACTATCTGTGAACAAATAATTATCCTTCTGAGGATGTCCCAATTCTTCCAAGAAGAACTGAAGCCATATCATCTCTTTGGCTGCCTCTGTAGCAGCAACATACTCTGCCTCTGTAGTGGAGAGAGCATTAATCTTCTGTAGCCTAGAAACCCAGCTCACGGCTGCCCCACCAACAGTAAAGACATAACCTGTAGTACTCCGCCTGGTATCAATATCCCCAGCCAAATCTGAGTCAACATAGCCCTATAAATCAGTAGTAGAGCCCCCAAAGTGTAAACACTTATTGGATGTTCCTCTCAAATATCTGAGAATCCACTTGACAGCATTCCAATGCTCAAAACCTGGATGACTCATATACCTGCTAACGACTCCCACTGCATGTGCAATATCTGGCCTAGTGCATACCATAGCATACATCAAACTTCCTATAGCTGAAGCATAGGGTACCTTGGACATCGTATCCTCCTCTTCCTGTGTCTTGGGACACATCTCCTTAGTCAATTTCAAATGACCAGGTAAAGGTGTGCTGACAGCTTTAGCATTCTCCATAGAGAAATGTTGCAACACCTTCTCAACATAATCAGCTTGAGATAGCGTCAATGTTTTGTTCTTCCTATCTCTGCAAATCTTCATACCAAGGATTTTTTTTGCTGCCCCCAAATCCTTCATAGCAAATGCATGTGCTAATTGGCGTTTCATCCCCTTAATATGATCCATGTTAGACCCAGCTACAAGCATATCATCAACATATAAACATAAAATAATGTAGCTATCATCATCCAACCTCTTAAAATAAACACAGTAATCTGAATGACACCTGTTATATCCATGCTCATGCATAAAACTGTCAAATTTTAGATACCATTGCCGAGGTGCTTGCTTCAGGCCATATAAACTTTTCTTCAATTTGCACACTAAGTTCTCCTTACCTTTGACCTCAAAACCCTGTGGCTGAGCCATATATATTTCTTCATCCAAATCACCATGAAGAAAGGCTGTTTTAACATCCATCTGCTCTAAATGCAAATCTTCAGTAGCCACAAGACTTAAAACAGTACGAATAGAAGTCATTTTAACAACAGGAGAAAATATCTCATCAAAATCAATTCCCTTTTTCTGTGCAAATCCTTTTACAACTAACCTGGCCTTAAATCTTTTCTTACCTCCTTCCTCTTCTTTCAACCTGTAAACCCATTTATTCTGTAAAGCCTTTTTACCTGCAGGCAACTTGCACAAATCCCATGTTTTATTTTTCAGCAAAGAGTCCATTTCATCTTTCATTGCAGACTCCCACTGAATCTTAGTATCCACCTGCACAGCTTCATCATAACTTTCAGGTTCACCAGCATCAGTAAGTAAAATAGAATACAAAGAGGGAGAAAACCTTTGTGGAGGTCTAATTGGCCTTGTTGACTGTCTAACATTCACTGGTGTGTGTGGTATTTGTTGTTGCAGTTGTTGCACATCATGAGGAATGGCTGGAACATCAGCTTTTGGAGTATCATCCAGCACTACATAATCATCTTCTTTCTTCTCATGTTGCTGCAACAGATCTTTGTACAACACTTTTTCATTGAATATGACATCCCGGCTTCTTATAATTTTATGATTTTCAAAATCCCAAAGCCTATAACCAAATTCATTAATGCCATATCCAACAAAGACACATTTCTTTGATTTAGCTTCTAGCTTGGTTCTATTTTCAGAGTCTATATGAGCAAAAGCTTCACAACCGAAGGTCTTGAGAAAAGAATAACTCACCTTCTTACCAGTCCATGCTTCCTCTGGAATACCACAGCCCAAAGGAGTAGAGGGACCTCTATTAATCAAATATACTGCAGTATTGATAGCCTCCACCCACATGTGTAAGGGCAACCTAGCATGCAACCTCATGCTCCTTGCGCGCTCCATTATAGTCCTGTTCATGCGTTCAGCCACTCCATTTTCCTGTGGAGTCCTTGGAATAGTTTTTTGTCTACGAATACCATTAGTGGAGCAATAATCTTCAAATTCATGACTGCAATACTCACCACCATTATCAGATCTGAGACATTTTAATTTCTTACCAGTCTCATTTTCAACCAAGCATTTCCATTTCTTAAAAGTTTGAAATACATCAGATTTCTGTCTAAGGAAATAAACCCATACTTTTCTAGTTGCATCATCAATAAATGTAACATAATAATGAGAGCCACCAAGGGAAGATACCTGATCTGGTCCCCATACATCTGTATGCACAAGCTCTAATTTCTCCTTTTTGTTTTCCTTCCTTGTCTTTACAAAACTCACTCTCTTTTGTTTTCCATACACACAACTTTCACAGAAATCCATATTCACACATTTTAGACCTGGTAAAACTTTCCTTGAATGAAGTACTTTCATACCTTTCTCACTCATGTGCCCAAGTCTATTGTGCCACAGCACTGTATCAGAATCTACAGCAGCTATTTGTTCTCCTTGCTCAACTGCAGTAATTGTTCCTGAATATTCATTTTTCTCTGAAACAATCAAAGTAGAAGGAACAATATGACCTGTACAAAGATATAAGGTGCCTACTTTCACACCTTTTGCTACTACAAGGGAACCCTTTGAAACCTTCCAATTTTTATCATTAAAAGTAACTACACAACCCTCATCACCGAGTTGCCCTGCTGAAATTAAATTTCTACTTAGTTTTGGAACATGTCTTACCTCATGTAGTAGCCAATGATTCCCATTCTACAACTTAATCTTAATTTTTCCCTTTCCAACAATCTGACAGGGTTCATTATCCCCCAAATAAACAAGCCCAGAATCCCCTTGGACATAATCAATGAAATAACCTCTATGAGGTGTAGCATGAAAAGAAGCACCAGAATCTAAAACCCATGAATCATCAACACTCTCTAAAGACAGAAGCAAAGCATCCTCTTCGGATTTGTTACTTACCACATTTTCCTCTTTGTCTCCATCTGATTTATCTCCTTCATTTTTCTTTCGAGTCCAGCAATCTTTCTTTTTGTGCCCTGGTTTCCCACAGTACCAGCAATCATTTGGTCCTCTCGATTGAGACCTCCTCCCCTTTGACTTTCCTCTTGATTTCCCACGATTTCCAGAGTTACTTCCTCTTTCAGTCGTTCTGCCCCTGCTTTGTGCATTTAAAGCACTTCCTGATGTAGATCCACCTGAGGATTTTCTACGAGTTTCCTCACTTAAAATAACACTGATCACATCATCATATTTTAGGGTACTAGATCCAGGAACAGAATTACTCACCGCCATTACCAAGCCATTCCAGCTTTCAAGCAAAGAACACAAAATCAAGAGAGCCCTAATTTCTTCATCAAAATTGATACCCACAGAAGATAATTGACTAGTAATAGTATTAAACTCATTTAAATGATCTGCAACAGATCCACCTTCTGCCATTTTCATATTAAATAAACGCTTCATGAGAAATACCTTATTTGAAGCGGAGGGCTTTTCATACAGTGTCGCTAGGGTTTTCATCAAATCTTCTGTCGTCTTTGCTTTTGTAATATTAAATGCCACCGATGGTGCCAAGCATAATCGAATGCTTTCGAGTGCCTTTCTGTCCAAAAGATCCCATTCAGCCTCTGACATAGTTCCCTAATTCTTGGCTTTTCCTTCCAACGGCTTCCATAAATCCTTCTGATATAAATAGTCTTCCATTTGCATCTTCCATAACTGGAAGTTCTGCCCATTAAACCTATCAACCCTCAGCTTACCATCATCTGCCATTGCTCCCACTCAACCGTGAGACTCCCACTTAACCGTGAGACTTTCCTGCAGAGGATAACTGAGAAACAACTAGGATCTGATACCACTTGTTAGGATAAACCACGGATAGAAATAAAAACTACATGCAAATATAACCAATAACAAAAAATAATAGAACACACAGAAATGAACACAAGGCACCAAGATTTAACGTGGTTCACCCAATCCCTGGGCTACGTCCACCAAACAGCAAGACCGATCTTATTACAATACAGTGATTACAACTTGATTACAATCCGTAATCCCTTACAGCTCAATACCACCGCAAGAACCAATTTCGTATCACCACACATGAAAAATACCCAACCCTAAGCCCTTTTTATACAATTATTAAACCGCTTTACGGTTATAACATGTCGGCCATATGTTGGCCATAATATGTCGGCTACCATGTCGGCTACTTCCAAAAGAAAAAAAAAATTTCAGGGCAATGCCCCGAACCCCACTATTTATGAAGTATGTACAGTACTTTCCTAATCAGTCACCACAATCTAACAATCTCCCACTTGGGGACTGATCAGGCTCCACACTAAACAACAATAGTCACATGTTCTCATGTGCCATGCCTTTTCTTATACGTAGATGTGATCTAGAAGTAAAGTTTTCATTCCATCACATTTTGTTCCATTGAATTAGTATTTACAATATTCATTATTGATAACCATTTTTGTGGAAGGTTTCTAGTTTTGCAAAATATTCCTTCTATATGAATCTCTTTTGGTAACTTCAACATGGTAACAAAACTCTATATTTTTACACCTCATCTTTACCAAAAAAAAAAAAGATTTCCTTTAAGTTTTTTTACTTGGTGCATCTTGGTCTAAATTTGATCTCATGGATAAGTTTAGAAGGCCTAATTTTTATGGATTAACAATAAACTCACTAGTGGTGAGTGATTATTATTGGTGGATTTTCTAGTCCCAAACTAGCTTTGGCCATATAATTATGTTGTCCTTACAATCTTATGATATGAATAAATTGTACCTATATGCATAATTGTGACTAAATTTTGACATATTTTATGTCACATTCTCTATCATACATAGGCATTGGCATTATCAAAATACTCCTATCTATGTTGAATATAAAAACTTAGAGACAAATTTTTGGTTGAGTTTGAATTTTTTATTGGTTTATGGCATGATATGATACTTCCTAAAAAAAATTTAGATGCCTAATTTAGAGGGTGGCAGGCCCATGTGCAAACCCACTTAAATTGTATAGACGTTTTCCAAGTATTGGTCATAGGGATATGCATCATTGGATTTTCAACTCTGAACCTATGAACTTCACTTCAGTGTAGGTTTACTCACTTGTAACAACAACACCACCACTAGTGACCTCTCAACTCAAATATTTCTTTAAATGACTAAGCCTGAAGTGGAAATTCATGTTTGAAATAGTTAATTGTGAATTTCCTATGCCTGCTATTGTATTGCAAGATCTCAACTTGTTATTGCACTATACAAACTCTCAACATATTATTGCACCTTTGCATTTCTACAACAAAAAAGGTCGTTAAAAAAGAAAAGATCAAATCTGATTTGATTTCCTAGCCATTTATGGACCAAGAATGATCTTATCCCATATTATATATTTTCTACTAAGCATGAGGATTTGATTTCATTTATTCGTATGAACAACAATTTTACTATTAAACATTGAACATGTGGTTTCATAATTAGTTTGTTTGATGGATTACTTAATCTAAACTTCATTAATCAATGATTATTAAGAAATATTATTCCTGGTAGATTCAAATTTAGTTTGTTATGCTTGATGATATAATCAATCAGGTAGTAGCCTACCATATAAATACTGCCCTTAATTATTAATTACAATCAAATTATCCACATTATCAAAATTCATTAGAACAAAATATCAAGCACCATTTAGATTTGACATTACGAATTACTTTCTCTATTATCTATAAAACATATCGACATAGCAAGGAAGGCTTTTTTTAAAGGAAAACAAGTAATTCTACTAAAGTTCTCAGTGTGAATCTTAAATCGATTAATAAAAGGAAATATGTGTCCTCTATATCATGAATTGTATTGCATTGCACACTTGAACCAAAAGCTCTTCAAAATATGCTAAGATACAACATGGGTTTGTTAAGGGATGTTTCATTCCTAAGAAGTATGGGGGGAAACCATCCAAGAAAATTCTATTAATTAGTTGGTTTTTTGAAGTGAGAAAATAAATTCCTTTAGCAATACCTTATGTTATTTTGAGCTAGGATATAGCCAAATGTCACTGTAGCTAGAAGATGAAATGAATGGGGCTAAAAGATATAACATTCTAGTAGATCAAAAGAGAGTAAAGATATGTAAATCTTTGCTACTAGTGGAGATGCAAGTAAATATATCAGTAATTGGGGTTTGAGCAATAGAGAAAAGTATCCAAGCCCTAGTTCTAATCATGGCCAAAGGGAAAATCTCTTCATGCAATCATGTATTTTCTCAAAATAAAGCTCAAAAAGAAATTAAATACATTTTTCAGAAGACTTGTCTTGTTCCATGATCTTTATGACATAAAGGACATTACATATAATTTTATTATTTTAATAAACTTAGTATACTCTAACCTCACATTTGTTGGAAGCATATGTCAAATACAAGAATGAGAACAATAGGGAAAATCTTGTAATAAATATTTAATAATGGTGTTCAAGAGTCTCTAATTAGAGTTAAGAGCTTGGAACCTGCATCATCAAGGGTGCAATTAATATTCAATATAAATATGTTATGATGGCTTCTTTGTAAATTTGGAGAAGATCATAACAATAATCTACCACGTATCCTTGAAATTTTCATAACGGAAGTCATGAAGGCTAGATAATTTATGATTGGCCATCTCCATAAGTAGTAAATGAAACTCTTTTATAATTCACAACAAAATCAAGATAATAAGAAATAGCATCATAACATTCATATAAAATAAAAGATTACCCCTTGAAATCCTCCACTCTCGAAACAGAGTTTATTTTGGTCTAAAAAAACATTGAAAATTCAAAGAAACTCAATACATTATTTGTGAAATGACTTGACAACTTATTCTTCTCCTGAACATGCTCTAATCTTTTGAGATTTGAAGAACTTTGGAAGAAGTTCCATTAAAGTGAAACTAGATAATCTTGAAACATGAACTCCATAAGCATAATGGTTATCAATGATCTCTGGTTAGTATTTGATACATGCAACAAATGGCTAGAAGGAAAAATTAGAACACATGCTCTAATATCAAGAGACTTGGGACTTGATTAAGACATGCATAAAAATTATAGACCATATAATTCAAAGATCTAGCAAAATTTTGGTGTGACTAATGCCTTTCGATCAAAATCCACCAAAATTTTCATAGGTCACCATTGAAAGTTGGACAAAGATTTTATTTATAGTTTTTTTGTGCAACTATGTAAGGTGGACTATGAAACCAATTTGAGGGTTAAATGACTACTCAATAAATTTTGACATTAGAAAATTGGAATTAGGATGGAAAAACTTGCCTTGGGACATGATAACTTATTTGTGAAGGTAAACTCAAATGATAAATGAAGTGGATATTTTTTATAAACACATTCATTAGTTTTAATAAATTTTTGAGGGTACTTATTTTGACAAGATTTGGACTCAACAAGGTTTTTCTTTTTTAACAGTCGTTTAACCCAAGTTCTTAGTGGGTAGTGTAGAAGTTTGAAAGGTTGGCTAAGTATCAAACAATTGTGCTATAGTTATGAGTGTAGTCTTTGAAATTGGTGTTACGTAGTTTAACATAAATTATCATTTGAAAAAAGTAAATAAAACTTATTTGAATTTTTGTTGATTTTTTCCAAATCAATATGTGATTTTTTTTATGATAGTGGACAAAAATATGTGTCTAGTGTGACATATTGAGTTATCTAATGACTAAATGATTTTCTTAATGAAATCCAAGTTGGATGCATAAATCTAGAAGCTAACTCAAATAAAAACCTTATACAAGGCTTGTCTAGAATGTTATGAGTAACAAGTCCAACAATATGAAATCTAGAGGATTTTCAACTAGACTAGTTCAAGAGTAACTTGCTAAAACTCTTTGTACCTAAAGCTAAAAACCTTTCATATTGTTTCAAAAAAATAAAATTGATTTTGTGGTACTCCCAACTTGTTTAACCCATGTTGTAAGGGCATTTCTCTACTAGTATATGAGTAACTAGTAAACAATTAGACTTAAATTACTATACCACAAACAAACAAACAAGATCAACAAAATAAGCAAGCATCAAAGAGAATCCAAATGGTAGGGGGGATTGATAATTTTTAAATATCTTGATGAGTCTTAACAAATAGGTGTTAGGACACTTAATTTAACAAGGCATTTCTTCTCAAAAAATGGTTTATTTCTCATCCTTAGTGGACAATGTGAGAGTACAAAAGGTTGGTTTAAGTTTTGGCCATGACATAAGAGGAGTCATTCTTATCTTATGGTCAAGTGCTTGGCCCAGCTATAGTTGGTGCTCACTAATTTAACATTAATTGTCTTTTAGGAAAAGTAAAGTGAGCTCAATTGAATTTTCATTATTTCTTTCAAGTCAACGGTAGCATCTACTTATATGTGGACTTGCTTGTGGTAATAGGCAAAAAAAAATTATCTAGTTTATGTCATATAAAATCATCCAGTGTCTAGTTGTTGTTTAAGGAAAGCTCATGTGAATGGGAAAATCTAAAAGCTTGACTTAGATGTGAACTTAATTAAATGAGGCTTGCTTTGGAACTTTAGAGTCATAAATCTAGCAAGATAAAGTCCAAAGAATGATGTACATGAACCTAAATCTAGAATAGGTCATGGTGTATCATCCAATTACAAATCTTTGTACCAAAAAATATTTTAACATAATTTCAAAAAATGAAAAAGTTTGATTTTATAGCGCTTCAACACATATTTAACCCATTGAAGAAGGTAACAAACAACATGGTGAACATATATACTATTGAAAAATACAAATTAATATTTCAAATAAGACATATTGAATATATAATGATCATAAACATTTTTTTTAAAGAATTTAAGTACAAATTTCCCTATTAACAATACTATGTTCTCCACTATTTACTATTAAAATTGTAAAATACTAGACAAAAGTCATACTTAAGATCTTAATTCTTTAGGAATTAACAATAAATTAATTTTCAAATATATTGCTTAAATGATTGTATCAAATGACCAACCCTAAAATCCAAAATCTATACAAAATCTAAATCTTGAACTCACCAAACCAAACCAAACCAAACCAAAGCCAAGCCAAGCCAACCCAAATATTTTTAATTGTAAATTAAAATAACATAATTGTTCCTCTACGTGATATGGATCTAGGATCTACAACACCAATTTCAAAGTCAAAGCAATGCCATACTTCAAAAAGCAAAGGACACACATATCTCTATGAAAAGAGAAGCTTCATATAACCAATAAAACAAGAGCTCTTTGTGAGTTGGAGTCTTGCCTTTTGGGGTAATAATGGGATTGTAGATATAGAAATTGTTTGGAAAATTATTTTTTTAGTTTCAATTTTGTGTATATCTAGGTGCACTATACCTCTTTGGTAAAGATTTGTATAGAGTGTCCTCATTAGTGTGAGACTTAGATTGCCAAAAAAAAAGGTTAGTAGGAGAAAAAAACTCAAATGATAGTTTATTGTTTTTATTGTATTTTCATTGCATTAACATTTAATTTAGGTTTATTTAAGTTGAATTGCAATTAAAGTTATTGAAAAAAATTAAAAATATAAAACAGAATATAAAATCTACAATACAATAATGTATGTTGATATTTTAGATGTAGTAGTCCATAATAATTTTTAATATTTTCTAGGATATATACTTTTAATTTAAAGTTATTGTTATATGTTAACTCATTAATAATTTTATTGTTATTGAGTTTGATTATTAAAGTTAAATATTATTCATAGTGTGATTAAGTTAATTTATATTTTTTATTTTTACTTTTGAATTCATAAATATCATTCATATTTTATATAATTAATTGTAATATTAAAAAAATATAATTAAAACAAAATCTTAATCACTCTAAATATATATAAAATAAAATAAAATTTCTTAAGCTGCCAACTCTTGAATTTTGGATGGGCATCACATTATTTATTTTCTTTGTCTTTATCTCAAAACGTGTGACCACTTGAAAGATTTATATTTTATAGTTTAAAATCTAAAATCAACCATCTTTGAGATCCATACATTTCTACGGTCTGATGCTAATTAATATAGAAACATATAATATTGTTGGCTTGAAAATTTTGGACTTGGCAGCTAGAGCGGCTAAAAATTGTGGATGATAGCTGCTCGTACAAAGCTGAAAAGATGCTATGTGATAAGCAATACGGAAACATTTTTGTATAAGAGTCAAACATTTGGCCCACCATCTCATACATGGCAAAAACTTGAGACAAGAATATTAATACACATTTTCGTATAAGAGTCAAACATTTGGCCCACAATCTCACACATGGCAAAAACTTGAGACAAGAATATTAATACACATTTTCGTATAAGAGTCAAACATTTGGCCCACAATCTCACACATGGCAAAAACTTGAGACAAGAATATTAATACACATTTTCGTATAAGAGTCAAACATTTGCTCCACCATCTCACACATGGTAAAAACTTGAGACCGGAATATTAATATACATTTTCGTATAAGAGTCAAACATTTGCTCCACCATCTCACACATGGCAAAAACCAAGAATATTAATTAGATTCCTAACTTTCTCTTCTTCTTTTTTGAGAAATATCTGATTGTAAAAAATAAGATATATACCCTATGATCTTACTTATTAAATGAAAAAATATTTGGTGGGGGGTGAAACAAAAACTTATAAAAGACGCTTTTACCATAGGAAAGTAATTAAAGGGATATCACAAAAATGAGAACTCACCCTCACCTACTTTGACTTGTTTCAAGTTTGAAGGGATGTGACATGGTACCAACCAGCCTTACTTTTTGCTTTAATGAAAACCACAAGAAAGTCCACATTATGAGGAATAATGTACCCGTGGAAAAAACAAGAGTATCTTAGGTTTAACACGTATTTTTAAATTTCATGGAAAATGAACATGATAGATCCAACCAGGCATTGACTTCATAGAAAAAGGGAAGAAAATGACACTTTCCTATGTCCCCCACTAAAGTTGGTGAAATATTCACCTTGAAACACCAAACCCTAATTTGGTGATCCTCGCTCAACAACCATATCAATCTCTTCGCTCTCATTCAAATAAATATTCAAAGAGCTCTATGGAATTGAGATGCTCTCTAAATTGGATCATCAATCATAGGTCCATGTTAGGAATCATTGGTTAACTCACTTGACTGTTTGGATTGTTTGCAATCAAAAAAATAATCCATTCATTTTTGGAGTTTACAATGACGTGCATTGTTCATGTATGTTAATCCATTAAAAGAATGTTAGGCGTCTTGTGAATTTAAAGATTTCAAGCAAAGATGAGATAGTGGTTCAATATGTTAGTAAATCTGGTAAACATAATCAAAATCATAATACCAGTATGCTAGCCTTATGTGTAAAGAATGTGATAAAACTCTGTAGTGTTTGAATGTATGACCACCTAGAGCCAGACATCTATGGTCTACATTGCTCTATAGATAGACCCCTCAATTTACAATAGCTTTAAACTCCTCTACAGTAGTCCTTTCTACAAGTAATAATGTGTTGTCTGCTTTAATATTTGACTTCAAAATCATTTCTCTTTGCTGTCTTGCTCCGCAGCTATGGGCATTCCTGCCTTTTGCCCTTTGTGTGCCATAGGTTTACTTAGGCATTGATGTAACTACTGAATTATTGATCTCTTTTTTTGCTTCTTTAAGAATTGCGTATTGGTCTAATCAGCTATGAAGGACATAAATTGATGAGATGGCTTTACAGGCAAATGGGCCGTTCCAAATATGTTGCAGGAAAGGTCTGTGCCCTCCACAATGGCCTGCCTGCCCACCCACTCAGCCTTTTGCACATCCAATTGATGCATCCAATTCATCATCAGACCCAAACTTCTCAATCCTAGTGATAGCCATATTAGGCATAATGGCCACTTCCTTTCTTCTAATCATCTACTATGTCATTGTGACCAAATGCTATGTCAGATGGGACAGACTCAATCAGCATAATCTCAGATTTTCTGACAGCCCAAATCCTGAATCGCCATGGGTTCATAACAGCAACGGGCTTGAAGATTCTGTGATTCAATCAATACCCTTGTTCAACTTCAAAGGACATGATGGGTTTGTTGATTGTGCAATCTGCTTGAATGAGTTTGAGGAAAGTGAAACCCTAAGGCTGCTGCCCAAATGCAACCATGCATTCCATGTGCGTTGCATTGATGTGTGGTTAAAATCAAACTCAAACTGTCCCATGTGTAGGGCTAATATTGTCACCACTGGTGTTGCTGACAATACCCAGCCTACAAACAATGAGTCATCAGCAACTTCACATCTGCAAAATGATGGTTTCCATTCAGAAATTAGGGTTTGTGTATCTCCTCCTCCATTGGAGAATGGAAACCATGTTAGCACAAGCATTGACATTGATTTAAATGAGCGCCAGAAAAGCATTGAGATGGGAGAGTGTATGTTTTCTAAGAGTCCAGTTATGTCCAAGCTGATTCATGTGTCCAGCTTAAATGACATCAGAGGAGGCAGTGATTGTTATTGGGTATGCAATATACAGAGAACACCAGATCAGAACAAAATGTTTTGTGAAGAACCATCGCCGGCTATCAGGAGATCATTCTCTATGGATTCATCGATTCAGAGACTGCGGACTGATCTCAACACAATGGATTGTTCGAACAGCATGAAGAATGCCTCTTTATTCTTTAGAAATGATAAAAGCAGAAATTCCATCCTTCCTCTATGATAAGCCTCCTGTTTTATGTTTTTTGGTTTTTTGTTGCAATTAAGGCTTGCAGAAACGCCTGGATTGCTGATAACCATGGGGCTTTTTCCCTATGTTCTTACCTTGAAAGTATTCTCTGTGAGGATCAATTATAATTTATTTAGTGTTGTAAATTCGTTCTCCATCTAAAGAATTCTTTGCAGGTTTAGTCTTAGATTTCTTCTGGATTGGAAAGGAAGATCATGAGAGTTGCATGTCCATTCAGATTGTACAAATCCATTTCATGTTTGATCTCAGAGGTCATACTCAATGTAACCGGAAATGCTCATTCTGTTAAGTGCACATTTCTGTTTTAAGTGCACACTTTCTGTCAGATTTTGGATTTTAGGTGGATTGATTGCTGCATGTACGGTGTATTTCCAGTTTAATTATTTAGGGCAGGGTATGACAACCATGTCTAAACGAAGTATGTGGGAAGAGCATTCTCTTTTCCCATACCCTGCATACAAATTCCTAGCATGGTATCATTTGCAAAAAAGTGGGAGACATTGCTAACAACATTCTCTGATCAATATGTTTCCTTCTGAATTAGTATAGTATCATTTAAAAGAAAAAGTGGGAGAAATTACAAAACAACATCTGTGATCAATATGTTTTCTTCTAATCTTAATATTTTAGGCCAACTTGATCAGAGACAACTACCAAAAAATAATAAGAGAATAGAATTGATTCAACGATTATTTTCTCTTCCTACCTATTTATTCTGATGATAGAGTATTGTATTTGATTCAAAATATTGAAAAAAACTGTGGAAAAAAATCTATTTGATATTTAATTCCTTAAAAAGTATATTGGTCATTACAGAAAACTTCATGAACATTCCATGAACTTTAGAACAGTAGAGAACAAAATTAAACTGTATTATTATAGCATCCTATACAAATTGTATACAAAGCCTTCAAAATGGCCAGCATAAGCCCTGAAGAAACATTTTGAAATTATTGTTTTGGAAGTTTGTACATCATAAAATAACAAGCCCTGTTGTAGGATGCGGTTTGTGCAATTGTAAACCCACTTGTTTTGTGAAGATGGTCTTTATTGTGATATGTTTTTAATTTACATTCACAGTTATAAGAGGATAAAACGTTTGTTTGAAGCTTTCATCAAGTCAATTGAATTTTTTTCTTACAAATACAGCCACAAAATCTTCTATGGTACTTTTATAGACAATAAGTAAAATGAGTATTCACACTGTAGCACATATAGTAGTTAAATATTCTTGAAAATCTAATTCCAATATAACGCCCTCTTCCTACTTCAGTTTCATAAGAGACAACTACATGGTGAGCACAGGAAGCAGAGAGTGCTCCCACATGGCTCTTGAGATGACCCCATAAATTTACATTTTGCTTATCAAAATTGAAAAGAAAGACAGAATCATGGTTCCTGCAATCATGGACAATGATTTTCTCAAAACATAATTCTAGACACTAGTGCCATAAAAGACATCATTATGTAATATTAAATATTTTGATATCAATTTTAACACGTCATTTAGGACTGTTATTCGCCTTTAATTTCCCCAGATTACACCAAGTAGTTTATTCTTTGCAGATTATCAATAATATCAGGAATAGAAAGGTTCTGAGGTTGTTGAGTTACTCCAATGCCCAATTCACAGTATAGAGTATTAAGAAGAGAGGAGTTGGGGATGTTGGTAGGGATATACATTAAATTATACGTGCAAGAAAGGTGTGTCAATTTTTATTTATTAAAATATTAATCTATCTATGATCCTTAATTAAATAGTTTATTGAAATTAGTATTTTTAATATTTGTTGTAAGTTAAGTACTATTATTTGTGTGAACTAGTGATTAAAAAGTCTTTGTTTCTATGAATTAGATTATATATGTGTGTGTGTGTGTGTGTGTGTGTGTGTGTGTGTGTGTGTGTGTGTGTGTGTGTGTCGAGAGATATCTTTTGAGGCATCTATTACACTGAGTGAGATTATGAAAATAGGCACCTAAAGAAGGATATCTTTCAGCTTATTTTATATATGTATAATATTTATAAGCTAGTAGCACTCGCGATGCAAAATGCAGGACATTATTTTTTAAATTATAATTCGTTATATTTAATATATTATGAATTTTTTTAATTAATAAATACTTAATATTGATTTTATATGTTCGGTTCAAAAATATGCTTAATGAAATAGATTCCCTTTATAAAAAAAATCACCACATATAATAATTAATACAATTAAAAAAATTATTCAACTAATTAGAATTAAACTTTAGATTGAAATTAGAGTTTTCATTTGCATTAGTATTAGCTTAAGTTTTATCCTTAAAGCTAGATTATTATTTGCAATAGAGAAAAGGTCATAATGTGACTTCTTTAAGGAAATCAAGAGTTAGAGAGTTATTAAGGCTTCAACTTTTATAATACATGGTTTGTGTATTATTCATTAAATTAAAGTCTCGAAAACTCTCTCATGTTTCTTTATATCTCATCCTTCACACTATGTCTATATTAAACTCTATCTCAAGTAGGAATATATGTATATATTTTGAATTAATTTATAAAGCTTGATTTTATTTGTAAACTTAAACTTTCTTTTAAAGATAACTTTATAACACTTTCTCATAACAAATTCAACGTTACTTTAGAACATTCTTTTAATTTTAACTTTATATGTTTAACTTCATTAATTTAATATTTTCCCAAATTTATAAATTTCAACCTTATTTCAAAATTTGACATAATATCTAATATTTTGTTCTAATTTTCATCCATCCCCTAATTATCACATCTCTCTCTCTCTCTCTCTCTCTCTCTCTCTCTCTCTCTCTCTCTCTCTCTCTCTCTCCAAATTCCTCCCCCCCATCACCATTTTCATCCATCTGATGCCCTAATTATTCTCTTTCTCTCTACCTAATCTCTCTACCCTTCGACGTTGTCTCTTTCTACCTAATACCTTCGTACATTTCTCCCTTTGTCCTATTTCCATCCCTAGTTACCATATATCCTCTCCTTTATTACCATTTATCTCTACATCATCTCTCTACCTCCCTGTCTTCTTAATCTCTTTGAGTCTCTCCTTTCCCTTCTCTCACAATCTCTTCCCCCTATTTACCCTCCATATCTACCCCATATCTCTCACTCATGTATCTTTATCTCTCACAATCTCTCTTGCACATGTCTCTCACCATATATCCTCTTATCTCACTCTTATATCACCTCCTCATATTTCTTTATCTCTCAAATTCTTTCTATATGTCTACCTTATGTTTCTCAAGCCCCTCCATAGCCTCTGTCATGTCCCCTACTACTTTCTCTCTTTGTCTCATGTATATTTATCTCTCACTCTCTCTCATAGTGTTTACTTCATGCCTCACCCTCATCCCCTTGTCACACTCTCTCGCACATGTCCCCTTCTATAATTTACCCACCCGTCCTTCTCTAGACACTCTCTCCCCCTCCAACCCCCTCCTCATAATGTAGATGCTCCCCACTCCCCCTTCCCCACCCGCTCACACACACATGCCCACACCCACACCCACACATCCCTTTTGAAATTTGACTATATGCATATATTTTGAATTAATTTATAAAGCTTGATTTTATTTGTAAACTTAAACTTTATTTAAAAGCTAACTTTATAACACTTTTTCATATCAAAATTAACCTTACTTTAGAAAATTCTTTTAATTTTAGTTTTATATGTTTAACTTTATTAATTTAATACTTTCCTAAATTTATAAATTTCAACCTTATTTCAAAATTGATATAATCTCTAACATTTTGTTCTAATTTTCATATCCTCTCTCTCTCTCTCTCTCTCTCTCTCTCTCTCTCTCTCTCTCTCTCTCTCTCTCTCTCTCTCTCTCTCCTCCTTCCCTCCCAAATTCCTCCCCCCATCACCATTTCCATTCATTTGATGCCCTACTTATTGTTTTCTCTCTACCTAATCTCTTTGGACCCTTCGACATTGTCTCTTTCTACCTCATACCTTCCTACATTTCTCCCTTTGTCCTATTTCCACCCCTACTTACAATATCCTCTCCTTTATTTCCACTTATGTCTACATCACATCTCTCCCTCCATGTCTCCTTAATCTCTTTAAGTCTCTCCTCTCCCTCCTCTCACAACCTCTTCCCCCTATTTACCCTCTATATCTACCCCATATCTCTCGCTCATGTATCTTTATCTCTGACAATCTCTCTTGCACATGTCTCTCACCATATTTCCTCTTATCTCACTCTCATGTCCCCTCCTCATATCTCTTTATCTCTCAAATTCTTTCTATATGTCTATCTTGTGTCTCTCATGCCCCCCACCCCCCCAAAAACCTCTATGATGTCCCTTACTACCTACTCTCTTCTTCTCATGTATCTTTATCTCTCACTCTCTCTCAAAGTGTTTACTTCATGCCTCACCCTCATCCCCTTGTCACACTCTCTCTCACATGTCCCCTTCTATAATTTACCCACCTTTCCTTATTTACACTCTCTCTCCCCCTCTCCCCCCCTCTCTCTCACACCCACCCACAACCACACATCCCTTTTGAAATTTGACTATATGCATATATTTTGAATTAATTTAAAAAGCTTGATCTTATTTGTATGTAATGCCCCCGTTATAAAATAAATAATAATTTAATCTTTGTAATGGGCTGATTGATTTATTTTATCTCGGACCCATTTTTATTTTTGTTTTCATAGTTTGTGTCACCGTCGGCTATCTTTGTACACTGTTCGAAAGGTTTTCCTGATGGGTATTTAAGCACAACTTGTAGGAAGTTTGGAGTCATGCTTTGGATTATATTTCTCTGTACTATAGATTTCTATTGGAGTTTGGTATTGTTTTCCATTTCAGAAGTGAAAGATCTTTCCTATTTGGCTTGTACAATTTTGGTGGGATTCAAACCTCACCCTACTTCGTCACTGCATGTATAACTTGTTCAAATCTGGCAAATTGGAGTGCTTTCTCTCGATAAACATATTCAAAATAATTTGTGTGTTCAAGTCTTGTTATTATATTTGGAATTCATCTAATCTTCCATCAACATTTCGTATTTGGGTATGAACGATATTGTTTCAATCACCAACTATGCTTCTCACCATCCGTACGGCCTGAATTTGCTTATTCGGTCATCAACTATGCTTCTCACCATCTATACGGACTGAGTTGGCTTAGTACGACAAGTTTTATGATCCGTACGGCTTTCCATTCAGTCTCCACTCCCACTGTACTCCTTCCATAGCTTCTGTACGGCTGTCAATATCCCCTACCATATGGCATCCCTATCCTACCGTACAACCAACCTATCTGCACCATACAACTTCCCTGTGGTCACCATACGGGCTCCTAAATTGCCTCCTATCGTATAGCCTGTCTCTTGTATAGAACTACACATTCCTTAATCTGTACGGATACTTCACCTAGTCTCTGTGTCCACTATACCTCCTCAATTGGCTCTTGTACATCCATCCCATCTCACCATACTTCCCTCTAAAATCAACATCAAAGATCTTAGTGGAATCGTTGCGTGGACTGGAACATTATAGTGGTATCAGAGCTCTTCAATCCTGCTAGCCTGTGGACAATGAATGAGAGTTTATAGCTAGAAGAGAAGAAGGACACATTTCATTGATCAAATGGTTGATGAACAGGAACCAACTAGTGCCAAACTTATGGCACTTCTAAGGAAACTTTCACAGAATCAGGCACAGATCACTAATACGTAGTGACTCATGGAGGAAACCCTCAAGAAGTTAGCAGAGAACAAAATATCTAGAGAACAAAATGGACATAGCATAGACTCGGTATTGGGTAAACCACACCCTCAGCCAACACACTCTCGACCTTCCATGCCAACCTTCCCACCATGGGCAGAAGCATATCACGGAGAGAGACTACCAACTTTTGAAGAGATATGAGAGGACTGGAGGAATGCAAACCTTGAAGAGGACATTTCCTACTTCTAGTTGAATCCTATGCCAGAAGAAGAAGCTATCAAATTTGTCGCGTTGCACTTGGAGGGAGTTGCACATGAATGCTGGCAGCATGACACCATCACATTAGGGCATGATCAAATAAGGACCTATGCAAAATTTACAGAGAGATGTATAGAATGATTTGATGGGAAAGAACCTGAGCTCAATTTCAAAGATTTGGTGCAACTAAGGAAAATTGGATTGATAAATCAGTTCATTGCAAAATTTCAGAGACTTTATGTGTTGGTCACGGACATCTCTGAAAGAAGGTAGGTCGTGCTCTTTATTGGACGGGCTAGCAGAACCATTGAAGGGTTGGGTGAAGAGATTCAATCCGTCTACCATGTCGCAAGCAATCAGTAAGGCACGAAGTATGGCATCATTGTTGGCATCAACCTCATCCTCTCGAAGTCACTCACATCCAAAACTACCAATGTTTTCAAGGGACAAACCTTTGCCCAAGAAGCTATCATTGGATGAAGCTACCTGACAGGAACTTTCAAGGAAGAAATTGTGTTTCAATTGCAAGGGCTCTTGGGAGCCTGGCCACCGATGCCTCAGGAAGGGAAAGATCCATTACATCGAGGTGGTGTCCAATGATGAGGATGAACACGAACAAGAAGAAATCCCAGTTGCAGATCATGACCAACCTAACACCGACACCAACATGGCCAATTTAAACCTTACAGAGAGGATTTTTGCCTTGGTACAACACGGAGGATCCATTACATTGGTTGGCAGTCCGAGGTGCACAATTTTTCGTGTGTAGGGTACCCTTCAAGGACAAAGGGTTACAGCGATGTTGGATAACGAAGCTACTTTGAATTTCATAAACTCATCCTTGGTAAAGCAAAGAAGTTTCCTTATAGAAGCACATGTAGGCTTTCAGGTCAAGATTGTCGGAGGGAATTTCCTACCCTACATGCACCTTGTTCCTCAGCTAAACATCATAATGGCAAATCACATGGTGACAGAGAACTTTTTCATAATGGACCTCACTGACATGGAAGTCATTCTTGGCATACAGTGGATAGAGACCCTTGATGAGTACACTCAGAGTTTCAAACAGATGGACTTCACTTTTGTGGTTGACGGAAAGAAGGTTGTCCTTTGAGGGATGGCAAATGAAGGGCCGAAGGAAGTTTCTGTGCATCAGATGGAGGCAATCTTGCGGTACGATGACATTGCGTGGGTTGTGCATTATTTTATCTCAGCGAAACCTATAAAAGGGCACCAAACACCTCCATAGGATGATGAAATCCAGGATATCTTAAGTAGGCATGAAAAAAATTTCATGGATATTCGTCCTGGCATACCACCTCATCGGGGGTTTGAACACACAATCGAGTTGGAATTAGGGGCAAAACCAGTCATAACCACACCGTACCATCACCCCAAGAAATTCAAGGATGAGATCAAATGGACGATTCAGAAATTTCTTGAGAAAGGATGGATCCATCCTAGTTCTAGCTCGTTTGCATCATCCGTGGTGTTGGTCAAAAAGAAGGATGGAATGATGCGCATGTGTGTGGACTATCGCGCGTTGAACAAAAGAACAATAAAGAATAGGTATCCCATCCCATGGATAGATGAGTTGTTGGATAAACTACATGGCACAGTCTATTTTTCAAAAATAGATCTTCATTCCAAATACCATCAAATCTAAATGAGAGAAGGAGATGTGGAGAAAATAGCTTTTCACGCCACTACGGACACTATGAGTTCCTATTCATGTCGTTCGGATTGACCAACACACCTGCTACATTTCAATCATGCATGAACCAGATCTTCAACAAACAGTTACATAATTATTTATTGGTATTCTTTGATGATCTTATTTATAGCAGGATATGGGAGGAGCACTTGAAGCATCTGAATGAAGTTCTGAGTATCATGGAGGAATAGTCCTTGTTCGCCATGTTAGGAATAAGGTGTCTCAACCTTGGATGATTCCTATTCTTATTATTTGTTTTGTAAAATATATTTCTTGCAAATAATGTTGATGTGTCGGCATCTTGAATTTTGTATAAGGAGATCATCGCTAAAACGGTTATGATGGATTCCTATGACATGTAAGAGCTATGTTAGGAAGATTCAATGATAGGTGAAGACATGTGGCAACTGATAAATTTGAGTACTGTACACTCTACCCCAATAGTGGGGTTCAGGGCATCACCCCAAAAAAAATTTTGGGGTTCCTATTTTCTCGGAGAATGGTAAAACTCTAATATGGTTACCTTTGGGAGTAGCCCTAAAGTGAAGCGCATGTTATAAGCATTTTTAGGGTTGCGAAGAGGTGGGATGCAAGAAAGTGTATTGTTGGTACTGTGAGTTGCTACTGGAGTCTTTTGTTATCGTTGTTGAACTTGCATTACAAGTGTATTGTAAACTTGTATTGAAGATAATACATTGTGTAGGTTCTGGAGGGGTGGGGTTGTTTTACTGAAAGGTTTTTCCCCACTGGAAAATCTTTGTGTTATGTGTTTCTTTCTCTATCTATTTTATTTATGCTTGGTTGGCTGAAATATTTTTGTTTACATGATATTGAATCTGTAAATGTAAAATATTTTAATAAGATTTGCATCATACTTCTCTTAAGAGATTAGTGTAGGAAGTTGTTTTCGCACCTGAGTTTCCTAACACGCCAAGCAATCCAAATGTGAGTTTGGTATGACAAAGACATTGTACTTGGGGCATGTTTTCAGTAAATACGGGGTTCAAGTGCATCAAGAGAAGATTTAGGCTATCCTTGAATGGCCTCCCCCAAAATCATGCACGGATTTGCAATGATTCTTTAGATTGTGCAGTTACTACAAGAGATTTATCAAAGGATTTTCTTAGCTTAGCACACCTTTAATGGATCTAACAAAGAAGGGGGATTTCCAGTGGAAGAAAGAAGCACAACTCACCTTCGATAAGCTAAAAGAGGCCATGAGCACTTTCCTAGTTCTTGCACTACCTGACTTCACTCGACCATTCATTTTGGAATGCGACGCGTCCGGGGAGGGCATTGGAGTGGTTCTCATGTAGGATAAACACCCCATCGCCTATGAGAGTAGGAAGCTTACACCAACAGAATGCCTATATTCCATCTACAACAAAGAAATGTTGGCCATCATACATATACTAATCAAGTTTCATCAGTATTTAGTAGGTGCCAAGTTTGTCGTTTGTACAGATCACAACAATCTGAAATATTTCCTGGAGCAACAAGACTTGAACGATCATCAACAAAAATGGGTAAGAAAAGTTTAGCCTATTGATTTTGACATTGAATATGTAAAAAGGAAGAACAATGTTGCAGATGCTTTATCTAGAAAACCCACCATCTGCTCGCTAGACCAAATCTCAGTTGACTGGAAGGCACAACTATTAGTAGAATATTCCAAGAATACATTTGCCTATGAAATAATGGACGGCCACACCCATGATGATCGGTATAGAGTGGTGGATGATATCATCTACTATAAAGATCAGATATATTTGGTGCCAGAATCCAAACTAAAGCAGAAGATTTTGAAGGAAGTACACAACTCACCTCTGGCTGGACACCTCGGCTTCCTTAAAACTTATAGAAGCATCTGGGAGAGATTTTCATGGAAGGGATTGAAAGGGGATGTGTTGCAAAATGTAAGAGAATGTATAGTTTACCAATAGAACAAGTCTGAACACACTCTTCCTGTCAAGCTGCTATAGCCTTTGCCTATTCCTGAACATAAGTGGGAAAGTATATCCATGGACTTCATAACAGGTCTTCCCAAGGTGAATGGAAAGGACTACATCTTCATGGTGGTTGATAGATTAACAAAGTATGCTCACTTCTTCGCCATCCTCTCGGACCTTCAAGCTGCACAAGTCGTCAATTTATTTTTCAAAGAAGTCTTTTGCCTACACGGGTTACCCTCAAACATCATCAGTGATCGAGATGGACGATTCGTCAGTATTTTTTGGATAGAATTGTTTCGGATGGTAGGGATAGAATTATCACTGAGCATGAGTTACCACCTGCAGACAGACAATCAAACTAAGATTGTGAACAAATGGCTCGAAGGCTACCTTCAAAACTACGTCTCAACACAATAATGAGTGTGGGTAAAATGGATCCATCTCAGGGAGTATTTCTACAATACCATGTATCACATGTCTATTAGGATAGCATCATTCGAAGCTTTGTGCGGGCACAAACCTCTCTCCTTCATCAACATAGTTTTGGGTGACAATCACACTCCTAGGGTGAAGGATTGGCTTCAAGAGGGATAGGAAATACTGAGGAGCTTGAAAGAGAATTTGCAGTAGGCACAAAATTGACAAAAGGTGTATTCCAACAGACAATGAATAGAGAGGAGTTTCGAAGTGGGGGATTTGGTTTATCTCCGGCTTCAGCCATACCGATAGTCTTCATTAAAAGTAACAGGTAAGGAGAAATTGAAGCCATTCTTTTATAGTCCCTATCACCTGATTCGTCGCATTGGGGAGGTAGCGTACAAACTGGAACTTCCAAAGGGTAGCTGCATTCACAATGGCGTCCATGTTTCATGTCTAAAGAAGGCAATAGGGAAAAATGTCACAATCACTATCGACCTTCCCCCACTCAATGAGGAAGGGAAGCTCATTATGGAACCTACTAAGATTCTCAAAGTGCATGAAAAGATCCTACAGAACCACATTGTGAAGGAATACTTGGTACGCTAGCGACACCTAGCATTGGATGACGCAACATGGGAAGGTGAGCACATCCTCCAACACCCAGCATTGTACTTTCTTGAGGACAAGAAAATTTTGGGACGGGAGGGTTGTAATGCCCCCATTATAAAATTAATAATAATTAAATCTTTGTAATGAGTCGATTGATTTATTTTATCTCAGACCCATTTTTATTTTTATTTTTTTAGTTTGTGTCACCATCAAAGCCTATCTTTGTACACCCTTGGAAAGGTTTTCCTGATGGGTATTTAAGCACGACTTGTAGGAAGTCTGGAGTCATGCTTTGAATTATATTTCTCTGTATTGCGGATTCCTACTAGAGTTCGAGATTGTTCGCCATTTTGGAAGTGAAAGATCTTCCCTATTTGGCTTGTACAGTTTTGGTGGAATTCAACCCTCACCCTACTCTGTCACTACATGTATTACTTGTTTGAATCTAGAAAATTGGAGTGCTCTCTCTTGGCAAACATATTCAAAAGAATTTGTGTGTTCAAGTCTTGTTATTATATTTGGAATTCATCAAATCTTCCATCAACATTGTGTATTTGGGTATGAATGATATTGTTTTAGTCACCAACTATGCTTCTCACCATCTATACAGCTTGAATTTGCTTAGTCAGTCATCAACTGTGCTTCTCACCATCTGTATGACCTGAGTTGGCTTAATACAGCAAGTTTTATGAGCAGTCTAGCTTGCCATTCAGTCTCCACTCCCACCGTACTCCTTCCATAGCTATTGTACGACATCCATATCCATCTGTACAGCTGTCAATTTCCCCTGCCATATGGCATCTCTGGCCTATTGTATGGCCAACCTATTTGCACTGTACAGCTTTCATGTGGTCACCGTACAAGCTCCTAAATAGCCTCATGTCATACGGCCTGTCTCCCATACGAAACTGCACATTCCTTAATCCATACGAATACTCCACCTAGTCTTTGTGTCCACCGTACGTCTTCAGTTGACTCCTATACATCCATCCCATCTCACCATATTGCCCTCTAGAATCGACATCAAGGATCACAGTGGAATCGTTGTGTGGGCTAGAACATTACATTGTAAAGTTAAACTTTATTTTAAAGCTAACTTTATAACACTTCAAAACATTCTTTTAATTTTAATTTTATATGTTTGACTTCATCAATTTAATATTTTCCCAAATTTATAAATTTCAACCTTATTTGAAAATTTGATATAATATCTAACATTTTGTTCTAATTTTTAAAATCTATTGTAATTTCATTATTTGTTATAGTCTTAACTTTATTATTTAATTACTTTATCCAAATTTAGTCCAACATTTCAAATTATATAATCATAATATCTAATACCAATCAGTGCAAAATGTATATTAAATTGTGCTTGTGTTTATTTAAAATGAATTTTTTTAAAATGTTGAGGTCGAGGTACTCCAAATTTTAACCATAAGAACAAATGAAGCCATGCTCAAACAGTGGAATAAGAACAAACTTAAAAAGGGAGCAAGAAAATAAATCAAATTATTCAAACTTTGGGTTGGTGCCACTGTGGGATTCAATTAGTTTATGTATGGCGATAATTGGATTCAAATGCGTCAATATGGTGAGGCTTAGGAGATGTGAACAGAAGGAAAGAGGGGACAAGTGAATCCAGTTGGGGTCGAAATAGATTCTAACAAAATATCAAAGGAAATTGCTAACATAATCTGATTGTGAATAGTATAATCTATACAAATATGAAAGATGTATATTTGCTCAGTTACACAACAATCTTCATGGTTATGAAACCAAAACATTGTATTGATTTTTGAAATATCACATGGATGTGCATATGAAAATTGAATTGAATATGAATTCACAAAAGGACAGATTGTTAACTGTAAGAGATTGTAACTTGCTAGAGAAGCCTATTGTGAGAAGTCAGGTAATGATCAATCTGTTGTCTATTCTTTTGTTTTCTATTTCTAGCCAGAAAAAAAATCACCTTTATATGTAATGAACTTAAGAGGGGACAAATGAATCCAGCTAAGGTTGAGGTGCTGCAAATGCTACAATTGGAATAGAGCAGGGAATACTCGACTGGTTGAATTCCTCACTATTGCTAACAAGGGAGAATCTGAGGGGCTAAGATCCAGATGAGCCACATGGCTTGAGCTCTTATGGCGGGCGATTCGTAGCCAGGAGCAACAGTTTAGCCCCTTCCATGACCTCAACAAGTCACCTGGGTCATCCAACTCTTGCTTGAAGTGGAGGAGGGCACTTTTTTCTTTAGTGGTGCATCCTCCCCAATTAGATGAATAGGAGAAGCAGTAGCAACGACAGCAAAAACATGCAGTATTTGCCCATCTTCTATTCGAGACCCTATCAATCTCAATAACAATATTGAAAACAATCCACATACACTACGAATTGAGGCTACCTTTTCTATCTATGAAATTGGCTGCAAATGAAGATTATATGCCACCATTTTAGCACAATTTTCTTTCTATTACCTACATTCATTGGTATTGCATGTAACCGCGTTGTCGAGTCAGATTTGTAACCGTAGAGATATATAATAAAAAAGTTTGACAATAATGTTAATTTGAACAGCCAATTGAACGTCAATTTTTTTAAAAGCTTGTAAAAGTTTACATTGATGAATGCTTCCACTGTACAAAGCCTCTTAGCTTTTAAAAAATATCATTTTTATTATAAAATTAATACATTTTACAGTATATAAATACAAATTTATTATGTTTATGAATAAAGGAAACTAGTTTACTATTGTTTCATTGGCTAAACTATTTAGGATCTTCTATGAACACTATAAAATTACAATTTCTTAGGTACTTTTAAAAAATAGAAATTAAATATTATGATTAAAATATGTAACTTTAATCAATTAGATTTAATCAAATTTTTTAATAATAAAATATTTTAATATAGATAATATCAAGTTACACAATTTTTTAGCAACACAATTTTCAGAATTTAATTTTCTAAAATCTAAATGGCTAAAAACTAAACTATTTAAAATGAATTGTAAATAATTTAACATGAAGAAAACTACATAAAGAATGATGGACAGCCGAAACTTTGTAAAAAATGGCGAATTTTTCTGCTCTGCCAACGAACAATGACGAGCAATTTTTTAACGAAGCAAAATCAAGAAAAACAACTGAATTTTTTCGCGGAAACAAAATATGGGAAGACAAGAAAAATGTAGAGCATATAAGCACATCGTTCCGTCTTTGCAATGCCAAAACACATTTGAAGCCCTCTCAAAACTATCTGATCCTTACATTCCAAGAGATGTCCAGAATCGGCAAAATATTTTAGGAAAGAATGGGTTTCAACAGATCTCTCATATCCCACTCAATGGCGGGTCATGTCATTCCATTAGGTTTTCATAATCTTGATTTGAAAAATTTTGCGCGGAGCGTAAAAGATTAGATTGGATTATTTTTGGAGTCTCCTTTCAACTTTAAGCTCACTCATTAAAATGTATCTTTTCATTCATCTTCTGAATGAAACAAACAGTACAAGCAAAATTCTAAAAATAAGAACGAATATTTGAAAAACTTTGATTAAGCAAAATTGAAATTTCCACAATTCCATGAACCAAATGAACCCTAATAATGAGCAATGGGAAATAGAGGGCTGGATTAAAGTGGTCAAATGCACCAAGAAGGGTATACAAACATAGCGTGCAGATGGATCAAAACAGAATAGCTATGGCAAGAAAAAGGGCAAGAAACCTCTGTCAAAATCATTAAGAAGATTTGACAGGGGCAAACATGTTTCTATCTAGAGCAATAAGTCATACTTAGCTAAAGGGTCAATAGATAATTTCAGTAGGTATTAGAGATACGACATGTGTAGCCCAAAAAACAAGATCCCCAACAAACGAATTAGGAGCCAATTCGAAGGAGAAAACTAACTTTTCTTTCAATTCAAACCCTAAGACCGATATACAACATATCTGGGGATCAATACCAAATATTATAGAAAATGAAAGTTTGGGGATTACAAATGCGGAAAATAAAAATTGGCCTAGTGTTACAGTAAACAGAAAATTTTGATAAAAACCCTAAATGGACCCACGACAACCACAAGAATAATGATGATTTAAAAGAAAGGGAGCAACATTATAAGAGGGATAATATCTTGATTATCAGCTATCATAGTTCAGAGAATCGATGGTTACAATGCTCAACCCTAGGTGTATTTGCAGTGTGGAACAAACTAAATACAGAGAAAGTCATCCTAGTAGAATGATTAAATCAAGGATGCACGGGCCAGGTAAGTATATGTTTCCTCTCCAATTCTATAGCTTATTTACATTGTAATAATAGTCATTTTAGGGATGAACTCTTGGTTAGTTACAGTGTGCTTAGTTGCAGTGTTAGAATTTTTAAATGGGCTCCAAACTTTTAGGAAAGATATATTAAAAACCAATATGGATTGAAACCTTAATCCAAACCCAGATTCTGAAAATATTAGGTAATTTTTTAGGAGAATTTCTAGGACTGGAATTTGTTTCCAATTACGCCAACGGTATTAGAATCTTAGTCATGAGATCAGAAACTTGAGACTTAGACCCTATTTAGATTATCAAAAATAGGTCAATCTACGAGCTTCAACACAAATTTTATCAAGGTCATATTCAAGATATTACATTATATGATCCCGATTCTAGAAACAGTAAGTATGAATTCTACAAGGTGATTCCATGAAATACATCAGAATTAAGGAGGATGCTCTTAAATGAGGAAACAACAATCACAAAGTCCAGAGTTGAAAAATATCAGATCCATGAGAATCCATAGGAAATTTGAAAATGCTTAGCCAGTAAAGTTCAAGTTCTTGAATAGGAAATATTGGAGGGTGAAATAGTGGAGGAAGAAGCAAATTTAAACCACCTGCCAGACTTCCATTAATTAGGAACAAAGCTGATGAGCTAGAAATAGGAGCAAATAGCAGGGGAAACAATATACTTAAGACTCCCCCGAAGACAGAGCAAACAACTCATCTGGAAAAGAAGAAAATAAAACAAAGTAAGCTAGAGATTGTTTAGGTATCCCACATTGGAAAATAAGATACAAATGATGGAATACTATGAAAAATATGTAAAACAAAATCTGTTCATAGAAGATATAAAAGAAAACATCATACTCCACAGTAGATTAATAAAGGATATCATGTTGATACATAATGATATCTATGACCAATGCGTTTTATGAGAAGAAGTCCATAATCCCCATCTCAGATCGAAAGGATTGCCAGCAGAAGAAGATTTGAGATTAAATATGTAAGATAATCTAGAAGAAGAAGAGATAAAAGATGTTCTTGATTTAGAAAAAGAAGAAGATGTAAATAACACAGTAATAAATCAAAGGACTGGGAACATGCTAGCATCAGAGAGAGAAACAAGTCCGAATTTCAATCTTGATAAACTTCACTTAATCAGAGAAAACATACTATAGAAGGAAACAAGGAAAGGAAAGGCGTCATTATCACAGAACAACAGCCAACTAATATCTGGAATAGAAAAAGAAAGAAAGAAAGAGGTAAGAGTACCAATTTTAGAGCATAACTCTAGATTACCAATAAAGCATTAAATCATGAGTCAGTTTAGAGAACACAATATTAGGATCTCTATTAGGAGAGGGTAAGTATAAATAGATGGTTGAAGTCATCAGGAAAGTTGTGATAAGCGGGGAACTCTTGGAATCAGAAAATATGGCTACAAAAGTACAAAAAGAAGGCATCCTAAACAAGATCCCAAATTGAAGTAGAGGGATTGTTATAGGAAATAGGATCATTAAATCGGGTTGGTAATCATTGCAACATTAACATGGATTTAAACAAAGTTTGGGAGGAATTCGAAGTTCGACAAATGGTAGGATTCTATCAGTAAATGGGTAATTTAGTTTATTTTCATTTTGGGCTAAAATTGGAATAGATTTATTCCAATTTTCCTATTCCCGTTTCCTTATTCCAGATCAATTCCAGCAAACAAACGAGCTTTAAGTGAAGCTAAAGATCAAATAGAATGGGAAAAAATTGTAGAAATTGAAAAAGGAGAGAAAGATTAACAATAAAGCAATGAAGGAATTAGCAAGAGAGCTGGTAGAAAAATAGGATGATGATAACATCGATGTAAGCATTCAAAAATCAAGTTCACATCAGGAATTTCACAACTTCGGAGCCATCCAAATGCCATTCTAACTTGCTGTTTTTCGTCCTCAAAAACTCAAAGTAACTTGCTGTTTTTTGACCTCCTTATTATTCAGTCCGCTCCAAGTTAACTCATGGTAGGTATCATATTTGTAAATTGATTTTTAATGAACTCAAACACTATATTATAAATTAAAAATAAAGATTACAATCCTCAAAATTAAATCAAGATATAATAAATAGACATATCAAATAAATATTAATCACCAATATAAAATTAAGTTATTTTATTCATTTATTTATAAAAATTTAATAAAATAATAATAGTGTCACACAATTTAAGATTTACTATAATCAATAAAAATAAATCAAATATACGAAAGGTGCTAGGAAATTTAACTATTGATTGTTCATGAACAAGTTTAGTTAAAATAAATAGAAATATTTTTAAAAATAGTTTAAAAAATAATTTCTAATTTTTATTTTTTTTCAAATATTGGTAAATGAAAAAAAAGACATTATACATTATATTTTTAGTTTTTTTTTTTTCATTTTTTATATAATTTTTTATAAATAAGATAATAAATAAATAAAATTTGGAACATTATGCTTAACATGTTTTAACATATAACAAATCAAAAAATATTTATGTTAATATAGTAATTTAGAACAGTATTTTATTGATGTAATTAAGTCGGATTCAATTTACAAAACTGTTATAATAAATTATTTCACTAAGAATTTAATACACAATTTAGTATATTGTAAATTTATTTTACCCTTATACATTAATTTTTCTTTCTTTAGATAAAATGGTTAAAATCTACTAAGAAAGTTAGTCGATTTTCAAAAGATTCAATACTTGTCCCACTCAAAAGTATATAAAATATTTATATTCATTGACAAGGTATTATCTCCAAGAGTCAAATTCTAAATAGAGTTAAAACAATCATTAGATAACTCTTATTACACTAGTTCAAAAAATGATTATCCAAAAAGATATTGACCATGACCCTCCCTTGTAGCATCATCCATACCTATAAAGACATGAGCTAGTTATAAAACTAATATACAAAAGAAAGATTCAAAATTGATTAATTTTGAATATCATAATGTTCTCACCATCTCTAGTTTCTATTACATTTACTGTTGTTGATGTTTCTTGATTAAGATCCAAATATAGTTGCTGACTATTTTGTTGATTGATTAACACTGCAAAAACATGTACATTTCACAAATCAACTTAGATAAAATCATTATACAAATTGAATATTCAAAATTGACTAAATCTTACTTCATGATTTTCTTACCATCTCCCATGTGCATAGCATCATCCATTGGTGTATGGTTGAGATCAATAGAATATGGAAGCATATGCTCTTCTACTTTATCATTTAAATCTATAATAACACACACATTTAAAACTTAAACTTAATGAACCAAATAAAAATTAAAGATCATAATAAAATTCATTTAATAATTTTCATACCATATCCAATTTGCATTCCATCCATTGTTGTTGATGTTTGGTTGGGATACATACAAAAGGGTGACATATGTCCATTTTCATTTTGAACATTGAAAACTGAAATAACATTCACATTCAATTACGATCAACCTAGATAACATTTTCAAGTGTTAAAAATATATAATGTAATTAGTAGATAAATATTTACAATGCCCATTACCTGAAATGGATTGTTGAAATGTTTTCTCAGGGGTAACATTCACCATTGATGCTTCATCTCCACAAATTATATCTAATTTGTTTGAATATTATAGAAAATATGTTAGATACATGATTAAATAATTTTATATCAATAACTAGATAAAGAAATTTAATAGTTAAAAGATACCACCTACAAGGTGTGTTTCACTTGTTATTGTTTGGTTTAGATCAATTGAAAAAGGTAATCGATGTTGTGGACTATGTTCTTGAGCATACAATTCTGTAATTCAACATACAATTAATATATGAAATGATAAAAGAAATCATACTTCCATAAATTAACAAAACATTTTTGAATGAATGTACTCACCTTCTCGTCCCTTGATTCTAAGAGTTTCTTTTTGTATTGCTATACCTGAGCGATTAATGCTCTTCTTTTTCTTTTTCTTTCTACATCCTCTAGAGGGGAATTGAAATGTTTCTTGCTCAACTCTTACAGTTAGGTTTTGAGAAATGGTATTATGCCTTTGTTGAGTAGAACGATGTTTGTGCATTTTGCTTGGACTGAACCATGGTGGTATTCGTCTCATAGGAATTTTTTCTAACCCAGGTATTGCTTGAAATTTGGAAGAGGAAGTGAGAGATGTCTCGACATCTTTTCTAAATCTCTTAATACATTCACTAAGATGTTTTTTCTCATCCACTTTAGTTGGTAAATTTTGGAGCAATGATCTCACATAATCAATAGAATTTTCAAAGTCTTCATTTGAAGCATCAAATATTTTATCTGGATTAGAAACAAATATGAGTGAGTTAGAAAATACTTAAAGGAAGAAACACTCTATTTTCAAATGATGATATAGAAATTTACCTATTCTTGGGTCTTCACTAATGATAAGTCCAAGAGCATCATGATCTTTGAATTGAACACAACTATCTATATAAATTTGAAATAAGAAACAATTAGTCTTGGGAATCATAAAATGATCTAATGTTTAACTGTAAAGATGTTGTAGAGATTACCAGTAGTGATATTTTCATTATTAAGACTCCCTCTATCATCGTGGTCACAATTTGGCAACAGACCAACACTGTCTGTAACTTAATAACATTAAACTAGTTACATTTGACACTAATAATTGTAATAATTAAATATTTAAAAAATAAATATGCGTGGAATAAAACATACCTATAACTTGATGTTTCTCATTTGTCTTGTTTCTCTTTAGAAGATCTAAAATCTTCAATATATGTTTGCATGTGTTCCCTTGTTTTGCCCAGTGACAATCGCATACATGCAAATCAGGTCCACATTTTTTGACAACATACCATTTTGTTGGAATTGTTTGGCTTCTTATTTTATACACATTATGGAGGTGATCATTAGGATAGCAATCTATAGCTAGTATCACTACTACCATTGAGGCCATTTTTCAACCATTATTGGTCAAAATTTTGACCCATTTTTCGACCAAACTTTGACCAACTTCGACCAACTCATTGGTCGGAAATTTTTTGGTTGAAATTTTGACCAACCTGCTGGTTGGTTGAAATTTCGACCAATACTTTGCTCAAAAAACTCCCATAGCCATAGTGCAAGTTTTGCCTAGAATTGGTCAAAATTTTGACCAATGAAGATATAAATTTCGACCAATAAAAGTAGAAATTTCGACCAATGATGGTACAAAATGTTGTCCAAGAAAGGTAGAAATTTCAACCAATGAAGGTCAAAAATTTTGACTAATGAAGGTAGAAATTTCGACCAATGAAGTTCAAAAATTTTGACTAATGAAGGTAGAAATTTCGACCAATGAAGGTCAAAAATTTTGACCATTGAAGGTAGAAAATGTTGACCAAGAAAGGTAGAAAGTTTGACCAATGAAGGTCCAACATTTTTACCAATGAAGGTAGAAATTTCGACCAATGAAGGTCAAAAATTTTGACCAATGAAGGTAGAAATTTCTACCAACGCCTAGGTGTAAAAAAATTTTCAGGCATTCTATAAAACAGTTCACATGCTTTGCATATGATATGACATTTTGCATGCATCTTGCACTCTCTCATCCGGCTGATGATGGATTACGGAGAGTGATCTGAAACGATGACGCTAAAAAACACAATCAAATCCAAAATGAACTTGCATTACAAATGGATTGTGGAAATCTGATATTGTTGATTTTGCATGCATGTCTACCAGGACAATCACAACTTAAACACACACACACACACACACACACACACACACACACACATGTGTGTGTGTGTGTGTGTGTGTTTAAGTTGTGATTGTCTTGGTAGACATGCATGCAAAATCAACAATATTAGATTTCCACAATCCATTTGTAATGCAAGTTCATTTTGGATTTGATTGTGTTTTTTAGCGTCATCGTTTCAGATCACTCTCCGTAATCCATCATCAGCCGGATGAGAGAGTGGAGGATGCATGCAAAATGTCATATCGTACGGAAGGCATGTGAACTATTTTATAGAATGCCTGAAAAATATCGACAATAACTAATCAAGTTGTCGTAAACACCAATAGTAACTAATATGCTTCTTCATTAATATGCCTGATACAATAAGCTAACTTGGCAACTATGCACAACAAGTTATATACTAAAAGGAAATCATTTAGGAGATACAAAATTTGAACAACCATATGTTAAGATTCTACAATTTGTATCACTTGCCTGAGTCTGATAGTTGAGATTAAGTTTGTCATCCCCCCTACAGTATGTTCTGATGGCCTGCACATCCACAAAAGTTCTAGCATCTGGAATTTGTAGAATAAGAATTGTTTGGTAGCGAATGGACATGATTGACAATAAATCATCATATAAAAAGACTCTCGTGTGAAGCATGAATAGCAAAGGAAATGAATATGGGTGATAGGGAAGAGAATTCAATAATAGAGGCTTTTAACTTTAGTTATATATAGTCATGATATGGGTAATGCACAACTGCCTCCTGGATTCACGTTCCATCCCACGGATGAAGAGCTCATAACACATTATCTCATTAGAAAAATTTTAGACAGCAATTTCACAGGAAGGGCCATTACTGAAGTGGACCTCAACAAGTGCGAGCCTCAGGGAGGGTTCAATTCCCTCCTTTATTATTTACTGTACGTATAATCCCACACACCCATTTGATCTCGAATGATATGTACTGAATGTTGAGTGCTCGAAAACCATCCATTCCATGCCTTCATCTATACACAATGTCTTTCTAGTTTCTTTCTACTCGCACGCCCATTTTATTTCATATGATCTTCTAAAAATTGTGTCACTTTAAGCTCTCAACTATTTCCTCTTGATTGATCATCTCATAATTGTTGAATGAGAGCTTTAGGATAAGCTATAGGCATCCATCAAAGCATAAAGGATTTTGTCAGACAGTGTAGATGAAGTAGTAGCATTTGTCTTGGGAGACATGCTTGCAAAATGGAAGCATAGATAAGTCATGTGAACTGTTTGACAAGATGCCTAAACGTAATGTTCCTCCACGATGCTCCTGATTTTCCAATTTGAATATTGCTAGTTTTTTAAACACAAGTTAACTACGATTCAATCACCTTTGATTACTATATCATCCATATTAAAAGCATCACCTTTATCATATGCTGTTGGTGTTGATCATATGCAGGACTAAACACTTGTGAATAGCATTTAGTGGTCAGAATCCACCTTAATGAAGGCTACACCCAAGATTTTCAAAGTAGATTCAAGTGCTGAGAATGAAAAATCACTAAAACATAGCTATTTAGGAGCTTGGAAAACCTTAGGAACAGTCCATTACAGCTTGCAAGAGCAGACATGACCATCTTCATCCTCACATCTAAGGTTTATCAAGCCAAAAAAAGTGTGTAACTGTTGAACAAAATCTGAAAATGTTTTGCTTAAATGGTATACTCTCAATTAAGCATCTAGTTGTTATATGTTGTTAGTTTTGCCTTGGACTAAAAGCTTCAATGGAAAGATAAAACTTAGTAATGGAGTCGTGTTTCCCTAGCACACAATCCAATTCATCATTCAATGCAAGACCTTGACCAAGAAGCTCTTCGTTCCATGACATGCATCTTGTTCCATGACATGCACCCACCCATCAGTGTATCCAATCCAAATTCTTGTTCCTAAAGCACAAAAACATTGAATAGCAGCAGATGAATGCATGAATTCCTGAATACGATTACCCTGGCAATCCCACTGCACAAGCGATCCATTTGCATATCCAATCCAAATCATTTGATTGCTTGATGTTGCTAAAGCTTTTGATGCTAGCCACTTAATGTGATGCATGATTGACAAACTATAATGGATGGTCCATTGAAAATTTCATTGCTTATAGATTTGCATTAATGATAGACATGACTGGAATTATTTTGAGTATAAATAAAATCTAGAATCAAAAGAACTAGAGAAAGCAAACATCGCCACAAGAGCTTACACAAATATACTGAGCAAAAACTTATGTATGGGTGAGAACTCCAGCAAAAGGTGATCCTTTGGGGATGTGTCAGATCTAAGAGGGATGTGGGTGCAATTCGAGGTAAGGTCGCACATGTGTTAGTAGAAATATACTACTCTTTTGCCACCTATAAAAGGCAATAGCTAATACCATAAGCATGCAAGGGCATTGCCCCGGCTAGTAAACTTGGAGTTGAGCTCGAGGTCTACCAGCCTCACCTTCTCTACAGTCTATAGGGCATTCTTAGACATTAATCACAAATAGGGTTGTTGTTGACTTCTAAGTGGTGTTGTCTATCAATTATAAAGGTGTATGCATAAAAAACATCATTTTTATCTCTGAGAAAGCTCAGAATAATACTTATTCTCCTTTATCTAATTTTGCATGTAAGAAATCTTTCTTGTAAAAGGAAATACCAAAAATAGTTCTAAATAAATAAGCTTTCTAAATAAATAGTTCCAAAAATGCATTAAAATTGCAACAAATTAGCAACTTTTTGCAAATAACCATAAAACTGTCATTGGTCAGTTAAAACTATTGGAAAATGCCTTTATAGGCCTTGTACACTCGAATGAGAGGGCAAGAGAAGTTTTCAAATGTATTTTGCTTCCAAAATCTAATAGAGAACCTGTTGTCATAGCATTTTCACTCTATTTTTCCATTCTGTATGGATTTTTAATGATTGTAAGGTTGTTGTTTTGCATTGTTCAGTTGGAGGTTGTATTTTAGAAAATTTTGGCTTTGGTTTGGAGGGAAGATCAATCTCCATTTGAAAGTTACACATTTTTCTTCCTCACTGCCTGTGAAACCCTCAAAACAAGGGTTTGGCCAAAGAAATGGCCCTAGTTTGAACTCCCACTATTGGAAATCCTTCCAAATTTGTATGGAGAAAGCTAGGGCAATGAACTTCCATATTTTAAAGGTTTGGAGGTAGGAGGTTGCAGCAAGGACTTATGGGAGTGAGCCCTAGGTCTAATATGCCCACGTATTAGACCTTATTTGATGCAATTTGATGAATCAGTGTGAAAGAGGGAAGTTGGGAGTTTTATCCATGAACCCATATCATGGCCATTTTCCTTGTAGACCAAGCCTAAACTTGCTAATTAGGCCTGAGTGCATGGTTGGGTTAATGCATGCTAGAGTGGAGTCAAGGTTCCAAACTTTGGAGTCTTTTAGCACTTTGAAAAGGGTATTTGAAAATGATCTTAGATTGCCAAGTCCTTTGTAACAAAATTAAGTGGTTGGTGAAAAACAGTGTTGAGAGACATAACTGCCTACTAGGTTTGTGGTATTAATGTTCATTATTTGTTGGCTGCAAAGATTCTAATCAGTGGTATTTCTTGTTTGGATCATTATGAATGTGTCTTAAACCATCTCTGGTTTTTGGAAGTCATGAAGTCTCAAAATCCCACTTTTGCTACTTTGTGAAACAAGCCGAAATGGTGCATCCTTGTTTGGGTGCTGACAACAGTCAAGTTGCTCATAAATATGATCACTGTTTGGTATAGTTTTCTTGTGTTAGATTTTTTCTAGGCTCCTACTGTTGTTAGAAGGTTTGAAGGGGTTGAAACCACTTTGTTTTAAGTTGAGTGTGGAGGGAGTCTTGCTTGGTGCAAGGGAGAAGAAGTTGGGGTTTAGCCTAATGTGGAGTATTGGGTTGTGAAACCTGTTGGACAGTGGTAAACAACAATATAGTCCCTTTTGATGTGAGCCAAACACTAAATAACCCTATGGTGTTAAGGAAATTTGGAGTAGCAACTTGATTTTGCTTGATACCTCCAAGGTGCTTAGACTTGTTTGGTGCTTCCAAAGCGCTGCTTCTGCATCATATTGTGTAACCTATACTCTTGAAAGCCTCTCATCCACCATGTTTTTTGACTGAAAGCTTGTTGGTTGCAGTCTAGGGCACTTCAAATCATTCCAATCTACAAAACCAAAAGAAAGGAAAAAATATGGTTTTGGCAATACATAATATTTACAAAACCAACTCCAAATCATCACTCTATAACCTAAAACTAATCCAAGTTCATGTTTAAAAGAACTATTCATTCCTACTAGCTTTTTCAAGAGCCTTAGATATTCACGAAGATAACCCATAGGTTTTGGTCATGGACTTGTTCACTACCATTTCTTTACCTTCAGTTTGGGACCTGCTGAGAACCTCCATGATAGAGAGAGAACCATCAGACCTCAAGGGCATACTAGTATAGAATGGCCCCCCTCCATCTTGTCCGTAGCTGTGATGAGTTATACTTGAAAGAGGATCCCTACCCCCTAAATGGGGTGAGAAGGAGAATGCAAGCCAACTATTATTGTTAGTGTTATTCATGGATTTCACTAGGTCTTATCACACAGACCACAATGCTTCAACACTAGTGTAAAGAATATAGCCAATATGCTTATGATTTCATTGCAAAAACTTCATCTAACTTAGAGAATTTCATACGTTAATCAATGCAGGTTAATCAATGATTTTATTGCCAATATTGTGTCAATGCAAATATAAGACAATTCTATTTTAAGAATTTGTTTATATGTCAAGTTAAAATTATAAAAAACATGCATCCAATACATGATACAAACCTGCATGGCCAATACAAGGAAATAAAGAACATAATGATATTTTCCCAAGATAATCGACTTAATGTCCAAACACACATGAAGCAAAGTTATAATTCCAGCTACTACAGAGTTGCAAATCAATTTAGGTTTTTGATTAGCAAGACACGAAACAAATAAATAGAAAAAGAGTGTAAAGAACCTGGTAGGCCAATTATATAGATAACAAGCTAGTAAAGTCCCAACATATCCAAATCAATATAAAACAAGTGAAAAGAGTGAAGCAAATTGAATACAAGCAAATGGGTTCAGAAGTTTGCAATTTTAAAATTTTGCTTCAGGAATGCAATATGTAGGTACTTACTATGACAACAAAAAGCGGTCTGAATGATATGGACTCAGTGTTAACAACCCTTTTCCTAAATGAACCAAACCTTGAGCAATGCGGACCTACAATATATCTATTAATGTCAGATTTCCTGAATTAAGATTTGTTAGACATTGTTAAACTTAGAAAATAAAATTGCAGCATCAACATTAATAATTGGCAATATAGCATACACAGAATAAAAGGCTGGGATCTTTGTAATAATAGCTCGATAGATTTCGTAGCATGCCAGCTCATTGATCATTATTTTTTCTAGCACCAATTAATCCTAGAGCTAGTCTTGCAGCCTATAAATACACATTGTTATTTAGATTGTCAAATTTTAAGAAAATTCATAAGAAAAACCTATCTGGTGGAAATTGGAAAGATTACAAAGAAATATTATAACGAATACCACTCCCCATAGCAACTTCTGAATCGGTATCATGACTAAGCCTACTCAAAGTATCCATCACATTGACCTAATATAGATGTTTACATGTCATATTTCAGCAATAAACTTCTATCACATAAATAATCAAGAAAATTAAGGGGCCAAGAATTGAGTATTTAAGCAAATAGAAGGACAAAACAATGAACATTACTTTTAGATTTGATATTGACAATAGGCCTAGAGCCAATGGGACTGCTCTTCTAATATTTTTCTCTCCATAATGTAGGAGATGCTCCAAATAATGAATGGCCATTTCAAGTCCTATTTCGCCAGCCATTGCAACTAATGCAATTCCAATTGAAGGAATATTCTTGAAGAACTACAATGATAGTTGGTTGCTGACTGAGAACAGGACCTGGATAGACACTAGTCATATTAAAAGTAATTTACTTTGGGATTGAAGATGTTTGGTGATCAAATGCATATGGGGGGATCATTTATGAAGTATTTATGCAATTATTTTGTTCTGGTGATATGGTTAGAGGTCCTGTTGAACAGGCCCTAGATTAGTGACCCCAAAACCAAGGGTTTGGTGGCAAATCTGTTGTGTAAAGGGTAGAACCTTAAAATCTTGAAATTCTATTGTTTCTCAACCCCTAGAAGGACTATTTCACCCCTTAGAATCGTAGGGTTGAGTGGAGTTGTGGGTTGCTGTGTAAAATTGGAGAATTAGGCCCAGTGTGGATAGGCTAGGGGTATCGGATCTTGGGTATGGTCCAAAAGAGTTGATATTGAAACTTAGGGAGGATTTATAGATCCCAAAAGGGTATCTTAATCAAGTTTTATTTTCCCTAGTTATTTGGGAACTATTGGAGAGAAATCCAAATTAGTGACTGGTGAGGGCTACTAGCTTTAAGGCTAGATATGAATGTTGGGTAAGAGATTAGTTGTCCAAAATGAATGGATGGATGGAACATGGTGGAAAGGCCATGAGGAGATGATTCACAAAGGAAGAATGAAGGTTGAAGCCTTGGAAGAAGTTATGGTGTTTAGGAAACTCTAAGTGCATTTGGGGTAGCCTAGAAGGTAAGTCCTTGAGGGGACATTGGAGTAAAGAGTTGTTGCTAAATGAATGGATTTTCTATTTGATATGAAGAAGATGGATACCACACACCACCTCTGCATCATAGACTAAGAGTGCATTGCGCTTGTTATGGCCCTTGGGAGTGTAGTTTCTTCATGTGATGCATTGGTCTTGGGGATCAATCTCGGTTGGGTGTCAATATTGAGATTTCTCAACAAGAAGTAATGGAACTGGTTGGGATTCACTGGAGTGAACTTGGAAGATATAAGGATGAAATTTTTAGACATTTAGGTGTTATTCACCATTTGATTAGTCACTTTGTGTCCCTGTTTCATCTAGAGATTGATTGGGACAAGATTCTCAATAAGGATTGGAGCATTGATCAAATTGGTACACTTGAGATCGTTGCTTGGCAATCCTTGGTGAAGGAAGGCTTATTCCTTTAATTGTGAACTTATTGGTTGGTTGCAAACCAGCCACACCACTCTGTAGTTTTCCATAATAGTAGAGAGTTGGCAAGTTCTTCTTGGCCAAGGCGGGGAGAGTTCATAGTCTCAAACTTGTGCAGGCTTCTTCCAGCCACTTTTGAGGCAATCTGGACTGAGGCATTACTCAAAATTCATGCTAAGACTATAGGCCACTCCTATGCTTTGAACAGAGTGTTGAAATTGGTGATATCAGAATGTATTTCACAAATTCATGTTATGGGCAGCAATAGTCATGGATAATTTTAGACCTACCACACGCGAAGTGTCCATTTTATGTTAGTTTGAGCTTCACTTGGTTTCAAGAATACTATAATATTCTCTACTTAACAAGGCCAACCACGTGAAGGTGGAAGCTCATCTGGCCTCACCCCCCTTCCCCTAACATCAATCTAAAGTACCCATTATCATCTAATTACATACTTCATTCATTCATTCATCCATTTATGAACTATAACATTCAATCAATACAATCACATAACATTCATTAATATGGTTTAAAATTCATTAATACACAATACTAATCAAGACTTCATTAAGACATAACAATATTCATTAACATAAGATAAATATCAGTATTAATACGCATCATTCATACATAATTACTTAAAACCAAGTTCTTTCATTATCCAACAAGGTTTATCAAAGAAGATTTTTAAAACATCATTTCTTCTTTTTGTTTTTTTGAGCTCTCTTAAGAAAAGCGCTCATAGGAGCATCCATATCTGCATCATTCTCCTCCTCTTCTAGCACGTGTAATGTCAAATTACGATGGCTCCTTCTCTTTGGAGGAGTAGGAGGCTGCTGCACTAAAGGGGGCTCTGTTGCAAGAACAAGTGAATGGGATAAATTGGCATACTCTTTTTCTTTTTTAACTATTACCAATCTATAATTAAGTACTAGTACAACATAACATGCATTTTTTTTACCTGAAAATGCCACATCATGTACATTAACATTTTGATACGTCACCATGTCAACATGTTGAACACTTGGAACATGTTCCACTCCTTCGGCATGATGTTCAACATGCTCTGAAATATTCAAAAAAAGGATACATGTCAAATTGCAATTGAAGATGTTAAATTGTATTCATAATTGCATAATTAATTTCCAATAGAAAATTAATACCTCCACCACTATAATGCACATTATGGCCTTCATCACGAGCAGATTCTGTGGTAGGATATGAAGGCTGCAATAAAATGTTATGCGCATTGTTATGTAGTCAATTTACGTTCAAAACTAATACCAAAAAAGAAAAGGATCAACTATTCAATTTCATTTACTTTTCATCTAACCAATTTACCTGTGAGATATCATTTGGTGAACTGGATTCTTGGGCAAGGCTTACAGATTCTTTGCATAGGCGTGCAACCACAACTTTATAGCCTTCCTTCAAGGCAAGTTTTCTATCTTCATCTATGACCTCCACATTGAATTATGTGCCCTATAGTTTTTGCTTAATATTATCAGTTTTGTATGTATGGTTTCACTAAACAAAATTGTTTGCAACATTATATTAAAAAAAATTATTTCATATCATTGCTCCTACTTACAACTCGAGACTGGAGATTCATATAGCCACCAAAGCCAAGTTTGTGTTGGCCAAACTTTTCTAGTCTCCCTTTTGTAGCCACGGATGTGTCCTGCAATCTATGAACAATTTCAAACATCTTAGGTTATATATTTACAAATATGAATAATTAGTGCATGATTACAATGTACTTAATACTATCATGACATACCTCTTTTTTCCCTGTGCTGCTTCATTATCTCTATCTTCACATAGCCTTTTCTCCTTTGCATCTTCTACTATTTCATTCCACTCCATTGGTGGAATCATAGCTGGATGGTCGTACTTTGGATTATCCTTAAGAGCCCTTCTATATTGATCCCTCACAATCTTTATATGCGTTGCTGCTCTTTTGAGAAGTAGGCCATTGTCAAACATGTCTTTTCCAAATTTCTCGTCAAAAGATGCAATGAGCTGATTTTTTAATTCCATGGTTTGTAAATTCCACCTTTTTAAAAACAAATAGATTGTTAGATCAATAACTTTAATATATTACAATAAATGGAAGAAAAGAACATTTGTGTAGCAATGATATGAAACTACATACCTTTTACATATGGTGGGTCTGAATAGTCTCAATGTCATATGAAAAAGATGTTCAAAGAAAATATTATTACCTACAAAAACATAAAGGATTTATCAGTCCAAAATGAGTAATATAAAAATAAATTAAATTTACACTTTAAATAAAAACAATTTTAAAGCACCTGGAAGCTTTTGTTCTTTTAACAGAAACATAATTTTCTTATTCAGCAATAATGTCCCTTCATATGAACGATTACTAATCACGTGAACTACTCCAAGAAATGGATCAGCTTCAGCAGTACTGCTCTCTGCTAGTCTATCAACTGAAACATTGTGACAATTAAAGCAGACACCGAATGAATTAAAGCATGCTTATGGATATAATCAAATTGAAGAAATTGACTAGCAAAAATGTTTTTTCCTCATATTTCATTAAGGATTTAATTTAGGATTTGCTTTCCATTTATCTTATTAATAAGATCACATTTTTGGAAAATCATTCATTCTAGACAATGTACCTTCATTTTGTGAATATATTCATAAAGTAATCTCTGCGAGCAGTAAAGCAATTAGAGTTTCTAGTGGGTACAAATAAGAGACAGCCTAACACCTATTCTTTGGAAGAAGCAATGGCAATTGCACAACATCATGATGCAATAGCTGGTACTTCAAAAGACCATGTGGCCAATAGCTGGTACATTGTCCAAAACATGATGTTTGATATTGGACTAGATAGTGTGGGATTTGTTTCCATGAAGTGATTGTGGTGCAGGACACCTAACCAATGAGGCAGGGGAACAAGTATCTATGAGGCAAGAGAACAAGTACCTATGATGTAGGACACCTTGCCACTCCATGAAAGGGAGAATTCAAGTAGTTAGGGTGTTGGAATTAAGGTTTGGTCCATACTTTACTAGGTGGCCCATCTTTTGTAATAAAGGCTCATGTATGTAAGGTCCATTAGCACTTTGGTGTGTTTATAAACCAAGTGGCTCAATGGGACCAAGAGGCCTTAGAATAGGGTGTTTGAGTCAATATAGGCCAATTTTATGTTTTTTGAACTTGTTGAGTTCATTAGGTAGTCAGATTTGCAAAAATGTAAAAAGTTGCATAAAAATGTTGCTGACAACTTTTAAAAATGTTGCTCGGTATTGTTTAAAAGATGTTATTGTTTGTTTTAAGTTGGGGAATGGCTACTTGGTTGTTGCAACGGTCCTATAGGCCTCTATATATATCATGTGTGATCTCAGAAGGTGAGGGAGATCAGGTTGTAGTCGATGCGTGGAGAAAATGAATAAAAAACCTATGATTTACTGATAATTTTGTTGTTACAGTGGGTTGTATGGTTTCGTACGGTACTGTTATGATTGCTAAGTGTATGGATTAGTTGTAGGGGTGTGTTCATAAGTTTTTTGGCTTTGATTTGACATAAATTGGAGTTGGGGTTTGCAAGTTATCAGCATTTTAGTAACAAGGGGTCTGAACAACCCTATTTTCTATGGCCTTGTACAAATGCAACCCTAACTTGAAAATCCACAAGTGGCAACCTCTAAAACTGAGGGATATTCAAGTTAAGGGACCTACAAACATGATTCCAGGAGTTGGAGGCATGGTGAGAAGGGCAATTATTTTTCCTAGCTGGCCCTAGGTCAAGCAAGACCATGTGCTTGACTGGTTTTTGCAAGTAGAATGGTGACAATCATATTGGGAAGCACTATTGACCAGTGCAAGTGTTGAATATAGTTGAAAATTGATGTGTTAAGGATTTCCATAAGTAATTGGGGTCTTGGGAACCCACCTTGTCCATTCTTCCTTGAAGCCCTAGCCTAACTTGATCAACTAGGCCTAGGTACCAAGAAGCAGTTTGGGGGTGCTGGGGCAAGATTTGCCTAAGAAATCTTTGGATCCTTAGTAAGTGCCTAAAGAGGTGCTTGGAGTGGTGGAGAAGTCCCTATGCCATTGAGGGATAGTTGGTGAAAATAAAAGAAATCAGATTGGAAAGGCTACAAGGACTGTAGGCCTAGAAGTGAAAAGGTGTGATGTGGATTTGGTGGATTCCAAACTAATAGTGGATTGTGGTTAGACTGCATGTCCTATTTGTTGTCACCATTGCTTGTGTCAGTGGGTGAAGTTTTTGAAGTGGATTGCCCATTTGAGCTCAGTAGTTGTGTATACCTGGTGTGGGTAAAGGGACTTGTGTTAAGTCCTAGTATCCTATGTTGGATTGTGAAAGCCATTAGAAGTCTAGTGGAAATTATATCTTTAGTCTCTAGTGACCAATGCTATAATTGTGGTTTAGTTCACTACCATTCATGTAGTTCTAGAAAGATCATGAAGGTTGCATTGGCACTAAATCCAAATAAACCACACTGTTTATGTGATTCTTGTTTTTCCAAATTGAAAAAAAGAATCAGAACTGGCAATGGTATCTTATAATAACAACCAAAACATGCTTCCTACATATTTGAATGATATATGATATAGACCAAAAAAATAAAAAATAAAAGGTTCAAAGACACAATCTACAACTCTGGAAGTAAAGACCCAAGGCGACAAGTGTGGTATAGAGCTAGAATCTTCATCCCAAGTACCTCCTTTGCTACAGCTAAAGGATATTACTATCTCAAACTTGATTCACAACAAACACTAACAAAAGCAGCTATTTCAATTCGATAGTCAACAAAAAACTTACAATCAATATCACCACTCTCAAGGAGATCTAGTCCAGCACCTTGTTTTGCAACACCAACTACACCAACTCCAACAATGGGAGCCCTTTCTTCTAACAGAGGTCTGGTTGAAAACCTTAAGAAGAAAAATCAAGTCTTGAGTGAAGAAGTCCTCAAGTTGCAAAGGCAGGTACTTCAATTATTCAATAACATTTTCATTATATAAAAATGTAACTCTGTTCCATAACACTTTGTAATTCAATATGGGGCCTGGAGCACTGGCCTCATTTTGTTATCAGTGCCTAGTAAAGCCATGCAACTTCAAGATCTTAAAAATTAGCATGCAAAGAAGGCACAAGAAGCCCTATCTTTTGTTGCGGTAGAATCTTGTAAATGCAAAGCTGCAAAAGAAGCAATCAAATCCCTGAGTGAACAAGTAGATTCATCTAGAATTCAAGCATATTCTGTAAACTTGGTTTTTGCACTGATTTGCTTTCAGAAAATGGTTGGGCACTACTGTTATTTGTCACTTAAACTTGTTATACCCCTTTCTTACAACAACCACTACAGAGGAAAGAATGTATCTGATAGCATGTTTTTTATTACAATATTTTCTAGATGCTGGACTTGGGATGTTAAAGGCAAGCCCAACTAATTGCAATATGAATATTCTTCATTATAAAAACTATGAGTTTTATGGAAAATTATCTTTTCTGCACTCTGGCCATTCTATTTATAGCAACTGGCATAGATATTGCTTTTTGTTCCAATTAAGTCTTAATAGTTGAAATATTTCAAGATTTGAATTTTTTGTACATTCGAAGGGGAAGAGTGATTGGCAATTATTACATTGTATGATTCAACACTACAGATTTAAGTTTCCTTGTGTTGATTGAAATGACAATTTAACAATGCAACTCAATGCTTCTTACGACACTATGACACTCATCTATAGATCATATATTCATCAGGTCATTGCACACATGCTCATATATATGCTTGTAGTCTCTACATATAATATATCTAACCTTGTTCTATGCTAGGATCAAAATGTGATTTGTCTGGTCCACAAGATTGTTTCCTCAACTAATGTAAGAACTGGTTATGCTTCTTATGGCTTTTATGAACAAGTATTATTCTACTCACTACTCATGAAACATGGGTCAATGAGTTTAACTCAAAAATCACACAGTTAAATCCTGATAGCAATGACCATTTTGACTTGCTGTGGAAATTATCTCCTACTTATCAAGTACTGTTCTTATAATCATCTTTATATATCATTCTCATGTTTTCTTAAGTCCTCCCAATGATGGAGCAGTGGCATGGCATGGAAACAAGCAAGAAAATGAATCAGAACACGCATAGGAGAGATAAATTAAGAAGTATCCTAGAGAAACACAAATGAGAGGAAACTGTGCAGAAGGGTGAAGCTATGTTTTCTTATTGTCACTATAATCTTTAAGTTTCTACAAGTAATTAGCTCTATTTGAGCCTTCAAGTGCATTGTAACTTTTGCCTACACTCTACAGTGGTCTATCACATTTCTTAATATGGGTTATTTGAGCCATTAAGTGCATTGACTTTGCTTAGACTCTATAGTGCTCTATCACATTTCTTAATATAGATTATTTGTGCTAATTGAAGAGCAACATGAGTGTAACAAGAAATTCCAAAAATTAGGGAATAAGAAACAGTTTATGCTTTCAGTTCTACATAGGTGAATCTGCCACTTAGGAGAAAACATCATGGCACATAGGAGAAGTCCCTATGCCATTGAGGGATAGTTGGCGAAAATACAAGAAATTGGATTGAAAAGGCTACAACGATTGTAGGCCTAGAAGTGAAAAGGTGTGTTGTGGGTTTGGTGGATTCCAAACTAACAGTGGATTGTGGTTGGACTGCATGTCCTATTTTCTATCACCATTGCTTGTGTCAGTGGGTGAAGTTTTTGAAGTGGATTGCCCATTTGGGCTCAGTAGTTGTGTATACCCGATGTGGGTAAAGGGACTTGTGTTGATTTGTAGTATCCTATGTTGGATTCTGAAAGCCATTAGAAGTCTAGTGGAAATTATAGCTTTAGTCTCTAGTGACCATGGATGGATTGGTCACCAAAAGGGCTTGTAGCTCAGTGGTAGATCATCACAGCATCAACCTCGTGGTCCTCAGTTTGGCTCCTGGCTGGTACATAGAAAATTTTACCCTGGTATCAAAGCCAAGTTAAAGTAGACCAAGGCCAAGATAGGAGCCCCAAGCACTTCCAGTTTGGATGAAAGAGAATGTAAGAAACACTTGAACCATATTTTGAATTTACTTAACAAGTTTCTATGTCTAACCATTGTCTACCACTTATCTTTGTTACCTATGATTATAAAGTTGCTGAAGAATACTTATTTCATATCCTAGGTTGGCATGGCAGTGTCTTTGAGGGAACTCCATGTAGGAATTGAAGAGAGAAAGCTATATTCACATGCATGGTGTGATAGGGGTTTTATTCTTTAGTGAACTTATCTATAGTAGAAATGTTAAATTAATAATAATAAATTTGTAAAAATTAGGTAGCAGCTTCAGCAAAGTCTACTCAATCAATTGACCAACAATACATGAGTTTTTCAAAAAACTAAATACAAAAATAGTGTATTAAAGATACCATATTTTTAGAATTCATGATATATTGTTGTTTATGTTTATGATAAGATAATGTGTGATTTTTTATCATCTATGTTTAGGATAGCTTTCAATGGTCCATGGTTTGTTATCACAATGAGAGTTCAAGAATATAAAAGTATCTATGCACATACATCATAGAGAAACATAAAAGACAAAATTAAAATATATTTTTTAAATGATGTTTCAGTTTACTTTTGGATTCAAAATTTAGAATATTTTTCCCATGTGAATCTGAAACATTAATTCAAAAAGTAGCACAATTTTATTTTCATAAATGCATATATAAAAAAGTCTTAAATAGTAGGTTGAGTAGAAATATATGCAAAATGATTTTTATTTAATCTTTTAATAAATCTTTAAATAGAGTAGAAATTTCTCAAATAGTGATCAAATGAGATATTTTTAACAATCAGATTTTGCAATAGTTTATATGGATTTTATGAGTAGTTAGTTCACAAGAATTCGTCTCTCATGAATGGAACATATAGCAATCATTGCATCTAAGCAAGGTCTTCACACGAATGAAAAATCAAACCTTCCTATCAAGTCATCCCAATGCGCTTCAATGAAGCCCCTTTTACTCATCAATTACTAAATAAGAAATAAATTCTAGAACAAGTCAAATCTCAATATCAAAATTCAACTATCTACATCTTTTATCTTATAAAAAAACTAATTTTTGAATAACAAAATTGAACCATTCCCATGCTAATATCTTGGGCACTTTTTTTCATGGTTGGATAGCCGGTGATAAAATCTTGCCTACGTAGTACAGAAGGCCCACATGAAAAAAGTCTTCATAAGGGAAAGCTCCTTGGAGTTTCATTTTCAATGTTTCCTCCACTAACCTGAAAAGGATCATCATTTTTGTTTGTGGGTGCAATTGATTTCAAAAGCTATTATTATTAAACAAATAGCCTTTCAATTTCAGCACGTGGAAAGATTCTTTGTCCCACACTCAACAACTTTCACCAGTCCACAAAATTTAGAACTCCATTTTTTTATCAGTGCACTCATATTTCTAGACCTTATATTTTGAATTTACTTAATAGGTTTCTATGTCTAAACATCATCTACCACTTATCTTTGTTACCTATGATTATAAAGTTGCTCAACATTACTTGTTTCACATCCTAGGCTGGCATGGCAGTGTCTTTGAGGGAACTCCATGCAGGAATTGAAGAGAGAAAAATAGTACATTATCTATGACGAAGATTACTCACCATTGATGGCATTCAAAGTTCAAGAGCTTTAGTAACCTCATTATAACTCAAATTGAATTCACAGTAATAACATGGCTTTATTCTTACTGGTAATTTGAACACAAAGTTAGCAACTAAATTATAAAATGAGAAGTCGTGTAGAGATTAAATGTTGCATGTGAAACTAACAGCTAGAGATAGCAACAGATGGTACCAACATATTATAGGGAGAAACAGTCAAGGGTCATGAGCCCAAAAATGTCGGAAGTGCAAATGAGAAGTCATGAGGAAAAGGTATAAAGGACAAAACTGAAATGTCTCTCTATGTGTGGGTGTATATATATGTATGTATTTATGTATGTGTGGTGTGTGTATGCATGTGTTTGTGTGTATGCAGGCTTCTATAGACATCATTTAAGCACTGATATGCTACTTCGTTATTCATCAACTTGTACAAATAAATTACAAAATATAGCAAAAAAAGGTTTTACCTGTTCTAGTGGGCATAGATGAGGATGTTTGCATGGCCCTTGTTGCCGAAAATGCACTAGGCAATAGTGGATCGACAACCAAAGGAAGAGTCTGCACTTCATCATGAGCTGAAGAATACAATATTGTTAGCAAAGACATTTGCAATGGATAAAGATCAAATGGGATACTAGCTAGAAATTTCCACAAAAAAAAAGTAAGTGTTATAATGTTGGTAAAAACAAACAAAGTGCTACTTACACGAAGGTTGTGCGCAACGACCATCATGTTCACCATGTGATGTCACAAATGGCACAAATGTCTATACAAGTACACATAAAATTAGAGATCATGATCCATAAGATAGTATAAAAAAATCATATCTATTGAACTTCTATTATTTCTTTAGTTGAATTATTGCTTACCTACAAAGATTGGATTCTACGGCCCAATTTTGTTCTCAGTGCCTCTTTCTCCTCACTTTTGTCACCCTCGATGACAATGTTAACAAGTTCATCATTGTATCTTTGCTTGATTTTCTGGGTGATGAACATAGGGTCAGTACTAAGGGTGACGTTATGTAGATATGAAGCTCGTATTTCAGATTGCATTTGATCAGCAGTCATTCTAGCTTTTTCCTATCATTTATGACATCAAATATCAGTAAAATTTCATCAAAACAACTCTAAAGCCATAAAGAAAAGAACATAATAATACGACATTTTTTTCTATATTAACATTAAAATTTACAATATTTAATGTTTACCTCTACTAAAGGTGTCTGAGATGGTGCATCCATATCGCCCTATGAAAAAATTAGTAAGTCTTAGAAATCAGTAGCGAAATTAAAGTAATAGACTTACCAAAAAAAAATATTAATAATAAAGTAGATTGTATATGTAAATCATTTGTCTTAAGTTAAAAATTTAGTGTAACTAATGTGTATATCTAAAAAAATATTTGACATGTTCTACTTAATGTATATATGTGCACATCTGGTTTAGAAAGAAAAGTTTGGTCGTACAAGACCCCATCATAGTTGACATTGATCCTAGCTAGACATTTCATTGATCATCATGATCTTCATCCATGTCATCATCATCATCATCATCACCATCATCGTACTTTTCACTTTGATCATCGTTGTCACCACCACCATCTTCATCGCCATCATCACCATCATCATCATCGTCATCACCATCATCATCATGACCATCATCACCATGATCATGATCATCATCAGCATCATCATCATCATTATCACCATTATCATCAGCATGACCAAAATCATCACCATCTTCTTCATCTTCATCACTGGGTAACTGTTGTTCCTGATAATCATTTACTTCCTCTTCTGCTTCTTCAATTTCTTCTTCTTCGATCACATTATACTTTATCAGCCTTCCTCTTGGGTCATGTCTAACAAAAAATGACCAACCTGGTTTGTGTGGAACACCAAAATAAAACACTTGCTCGCACTGGCTTGGAAGAACATAGGGCTCATTTTCGACTAGCTCAAATGACCTTGTATTATTCATAGTAAATCTACTATCATGTTCAATAACAGTCTTATCAGGATCATTTCGATTCAGTCATAACCTGAACTATTTGATGACAAATAGAACTATTTTGAATGAATTAAAGTTGCACTCAAGTATATCATCCAAAATTCCATAGTATACATTTTCAGATCGTTGAGGATGTATGTCAATTCTAGATGAAATATTGGTGACCGCAAAGACAACACTTATCCTGGAATCACATGTTTTCTTTGTTTCATCTAACTTTTTTGTGCGAAATAATTTATAGCCATGGTAGTACATAGCTTTGTGGTGTTTGACCTGCAATTATTCAAACATGTCAAGATTATTTGCATCAATCTGTGAGTTGATATTAAACTTATGTGTGATGATTAGTAATCTTATGTGTACCTTTGTATCTCTTAAGCTATATATTAGATCAAGTACCATTTGTGTAACATTTGGATCTCCATTACGATGAGCTTCTTTAACCAATGATACAACACCATCCCATGTTAATGAGTGACCATTTTCTTGAGACTGTTCAATCCATACTATCATCCAATCAAGATTGTTTACAATATACAAGTGTAGTGCATCCCACTCACGACCAACTATAAAGAAGACAATTACACTAGTTAGAAACAACTTATATATATTGATGATGAATAATTATTATTAAACTACAAAAAAAAAAAACTTATAATTACCTCTCACCCTCCTCAATCTACCTTTCCATGTCAGGTACTCCCTTTTGAATTTGTCATTAGAATTGGGATCTCAAATGCGATCTACATGGATATCTGCTGCAAACTTTGGAAGATATTCATTAATGTACACCATGGTCTGGTATATCATATATCCCTCTATCATAGAACCCTCAGGACATGCTCTTTGTTGAACCAAAGCCTTTATAAATTTCAAGTGCCTCTCAACCATCCACATTGATCTAGCTTGTACAGGTCCACATAATTCAATCTCCTCAACTTGATGTATGAGGTAGTGTTCTTGAGCATTGAAAAAGGTTGGAAGTAAACACTTTGCATCTCACACATAAGCTGTGGAATTTTTCTCTTCCAATATTTTATATCTTTTTTGTCAATTTCTTTAGATGATAACCACCTAAAAGAGATTCAACACGCAAAACTACATAAACGAGATTTCAAATAAAATTATACAATAGATTTAAGAGAAAAAGCTACAAATCTAAGAAAAAACATTTCTAACCTCGTGTATTTTTCAAGATCATATGTAACTTGTTTAATACTATTGTCAAATTGTTGTGGAAGGGATAGAGGTAGGACGAACTGCAATCATTAAAAATAATCATTTCAATATATTATTAAATAATGCAATAGGTAGTACATTCAATCTTACAAATATATTGTAAATAGAGAACATGACTTACCTTGACGAAGGTATGCCAATCATGTGTTTTCAACCCTAGCCCAAAATCACCTTTCTTTGATAGAAGAGTGCTTATATTTGCAGCAAATCCTATTTGAAATTTTATTTTTTTTATGACTTCTTTTGATGCATCACTTTTTTGCTCTGTTAATAACCAAGGAAGGGCAATTGTATTTATGCATTCTCCATTGCTATTTGATTCAATGGAAGCTTTTAGTGCATGATTGGATTCATGAATGTCAGTACAGATTTTGGCAATTTGTTCTCTATCATGTCTTCCATCCAACATTTTCCATAGTGTCTCTATTACATTCTTTTCAATATGCATAGCATCAAACAAATGCGCAATTGGGAGATTCTTGTAGTACGGTAACCTACTAAATTGAGTAGGATAACTTTTCATTCCTCTAGGAAGTTGGTCATTGATGCCTTGACGACCTTCACAAGCATCAATTACAACATTAGTAAATATAAGACAATATCAAAATACAAATTTTAAACTTCAGATGACAAATTGGATATTACCTCGACAATTTAGTCGATCATATTCCAACTTCCATAAATGAGGTGTCATTCTTTGTGGCCTTGATGATGTCTCTTCTTTCCCATTGAAAAGACATTTTTTGGCAATTCGATACCTATGATTATTGTGGAGAAAGTGTCTAAACTCATCAAACACCTACTTTCTTAAAGTTCTTGAATGACGAGATTTCATCTTCGGACCACAAACTGGACATGCAAATTTTTCCTTTGTCTGAAGACCTAAACAATCATGTAGAAGTGGATCATGTACAATTATCATGCGCAACTTAAACATTTGATAGTAATGTGTAAGCACTGTAATAGACCAAAAATATGTGATATTAACAATATAACATATTGCAAAAATGAGTTAGCCTAGGGGCATCATGTATTGTCCATACAAGCATTGCATGGAATTGAAATTGTCGATCTCGTATCGATCTAGAGATGTCATACATAGTGATGCCATTCCATAACTTCAACAACTCGTCAATTAGGGGATCAATATACACGTTCATATCTTTAACTTGGTATTTATCTAGCAATTGAATGAACATAAACATTACATTATTATTATGACCATTTTCATGCACTATTTATAAATTAATTTAGATAACTATAAAATGAAAAAAATACGTGGCACAATCATTGACAACATTATGTGCTCCCTCTTTATGGACATCCAAGGAGGAATGTTATTGTTAATAACAAAAATTGGCCACACTGAGTAAACAGATCTCATATCTCCATATGGATTGACACCATCCACTGCCAATGAAAGCTTCAGATTATGAGGTTCTTCTTTAAAGTGTGACCATGTTTCTTCTATCTCTTTAAATGCAGAACCATCGGTAGGCACTCACATAATTTCATCTTGACTTCTATTATGTGCATGGTAATCCATAAATTGTGCCAAGCTAGCGTACTTGAATAACCGTTGAAGATGTAGAATAATGGGAATGTACCAAAGAACCTTGTGAGGCACTTTTTTTGTTATTTGATCTAACCAATATCTACTACTGTGAAAATCGGGGCATTCTACTGCAAATTCATATTGTTTATGATATAGAATGTGATCATTGGGACATCCATGTATTGTTTGATACTTCATTCCAATCTGATCCATAATGTTAGATATTCTCGGTATGAACGAGGCAAAATGTTTGATGGTGGTAACAAAATCTCACTAATCAACCTACAACAACAAATATGCATTGTTAATATAATGAATAGTAATTGTATGCTAACATTGGAGATGACAAAAATGACATACCTTAGCATACATGACATTGCTACATTGGATATATCATTCATAACCTTTAAGTTCACCAACAACACTGTAGCCGAGAGTAGAGTTGTTTGGGAGCCTTCGTATAAGGGTTTGTGTGCCTTCTCAAGTAAAGGTATATCAAGACCATCTTCTTCATCATTATTATATTTGCTAGTACCATCATTGTGAGCCTCTTCATCACCTGCCCCAATACCATCTTCTTCAATCATGTCCTCTAGCACATTATCATCTTCTTCCATGAGAGTGTTATCCTTAGCTTGGATATTCACACCTCCATTTTCCTCCACTAGGAAATCCACATTCAGCAATGGACGAAAATTGTGGCCCCCTTCAACATGACCATGTTGCCTACAATGACTATGGGCTTTTGCGATTAGAATTCTTCGAGTCTTTAAGCCTTTACACTTTTTGCAAGGACAATAACATTTATTAGGCTTTCTTCGAAACTGAGCCCACAATGTAGCCATTGTCTCATTTTGTTCAGTGTTCATATTGTCAGGCGTGGTCTTTCTTCATAGGAAAATATATCTACAAATAAATTGGACATGTTGTGATTAATGTTTATATCTGCACATATGGTTTTTCTTGATTAATGTTTTCAAATGTAACTAAAATGACCTTATAATTTCTAGAAGGCGTAGATGTTTACAAAATGTGCAGTACCACCCTTCTACCAAAAAAAAACACCTAGTATACAATAATGGATAAGATCAAGACAACAATAATACTGGTCCTTCTGTTGATACGCCTTTTCAAGGTTGAATAAGGTCCTAATTTTGCTAACCCACTCTATTTTATCTACTATACTTTCTGCTTTCAGCACAATTGCACTATGTGCTGGAATAGAAAGCCATGAAACAAAGATTAGCAACCATTTGAGCATAGAAGGTGCCAATTTAATACACAAATATGTGCACTTGCAGTTTGAAACTTGAACCCCAAAAAGACACACACCTTTTAGTACTATTTTGTATGAAACCTTGTTGTTGATTTTGAATGTAAGACTTATAGCTATAGCATCAGGACCATTTACCTTTTTTGAGTTTTTAGAATTTGATTTAGCTGGAGCTAGAGAATTAGAAGTACCATCATTTGATACCTCCTCAATAATACAGTCTTCTAACAGACAGAAATAGTCAATCTCATTTTTCTGTTACTTGATTTAGAAGTTTAAAGGTTCCAATTACAAAACAATTTTTGTATCCTTCAAGGAACTTTTGAAAAAGACCAAAAGCCTTTACAATCACAAGAGATCAACTTATAGTATACTTAAATGTTAGTAAAGATCTGCATTGTAAAGTTTCCTGGAAGTGATTGGCGCACATTAAAATTACTATGCCACTTAGGCACCACAATATTGCCACATAGGGACTATGATAAACTTAACAATTTCTATTGGTTAGAGAGGCTATGTTGAATTAAAGTATATTGTTGTGAAGGAAGAAGGTATGCTCATCAAAACTATATTAGATTAGCTGGAAATATATTAGTAAAGTTCACAATAAATCTTCATGTGAGAATTTTTTCCATGAAGAGTTGGGCTACTAATAACTTCATAGTCCACATATTCAGTTGATGGTATAAATAGCTATGTAGTTCATACTTCTATCCATCTAAATCTAGGCATTACTTTCTTATGTCAATCATATTGCCTGAATTGGGTATAGCAAGTCAGCAAGAACAAGGCATGTCAAACTCCTTTAAGAGCACTCAAAAGTCTTGGCACTAATTGGTGGATACTCACTGTAACAACTTGGTCATCCATTGCTATCTGGGATCTTAGTCATCCATTATTATTTTTTGAAAGATATTAGCAAATATTGTAGTTTGAGGTGCACCAATATGAGGAATTAGAAGATAAGGAATCATATTAAGAAGTCAAATGATATGAAGGTATCATGTCGATACTAATGATAAATGAATTCAATCAAATAAAACATATTCATATGGAATTATTGACTAAGACCACTCTTAAAGAGGAGAGATCCACTTCTAGAGTAGGCCTCCCACTCCCAAACCCTGTCTTCAGTTCCAAATCTTCATGTTTGAAAGCTATGGTTTAAGAACTTAATCATATCTAAAACATATGGTAAACATAAATCTTCAGCAAAGATGTATCCAAAGTTCTATTACAAATTACAACAATGACAAAATGATCCTACTTTAATCTATTGGGAACATTATAGTTCTAATGGAATGGTATTTATATTAGTAAAGATAGCCTAAATGTTGTTTGGATTGAACACCAGAATCTTGGCTCTCCAAAGAAAACAAAAACAAAATACCATCTATTTTTTAGTTCATAAATTTTGCAAGTAGGAAGGATAAGGCAAAGCATGTCCAAAAGAGTACACAACATTATAAAGTATGACTAAGGTGACTGATTATAAATTTCTCCTGGTTAATAAAAGATGATAGAGATATTGTATTTAAAGATTTATGTCAATGGTTGTTGTAGCTAGAATTAAGCTAAGAAATAATGGTGGACAAAATTTATGTATGGAAGACATTGAACAGAAGATCAATGAAGGCTTTGGTGATGACTTGAAATGCTTTCAATAGATACTTCACTTGTTGTTTGCAAGTGAAGAGAGTAAAATTCAATCAGAAAGCCACATGTTTTGCTTATCTAAACTAGATATATACATATGATAGAGCTTTTACATATCACTCTCAAATTTGCATTCAAAACAATAGCCATGAACTATTTCAATGTACATTTGGCAAAAATCAATTACATATAGGAACAGTGTAGTATAGTTGTACCAACCACCACTAGAATGAAATCAAAACTAATTTGGTAAATGGAGAATAATGCAAATCAGTACATCAATTATAACACACACAAAGTAGCTAAAACATATTTTGACTTTCAAAAGTAGATTGGGAGCTTTTTAGACACATTTCATATCACTTATTCTACTCTTTCAATTCCCAATATAGAAAATAGTTGAATGCATAGGATATTTTGGACTCCAAATTGGTAGTACATATAGAAATGGAGAAATTTGAAACAAAATTTTTGACTATCAAACAAAGTAACAATAAAAGATTCATCAACAACTTATACCTCCAAATTAATGACTCCTCTAAAATGCCTTTCTTCTGGTTTTCTGGTGTAACCAAGCTGCGAGAACATCAAACCCAATTCATTAAGATGTATAACTTCACTTGAACAAATTACAATTCTATTGTACACATGAAATGCAACAAACCTTTCCAGATTTCTCATTCAAAACAAACCACTGTCGACTCCAACCATTTGTTTTTGCACTTTTCTTTAGCAAATACCCTAACATCATCAATCAATCTTATTTAAAACCTCATATAAAATTCAACAGTAGATTACCATAGTGATGGGAAATTTATTTTGATTCATACAATTGTACATAAATTTATACTTCTATAAAGAATCAGATAAACAAGCCCCAGCATACCAAAACTACATTACTAAAAGTAATTTTCACAAAACACATAAAAATATCAAAACTTTGATGCTTTATAATGTTTCTAAACTACTTATAATCCAATGCATCTCTTGTTTGCATTAGTAATGCATAACCAAAATTCAAAAAACTAGAATATTCTAAAAGAAAGCTTTACTCTGATTTGGTTTTTCATCAGCTATTTCCTTGTAATTCAACTTTTTTTTTGATTGCATGTCTAATCAAAGGTTAACATTGATCCATAGAAAAGAAAATGCAAAAAGAATAATTGACAACTTTTGGCATATATCATTATGCAACACAACTTACAAAATTATCTCTAAGATAGTAGCCAACATATTGAGGATTGTCCTAGATAAACTCATCTCCCATGAACAAAGTGGATTCACTTTGGGAAGGAGAAGTATTTATGGGTCATCACATGGCCCATGAGATGATTCACTCCATCTCCTTAAGAAAACTCTCCATGTTATTGAAATTGGGCATTGGGAAAGCTTATGACAAGGTGGATGGATGTATTCTTTACAAGGTTTTGGAGATGTTTGAGTTTAGCAAAAAGTGGATTGACTAGACTAAAATTATGATAGGAGGTTATAGGATGTTCCTCTTGGTGAATGGGAGGCCACATGGATTATTCCCAACACCTAGAGGGCTACAAAAACGGGACCCCATTTCCATGGTCGTATTCATTTTTCTAGAAGAGGCATTGGATAGGAATGACACTAAATATAGAGAGCTTGGCAGATGAGAGGCCCAAAGAATAGTTGAGGATATGGCCTTAGCAACCCACTCCCATTTTTCAGATAACATTTTTTGTTGGGGAAACATCAATGAGGGAGGAAAGAGTGATGAAATCAATTCTCAATGCTTATAGGGATGCATTGGGTCAAGATATAAATTGGGCCAAATCTGATACCTTTTTCTTCAATATTAGGGAAAACTTGTGGAGGGTGATAATAGATGTTTTTGGTGTAAGAAGGGGTAGGCTTCCTAGAAAATTACTTGGTGTTCCTCTTTTTTTTGGGGCTAACAGAACTTAGTTATGGAACCAATTGGTTAACAATTGTACCAAAACCATGGAAGGATGGAAAACAAGATGGTTAACCTTTTTTGGTTTAGCTTATGCTTCTTAGGTCAATTGTATCGGCTATTCTAATATACTCTATGTTTTGCAATTGGATTCCTATGAAAGTGTTAAACAAAATTGGGAAGAGGCTAAGAATATTTAAATTTGGAAATAATGAAAATAAAAAAATCCCACTCTTAGCATGTGATAAGGTATGCATGCCAAAAGAAAGTGGGGATTCTCAGCTAAGAGGTTGTAGAATTATGAATGAGGCATTGCATGTAAAGTTGGTGTGGGGCATCTATAATAAACCAAACCAATGATGGGTATAACTATTTAATAGGAAATATCTTACAAGAGAGAACTGAGAATCCTTCACATAGCTCTACCATGTAGAATTTTTAAGTGGGTTGCAGGAAGGTGATCATAGAGCATGTGTAATGGCTTATTGTTAATAGGAAGAAAGTTGATTTTTGGTATGTACAAACCCAAGCAGTTGAATTTAGCAGCTCTAAAAGCATGTGTAGTAGGTTAAAATATGGGCAACCTTAACTTGTAGGTTGATGTATGGTAGTAGTTTCAATATTGTTCCAGCTATAGATGTTAATCCTCTCGATTACATGGAATGCACTTATGCCCCCAAGTTCTATTGTAAGCTTATTTTCAAGATCATCCAGGAGATCCAAAAGCTTGGTATTTATGTATTGATGTGAGGTTTGTTCCACTACAACATATAGAATATGTTATATTTTGAGGATTGATCAGGGAAATCTTGTACACTCTCCATAATTCCTTGGTGGAGTTCAAGGACGGACCAAGCCCCAAGAAAAATTTTTTGGGGCTATTTTATCGACTTTTTTGGGCTAACATGTTGTAACCAATGCTAACCCTAAAGTGGAAAATATACTTATGGACATCCTAACAAATTGACACAACCCCAAGAAAGATGCTTTGTAACCCCCAAATAAAATATATAAAAACATCAATCCGAGAATAGGATAGGTACCCACCTGCAAAAAAGTAGGAAAAATAAGTTCATGGGCAATGATTAATACTCACCGAGCATTTGAACTAATATTGCCACCAGCAAGGACTACATGTTCTTACATGGCTAGGATCTATTAAAATCTCTCATATACATAATACCTATAGACACTATATTCAAACATAAAGAAGGAATATGTGCAAATATAAAGGAATATGCTGACACAAATTGAAAAGGAAAGTCGATGCAAACTTAATAGAGAAGTATAAAGAGATCACAAAGTTTGAAGGTGAATCAAGAGAGAATTAATGGAGAAGAGAGAATAGGAGAGTGACTCCTTCAAAGGGAAAGGTCTTGTCTCTCCCAAAAGGTGGTAATTGAGAAAGGTTGCAACTCTTTCGTAAGGGGGTAGCTATGAAAAGTTGTGACTCTTTCAAAGGGCATAAAGGATGAAGAGTTGTAATAATGAAAGGTTTTGACTCTCCCATAATGAAGATATAAATAGGGGGGAAAGACTTCTTTTGAAGGCATGGAAGACTAGATAATCATAAGATAACCATAGTAAATTCTGGCCTAAGATATAAGACAGTTCTGATGTGCATAAAGGGAGCATAGGAATTAAGGAAGGATTGATGGAAGAAGGGAGGGGAAGATAGTAAGGAAGTACCTTCATTTGGTCAACAATGATGAAGAGTTTGACCTTATTTGAAGGGTGGTAATTGTGAAAGGTTGTGACCAATGTAAGGGGCACATGTGGTGAAGAGAAGTGACTCTTACATTGTTAGATATAAAGAAGAGGTTTCATTTGAGGAGGACATCCAAGGGAGATAAAGTTGGGGAATAACATATTAATCTAAAGTGGTGATTCAATTTTTATGATAGGTGTTGAACCTTCCACGAATAATATATAAAAGAAGAAAAAAATTTATGATCATTTACCAATCATCACTTCCAAATACATTAAACCAACACACAATCATCACTCCTCAATTTATGAATTACAACATTCATTTAGTCATCATTCACTAACTATCAAATTGTCAAATCAAAGGAAATCATTCTATCATTCATCAAACATCAGTTGGGAATCAAATAGACTTGCAATCAATTCTTCAATTAATTCAATCAATCTATATTAATCATTCAATCGTCCTAAGTGAATAAAGAAATATAAAAGATAAGAAGACCATATGATTTAGATTATTGGGTATTCTTATTTGGTCTTTAGCTATAAACTCATTTTTTGTTGAAATCTTAACTAGCGCTATGTTTATGCCTATTCTTTGCGGGATTTTGTTGATAAAATTTTAACTAGGGTATTGGAGAAAGAAGAGCTGATCAAATTTTAGAACTGCAACAAAACTTCCCCAGAGGGCTTGAAGGAGGTAGTTATATCTTTGAATGTATTTAAAATTATTTTTTGACAAATGAATTTGTGTGGGAAGATCTTTGCTAAGTAATACACTAAAAATTTTTTGCAGCTCCATGATCTGCAGATACAAAACATGTTCAAGAGTATGGCTCGGCAAGTCTTTGGTTGAAACAAAAAGAGTTGTTCCTTGTGTTAGGCCTTATTTTTTTTAATATATGACCTCTTCTATGCCAAAAATTGGCATTCATTCTCGAAGTATGAGGAAAGCTGATTTTTCCCTTAAAATAGTAGACAGAGGATATAACTTCTAAAGTTTAGGAAGTGTGAGATACTCATCCTCTAATCATATGAGCAACATGATTCGGGTATTTTTAGATACCTCTTGACGCTTCTTGGAAGCTCATTCCACATAATTTCCATGAGCTAGAGGGTTCTCTGAAGTCCAATTGAATATGAGAATTATTCTTAAAAGATATTGTGTTCTCTTAGGACTTTGGAGCTTTAAGTGGTATATGTTTCCTACCTTGTAGGATAGAAAGGTCTTCTAATGAGCCTATTCAACATAATTGCTTTCTATTGTGAGATTTTTAGGATTTTAATTAAATTGACATTTCATGTTATTTTTCAGCATGCTATAATGTTGTACATTATACCCGGCAGAATGAAAACTTCTCTATTGTTTTCTTCATGTAAATAAAGCCAAGACAATTTGTGTATTGTTCATCAGTATAGATTTTATCTTGTAAAACATCTTCATAACATCATGAATTTGATTTTTCTTTCTTGTAATGTCTTCCAAAGGCTACCAATAATAGAAACCATTAACCTTTTTTTGTCAGTTGGCGCTTTGAGCATTTAGAGGGCCGAAGACTCTATTATTGATGAAGTTTAATATTCTCATCACTTGTTCACCTTTGCTCATCCCTAAGAACCCTAACGTTGGCATGATACCCTCAAACTATCTAGCATAGTTGGCTAGATTGCATAGTAATAGATTTGTAGGTTTGATTTTATTATTTTGAAGCAAACTTTTTCTAAGCTTCATCTAGATTGATCTAGTAAGATGCATACATGTGTATAGAATGAATGTTGTAAGTATGGATAACTTTGTAATTATACACGGGGATAGTAGATGCAAATTAGATAGGGATACTCAACTTTGTTATAATAGATATTCTTTTTGAGAATTTTGGAATTTGAATTGTCTAGAGTTTAGAAACGATAGGGGTAATACCTTGGATTTCATCTAAGTGTTATTATTGGAGGGCCTTTTTGTGTCCATTGATTAGATCTTGATAGTTTTGTGTTCTATTTTTTGACTCATCAAATTTGTTTGCCTTGCTTTTGGATTAGTGGTATTTATGTATATCTTAGGAGGTTGTTATAAGCACTAGTTTGAAAACTCAAGTTAGGGAACAAAGCAAATGAGAAATGTCTAGTCCAAAATAAGGCAAACATTGTATAGGGCATATAAATATATTCAAAACAAGGCAAGAAAGCAAGCAATCAAAGTGCAAATTACAATGACTAATGATTTTGTAGAAATGGGGTGGATTATTAAGAGTATGATGAGAAATGGCAATAAGTACAAAGGCTTAAAGTTGTCAAAGTAATTGTTAGTTTAAGACATATTCTCCATGATGCAAGGGTAGTTGGATCTTTAAAACGCTGATGATTTCTATACTTCTTTAAGCTTAATATAATTGTTCCTCCTTATACAATGATCCTTCCTCATCTATCCATAGCTTCCTTATGATAATTTCTTCTTCATTTAACATATATTCCACTTAAACATTCAGATATATTATTAACAAGGACTGTAATCTTCAATTTTCAACATTTGTTAAGGGCTGCCAATCCCAATTTAGCAGAGCATAACAGTCTGCCATTACAAGATTGCTTGTCCATTAAGCAATTTTAATGTAGGATTATCATGGAGAACTTTAAATAGGAAGATTTTTGGTGTATGAAACTTTCATCTTTATTAGGAGTCTAATTTGAAATCCATATCTTTGTGGGGCTACTCTGATATTATATCAAGCTACTAATTTGAACTAGGATATGTTTTGCATGTACATTAAATGGAGGTATCTCAACGACAATCAAGAGTTGGATCTTGGTAAGGTTCAAAGTTACTCATCCTTTAAGATGAAGGACAAAGTTGCATTACCTAATTTTGATAAGAACTGATTTGTTTATGAATGAAATAAATTAGTTAGATAATCATGATGATGAGAGACACAAATATTATGGAGATGATCAATGATGGAATTTGGGAAATCTTGATTTTGGAGTGATTTATCATAGTTCCTTTGATTTTGGATAATGGTAAGGAATCATATTATTGGCAGTAGTTGATCCTTTCTAGGCCTGATGCTTAATATGATGAGCTTATTCATTTTCATACCATACATCCTGCTATTGTACTCAAAACTGCTAGTTAGTCTTGTATGATGAACCTTTCTTGATCACCCATTATCTCATTTTCTTTTCATTCTTGAATGAATTAATCAAATGGATACCACATCTATAAAATAAAACTTCAACTATAAAACAAATCTATAAAACAAAACTTCAATCAAATGTATTATGATTAATCAAATGTCAATCTATAAAACAAAACTTCAACTCCCCTTTGTAACACTGGGAAGGAGACTCTTCAACATTTCCAGATGTTATTTAATCCTTTCACGTCGCCTTCTTTCTAAAATCTCTTTTAGTGGATCAACTTTGAAGCATTCATAAGCTCTCCTCTGCTACAATCAAGCACCAAACAACCCAAGATGTCAAACCCTATTGGTGCTGAAGCTATAAAACCCTTTTGGCAAGTACTCCTGGCCACAAAATGTAGTGTAGAAAATGGTTGAGTGCACGAGCTGTCTTCTGGGTCGTGTAACAATGAGATTAGGGTGGCAAACAACACTTTTTTCAATTTTGACATAGTGTGAGCCTGTGTTGGTCAAAATTTCGACCAACACAGGCTCACATTTAACAAAAGTCATGATGGTGCCTTGCACATTTCGACCAAATTGACCCCAATTTATTAGATGGTCAAAAATTGGGGTCAAATGTACTAGTGTATTGTTTTTTATCTTTCTAGTGCAGTTTTATAGTATCGTTCTTTTTTGAAGTTTGTTACAAACCTAGATATCTGCAAAAATCTTTTATTTTTATAGAATGGCTCTACCCTATGAAGAAGTACATGGATGAGCCAATCCATTCTCCTTGTGCAATTCTTAGAATGATCACATAAATAGTGACTCTTGATATGACAATGGTATGATTCTATTGAAGCATTGGTCTCTTGATTTGAATGAGAAAAGTTTCAAAAATTCTTGGCCCATATTTCTACAAAAAAATATAATGAGGTCACATAGAAATAGCTAACATGATGTAAATGCATATAAATGTAATGAATAATCCCATGATCTTACCAATACGACTCTTATGATGACACCACATTTTTTGAAAGTAATCAATGAAAGTCTTATGTTCTTTGAATTCCTTCATGAAATTCTTTATTAGGTGGGTAGTAATATCTTCATCATCACTTATTGCATACATAATCTGACCCAATCTATTGAATATTTTTGTTCCAATCTCCTTATTTCTCACATGCTTAAATTATAACATAAAATATCAACATATGATGTTCCAAGGTCTATAATATTGATTAATTCCAATTTAAAATTCACTTACCTATATACATTCTTCAACCACACCCTACGCACATGCCAAATACATAAAAGTATTCGACAATTGAAGGATAGCCTACAAGTTCAATTATAGTAGTTCATAAGTAGTATTCGAGCAAAATTAACTTTTATACTTATTCAAACTAAATTAAAATTAAAATTTTATAAACTAAATATCAAGAAATAAAAACCTAATTGCCTCAATCTTAGCATTAGCATCATCTGTCATAAATGCATTAACATGCCAGTCTTCTTTAGACTCTTTGCCTCTTTTATAAACCTCACTTAGCCATTCATTAATATCATTAACTTTATTTATTGAAGATATTGCCCATGCAATAGGAACACCAAACTCTTAATCATCGAATACAAGTAAACTATATAACTCAAAGTGTACATGATTACACTATATCAATAAAAGAAAATCTGTATGAAGTTTATAGATTAAAACTATAAATGATAAATTTATGATCCATAGATATGGGTATCAAATTTTTACTTACCCCATATTTATTCTTAGAGAATGTGGAATCCATTGCAATGAGTGAGTTATGTGAATGTTTTACCATCATTTCACGCATCCATGATGTATGGATCCCTATAACAAATGGAAGATCTTTCATGTTAATAATTGGTCTTCTGGATTTGATTGTGTGTGCTTTTTTTACCATCAACGTTTTGAATCATACTACATGATCCATCATCAGGATGAGAAGTGTTGAGGATTAAGCTTAACAAAAAAAATTAACTCTTGTACTTTCTCATCCTGATGATGGATCATGTAGTATGATTTGAAACATTGATGGTAAAAAAAAGTGCACACAATCAAATCTAGAAGACCAATTATTTACAAATGGATTGTAGAAATCTAATAATGTTAATCTTTCATGTTATTTGGCCTCTTATAGTAGAAAAAATTGTTTGTATCCTCTGCGCGCCATAAGCTTACATTTTTGGCATCATCTTCATCTTTCTAAGATCGAAGGGATCGCACTCTCTTCCATGCATTCAATACATCTTTTCTTAATAAACATGTATCCCTTTTATTCATCAACTTAGTTAGACTATGATCTAAGTAGTGTTGCTCACATATTGTGTCAATTCTGACACCCATTAGTAATAAAGATTCAATGTAAGATTTGCATTCATTTCATAATCTTGGTGCAAAGCTGCTCCTTGGATCACCAGCAGGATCATCCTTTCCATGACAAAATTCACCATTAATGTCATAATGGGTAAACTCATTATATGTAATTATAGCAACATCTGGTAGACCATACATAACCTTAACTAGAAAATGAGCTTGACAACCCCTTTTTTGGGTAAATCTTCTTTGCCTTTCAAGGTTTTAAGGTTTTCCTCTATTGTCCTCAGGGCCATAAGCACACCAATAACTATGTATACATGAAAAAAATTAATTGACTTGATAAAAATGTATTAATAAATATGACATTTAATTACTCTATTAAATATAGGCAAACCTTGAGTATGTCTTTGTAGTGTGGTTGGTAGGTTTTTTTGAGATGGGCTCTTTATGCTTCTTACGTACAAAGTGTGTCTCTGTACTATCCAACAAACCTTCCCCTTTGACAAAGCTAGAGAGCCTTTCAAGAGGGATTGCAGCACATAAGTCCATGTCACCACCATTTCCAATAGGTGTCCATTCGAGATTATCACTTGAGAAATGATTTCCTTGGTTTGGAATATCTTGTACACCTAGTTCAATGAGTGATTCCCATTTTTGTTTTTTACCCATTCTGAGTAATATTAAAATAATTAGTGACTACCATTTTCAAAATGTAGAAATAATTATATTATTTTTCTAACCACTCAATAGTATAATTATGTTTACCTTAGTGTTAAAACTTACTTTTGACTTCAAAATTAGAGCCAATTTAATAGTATACAAATTATAGAGATATAATAAAATATTTGACCAATATAAAAGGACAAATGCAAAGGTTCAAAGTTATTTCTGAACAATATTTTAGACATGTCTTCCAATAACCTTGAAAATCCTTAGCCATGTGAAAATGAAAGATGGAAAAAACATATATTAAATGAAAAAGTTAGAAAATGTTTAATTATGAATTTAAGTCAAACCTTATTTTTAGCATTGTTTAATTTTTACACAATCTAACTAGAAGGTGATAGAAGACTACGAACATTCATTATTCTAGCTTTGTTTAGAAGATTAACATTAGGTGAAACCTTAGTTATAGCTTTGTTTAATTTTTAGGTAATCTAATTTATACTTTATTTCAATTTGAATGATGAGACTAACACTATTCATGTGGGATTTCTCAAATAACATAGAAACATTCTCTTAATTTTTAATTTACAAACTATCTCCTACTTTCCATTCTAATAGTATGCATCATTAAATAAATTAATGTCCACACAAAATTAAGCTCTTTCTACATGGGACCATGTTGTGTGTATTGAATTATTTAATAAATTTATATGAAATATTTCTTTAGTAACAATTTTTTCGTTCAATCTTGATTTATATGTACTGATTTGAGATTTGAACCAATTTTTGGTACAACATTGTTCAATATAATTTACAATCACTATGATTTTTTTTGAGAGATTAATTGTATGAAATTCTATATTTAATGAGTGATGGTCTCAAATTCAGACACTTCATTTCAATTCCAGTTTACATATAGATTTGTATACATAATATATTACAATTTACCAACTTGATTTGTCCTCTCTTTTACTTGAATAACTTCTAGCCCTATCCTCCTCTTTTACTTGAATAACTTCCAACCAAGGAATCAACCAAAACCCTGAAATTTAATAGATTTTTTTTTTTTTTTTTTTTTTTTTTTTTAAAATAGTGATTCATTTTTAAATGTAATAATTTATTTCTTCTATCTAACATGAAAACTCTTATCATTGATTAAAAATCTTTTTTCAGAAAACATATATTTAACTCTTATTATAATTTAAAATAATCTAAAATCATTATTTAAAGTTTAAAAACAAATTCATGAAAAATAGTTCAAGCTTAAAACAAAATAAGTCATTTGTAGCTTACACACATGAATTTAGAATTTAATAAATAATTTAGAAGAAGTAAGTTGATGATTTTAAAAAAATGCAGGCATTTCAAAATAACAGACATATATAAATTTAAATTTAAACAATAACATACTACTCACATCCACGAATCCATAAATTTCATTGAGAAGATAAATGTTAAGGTGCTTATGTTCGAATTTATTAAGATCAACTAATAAATTTGGTGCCAAAAATACTTACTAAATTGTGGAGATACGAAATATATTTACCCTCAGTTACTTTGAGTTTTTTAGGATGAAAAACAGCAAGTTAGAATGGCATTTGGATGGCATATGCTATGATGCATGATGTGATGGAAGAGAAACAGGTCGACTGGGTAGCCGGCTCCAATAATCTAGGTGTTGTAGAAAATCTAGAAGGAATAAAACACCCAATTTGTGGTAAACAAAGCAAAAAATGAGGAAGGAAAACATTGGCTAAGCCTAGGGCAGCCATTAGAAAAATTATCTTGGAAATTCCTTCCCATAGAGCTATGAAGATAACTACATGGAATGTTTGGGGTTTGAATACTCCTAACAAAAAGCACTTATTAAAGTGCAATTTAACAGTTTTTTATTCAAATATTATATTGATTCAAGAAATGAAACTTAGTAAAGTTGAATGTGAAAAAATATAGGAAATTAGGGGTATGGAAAGTAGGATTACTTGGGGTTTCTAGTGGGATAAGTATTTTATGAGACCCAAGAAGAGTTGATTTTACTCCACAAATATCCTATAATAATTGGATGAGGAGGAGAGATTATAGTTTCAGAAGTAATGTTCAAATTTTAATTATTAATGTGTATGGAACCATACCAACAATGAATAAGAAAACAATATGGAATGAAATCAATAACTTTATGAAGGTAAATGTTGCAGAAAGTGTTTTTTGGGAGTGATTTTAATGCCATCCTAAACTCATAAGCAAAAGCTAGAGGTTCTAAAACGATCACACAGACTATGATTGATTTCAAAGAATGGTTCGCTAAGAACAACCTTCTAGATATCCCACCTACTAATGGGATATTTTCTTTGAACAATGACAGAGTTGGATTCTGCAACATAAAAGAAAGACTTGATAAATTTATGTTTAAAGGAGATTTAACTTCTTTTAATAACCCTTCTAGCACATGTATACTTCCTAACACAGGATCAAATCACTTTTTAGTAAGGTTAGATATAGGGAACCTCATAAAACCTCTAAAAACTCAATTAAATGTGAAAAATATCGATATTAGATCACAAATTTCTTTTTAAAAAATCAATGGTGACAAGAACTTAAAGGGTCAAAAATATTTTTGTTCACAACTAAGCTAAAACTCTATAAGAAAAAATAAATAAATGGGATAAAGAATAGTTTAACAATATTTTTGAAGAAAAAGTAGAAAATGAAGAAGAATTTAAAAGGCTAAATGAAGAAATCATTAAGGTAGGAATGAATAATGGTAAATACATCAAAGAATAAGAACTTTTGGCCAAACAAGAAAACATATTAACAAAAGAAGAAATATTCTAGAAGTAGTAATCAATAGAAACTTGGCTGCTAGGAGATAGAAATACAAAAAAAAAAAATCATAATAACACCGTTAACAAAAGAAACACACATAGAATAACAAAAATCAAAGATGAAATGGGAAACACTTCATAAAATTCAAATGAGATTCTAAAGATTTTTATCAATTATTTCAATGATATCCTTAATAATGTTGAATCATCTAATCTATAAGCCCAAAATAATATGTTAGGTTCTATCCCAAATATTATAACAATAGAAGATAACAAATGTCTTAAAAAGAAATTCAAGATAGAAGAAATAAAGGAGGCTCTCTTTCAACTCAGTCCAGATAAGTCACTAGGATTTGATGGATTCCAAGTTTTTTTTTCTCAGAAAAGCCAAGATATACTAGGACAAGACTTATGGGAGGCTACTGAGGCTACTAAAAATTTTGGATCTCTCCTATCAAAAATTAATAATACATTTTAAGTTCTTATTCCTAAAAAAGTTGATCATACAAAACCTGGACATTTAAGGTACATGGCCTTATACAACACTATCTATAAAATACTTTTGAAGTCATTAGCAAACATACTCAAAAAAGTCCTCCCTAAATTCATCTTGGAAGAACATATAGGATTTACTCCCAATAGGTCTATGTTCGATGGCATCATAGTCATTCAAGAGTTAATTCATTTGGTTCAAATGAATAAAGAACCTTGCATGTTAATGAAACTAGATATACATAAAGCCTATGATAAAGTAGACTGGAGATTTTTATGTAAATTATTAGAAGCTTTTATTTTTTCTTATCAATGGATAAATTTAGTTTTTAATTGCATTTTGATTCCTAAAATATTTCTCCTCATTAATGGGTCTCCTAAAGGATTTTTTAGCGTCTCTAGAGGAATTGGACAAGGGGGCCCTATATCACCCTTTCTTTTCATCATAGTGATTGAAAACTTTGGTAGGGCAATAAGGCCTAGTTTGAAGGAAGGATCAAAGGTATCACAGTTACTAAGGAAGTCCCTAAACTAACTCATCAATAATTTTTTTATGATACCATCCTTCCAGGAGAGAGTACATTGGAAGAAGCCCACAATTTTAAACAAATTATAAAAATATATATGGAAGTGTCTGGTCAAAGGGTCAATGCAAATAAATAAGAGATTTTTTCCTCAACACCAATCCTACATTGGAGAGAAATATATGTAACACGATGGGATATGGGAAAGGGTTTTTTTTTCCCTTGCAAATATATTGGTATCTAATTAGAAAAGGTTACCAGAGAAGGTAAAACGTGGAATTGGATTGCAAAGAAGATAGAGAAAATTGGGAAGTTGGAAAGGTAAATGTCTAACAAAAGAAGGTAGAGTGACTATGATCAAAGAAATTCTATCAGCTATCCCTACCTACTAGATGTCATACCTCTCATTACCCAAAGGAGTTAAAAAGAAGTTATGAAATCAAAAACAAATTGGTAAGGCACAACATAAAAGAAGAAACGAGCACTTATAAAATGGGATAATATTTTCAAACCTAAAAAATATGGAAGTTTAGGGATTAAAAGTGGAGTTGAAAAAATGAGGCTCTAGGAGATAAGCTCATATGGAGAATGTACAAAGAAAACAAGAGAAAATGGGATAAAATTTTATACTATAAATACTTGAATAATATTGACCCAATATCTCTATTTCAAACTAGAAATCCACTGAAAGGATCTAGGATATGAAACTTCATGATGAATTGTTGTCCTTTAATAGAAAACAATGTCACTTGGGATATTGGTCTCGGTCAGGATGCCTTATTTTGGGAAGATTCATGGGATGGGCTTCCTTTCCCTAGCCAATCAAACCCACTAGTAAACATAAAATATTCATATTCCTTTTTGGGGCAAGTGAGTTAGAAGCTATAAGACTAAAATTAATGATAATCAATATGGGGGTTGGCAGTGGAAATCTCTAAAAAATACACCATTGACTCCTCGGGAGAAGAATACCTTTGAGCTTTTTTTAAGCAAAAGATAGGTCAATCACAAATATAGGAATGACAAATTAATTTGGGGAGCCTTGAAGGATGCAAATTATAAAGCAAAAGAAGATTATACATGACTTGACAGTTAGCTCCCAACAATTGCAAAAGATTGATATCCCCCTTAATTTATCTTGGGATCTTGCATGTCTACCTAAGGCAGACATTTTTCTTAAGGGCACCCATTCAAAACATAATTTTGACTGCATATAGATTTGCTAAGATGGGTTTCGAGGGTCCATCAAGGTGCCTTCTATGTGAAAATGATTCAGAGATGATTGACCACTTATGATTTATATATGCCTTTGCAAGGAATCGTTGGCTTTGGTAATGAAAGCAACTTAATTGGCAAATGGTTCTTCCTAACTCCCTCTTAGACAATCTTAAAAGTTGGCCCAAAAATGGGAATTCAAAGATTTATAGTAACTTATGAAAGACATCTATGTCTATACTACTCTGGGAATTATCAAAGGAAAGGGAAAAAAAGGATATTTAGTAATGAAAAGTTGGACATTAATAGGTTCTTAAATAAATTGGAAGCATTTATTATAGAGATGACAAATAACAACCTCAGGAATACACACAAGGAAGAAGGAACCTTTGGGGATTGGGATGTAGAAATGCAAAAGAACTAGTTCAATTTTTGATTAATCCACCTATAGTCTATACTAAATCAAACAAACTTGCAAGGGTATAATGTAAGTGGGAACCTCCTTCGATAGGATGGGCCAAACTAAATTTTGATGGAGCTTCTAGGGGTAATCCTAGACCAATGGGTCTAGGTTGCATTTATCACTTAAATAAAGGATCCTTCTTATTAAAACACACTAAACCCTTAGGGGTGATGTCTAATAATCTAGCAGAGCTAGAAGCTCTAATTGAAGGTTTAAATTTGTTCAAAGAAACAAGTATAAGGGAATTTATTATTGAAAGTGACTCTCAAATATCTTAAATGCGGCTAGAAAAAAGGAAGACTCCTAACTAGGTTTTCAACTCTAAATTAGAATATGCCCTAACAATGGTGGATCAATTTGAAGAGGTCATTACAAAACATATATACTGAGAAGGGAATAGAAAAGAAATTTGTCTTGCTAATAAAGGAGTGGATGGGGAAGACATCCTTCTAAAAATGTAGCCAATTAAGTAATTTCATTTTAAATACTCTAAGTATTTGATTAATAAACTTAAAGATTATGATAAAGGTTTAGAGTCTCATCAACACTATAATTTTAAAGAAAACTTACTAGACAACAATATTTAATAGTCCAAATTAGAAGTAATTAAGATATTTTTCCTATATAAAGTAAAGAGAACAACAAATATATGTTACACTCTTAGAATTCTAAATTTTTAGATTCTAGAAATATAGTAGGCTTTAGATGAATCTTGGCATTGTTTAGTAGACTTCCCTAAACTAATTAATATTAAAATAAAACCTATGGAAATTGCTAAATAAAATACAATTAGGTCATTATCATATTGAATATTTGGCATCTTCCCAAGAATTTTTTGAATTATCTTCTCAAAATGTGGTTTTTACTAACATATAATCTTGAGTTTGAAGTTTTGGTTGAGCGATACGGGTTTAAATCAAAAGAGCTCTTAATCTAAGTAAAATTAACATGGATAGATCGATGATGTAAAAGAGATAGTAAGTAGGACCTCATTGCAAGAATACAATGATACAAATGTAATAATATTGTTCATGAAAGCTTATGTAAAATGATCCCTAGACAAGGGAGATTATAAATGTATAAACTTATTTTGTAAAAAAGAAAGAATGTCTTCTAAAGACCTCATGAAAGTAAGAGGCATATGTATTTCTAGAGCTATACCAAGGGTTTCCTTCTCTGTTCTTTTTCCCTAGTGCCTACACTTTGAACAAGGCAAAAATAAGATGCAAAATTAACTTATTTTGAAATATAATTATAAGACATTTTCCTTTTACCAATTAAAAAAAATAGAAAAATATATTAAATTATATTTTAAAAAGTAATAAATTTAATAATATATTTGCATATAATAGATATATTTCATAATCAAATATAAAATTTGTTTTACAAATTTATAATATATAAAAATCTTACAAATATTTATAAATAGATTAAAACTATTTTAAAAAACAATATTTGAAGATGCATAGTATTATATATAATATTACATGTTTTTAAATTATATTGTATTATTATTACTATAATAAAATAATAAACAATTCTACTAAACTCTTTTCTTAATTTTAAACAATTCTACCAATTTGATAGGAACTTCGTTTTATTTTTAAATTAAATAATGTAGTATTTATTTATATCAATTGTTAGATTATATTTCATGTTCTATCATTATTAACTTTTTCAATTTATTCAAATAAAGGCTTGATTATTCTACATCTGAAATATTTTAGTATTTTATAATAGACAAGTTGAAGTTTTACCATTCTTAATATTTTACCATTTTGCATTTGAAGATAGAAATTTTTACCTTTGAGATTACAAATCATTCTTTTACATAAAGATATATATAATCATTTATAATTTTCCATTCAAAATACAAGCTTGTTTCATTATGATTTAACAAGATACGATAAAAGACAGTTTTACCATTGAAAATACAATCCATTTTCACATATATAAATATATATATAAATGAAAAATAGTTATGTGATTTTATTTTAAGAATTCAGTGTGACAAAATAGAAAACACCTTCTTTTTTTTGCAAAAAGAGGGGTAAAATTTTATTAAGACAGAAAGGAATACAACAAGGAGAGCTCAACAAGGAGCTCGATCCTAAGCAACAAGATCATCAAATTCTTGCACCATCTCAAAGGACAGTTGCCCTCTATCCCTAATATTCCAACCCGGATCATGACTAGAAGCCCATTTGGCTAAACAATCAGCAGGTCTATTCCATTCTCGCAGAATATACTTGAACCTAATGAACTGAAAAGAGGAAGAGAAGAAAAGAATCTGCTTAACAACACTGGCCAACTGCCAACTAACATCCTCAAGCTCTTGTGAAGAAAGCATGTTCACCACCACCTGGGAATCAGACTCACAAATAATCTTACTCCATCCCCACAAGCAACACTATTCCACAGCATATAAAATAGCCTAAGCTTCCATGAGATTGTTAGTATAATCACCCTTATGAATTGAGAAGAAAAATTTAACATTCCCAGAACTACAACGAGCCACTCCGCCAATACCAGCCGGACCAGGATTCCCACGAGAAGAACCATCAGTGTTGATTTTCAGAACTCCACAAGGAGGAGGAGTCCAGTGCACATCCTGGTTAACCCGACCCTTCCTCTAATGGTGAAGCTTCCTGGACATAGAAGGAAACCTATGAGCTGCAACCCCATTCTGCAGATGAAAATTGAGGCGATTACAGATAGCAAGATCAACCGGATCCATACCCCCATCAAGCTCACACTTCACAAGAATAGTTTCTTGGAGAGAATGTGATATTTTCCACCAAAGATGCAAAACACCAAGCTGAACATTTTGGAATATGTGACGATTCCTCTCCAACCAGATATGCCAAAGCATGAAAGATGGGCCAAAAATCCAAGTAGCATGGAGAGAAGAAGACTTGGAGGGAGCACTACCCAAGTGAGCCCAGAACTCAGGCAAAGAGGAAGCATGCCGACAAGAGCAACCCCAAGCACTCCACGAAAGGTGCCATATCTGAGTAGAATAGGAGCAATGGAAGAATAGATGGGAGACAGACTCCTCTCCATTACCACACAAAACACAATAAGAGGGGCCCTGAAATCCACGTTTACAAAGATTATCCCAGGTAAGACAACGGTTGTGAGCCACTAGCCACATGAAAAAATTGCACTTGGACCAAGAAACTTTATTCCAGACTTGCTTCCACCAAGGGACCTCAGCATCCCCAAATAATTGTCTAGTTATCTCCTGATACCCAGCAGAGACATGATATTTACCAGACAAGGTACTGCCCCAAGCCAATACATCTGGACCAAGCAAAGAGGAACACTCTCTAGAGGCCAGAATTTGAGAAAGCTCCTGACGATCCATGTCTGTACCTCTAGGAGGCCAATCAGAGGAATGCTTCCATCTATAACCAACAACAGGTCCCAATTGATAAGGAGTCTTGTAATGAGCCACTTTATCCCATCCAGCGGCAAGAAAAGAGTTACAAAGAGGCTGAAGATGAGGGTATATGGATAAAATGGAAGGGAATCCATCCCAAGCATCAGACCAAAACAAAGCCTGAGAACCTCCTTTACATATCCAAAATAGACCCCTCTTCACCAACATCGCACCTGTCTTCAAAGTATGCCAAACCATTGAGCCATGATCTTCAAGAGGAAGTGCAGAAACAGAGCAAGGATCAGCACCATGAAAATATTTATGAGTGATAATACGAGCCCAAAGTTGATGCTGTCCAGAGAACCATCGCCAATAAAGTTTAGCAGCCAAAGCTTGTCTACTCAATAGAGTAGAACGAAGACCAAGACCACCCTCCTTTTTAGGCCTACAAACAGTTGCCCAATTAACCAAGCTCCATTTAGTACTATGCAAATTACCACTCCAAAGGAATTTTCGAGAAAGAGCATCAAACTCCTTGAGAAAGTAAATAGGTGCAGCATGAACCATGCTTCTATAAGTAGGAAGAGCTTGGATAACAGCTTGAAGAAGAGTAACCCGGGCAGTAGTAGAAAGCCATCTATGAGTCCAATGATTTACCTTATCTTGAAGCTTGGTAATCAAATTTTGCCAGAAGAGATGTGGCTGCCTGGAAACAGCAATAGGAATGCCAAGATAAGTCAAAGGAAGTGAACCTATCTGAAATCGTAGGATACCAACAATCCTGTGCTGAATAGAATCAGGAGTGTTAAAAAAGTAAATGAACGATTTGTGCTCATTAACTTTCTGGCCTGAAGCTGCCAAATAAACTTCCAAAGCATGTCGAAAGGCTTCAGCTTCCTTGATCCTAGCAAGACTGGCAAGAGCAGAATCATTAACAAATTGAAGATGGGAAAGAGAAGGTAAGCCATTACCCCACTACCAGCCTTGAATAGAATTCTGGGACACCTGATGCTTAATGAATCTGCCCAAGCCTTCAGCCATGATGATGAATAGATATGGGGAGAGAGGGTCACCCTGGCGGAGGCCTCTAGAAGCACCAAATAGTTGTGAAGGTTGACCATTAATAAGAATAGAAAAAGAGGCAGAAGTAACGCAACTCATAATCCAACTCACCCAGTCAGAGCTAAATCCAAAAGAAAGAAGAATACTCCTTAGGAAGCTCCATTTAACTCTATCATAGGCCTTAGCCATATCCAGCTTAACAAACATGGCTCTCTCCCTTGAAGTAGCCATAGAGTGAATAGCCTCAGTAGCAATAACCACCCCATCCAAAATTTGTCTTCCAACAACAAAACCACCTTGTTCTTCTGAGATAATAATGGGAAGCCACCTTTTCAGTCTCTCAGCAATCAACTTAGTAATAACTTTGTAGACCACATTACATAAGGCAATTGGTCTAAAAAACTCCAATTGATTAGCACCCTCTCTCTTAGGAATAAGAGTCAAGAATGTAGAGTTCAAAGCTCGAAGCATCTGCTTGCTAGCATAGGATTCTTTAACCACCTCCAACAAATCATGATTAATGATGTCCCAAAATTCCTGAAAGAATTCAACTGGAAAACCATCAGGACCAGGAGCCTTCCCCTTAGGCATGCCAAAGACCACCGCCTCCAGCTCTTCCAAAGAGATAGGACGCATGAGATAATAATTCATTTCCTGAGTGATAAGGGAAGGAATACAGGACAAAATAATATTTTCTTCATTATCAGCAGGAGGAGAGTCCCCAGAGAAGACGGTAGAGCAGTACGAAATAGCCTCGTGGAACAACGCTGGCAAGGAATTTAGTTGGATACCTTGAGAATTAACCAAAGAAGAGATAGTGCTCTGATTCCGGCGAGATTGCACTATTTTATGGAAAAAGGCAATTTTTCGATCACCTTCCTGGAGCCAATCAACTTGAGCCTTTTGCTTCCAAAAAATTTCCTCTTGAAGTTCCCATTCTTCTAGAGCTCTAGAAGCAAGGGATTCAGCCTGACCAAGATCCTCCGAGAAACCTCGATCTCTAATCTCCTATGTGATGACATCAAGATTTTTTTGAGCAAGCCTCTTCATAAAGTGAAGATTCCCAAAGCATTCCCTATTCCATATCTTGAGCTGCCTTTTAACATATTGAAGCCTTTTAGAAAATGAGAACATTGCAGTACCATATGCAGGGGCACCATCTTTCCACCAACAAAAAACAAAATCATGAAGAGAGGAGTCACGAAGCCACATCAACTGGAACTTAAAAGGAGGATGCTTCAGAACATAAGCCCCTATAGAAGAAAATTTGATTGGCCAATGATCTGAACCCCTCCAATCAAGGATTTCTGAAGAGATAGTAAGGGTACCACTAAGCCAGAAGCAAGAAACAAGAAATCTATCCAGGCGTTCTGAGATAGCAACAACACCAGTCCTACAATTATTCCAAGTATAGAGGCCATTAGAAGGCTTAACATTAGAGAGATGCAAAAGAGATATATGTTGCCGAAGAAGAGCAGAAGAAGGCCCCAATCTAGCCAAACCACCATGCTTCTCTTGCAGACTTAAAATTGAATTAAAGTCCCCTGCTAACACGCAAGGATGATAAGGATGACAATTTCTAACATATTGAATATGTTCCCAAAGTTCCTCGTTTCCCACAAGATCAACAGGTGCATACACATTAGTAACCATGATTACCTCTCCTGAGTCTAGAGCAGAAGCTACCATAGAGAGAGTTGAGCGAGAAGACATCCAGCCAAGAGGAGAAATTTTTTGAGGATCCCAAAATATAGCTAAACCACCAGCACTGCCTGTTGCCCCAACACACTAGCATTGGCCACGAGACCAAATACTAGAGGCATGTTGGACCATAGACTCCATAGAGAGCTTAGTCTCTTGGATACAAAAAACATTAGGACTATGATCAACCACCAAGTTATGAACAGCCTTTTGTCTAGGGATGCTATTCAACCCCCTTACATTCCATGAGAGAATAATCATCATTGGGTAGATTTGGGAAAATGAGAATCCAAAGGTTTCACTGAACCAGACTCAATCAATATATCTCTTGTGAGTTTAATCTTCTCTTGGTCTGTTTTGCGCCCACTCCTTAGAGGGGGAGAAGAAGAAGCCCGCTTAAAGGGTCGAGGTAGCAACCCCAAGGGGAGAGGAGATCCCTTGCCCTTACCTAATGGTAGCACATCCTTAACCAAGTCAGCCAAAACAACATCATCATCTTCCAACACTGCAGGAGTCACCAGAGCCGCTGTCACAGGAGCTACAGGAACCTCACAATTCTGATATACTACAACTTGAGATGCCCCACAAGCATCATTAGGAACAGATCTCTCATCTAGGCAAGCTGGATCAAAAGAGATAGGAGGAGGAATACCCTCCTCTAGAACCATACTATCCAGCACCTCAAAACAGTTAAAACCTGAATCAGATAATCTTTCTTTCAAAGGCCTCTTTTGACTACGTCCCTTAGCTTGAGGACGAACAGGGGTAAATCCATCCTTATCCTGCATTGGAGCCTTACCCTTACCTGTAGCATCTTGTGGATTCATCCCCTTGGTAGTATTAACCATTTGAGATTGTCCTTTCCCTATAGTATCTGCCAAACCACCAGCATTTCCAACTGTAGACCGATCCACTCCTTTGAAACTTGAGTTACGGGGGCAGTGCTGCAGTAAATGACCATACTCATGACAAATCCGGCAACGAAAAGGGAGGGATTCATAATCTAACTGCTGCACCCAAGAAGAATCCCCCAGACAAATTTCCAAAGAATCTAGTAATGGGTTATTCAAATTAATTTCAACACAAATTCTAGCAAAAGAAATAACCTTTTTATCGAGGGTTTGATGTGCGATCGCATCTGGCTTCTGCAACAAAGCAGCAATTTGTCGAAGGATGTCTTCATGCCAAAATTCCAAGGGAAGACGAGGCAAGCGAACCCAAACTGGAACTGTTGAAGGGAGATCCTCAGCAGAATTAAAACCTGAATGCCAAGGTTTGACAAATAAGCCCACATTGTTGTAGAAATAAGGGTCTCCTTCAAAAACATGATCACGATCAAACATGCAAGAGAATACAACAAAAAAATAACTATTCCCTGCCAACATAATCTCCATATTGCCTTCCACCTGCCAAGAGCGACGGATCCATGCCTCAAGAGCCGATAGGGAAATCCGGATTCCAAGAAATTTGCATATCAAAGCATGCTTGGTCCAATAATCAATGTCCTCCATTACAGCCATTGGAGGAATAACCAGAACAGGGCGATCATGGCTACGCGGAAGACAACCATTAACTTTTTTCCCCTGAATAAAATGATTTAGATCGCATTGCATGCATAGTTGGAGAAGAACCATCTGTTCTCACCAACGGAGAAGAAATCCCAGGCCCTGCCATGCAAACAATAAAACCCCCAATCCAAAATTGACTACAGAAGATCTTCAAAAACACCAACGCAAATTATGTCCAGTAGCTAACAATCCAAACAGAACAGAAAAATAGTAAAGATCAAACACCAAGAACGGGCTAGGGGAAAAACCCTAGCCCAGCCGGCAGCCAACGCTTCTCAGAGACTCCATCCAAAAAACCTTAACTAAAGCTCACACCTTCTTACATAATACGTATATTTGGAATTAAAATGTTACCATTTCTACTCAATATAAACTTTGTCAATATTAAAAATAACTTATAATGTATAAAGTGTGAGTCATATAGTTTCCTCTCATTTTCCCTCGTCTTGTGCTCTAAAGAAGAGAAATCATGATGTTAGTTTTAAGAAGGCAATGTTTATCAAATAACAAATTCTAATAATTAAGAATTTGTTTAGTATACCAAGTAATGTCTTGGTTTAACAAATATTTATTGAAATTTCTAATAATTAAGAATTTGTTTAGTATACTAAATAATGTCTTAATTTAGAATATATTTATTGAAATTCTTTAGCTTTAATTATTTTAAATAAAAATTGTCATAATGATTTTGTTTTGAGCTATAAGAGTTCGAAGTAAAAAAATGAATTTCATTCAAAACATTTACATTAGCAAAAAAATTTCTCTTTGCTATTTTGTAATAAAAGTTTATCTAATCAAGGGTGTTGACATAGAAGAAAATAACTCTTGTGATCTAACTCCCCGTGATATTTTTAAATAGTTCCAATTTTTTGGCAATCAACACAAACAATCGTTTTAAAACAATTAGAATGCATAAGTGTGTTGTATGGAAGACTGAATTCATCAGACATAAGAAAAATCCACATTGTTTGGAATTAATCCATTGGCATGGAAATGACCCACAAAATATTAAAGTCTATACAAAATCTAAGAACAATGTGCATTATAGTGCCATCATTTTTATACGTAGACATAAATTGATCCTCAAGTATATCGACATTCATTTTCTCCCCTCACATTAGGAATTGTAAAATATGATTTCCCAATTATATTTGAACATTAACATTTATTTTTGTCTAATCTATACTCTTGTTTGTTTAATCTAAGTCAATATGTATCCAATTGTATACGTTTTATTAGTATTTGGGAGTGCTTCTAGATGTAACTGCATAGACATGTTCATCAATAATTTAGATCTTACATTGTGATTCATGTATCTTTTAGGGAACAAACTTATGATCAAGGCTTCCCAAAGTTTCTTGGAACCGAGACACATTTTTGTGTCACCTATTTTTCAAGCCAATTTTGGAGACAACTTAGGGATGGCTATAAGATATAGGGGAAAATAAAATATTTATTGGAGTTCAAAAAACTCTTAAAAAAAATAGATAAATCTTGGACATATGCATTATAGAACCTTACATATAAGAATTAGCTGAATTCTTATGAAAAAATTGTGTCAAACTAAGAGTTAATGTTGAATTGCTTATAGATTACATTGTCAAAATTCATTATCAAATGCAAAATTATAGGGACATCCCTATGGTATCCCTTGTAGATGCTAAAATAGATTTGTCTATTTATGTGTGTGCCCCATTCCATAATAAAAAATGCATCAAGAAGATTCTATCATTTTTTAAGAAATTCAAGTACTATAAACATTTCTACTATAAAAATATTAGCACTTTGAATACATATGCAAAGAGAAACCTATTGTGAAAATTTGAGAAAAAAAACTTTCGAGGACAATCACTTACATTGGATTTGACTTGTTAAGGTTAGTTTTAACCTCAAATAATTTTTGACTATCAAAACATAGGAATGTGTAAATAAACCAAGTAACAATCAATGAATGCCTTTTATAAAACTTAAAAATAACTTCAAAATGCATGCCTAATGTTAGGGACATTTGACCATCCTAGGGGTTGTAGGGAAGTGTCATTTGTCATCCCTAGGGTGACTAGACATCCTTGACATTAGGCATGAGTGTCCCCTAATTTCAAGGATGCTTTTTGCAAAACTTGGAAAAATGCAAATAGTTAGGCCCATAGGCATCCCCACACCCCCAAGACATCCTAGAAATGGGGCATGGACATTGCACTAGAGGATATGTCCCCAAATAGCATAGCTTATGATAGATCACAAATTATACTCTTTAAAGAAACAAAAAAAAAAAAAAACAAAAAAAAAAAATACCCTAAATGACTATAGACAAGAGAAATATTATAACACATTATGTTTAATCTATACTCTAAGCTTTTCCACATTTACACAAATTGAGAGATCCTTCTTGAGAAATCTGTTAGACCTAGAAAATTGATTAAAATAGAGACCTTGAGAAGGATATTTCTTGGCATAGATTATATATATTATTGACATAAACAAGCTAGTAATAGTCGTGGTGCGAATTTGAAGACTATGATAAATTAATGTATAACTATACAATATAATATTCTTATATAATATTATATTGATATATGATAATAATATTATAGTATAGTTATGATATTTAAGAATAATTATACTCATCAAAAGAAATTTAAAATAACATAAAACAAAGAAAATTTTAAAAATAATTAAAATACCCTAAATTATTACAAATAATATAAATAAAATAACATATTACGATTAATGAGTTATCAAATTTGGTTTTGGTTGTGATGCCTCCAATGACTTTCTTCTATGTTTTGAACCATGTAAGGTGTCAACCTCTCACTTTTGAGCTTGAGCTCTCTCCATTGGGTATTACCCTAAGGTTGGGAGCTCTTGTGGCAATACTTTGGAAAAGTCTTTCTCTATAGTCAATATATGGTGTATAACGAGATGTTGTCATCCCTAATGGATAGTAGAAGGCAATGATTGTTGATCCTCAACTTTTTCTTTGTTGGGTTGGAGGTTGGTGTTATCATTAATCCTAGTGTTGGAGGTAGAAATTATTCTGCCTTTGGGATTGTTATAGATAGGATCTCCCCACCCCCCCAAACAATATTTTGTTACTACTAGATGAAGCTATGCTTATACTACCAAATATGTTGTTAAATTGTTCCTCCAAAGGTGAAAGCTTAACCTAAATGCATCTATCAAGGCTTTCCCTATGGTGGTGTGTGGCCTAGATGTGGTGGATAATGTGGATTTATACTAATTTCTTGGGCTGCTATATTAATTTTTAGACCTTTACCACTCTGTTCCAAATCTGTATTCTTAGGTAACAAGTTATTAGCAATCCTTTGTCTCTGATAACATTGAGATTTTCCCTTGTACAAAAAGGGTTTTTATTTCTATATTTTGTTCTTAGTAAGACCATGATTTGGGTTTGAGTATATTTTGAGTTTTAGGGAATTAACTATCCTTCTATCAAACCTAGAAGAATCTCATTCAACCCTCTTATTGAACCACTCAATATGCACTTAGTGTTGATTTGTCTTCTTGTTATCTCACTCCATTTTTGGGATATTTCTTGGTTTGATACCATTGAAAACTCTAGTGATTACTTTTGGAAATGCTTCCTGATAGAAACATTAAAAAGGTTGGTGATTTGTACAATTATACCACATTTAAGGGGAAAACAAAACATAGCACGAGCTTTTGTTCAATATTGTGCTAGACTAGATGGACATATAGGTTATTTTAGAAACAATATTCCAAAGAGTCTTTGGGTGGAATAAATTTGATAAGAATAGATGCTAAGCATTATACAAGGACATTTATAATGAGTTATTATTGTTGTTTCTAAACTCATAAAATGGGAATATATAGAAAATTTTGTGGAAATCATTAAATCAAAGGTGAGAATAGAGGAAAGGGAACATGTTTCTTATGGAGAACAAATATGCATAGAGTAGATGAAAAAAGATATCATTAGTATTCTTACTAACATGAAGTGAAGACATAATAATGCAACCAAAATAATCTAGGATGTAATAACTTTGCCATAATAATCCAAGGAAAACATAACCCAAGGTCATAATAACCCATGAACAAAATAACATGTGGTCAAACTAAATCATGGACAAAATAACTCATGGTCATTTTAGATCAAATTAGTAAATTAGAAAACTAGAATTTAGATCATGTAAAATGATTTAAGATAAAATAAGGAATTATGAGGCACCATAGAGGCTATTAGGTCATTTTTATACCATATATCCATTATATACCTCTAAGATTTTTAAAGTGGGGTTTTCATTGCATCAAAATATTGATTTATCAATGCCCAATACAACCATTCAACTTATAGTACATAGGAAAAGGTTAAGCACTTGTCATGAATCCCAAGGGGAGCACTGTATAAATTTCCAATAATCTCCCCCTCAATGTTACCCAAGGGTCGAAGGATTCAAACCTATGACCAAGCTCTGATACCATTTGTTAGAGTGGGGTTTTTGTTGCACCAAAAGACTGATATATCAATGCCTGATAAAACCACTAAACTTATAGTATATAGGAGGTGGTTAAGCCCTTATCACGAATCTCAAGGGGAGCACTAAACAAATTTCCACCAAAGATAGCCTAAAAATATACTTTATATGCTTATATAAACTAAAATATTGTAAATAATTTTATAATAAAGGCAATTTCATGGGTATATGATAAAAAAGATTTATTATGAAAAAATATAAGTGAAAGGCATTATGAAGATATACTAAGACCAATAAATTAAGAATCATTTATACACAAGTACTTGCAAAATTAAAATGTACCTTCAACCTAATATCAAACCAAAAAAATTAATTATTATTTTTGAATCAAGTTTTATGGGAGCTATTCATAGAAAAAATCCAAATGTCACTATTTGAGGATTTGTTTTTCATTTCTCTTGCAAAATTAAAATGTAGCTTCAACCTAATATCAAACCAAAAAAATTAATTATTATTTTTGAATCAAGTTTTATGGGAGCTATTCATAGAAAAAATGCAAATGTCACTATTTGAGGAATTTTTTTTTCATTTCTCTCAATGCTTTTGGAGGAAAGTTCATAAAGAAGGTCGTCTATAAACACATTAAAGAAGGTCTATAAACACATTATAGTGTTGATGAAGTATTTTCATTTGAGATTAAAAAGGTGTCTAGCATGTGTGGCTCAGATAGACATAATTGATACATTTGAAACACTTATTTAATCATCTTATTATATAGAAAACATGAGGAGACTATACCCATTATTGATTATTTTTAAGACACGTGGATTGGCAAACTAACTAGAAGAGGCAATAGATGGTCACCCAAGTTTCCAATCATAATGTGGAATTTTCATTCATTTGTTCAAGATATATTTTAAAAAATAAAAATACTATTGAGGGATGGAATATGTGATTTAGTGAATTGCTTCAAGTATTGTGCAACTCGGTCCCAAAATTCATTGAAGTATTACAATAAAAACATGGTTTTTAAAAGCATAAATTAGAGAAATATATGGTTTGATACACTAGGCAACCAAGAAGAAAAGAATAGTTCGTCAACTCAAAGAAAGAATAAAATGATTGGTTGATCTATATAAAAACAAAATTATTTTAGATAATCTAAGGGGAATTGCTCATCATTTGACAGTTTAATTTAAATTTTGAATAATAAAGTTCTTTTTAAAAAGCATACATGTAATTTATTAAAAAAATTATTCTTTCTCTATATTCTTATGGAGATATTATGTCCATGGGTTATTTTAACAATGAGTTATTTTGGATTGGGTTATTATGATCTTGGATTATTTTGTCCTTGGGCTATTATAATTGAGTTATCCAAGGTTATTTTGATTGAGTTATTATCTCCTACAACCTACAAGAAATGATGGAAAACTTAGGATATTATCTTGTGATGGACCTGGTCCTTCATTGTTTTCCCCATCTATTATCATGAAGAATTAGATACTAAAAATGTGAAAAAAATCTAGAAGTTTACACTCTATATCTAAATCCTAAAGAAATATATCACAAGCATTCTCTAGATAAAGTCTTTGGTTTGATGATTGAAGAAGAAGAAGAAGAAGAGGAGGAGGAAGAAGAGAAAAATGGGAAATATGAGTAAAGAGGAGAAGAGAAGGTTGAAAAATAAGAAGAGGAAACTGAAAGATAAGATTAAATAGTTGCAAAGGAAATTGATACTAGTAAGAAAAAAAGAGAACACAAAACAAGGAAAATGTAAAGAACTGGTAGTAGGGATATTTGAGAAAAGAGAAGAGATTGCAGGATGCTTCATTGATACATGTTTGTATGACAGTTTGAATAACTTCCTTGATTCACCACTCATGTTTTGCCTCATCACTTCTTCCAAGTTAATTCTAGACTTTGAGAAGATTAATCCATTTTATAAATTAAAAATTGGTGAGTCCATTCACACTTGGCCAAAAATTATATGTTTAAGAAATTGGAAAAAAAAAAAGATAATATGTTTTCTTTCTCTTCAAAGTATTGTACCAAAATGTAAGATAGACTAATTTAGAAGCAATAAAGAGAAATTAAGGCATTCATTAATTTTGTAGAGGATCTCTCTACATAAATGGATGAAAGTCTCCATAGGGACAAGAAAAGTTAATTTTTGCAAGAGTTAAAAGCTAGATGTCCATACACCTTCTCCAATATTCATCATCTAATTGAGAGAGGTCAAGACCTTATCAATGGAAGAAAATTATATTTATGTGCACAATCTATAGCGGTCAGATACCACAACTAATATTAGGAAAGAGAATGAATCCATTGAATTAAAAATCTAAAAAATAAACCACAAGAGCAAGATTCTTAAATATCTGGCTAGATCTGGAAGGCCCTATATTGAGGAATTGCACAAAAAGTATTTTAACTACAACAACAAAGGGAAAAAGAGAATTTCACCTTTAAGAAGTGAAGGATTTGATAAGAACAAATCCAAAGATCTAGTAGAACAGCTGCATGCAAGAAACTACCACAGCGAAGAAAAAGACAAGAGAAGGCAAGGGTTTGGCTCTAAAAACATGTAAGAATATATTATCATAAAATAAATAGAATGAGAGAAATATACAAAGGATCAATCCTTATAGAAGGAGATTGTAAAACCTAAAAGGGAAACCCTAAGAGTTAAATGACATTTAATAATTAATATTTAATTATTAAATGAGAATGCATGTGTATAAAGTGAAATCTTAAGTAGGGAGTAAAGGTAATTTAATAAATGTAATTAAATTAATCCTTTACTTTAACACACCACCTTGAGATGAGCAATAATCCAGCTACAAGTAGTCTCATAAATGGGTCCCAACAACATGTCTTGATGAGTTACCCAACACAACCAAGTCTATAAAAATTGAAGAAATGGGGAAAACCACATGGGAAAAACCATACTCCAAAAAGTTATAGAATAATGCTAAAAAAAAGGAAGGAAGGACACATCGCTAATACCCTGCAAGGATAACTTCCTTCACCCTAAGAATTGAACGTAATTAAATATATCATGGGGATGCAAAAGGCTTAGTGAAGATGTCAGTGAATTGCTCAGTAATGGAAATAAACTCCAAGCTAAGAGACTCATCCTGAATCAAATGCTTGATGAATTGAATATGAAGTTCAATGTGCTTGGCCTACTGATGCTCAACTAAGTTGCAAGAAATAAGTATAGCACTCAAATTGTCAAACCAAAGAAAGGTGGAACTACTAGGGGAAAATCTAAACTCCATCATCAAATGTCAAAGCCATAAAACCTCCTAACTAGCTAGTACAGTTGCTTTGTAATATGCCTCTGTAAATGGCAATATGTGAGCATGTTGCTTCTTGTAAGACCATGTAATAGGACCAAAACCAAGATAGAAAACAAAGCTAGAAGTAGACTTATGATCATCAATATCACTAGTCCAATTTGGTTATGTATAACCAACAATGTGAGGATCCCTTAATGTATAGTGAATGCCATAACATGTAGTACCTTGAATGTACCTCAAATGCATTCGATAGCTTTCCAATGACTCTCATGAAGATCATGTGAGAATTAAGAGACAAGGCCAACTAAAAAAGAAAGATTAGGATGTGTGTATGTCGAGTACAACAAACTACCCACAAGTTGTCTATATAAAGTGGAATCCATTGTAGGAGTAAAGAAAGTGGTAGATAAGACAATATTTGATTGAAAAGGTGCGAGAATAAGCTTGCAATCAAGCATGTTGAATCACTAAAGAATATCAAAATCATATCTCTGCTAGATTATGGTTATCCCATCCAAAGACTAAAAAACCTATAGGCCCAAATAATAGTGCAGAAGTCCAAGGTCTATCATCTCAAACTGCTCTCTCAAATCTCATTGAGCATGTTGAATCATAGAGGGTGAGCTACTTGTAATAATGAGATCAACATATAGAAAAAGTATCAATAGATCATCCCCATGACGTTGAATGTACACAATAGGATCAGAATGAAAGTGTGTGATGCCAACAAGATGGAATCCATCTTATCATACCAAGCCTAAGGGGATTGTTTGAGAGCATACAAAGATCTCTGAAGTTTGTACACCATAGAAGAGTCTTGCACAAAAGCCTGAGGTTATTCCATATAGTTCTCCTCATGTAGGTCTCCATGTAAATAGGAACTCTTTGCTTCTATTTGAAAAACTCTTTATTTCTAAGAAGCTACAAGAGAGAGTAAAAGGTGAATAGAGTTCATCTTGGCAATAGGAGAAAATGTCTTAGAGTAATCAATACCCTCCACCTATGAAAATACCTTCGCAACAAGACATCCCTTGTACCTATCAATAGAACCATCTACAATATAATTGGTATGGTACACCCACTTGCACCAAACCAACTTTCTTCCTTTTAGAAGAGGACAAAGATCTCAAATTTGGTTCTTCATTAATGAAGATTACTCCTCATCCATAGCCCTTTCCCAATCTGAGTTTCATGTCCTCTATGAAAAACTTTGTGGATCATCTAAGATAGCATAACTCAATAGTCCAATACCAGATGTTCGAGCATGAGTGTGATGATAATCTAAAGGATCTCTTGTTATAGGTCCAGTTGTATCAATAGTATCGCAAGCCCACTTGGGCACTCACAGGGAACCAAGGGGAGGAGGGGAAGATGGATCATCATCAAGATCTTCCTCAAAGGATAAATAATCATATAGAGAAGAAGAGGAAGTACTAGGTTATGAGGGAGAAGCTTGTGATGGAGGCTCCGTTAGAGGATAACACTCATCAAACTGGACATCTCCTTCAAAATAAGACTTCTTTATAATTAGGATCAAACAACTTGTACACCTTCACATCCTCACAGTAGCCAACAAATATGAGTAGTCGCCTCTTCCTCTCCATGCATTTCCTTTGAGCATCTGGAATAAATTCCCAAGCCTCACTACCAAAAATATCAAAGGTAAAAACATCAGCTTAACATGAGTCCAAGCCTCCTTAGGAGTCAAATGAAGTGATGCCTTCTAAGGCATCTAATTCTAAATATAATTGGCACAATTGATAGTCTTATCCCAAAAAGCACTCATACCTTGAGACTGTATCATACAATTGGCCATCTCCTGTAATGTTCTATTCTTTCTCTCAGTAGCCCCATTTTTTTGAGGGGTATGAGGAACTATGAACTAATGATGTAAACCATGCTCAATGAAAAACTCTCTAAAATAATGATTCACATATTCTCTGCCATTTTCAGTGTGCATAGGCTTGATAGAAAGACTAGACTGCTTCTCCATGAATATCTTCAAGATTCAAAATGAATCAAAGACATCAAAATTATACTTTAAAAAGTACACGCATGTGAGTCTAGAGAAGTCATTTATGAAGGTAAGCACATATCAGGTACCAAAAAAAGATGGAGTGGGGAGTGACATAATATCACTATGTATCATCTCCAATGGTGCCTTAGCATGTGTGGATCTACCTACCAAAAAAGGATCTATGTGATGTTTTCCAAGTGCATAACCTCAACAAACATCGTCAGTACAAGAGATTTGAGGTAGCCCAATCACTAGCTCCTATGTACTCATCTATTGTAGATATAGGTAGTTGACATGGCCAAAATGCTCATGTCAAAGTTTTCTCACTCTATCTATAGGAGAAACAAGAGAAACACATGTAGAATCGAAACTCTTGAAGCCATAAAATTGGTATAAGTGAGACTATAAATCAACAATCCCAATAGCAATAGCCAAATCAAGATCATGGAGTTCTCAAATAACCACATCATATGGTGAGAACTCAACTACCATACCATAGATAAAATGAAAAATCTAATAGATAGATAAAAGGTTTGTATAAATGGTCAAAACCAATAGAACATCCTGTATAGAACCACCCTCCAAAAAGATAGTGCTAAAAACTAAAATTTGCGCAGAGTCACCAACTGCAATTTGTGTAGTAACACTCTGAGTAAGTGAGGTAACCAAATTAGATAAGTGTGTCATGTGGTGGGAAGCACCTAATTTAATGATCCAAGTAGGAAAAAAAGACAAAGATCTAGTAGAAAGAGCATGTCCTTTCATTAAAGGAGGGGATGGTGGCTTCACAGGAGAAAATTGTGATGCTAAATTGTCTCCTCTAAAGCCTCGAGACGTTTTCAACACTTGGGAATTAGTGTTCTTCCTTGCCACAAAAGTGGGAAGGATTGCCTTTAAAATTCTTAGTATTAGAGGAGACTCACCAAACGTAGAATTTTTACCCTTTGGAGTAGATTTTTGAGTGTCATTACAACATTTGGGGTCAAATTGTGATGACAATTTGCGACGGCAATGTAATTTGAGGTCATTTTCACATTTTTTTTTTATTTTGCAATTTTCCCCGAAATCATCACAATACTAACATTTTCATTATAATTACAACACCCTCGTGGGCATAAACCAAAGAAAAAAAAACATGACAATCATTTTCCATTTGATTTGATTTTGGAGAGTTGTGCACAAAAGAGGTGGAGAGCTCCAAACGAGAGTGGAGAGTTGTGAACATTGTTGTGGCCCTTGTGATTGGTGCATTTGGTTGTTGTGCCCTCATGATCTCTACATTTTATTTATGTGCCCTTGCTCTGTAATTTCATTATCATGTCATGCCCTTTCTCTATGATTTCATTGTTGTGTCATGCCCTTGTGATCTATGTGCCCTTGCTCTATGATTTTCTTCAAGGACAAGAAGAGGTACATATGTAAAAAAAAAAAAAAAATTCCTTGTAAACATATATGTCTTTATATTTCCTTCTAAACATGCATCTCTTTGTATATTTAGAGAGATATTTTTCAAGGTGTTTATTACATATATGATCCAACTGCATACATATTCCAAAATCCAAATACTAAAACAATAAAACTCACGCAGCCCATGCTCTGTGACTTACCTCAAGATCTTGCACAAAAATAATGGAAACCACAAAAAATGGGTTGAGTTTGCAAGAAATTTTACAAAAACATATCATAACAATTTTTTTAGAAAGAAACAAGTCATAACCAGTTAAATGGGTCTAGTTGCTAATAAGCTAGGTTGATATATATATATATATATATATATATATATATATATATATATATATATGGGTTATGGCTTATGTAAGGGAATGAGCCTTCTGATTATGCATATGTACTTGGTGCATTTCTTTCCTATGATATATCTTTGCATTTCATTGTCATGCCCTTTCTCTGTGATTTGGTTACCATGCCTTTGTGATCTTTGTGATTTTGGTGTTGTGCCCTTCCTCTATGATTTCAAAGTCATGCCCTTGCTCTGTAATTTTTTTCCATGTCGTACCCTTTCTCTATTATTTCATTGTTGTGTTGTGCCCTTGTTCTATGATTTAATTGGCATGCCCTAGCTCTGTGATTTTCTTCGAGGTTATGTAAATGTTGGTTTCTTTTCCTTCTAAACAGGTATCTCTTTATGTCTCCTTTTGAACATGTATATTTAGATATATTTTTTAAGGTGCTTATTACATATTAGCTACATAATAGAAAATTTGATCCAACGACATACATTCTAGAATCCAAATAATAATAAAATAAAACTCACTCAACCTATGCTAAGTGACTTACCTCAAGATCCTCCACAAAAATAATGTAGACCAGGAAAAATGGGCAGAGTTCGCAAGAAAATGTACAAATACATATCATAGCAAATATTTTTTAGAAAGAAAATAGCCATAACCAGTTAAATGGATCTAGTTGTTGATTAGCTGGGTTGGTTACAAATTCTTGTAGAACTATAATTAGAATATGTACAATAAAATGAACAATCAGATATTCCCAATTAGCAGGAACAAATATAGTTTTCCAAGGTGATAAAATTGCATATGTAAGGAATTGAAGAATAACTTCATTGAAGAGTTAAGTGTAAGGAGTTGAAGAAGAAAGTTATGCTTCTGTGTAAATTTCATAATCACAAGGCTTATTCACTTGCAGATGCCTCTGCCACAATGACATTATCTTTAAACCATGAAAAGGATGTCAAAGTTGTTCCCAACCTTGAAACACTCTTATAAGCATTTGATACTTGGGATTATCACAGGGAGACTATGCCAATACTTGAAACACTCTTATAAGCATTTGATATTTGGACTGTAAATCCTCAAAGATACATGCAAGTGATTCCAATGCCATAGTACCTACTGCAACACTTTCTTGGATTCTATTCAATTGTTGTTTTTTTTGTCGTGTAATCTCTTTCTAAAGCTACTCCTTCTTGTTCTCTTTCTAAAGACACTCCTTCTCCTTTGCTCTCGTGTCTTAGATTTTGATTATCAAACTTTTGAATATCTACCTCTACCTTATCTAAAATCAACTTCACATTGTGTTGTAACTCTAGCATAGGTGTTTGATCATTGATAGCTTTCATTTCAGCATTCAATTTTTCAAGATTGGTCAACACCCTCACTTGTGGAGCTCTCATGTCAAGCATTTTTTGTATTGTTTCAACACCATGTTCTTGCTTTTGAGCTAACAGTTCTTTAGGAGCATTTTCTTGTAAAACATTAACTTTGTTGAACAATTGTAAACTCTTAAAAAGTGCATTGTTGTTGTGATGTATGTATGTATATATGTATGTATGTATATATATGTATGTATATATGTATGTACATATATTTATTTATTTATTTATTTATTTATGTATGTAATATGTATGTATACAAAGAGATCTTTTGGATATTGAATTATGGATTATAAATAATAATAATAATAAAGAAAACATGACATTAATCATTCCTCATTTGTTTTGATTGATTGTGGAGAGATGCATGTGAAAGAGGGTGGAAGGCTTCAAACGAGGGTGGAGAACTCTGAACGTTGGTGGTGAGCTCTGAACATTGGTGGAGATTAGTGGAGATCTAGGATTTTGTCGGCATTCCCTTGTGATCTTTATGCCCTTGCTCTACAATTTTATTCAAGGGGACAAGAGATACTTATGTAAATTTTCTTTGCTTTCCCTTATAAAGATGTATCTCTTGTTCATATATAATAACTTTAGTCAGATTCAAGTATAACTAATTATGATGATTGTATGCATATGTGCATGTTTGTATGTAAATTAGTTCACTATGTGAACTGCTTTACATGCTTACATACACACTTGCATAGTACTCGTGCTAAATTAAATTAATCATGCATGTCTTGAATTCACACAAGCAATTATCCTTGCATTCAATCGAATTTATTCATACCAAACTAAGTATGTAGAAATTTGTACTTATAGATTATATTATCTCTTAGTGATTGAGTAAAGATCTTGTGCATAATATCATCCAAGTAATGATTGAATGCATTCACATTAACTCATAATAGAATCGAGGAGATGATCCATTTATGTTACTTCATACTTGTTTTATAGAACATTTTGTGTAACATAATCAGTGATACTAGAATTATACAGCTACAACTAGTACTCTTGTTTATTTTATTTAATCATATACATTTAAGACTATTATTTTTCTTAAAATTAGACTGTATATTTGTTATCACTAAAACACAAATATAGATCTCTGATAGTTATCTTTTTTAATTTCAAGATCTTCATATTTAATGGGAAGAGTTTCCACTACTAGACAGTGGAATAGCCACAATGTGGAGCCACATAGCTCATGGCTTTTTTCACCAAATTATATTTTTAGTATATTTTTGTCCTTCAAAAATATTATAGGTGAATGTTCTTCTGATTTTCCATGTATTTAATAATTTGTTGCTTGTTTTTTGAGGTGATTTTCCATTATGAGATAGAGATATCTATCATAAGGATGGACATGCCAATTTTGATTATCTCACTTTCAAAGTTGATTCCCTTATCAAATTAATGAAACTACTTGCAACTGAGACCCTAATTTTCTATAACTTGCTTGATCATCCATTCACACAAATGAATCGTTCCATATCCATAAACAACATCTAATCTTTTATAAGTCTCTCTCCTCTAAAGACCCAATACATGGAGCCATTATTATCATGAGTAGACTCACTCTTCTCAGACGAATTCAATCAAAACTATTCATACCAAAATAAGTATGCAAAAATTTGTACTTACAAATTATATTATCTCTGGTGATTGAGTAAAGATCAAATACAATTTTCCAAGGTGATAAAATTGCATATGTAGATGTATGTATGTATGTATGTATCTCTACATCTCATTTTCATGCCCTTGTGATCTTTGTATATGTATGTATGTATATACATAGAAATACATATGTATATGTATATATGTGTATATATACATACATACACACACATGTGTGTGTGTGTGTGTGTATGTACATATAAACATACGTATACATAAAGAAAAGCTTCTCTAATCACCTACTTGGGGAAATATAAAAAGATAATGTTTAGAAGGAAAAGAAAAGAACATTTGCATAGGTACCTCTTCTCCCCTTGAAGAAGATCACAAAGCAAGCACTACTATGTTTGGGCCCAAACACCACAAATTACACTGTTGTCACATTGTTGTTGTAATTTGACCCTAAATGTTGTAGTGTTGTAAAGGGCACAAAGATCACAAGGGCATGACAATGAAATATAGAGATCACAAGGGCACAATAATGAAATCCTATATCTCCAATGATCTCCACCAAGGACACAATAATGAAATCCTAGATCTCCAATGATCTACACCAAGGGCACGAAAATGAAATAAAAAGATCATAAGGGCATGACAATAAAATGCAGCTATCACAAGGGCATGACAATGAAATCTCCACCAGCATTTAGTGCTCTCCACCCTCGTTCAAAGCTCTCCACCATCTGTTGTACACAAATCTCCACAATCAAAATGAATAGGGAATGATTTATGTCATATTTTCTTTTTTTTTAATATATAAAATCAACTTCACATTGTGTTGTAACTCTGACGTAGGTGTTTGATCATCGATAGCTTTTATTTTAGCATATCAACGTTCAAGTTTTCAAGTTTCATCTTCATTATATAGTATTTTCCACCCTGAAAACCACTTTGTTACTTCATTAAAATCAGGACTTGAACAAAGCCAATAATAACACAAAGCCCATATTCCAAAATCCAAATAATGAAATAATTAAACTCACTCAACCTGTGCTAACTGACTTAGCTCAAGACCCTACACAAAAATAATGCAAACCAAGAAAAACAGGCAAGAAGTTTTAGAAAAACATATCATAGCAGATATTTTTAGAAAGAAACAAGACATAACCTAGTTAAATTATTCTAGCTATTTATTAGTGGGGTTGATTACAAACAAATGTAGAATTTTCATCAGATTAGGTACAATAAAATGAACAATCAGTTGTTCCCAGCTAGCAGGATTGAATACAATTTTTGAAGGTGATAAAATTGCATATACAGATGTATGTATGTATGTATGTGTATATATATGTATGTGTATATATGTATGTATGTATATAGAAAGATCTTGTGGATTGTGGAGATCAGTGGAGATCTTGGATTTTGTTGTCGTGCCCTTATGGTCGTTGAATTTCATTGTCGTGCCCTTATGATCTCTACATCTCATTTTCATGCCCTTGTGATCTATGTATATGTATGTATGTATATACATATATATACATATTTATATGTATGTGTGTGTGTGTGTGTGTGTGTGTGTGTGTGTGTGTGTGTATAAATAGAGAGATCTTGGCACAACAGAAAAATAATAAAACTCACTCAACAGGTAGCATGGCCACAGGTATTGTCACACGCTTTTAAACATAACTATATAAGGAGTGATTTAGGATGTCTATAGGTTAACCTTATATTAATTTTAAACTGCAACACAAAGGTTGCACCAAGGTATTATAATATTGTAATTATAGAAAATTGCTTGATTCGCCCAAGTGGGTGTATGATGGTGAAGAGTTATATTAGGTGAGTAAAGCTCACCAGTGGTTATAGGAATATAGCTACATCAAAACAATTAGAAACCATAACTACATATTTGTTAGAGTGAGCAGTTCAAGGGTCTTGATCCTATGGATATGGGTATGTAAGCAGCCTGGTAGGAAAAGTATGCCTCCAGTCTATAGATGCCTTGGACATAGTTAGGTAGCACTTAACTATTTTAAGACATTATATGTTAATTCACAAGGTTTATAGTTTAAGACATTATATGTACCTAGTGTACTTGGATTTTGAAAATAGAAGGCTAAACACTATGTTTCAACATTAACTTGACTGGTCTATTTAGACACATTGATTATTGTCACAAGATTTTAAACATAACTATATAAGGAGTGAGTTAGGATATATATAGGTAAACTTACATTAGCTGTAAACTATAACGCAAAGGTTGCACTAGGTTATTGCAGTATTATAATTATAGAAAACTACCTAATTCACCCAAGTGGGTGTATGATGGAAAAGAGTTGAATTGGGTGAGTAAAGCTCATTAGTGATTATAGGAGTACAACTACATCAAAACAATTAGAAACCATAACTACATATTTGTTAGAGTGAGTAGTTCAAGGGTCTTGATCCCATGGATACAGGTATTTAAGCGGCCTGGTAGGCATAGTATACCTCCAATGTACAGATGCCTCAGACATAGTTAGGTAGCACTTAACCATGTATGTATCTATGTATCTATGTATGCATGCATGTATGTATGGATGTAACTATTTTCTACTTAACAAAGCCATCCACATGGGGGGGGGGGGGGGGGGGAGAACATTTGAGCTTGCACCTTCTGCAATACTTTATTTCCATTATTGCGTTCTCTGAATCAAAAGTGTATAACTTTATCACTCATAACTATAATATTCAAATAGTAAAAACCATAATAGTTTCTTATAATTCTATGGTTCTCTTTGTAATTTTATAAAATTGAAGTTTAAAAATTTATTGCATTTATGTACATCTTTTTCAAGTTTGATATTTCTCTTTTTCATGACTCACTGTCCAACAATAATCTTTCAAAACACATACTAACTAGTTGGAGTTTGATCCAAAAAATTGTAAGATTGATTGTGCCAAAAGGGCTAAAAAACATGATTGGTGCATGATAATCATCTTTTTATGCTCTTATTGGCACAATTTTTCTTACATTTTATGATTTTTGATGAGAACAAAATTCCAAACTAATCAGGTAGGTGATCCAAAGTTAAATCATAATTGATTGAGGCATGTTTAAATACCTTACTTAAAATGTTATTAAATGTTATGTGTTTGTGTGCTACTTTTAATGAATGTTAAAGGATGAACTAATCTTAGATGTTAACTTTGGACATTATGAGATTATTTTATGGATGCTCATAATTATTTTTTACTTCATGTGATAATGAATGAATGTGAGATCCATCTCTTCTTAGGTACTCTTTTTAGGTTGATGTACTATTTCTTAAGCCCAAAATAGATAAATCATGATTTGAAATGCAAACTTGAGTACTTAACTTAATGAATGAGCACACCAAGCAAAAGACCTTGTGTGATGAAGGATTATATGAATTGTTAAATTTCTAATAGTGATATTGATACTGGTATGAGAATGTAGACCGCACATTAATATTCTGTCCTTGTATATCAATCGAAAGCATTATATACATTACACTTGGCAAATAGGATGGGTGGCAATCCTTAGCAATAACCTTGTTATGCACTAACTATAACAAAATAGTTATGTTAGTTAATACATGTGTTATCTCCTTTTTGGGTGCCTATTTCTATAAGTGAAGTATGGGCCAACCTAGAGAGGGTCATTTCCCTTTAAGGGACATTCCCTTTGGTCCTGGTATAAGAGGTGGGTGTGATTTTAGTTTAAAGACACACAATAATTTGAAGTCTACTCCTTAAAGAAATTCTACCAAAGACTAATTATAGAAGTTATAAACATTTACATAATTATATTATTTCATTCAAACAAGACTATTTATAGAAGATTATCTACAGTAGACCTAGAAAGGTACAATATAAGTTTGATTCACCTAAGAATTTTTAGAAACTTTACATGGTATTAGAGCTCTGGTAGTCAAATCTAGGCTCTGCAAATTAAATAATTAGACTTGATATATATCTAGCATCTTGTTCTCCTATCTTCAATGGCATACACAAGCAGAATCGAGGACAAGTTTGATGGAAAAGAACACTTTGATGCCTGGAAATTTAGAATCATGATGATTCTTGAAGAAAATGATGTAAAATAATTTGTTGATTCATCATCCAAACTACCTACTATTGAACCTCATAAATCTATCTGGAGTAAAGAAAATAGGAAATCCATTCAATCATATTAGATGGAGTGAAAAATGATATAGTACACATTTTAATGAAACATCAAAAAAAAATTAATATGATGAATGTGTTGCTCAATGCACATGAGGTTGACAATGCAACTAGAGTTTTTACACTAAAAAGGTGACTAAATCACATGCAAATAAAGAAGGGATAATCAATAAATTCTTACTTCCTAAGGGTTGCCAACCTAAGAGATGAACTTGCAAGTATAGGAACCATCATTAATGATACAAAACTAACATTGATGGCTATAGATGGATTACCAAATTCATGGGAAACATTCACACAAGAAGTGTCAGAGATAATCTTCTTGACTTCAATAGATTTAAGGGAGACTATCTTCAAGAAGAATCCAAAAAACTTAAGAAAGGAGGAAAATTGAAAATGGAAGATGAAGAACTTCATGTTCTTAATACAAATTCCTATAAAAGAAAAAAGAAGCATTTAAAGAAGAAAAGGGGTCATCAAAACAATGATAAACCTAAGAAAGTACTATCCAAAATAAAATGCTTCAGATGTGAAAATTTTGGACACTATAGATCTAATTTCCTTGAGAATTCTAAACAAGAAGTGAACTATAGAATCATCACTAGGAAAGAAGATAACTATGATCTTGAGAATCAAATATTGTATTTGGTACTATCAAATGAAGTCTCAAGTAAAGCATGGGTGATTGATAGTGGACATTCTTGGCATATTAAAGGATACAAAGAAGCACTAGACTCTATGTTAGAAAAGGTTAATGGTGAAGTCACCATTGGTGATAATTCAACACATTTAGTCAAAGGAATTGGAAATTGCACCTTGAAAATAAAGTCGAGTAGTTATGTTATTCTCAAAGGAGTACTCTATGTACCAGGAATAAAAAGAAATCTAATCTTGGTTACAGCACTTGAAGATGATGGACATAATGTTGCATTCATATACAGTAAAGTCATAACCTGGGTTAAGAACTCCTCAATTAAGAAAGCAAAATTGATTGGTCAAATAAAGGGTATTTGTATGAATTAAATTTAGAACCTAGTTGACCTATTAAAGCCTTAATTCATGAAGCTGCGGATATAAATGAAATATGGCACAGAAGGTTAAGACATCTAAATTTCAAAATGTTATCAACTATGGAGAAGATGGTTACTAGTTTACCTAAACTGAATGAAGATCACTCAAGCATATGCAAAGGATGCACTCTGGGTAAGAACACTAAAAGTCCATTTCATGATAACACTAGAAAAACTAACAATGTTTTGGAATTAATCCACTCATATTTATGTGGACCTATGCCTGTCCCTTCTCTCAAAGGATTCTGGTACTATATAATTTTTATAGATGACTTCTCTAGGAAAACTTGGATTTACTTCTTAAAATGAAAAGAATCAGATGAAATACTGAAGAGATTTAAAGAATTTGAAACCTTAACTGAAAACTTATCAAGACATAAAATTAAAACTCTTAGGACAGATAATTGGGGGGGGGGGGGGGATATACCTCAGATTTAATTAAAAGGTTTTGTAAAGAAATAGGAATTAAGAGGGAGTATATTGTTCTTTATATCCCACAATTAAATGGGGCACCAGAAAGGAAGAATAGAACAATCATAGAAGATACAAGAGCTGTGATATTTGATAAAAATCTAGAATATTATCTTTGGGGAAAACCATCTTGTATTGTTGTCTATATTCAAAATAGGAGTCCTCACTCTTACCTTAGAGATGAAACTCCTAAAGAAGTCTTTACTAAGGTTAAACCAAATGTAAGTCATCTTAGGATTTTTGGGTGCCCTGTATATATCCATGTTCTAAAAGAAAAGAGAACTAAGTTAAAACCCTCTGAGAGAAAAGGTAGTTTTGTAGGGTATAGTGAAACATCTAAAGCATATAGAATTTTCATACCTAGTCTAAAAAATATTGAACTTAATAGGGATGTAATTTTTGAAAAAGATTTAGCATTCAAAAGAGCTCTAAGTTATGAAGAACACTCTCCTTTACCTAGTTCTGAAGAACACTCTCCTTTACCTAGTTCTAAAAGAAATACTAAAACTGAGTCTCAGAGGGAGAACATTGAAGAAATTGAAGATTAAATTCAAAATCTTAATCTTGAAGAAACTCAAAATTCTAAGAAAAGACCACTTTGGGTCATTAAGACAATAGAGGAAACACAAGACTTTGCTACACCATCTAGAACAATCAGAGAAAGCAAAAGACCCAAAAGATTTTCTAGTTATACAACAAACATGAATGATTTGTTTAAATCAAAACCAACCAATGTTTCAGATGCTATTAAACATATAGCTTAGAAAGATGCTATGATAGAAGAATACCAACTCTATTATGAAAAGTGATGTTTGGGAAATTGTTCCAATATCTGGAAAAAAAAAAATTGTTGTTTCTTCCAAGTGGATATTTAAAATAAAGCATAATACTGATAGTAGCATTGAAAAATATAAAGCCGAATTTGTATCCATTGGACTCTCTCAAAAAAAGGGGATTGATTATGAAGAAACCTTTGCTCATGTTGCCAGATAAACCTCTGTAAAAGCAGTCCTAGCCGTTGTAGCATTGAAGGGATGGAAAGTACATTAAATGGATGTAAAAATAGTATTTTTGAATGGAAAGATTAAAGAAGAGGTATATCTAGAGCAACTTGAAGGTTTTGAAATTCATGAGCCTAAATTTTTTTGTTTGTAGGGTCAAAAAAGCTCCGAAAGAATTAATAAGTAGCTCACCAACTTAGGATTCTCCAAGAACGAAGCTGATCCAAATCTATATTATAAAAGGGATAAAGATGATATGGTAATTTTAATACTATATGTTGATGATTTACTAATAATAGGTTAAGATTGTCTCATAGCTTGATGCAAGAAAGATCTAATCAGAGAATTTGAAATGAAAGATTTGGGACTCCTTCATTACTTCCTAAGACTGGAAGTACGGCAGAATTCTAACAACAATATACTAAATCAAGGAAAGTATACACTAGATATCTTGAAAAGGTTTGGACTATTGAACTACAAGTCTATGTCTTCTCCAATGGAAACTAATCTACATAAACTTAAAGAAGAAGCAGCAGAATCACCTTCCATAGATTCTACTCTCTATAGACAGATGATTGGGTCCCTTATGTACTTGGTAAATACAAGACTTGATATTTTCTATGATTTCAATGCCTTAAGTTAGTTTATGTGTGAGCCAAAGGAGATTCACCTAGTTGTAGTCAAACACATTATGAGATACTTACAAGGCACTCTTAATCTTGGGCTCAAATATGAGAAAGTTGACTTGGATTTACATGGACTTATTGACTCATATTGGGGTGGAAGTGTTAAAGATAGAAAAATTACTTCACAATGTTGTTTCAGTTTAGGATTAGCAATGATATCTTGGATATGTAGAAAACAATCTTTAGTAGCAAAAAGTTCCATAGAAGTCGAATACATTGCAACATCAATGGCCTCTTGGAAATAAGTTTGGCTTAGAAAGTTACTTGTGGGATTATTTGGTAAAGCCATGAAACCTATGATTATTCATTGTGATAATTAGAGTTCCATCAAGCTTTTGGTAAATTCAGCTTTTCATGATAGGTCCAAGCATATCAAAATTCCTTGTCATTATGTAAGAGATATGGTAGACAAGAATACTATAAATTTAGAATACATTTGCATTGCAGATCAAACAATAGTTATTCTTACCAAACCTCTCTCTGGAGTGAAGATAGATCACTTCAGGAAAAGAATTGGTATGGTTGAATTGTAATTCATTTGTATTCTTTAAATTATTAATAAAATAATTTTATTGTCATGCTATTGACTATTATGGGCTCCACCATTTGTATTCATTAGTTTAGAGGTGACAATCTCTAAGATAATGAATACTTGTATAAAAGACATTATGAGAGATGATGATCTCTCAGATAATGTGTTGAACAGTAGAGAACTACTATTAGATTTAGGTGAGTTCAAGATCATTTGTGACATAAGAATTTCTATACCTATGAATCACAACTTGGATAAAGGAAGAATTTATTCTTCAGACTTGTTGTGATATAAGATTTCCAACTCTTATGAGTCACAATATGGATAAATGAAGAATTTAATCATTCTTCAAATTTTATCTTGTGTGTATTGCATTACATGCAATAATGAAATCATTAGTATAAGTGACAAGTCATATCACAAGATGGTTATATGACTCAGTATCATGTGTTCCATGATACCATTTGCGTAGAAGATTCAGATAGATATAGAGTATCAAACTATGTTTATTCATTGTAATTGATTACTCTAGATATGTTTTCTCTCAGTATGATTATAAAGTTAAAAAGGAGTGTTAAATTAATAATAGTGATATTCATACTAGTCTAAGAGTTTAGACAACACATTAATCTTCTCTCCTTGTATACCATTCAAAAGCATTATACATATTACACTCAGCAAATAGGATGGGCAGCAATCCTTGGCAATAACCTTGTTATGCACTAACTATAACAAATAGTTATGTTAGTTAATACATGTGGTATCTCCTCTTTGGGCACAAATTTCTATAAGTGAAGTATGGGCCAACCTACAGAGGGGCATGTCCCTTTAAGGGACATGTCCTTTGGTCATGGTATAAGAGGTGGGTGTGATTGTAGTTTAAGGACACACAATACATTGAAGTCTTCTCATTAAATCAATTCTTCCCTAAGACAAATTACAGAAGTTATAAGCATTTCTAGAGTTATATTATTACATTCAAACAAGATTGTTTATAGAGATTATCTACAGTAGACCTAGAAAGGTACAATATAATTTTGATTCACCTAAAAATTTGCAAAAACTTTACATGATTTTCTACATATTTCACCACATAGAAGTGCATTGTAGGTTCACATGCATTCTTAAGTAGACATTTGTGAGCACTAGATGTGTAAAGGCTCCATGCAAAAACATGAAGAAGAAAAAATGGTCATGATGAACATTTTCAATGACATGTTTGCCAAGAGCATACACAAGTTCCTCAAGGTGACTTTCCATTATTAAATTTTCATGTTTGCCAACACCACTGCTCTTCCTCCATATCCTCCACAAATAAAAAATGATGCCTCCAACATTGCAACCATATGATAAATGGGAATGGCACATGCCCGAGCCATAACCTAGTTAAATTGGTCTAGTTGTTAATTAGTCGAGTTGTTTATAGATTCCTATAGAAATATCATCAAATTAGGTACAATAAAACAAACAATCTATTGTTCCTAGCTAGTAGGATCAAATACAGTTTTCCAAGGTGATAAAATTGCATATGAAGATGCATTGCTTGAATGTCAGACATGAAGTGCATTTCCCAATTTATAACGAATGATTGGATATAAAGGTTCCATATGCTAGCCCAACAATGGAAGCCAAGGATGTAATCATGCCTATATTGGCATGCTCTCCCTACGAGGATCCCAAGTATCTACTATTGTTGTTAATTTGGTCTAATTGCTAATTAGCTAAACTGATTATAATTTCTTGTAGAACTGCCATCAGATTAGGTACAATAAAATGAACAATCTGTTGTTCCCAACTAGTAGAATCAAATAAAATTTTCCAAGATGATTAAATTGCATATGCAGATGCATCACTTGAATGCTAGACATGAAGGGCATTCCCCAATTTATAATGAATGGTTGGATATAAAGGCTCCATACGCTAGCCCAACAATGGAAGCCAAGGATGTAACCATGTATGTATTGACACACTCTCCCTACATGGATCTCAAGTATCTATTGTTACTATTAATTTAGTCTAGTTACTAATTAGTTGGGTAGATTACAAATTTATGTAGAACTATCATCAAATTAGGTACAATAGAATGAACAATCTGTTGTTCCTAGCTAACAGGATCAAATACAGTTTTCCATGGTGATAAAATTGCATATGCAGTTGTATCACTTGAATGTCAAGCATGAAGAACATTCTCAATTTATAATGAATGGTTGGATATAAAAGGCTTCAAATGCTGGCCCAATAATGGAAGCCAAGGATGTATCCATGCATGTATTGGTATGCTCTCCTTGTGAGGATCCCAAGTATCTACTGTTGTTGTTAATTTGGTCTAGTTGTTGATTAGTTGGGTTGATTAAAAATTCCTATAGGACCATCATTAGATTAGGTACAATAAAATGAATGATTTTTTGTTCCCAGGTAGAAGGATCAATTTTTTGAGGTGATAAAATTGCATATGCAGATGCATCACTTGAATGCCAGGCATGAAGTGCATTCCCCAATTTATAACACATGGTTGGATATAAAGGTGCCATACGCTAGCCCAACAATGCAAGCCAAGGATGTAACCATGCATGTATTGGCATACTCTCCCTACATGGATCCCAAGTACCTATTGTTGTTGTTAATTTGGTCTAGTTGCTAATTAGTTGGGTTGATTACAAATTCTTGTAGAACTGTCATCAGCTTAGGTGGAATAAAATGAACAATCAATTGTTCCCAGCTAGCAAGATCAAATACAGTTTTCCAAGGTGATAAAATTGCACATGCATATGCATCACTTGAATGCCAAGCATGAAGTGCATTCCCCAATTTATAACAAATGGTTGGATATAAAGTCTCCATATGTTGGCCCAACAAGGGAAGCCAAGGATGTAACCATGCCATAACCTAGTTAAATATATGTATATATAATAGTCACAACCTAGTTAAATGGGTCTAGTTGTTGATTACTTGGGTTGATTACAAATTCTTGTAGAATTATCATCAGATTAGGTACAATAAAAGGAATAATCAGCATTATTTTTGTGTAGGATCTTGAGTTGAGTCACTTAGCATAGGTTGAGTGAGTTTTAGTATTTTATTATTTGGATTTTGGAATATGTGTGCAGCTAGATCAATTTTTCTATTGTGCTAAGATGTAATAAGAACCTTAAAAATGATCTCTATGTATACATACATACATACATGTATATATGTATGTATATGTATGTATGTATATATGTATGTATGTATATATGTATGTATGTATATATGTATGTATATATGTATATATATGTATATATATGTATGTATGTGTGTGTGTGTGTGTGTGTGTGTGTGTATCATGTGGATATATAGGATTTCATTGTGGTGTCCTTGTAATCATTACTTTTTGTTGTCGTGTGCTTGTGATAGCTACATCTCATTATTGTGCCCTCCTGATCTCTGCATCTTGTTTATTTTATTGTACCTAATATGATGATAGTTCTATAGGAATTTGTTGTCATGGCCTTGTGATCTTTGCATCCCAAGCATCTACTGTTGTTGTTAATTTGGGCATCACTATATGATCTAGGATGTTATGAAGTACTGAAGTTGGTGGCAACTTCTCTCATGTCTCCAAAAAATGTAGCATAGGCTTAGGGTCCCTTGGCTCCTAGGAATTTGTAGCAGCTATTCTCACTGTTGGAAGAATAACTTCAGTGAAGAGTTGAGTGTAAAGAGTTGCGGAAGCACGTTCTTCTTTTGTGCAAATGCCATAATCACAAGGCTCATTCCCTTGCAGAAGACATAATCCAATTAAATATATGTATATATCAACCTAGGTAATCAACAACTAGACCCAGTTAACTGGGTTATGACTTGTTTCTTTCTAAAAATATCTACTATGATATGTTTTTGTAAAATTTCTTGTGAACTCTGCCCATTTTTCTTGGTCTGCATTATTTTTGTGAAGGATCTTGAGGTAAGTCAATTAGCACCTTAAAAAAGATCTCTCTCTATATATACATACATGTATGTATGTATGTATGTATGTATGTAGCTATGTATATATGTATGTATGTTTGTGCCCTTGTGATCGATGCATTTCATTTTCATGCCCTTGTGATCTCCTACATCTCGTTGTCATGCCCTTGTGATCTATGTATATGTATGTATGCATGTATCTATATTAACAGATAGATCTTGGCACAACAAAAATACAATAAAACTCACTCAACAAGTAACATGGCCACAAATGCATTGGCAAGGCCTATTGGTACATAGATTCCTCTTTTTCTATCTCATTTTTCATGTGTTTATTTCACTTGAACTATTATTTCTTACAGGGAATTTTCTAATATTGGATTCATTTTATGCAAGAGGTGATGAGGACATTCCTAGATATACCCATGTGATGAATTGCTCGTGAGCAATGAAAATGGACTTCCCCTAAGAGTAGCAGGAGGTGATGAGGATATTCCAGGTACTTTTAAATTTAGATGTTGTGGGGGGGATGAGCTTCCACCTTCATGTGGTTGGCCCTGATTAGTAGAGAATATTAAACTATTCTCAAAACCAAGTAAAGCTAAACAATAATCTATGATTGTATGTCAACTAGTTGTGTGAATCTCTTGGTTTCAAGCAATATAGAAGGATGCCATAGTTCAATATGAAATGTCAATTCATATGCATATGACATCAGCTGAAGCTTTGCATTTTTGTTAGAGGTCTTTAATTAGGTATTTTATGTTATAGACCATCACAAACATGTTCATGATGATGGTCCATAATTTTAAAAACTTAATAGACCTATTAAATAAATGTAATTGTGTTGTATTTTATCAACTCCACATGTTTTCTATGCATTTGAATGCATTTTCATGTGCATTCTCAATTCAAAGAGGCAGAATCTTATTTTGGATGCAATGGAAAAATGACATGCATCGGAAGATGGGAAAATGATGTCACTTTTGTAGGTTTGGAACCTTTTTTGTACTTTAAAGATTGATCCTTCCTTAAATGTTTTAGATGTTACTATTCTCGAAACCAAGTGAATTTTAACATTAACCTATTATTGTATGACAACTAACTGTGTGAATCTATTGGTTTCAGGCAATGCAAAAGGATGGCATAGTTCAATATGCAATCTCAATTCATATGCATACAACATCAGGTGGAACTAAAAAAACCCAACAAGTTTGCATTTTTTTTAGAGATTTTGCATAGACCTATTAAATAAATGTAAATGGGTTTTTTCAGCTCCTTCTATTGTCCATGCATAAAGAACGTAGTTGCACGTGCATTCTCAATTCAAAGTGGTAGAATATTATTTTAGATGTGATAGAAAAATGGCATGAACCAGAAGATGGGAGAATGATGTCACTTTTGCAGGTCTAGAACCTTTTTTTATACTTTAAACATTGATCATTTCTTAAAGATTTTAGATGTTAATGGAGAATTTAGATGTTGGGGGGTGGGGCCAAATGAGCTTCCACCTTCACATTGTTGGCCTTGATTAGTAGAGAATATTAAACTATTTTCAAAACCAAGTAAGGCTCAATATTAATCTATGATTGCATAACAATAGAAATCAATGATTGCATCATAGCTATTCAACATTTTCTACCATTTTTTAAATTAATATAGCACGTTGTCATAATTGTGACGGCTAGTTGTCAATCCCACAGCATTCCTGCCACATGTCTATCCCAATTGCGAAGGACATTTCTAACAACTTGCCATGGGACCCATAGCATATTTTTTGCAATTGTGATGGTGTCTTCGAAAGATTTATGTCGTAATTGTTATGTTGAAAATGAACAGTTTGCCAGAATGGTAGCCCAATTTATAACAATTGTGGCTGTCATAATTGTGATGGTAACCCTTGTCATCACAACTTGTGACAACAAAAGTTTAACACTCATCTAATGAGAGTCAATTCCAACTGATGTCGATTGGGCGATGGGTTGCTATCATAATTGCAAAGGCCTACTATCTTAATTCGGGACCAAATGTAGTAGTGTGTCTAGCCTAGGAGATGGCATGGAGGAACTCTCACTACCAACTGAATTTGAATTGGTCTTTGAATTCTACTTCAGCTTTCCAATAGGTGTCTAAGAAACCAATGACTAGTTTTTTAATCCTAGTAGAGAGTCCAACTATGTAAGCTTGGTCTACTCTCTACTCAACCAATCATAGAATACCTCAAATGTGAGCATGGTAAATTTAGGACCCAAAGCATCCATAGTGGAATGGAAGGTAGAAGAGGAAATCTAAAAGTTTCCTCGAAGCTTTGACAAAATCAAGTAGATGCACTATTTATCAGTCTTGTTCTTCCCACAACCTTGTAACAATGATCTTTGTTTTTTAAATCTCGTCATAAATCCTCAATAGAGGGAAAAGAATCAAGTACAAGTGAAGTAATATCTACCTCAATTTGAAGTTCCCTTAACTCATTAATGGTACCAAACAAGTTCTTGAACTTGGCCCATATCTCTCAAGGAACATCACACCCATCAAGATGAAACTATAAGTTGTCTGAAACACTCAAAGGAATCAAATCTATGGGTTCATCCATCTTATTCATGTGCTGCAAGGTCTGATAAGTACTCCAAAGAATTGGCTTCACTTCATCTAAATGAGACCACAAACCCTTCAAATGGAGAAGTCGTGTCATGGTAATTGTACATATGTGTTAGTTATGTGGGTTTAGAGGAACTAGACAAGAAGAGGTCTCAACCATTTTTTTAGAAGGTGTTTGTTTTGATATAGTTTTGGTTTATTCATGCAAATGATAGAAACAAGAATAAAAAACACACCCCACAATACAAAAAACCAAACCCTAGATCCTAGAAGGAATGTGCATACAAGTAAGAGAAAAAAAAATAGTTTTGGTTGAGTATCATGTGTACCTTTGAAATATTCTGATGAAAATAGTAGAGAATCTAAAGAGATCTCAAAGAGACCTTTCTAGTGCTTTTTCTAGGTCGAAAAACAAAGCAAAATTGAGCAAGTTATGCCCCCTAGAATGCAAAAAAGATCACCAAAATCCACCAATAAAAATAGGCATCATACCAGAAAAAAACTAGAAAAAACCTACATTTATGTGTCTATCTTAGAATCAGCTTTCTGATGATATCTTGTTTTCCCAAAAATGCCTCAGTATGCTCAAGATATCGCAAAAAATGCACAAGTACTCTAGAAAGCAAAGAATAGTGATAAAACCACTTAAGCCTTAAAATTAAGCCCACTGTCCTTGCATATGACCACATGAAGGCTTAAAAAGATGATGGCGGCAGATGGGCAATGTGCACTAGTGAAGGTTGTACATTGGTGATGATTTGGTGGCACCTAGGTTGGAGTGGTAGAGGTAGTAGAGGTCGGACGGTGGTGGTAGGTCATAGCGGTGTAGAGCAGGGTCGATGGCAGGTTGTAAACCGCAACAGTGTTTTTAAATAAATGCATGCGGTTTTTAAATTGTCATACTTTTAATAATCTCAAAAAAATATTTTTTAATTTTTTTTTTTATTCTAGCCTTGTTTTACATGTTGAGGTCGTACGACCCTAATATACACCAAGAAAATTGCTTCATAATTGCTCAGACTCCAAAAATGAAGTGCTTTGTATGAAAATAAGGGTTTTGATACATTATGAATCCAAGTGTGATGTCCATTTGGCCTTAAAATGCTCCAAATTTTAGATACCCCCTATTTCAATAAAAGAATACCAAAAAATTCCAAATCTGATCCAACAAACCCTTGTTCCTTCTTTCTTCAATAAACCCGAATAAGCTACAAGAGATCCAACTATGATACCATGAAGGATTTGATAAGAAATAATCCACATATCCAATGGACCACATCCACATATCCAATGGGCCACATGCATGCAAGAACCTATCACAAACAAGAAAAAGACAAGAGAAGGCAAGGGTTTGGCTTTAAAAATTTGCAAGAATATATTATCAGACAAAAAAGAATGAGAGAAATATACAATGGATCAATCCTTAGAGGAGGAGATCGTATAACTTAAAAGGGAAACGCTAAGAGGTAAATTATATATAATAATTAATATTTAATCATTAAATGGGAATGCATGTGCATAAAGTGAAATATTAGGCATGGAGCAAAGGTAATTTAATAAATATAATTATGTTAATCATTTACTCTAACAAGAAATATCTAGGAGATGTGTGTAGAAATTATTTTACTGATGAATTGTGTTATCCCCAAGGCATAAAAAGTAACTCTCACTGACCTTGGCTCCATTGAAAATAGATAATCTTTACTTACATCCATATAGGTTCATGCACAAATTTCAACAAATGCAATTCAACAATGGAATGGTAACAAGGGTAAGTGGGTTGACCATCTTCAAAAACTTAAGAAACTCTTATTTGATGGCACATTAGATGCATCTGAAGTTTTGAATTTGAATTTATATATTATTTTTGAGATACTACCCCATGTTCATTGATGTGGAAAGGGGGGTAAATGAAAAGAAAAAAGAAAATAACAGAAAAGGGACATTCGTCAAAGGGGAGTTTTGGAGTTTTTGGAAAGTTTGTTTGGTAACCCAAAATTTTCTTTATCATCAATGAAAAATGGAGAGATAGTGGATGTTTTTCATTGATGTCATTGATTGGTTCAAAACTTTTATCTTTGACTTAATCTTTTAATCCAAGTTTTCATCTATGTAAGTGGTACCACATTTTTGGTCTAGCCCAATTTGGTATGGTGTGACATTTTTTTTTCATTTTTGACATCCTCGACATTTTTTGTAATGTGCTCACACAATTCAATATCCAATTAAGGGCCAACTTGTGAGGATACAAATCCAATATATATAGGAAGAGACATCAACACAAGAAATGACTAACAATATATGATGACAAGAAATGATTTGATGTATGACAATGATTTGTTGATGTATATTATCTTGTGAATTGAGGTATAGAAAAATATTTTAGTGATTGTACAGAAAAGTGTTGTACCTCAGTGAGAATTGTATTTCATGCATATGCAAAAGCAAAAGTAACAATTCATTTTTATATTTTATATTCTAATTTTAAGTCACCTCTCAATCGTAATAGTTGGTTTTATATTTTGGGTAGTCAGCCCCTCCAATAGTGAGTCACACAATAATGATCCTCCCCACTAGTGAGCCACATGTGTATTCTATAATTGATCAATTAATACTTGAGATTTAACTCTCTCTATAATTTTTTCCCATGTTGGATTTCTACAATAAAAATTGTGTTGTGTTATTTGGTTATTGCTCATTTCACTTTTAAAATGTCAATAATGTTATACAGATAGTTGTTTAAAATATTTTTAAAAATTAGAGGAATACTAATTCACCCCTTCCCTCTCCATATTTCAAATGTTCAGCAAAGATGGCATTAGAGATTGGAGTGATATATTGAACTATGGAGGAAGATTTGTGGGCACAATTTTATGCAATAGTGTTGAGATAATGGGTGTTGCATACATTGCATAATATTATTATCTTGTATTATTTTATTTTATTATGTAATGTTGCATCTAGATGGACGTGCAACATGGAAAGATTCCCATGGGATATACTTGATGAGTTTTATTGTAACATTGTGATAATATTTCTTGTAATTATTTAATATTAGGGAAAAAAAAAAATTTCCAATGTTAAATGTGGGGTCAGTGGGTTAAGTAGCACATGGTTTATGTAATACCACTTGGTGGTTTTGTGGGACTTGCTACTATATAAGCAATCACAAGGGTAGTTGTTGTGTGAGAAGTGAGAAGAGAAGAAGGCAAAAAAGGGCAAGAGTCGAGTAGGACAAGGCTTCACAGGTTAGCCAAGGGAGCATTTGTGAAGGTCGGAAGCATGGCATGGGATGTGTGGATTTAAGCTTGTTCACATGCGTTGCTCGGTTGTGGCTATGGCTTTGAAGACTTCCATGGTTGTATCGCAATGGTATTTTTGTTGAATAATATATGGTGATGGATGCTTTTGGAGGCTGGGTTTTTTCCTCAATGAGGGTTTCCCAGGTACATATTGTGTCACAATTTTTTGGGTATGTTGGCTATTCTCTTGCATGTGGATTTCCATATTTATTTCAGATCTATTATGGGTTATGTGGAAATGGTTATATTCTTTATTGCGAGTTTCCTTATAAATAGAACAAGAGTAGATGGAAAAACTAATCGGTATGAAGGTCGATGACACATTGAAAAGGGAAAAGATGAAGGTTTCATATGCGACTGGGGATGATGTTGGGGAAATCAAAGAGTATGAAGTTATTTATAATGAGTTTCATGATATTGTTTAAGGTGTGAACGAGATATTTACCTGTGGGATTTGGTTGCATATAGAGTATGTGGAGGATTTTGTAAGGAATTGGAGAAGGTGTTTGCAATGAACAAGATTCCATGAAGAAGAGGAGAAGATTAGAGATTATGTGGAGGCGACAAAGAGATAGCTATTAGAGGAGGAGGTTGGGATATAATGGGCATGAATCTATGAGAAGAACAAGGAGAAGAGGAAAAACTTGGTAGAAACTAACAAAAATCTCAGGTAAGTGTTGGAAAAGGAGAAAGAAGACAATATTTTTTCTTGCATAAATAATGGAGTTCATCTGGTTGTTTTCAACCTAAAAGGGTAGGTTTGTTGTCTTATAGTATTTTGTGTCTCTTACTCAAAGAATATTTCCTCCTTGGGGAGTTTGATACAGGAGCTTCCTAAGAGAATTAACAATCAACACCAACCAAAGAATATGTTTCCATTTATTTGTTTCAATTTGGGAAAGCTTAAATTTATACATAGTTTCTCTTCTTGACAATCATGTTAGAAACTTATTATTGATGGTACCTTCGATAATATTCCATACGATGTCAATGCGTTAATGGTAAAACTTATGGTGTAGCTATGTAGATGATGACTTTGACTTCAATGACCATATATTGTCTTAGTAAGATATCCTTAGATACATGACATGGGTGTCCAGTGCAATCTTGTAGTTGCAAAATATGGAAATGAAGATAATGCACTTTACTAGTTTAACAAATAGAAGTCATCTCAAGAAATGTGTTGATTAAATCATATGAACAAATAGTTTTATTGAATTGGCCATGTAAGCCTTTAGTCTATGTGATATTAGAAAATGTAATGTAAGTATGTCCAACATCCACATGACCTACGAATTTTTGGAAACTGGTGGAAAGAAACTATTTATGCTAGAAAGTTTCAACAAAATTATGTAAGAAAAAAATAAAAGGAAAAGTTGTGCAGAGAAAAGAGTGCAGAGTAGCATGTGACGAGAGATTAAATGAGAACAATATCTATGGATTTATTGAGCATAGAACTTTCACTTCATTAGAAACTCAAAAATCCACCCATTGTGTAAGGAAACTGCATAGGACCAGATATTGTGGAGGATTTTGTGGCATATAGGAGTGTCGATTGGCTCTTACTAGAGGAAGAGAAGCAGCTATTATTTGGAGAACAAACACTAGTTTGTGTAAAGAAAGGGATATTGAATGGGAAGGAATGTGGTGAGGTTAAAAGACTCTAACTGTTGATATAGATCAACTTTGTATTCTTTGATTATAAAAGTAAGACTATGAGTGATATTTGAATGTGCATATGTTTGTATTCATTATTTCTATGTAGCACTAGATTTCCTAGCATTAATGATTTTGCGTAAATTTAATTATTAAAGTAAGACTATGAGTGATATTTGAATGTGCATATGCTTGTATTCATTGTTTCTATGTAGCACTAGATTTCCTAGCATTAATTATTTTTTATAAATTCTACTATTCTACCACCTTATAGATAGAGTTTTCAAGGTTTTTTTTGAATTATCCATTTTGTCACTATCACTTTATGGATTGGGTTTATTCCATACCTATTTCAGTTTCACCTTCTATCAGCTTTAAGTGAGTCTTGAATGGGTAATAGAAGATTTTGAAAGAGTTCAAAAAATCTTACTACTTGTATCTAAAACATAATATTCTTATGAATAACTAACGAATTTAACAATTTGATTACTTTAAAGTAAGTAATTGCATAAGGGTACATTTTGAGTTGAGGTCATGATGCAATGTTCATTCTATGTGATTGTTATGTGTTTATAAAATTAAATCTTAGACTCATAGGAGTTTGTCTACATGCTCCTAAATCAATTGATTGTATGTAACTTATCCATTTATTCAATACTCTAAATATTTTTATGTAATGACCCTCACAAATTTGAACTACCAAGATATTTATACAATGGCAAAAAGTCATGGGATTGTGCAAATGATTTATGATTGAGCTACTACATGGATCTAATCAATATTCACTTGGTTCACAAAGGAGAAGTTGTCAACACTACCTTGGACATGACATGGAAATAGTTAGTAGGTTGTTGGATCATTCTAATGGAAAAATCCTATATATCTATTGTTGTATATTTTTTAACATTTGATATTCACTTGATCTATGGAGGTGAAGGACTTCCAGAAGCTATCTAGTATTTAATGTGGTAATGGTAGCATAGGTAGTTACCTTACCATGGAGATAGAAATAGTTGGAGCTAAGTGTTGTATCAAAAGGGTTCTTTAAAAATCACCTATAGCATAGGGTTGACTAATGCAAAATGTTAATTGAGATTGTGAAGAAGATAGTCATATCCTTGAGGTCACCACGTGGTAAACACCAGAAGCTATTTCTTCCTAGTTGGATAGACTATTTTCTAGTGACCTATAGGTGATTAGAGTTAAAATCCACCAAGCTAGGTTGGTTCACAAGTTGTGATAATCCTTGGGATCAAGGATGGACCCACGCTATAGTATGGAATGCACTAAATCCTCACATTGTATTATGGAATGCACTAAGTCCTCACGTTGTAATATGGAATACATTGAATCCTCACATTGTAGTATGGAATGCACTAAATCCTCTTCTTGATTGTATGATGGTATAGTTTACCTTGTTTTTTTGAGGATGAACCCTCATCTTTGTATGGAATGCACCCAATACTCTTCCCAATCATCCCTTGGTGCAAAAGACAAGGGAAAGGGAAAGGACTCATTTTGTAGTTTTGGATGCATTGACATTTTTTCCTCATTTGAATGCATTGCAGACAAGATATTGTTAGCCATTTAATATAAACATGTCATTGTTTCCTAGGTAAATCCTATATATGTTAATCATTATTATCTTTATAATACATGTTGGAGCTATCCAGTTTATGTACCAATGTTGTATGTTATGTACCAATGTTGTATGTCAAATCTAGAGATCTTGTGCACCTTTGATGTATACCAAAGCTAGTCAATTTGCACATATGTGTGAGGTGTATGAACTAGTTGGCTTGTGTACCTATGATGTGTAAAAGCTATTCCTCTATGTAAAATATTTATTTAATTTTATCCTTTACCTTCTTCATCATTTAGTTAAAATTGCCATAACTCCGCAGGGGGTATCTCTTTCTCTTTATGGTCAGTCTCTCTTTGGAGTTCCAAAAGGAGATAGTGGTCAAGTGTAAAAATTCTATGGGCAAGTTTGTCTCAACTATCAAGAAGAGTGGAGTTGTTTTCCTCTACCTAGACCCAAAATGAGATGGAACCAAGGCAAGTGAATATTGGAGGTTGCAGTGACATCCAATTGAAATTTATTTTGGATTTGGATACTTAGAGACACAACCAATGGCTTTGATTATCCTCCTTTCAAGGGGTAGCAGGGAGGTAAAGAAAGGTTGGGAAAGGTGGAAAAGAGCATGTGCTCAGACGTGGGTTGGGTAACAGAGAGGTTGGGTGGAGTAACATTTATCTATTTACTTGTGGGTGAGAATAACATCTTAACTATGAAACTTGTTCACCTCATGACCTACCTATCACTATTATTCTAAAGGGTGTGTACCCCTCGCCCTTAAAATAGTGGGGCAAACTGAGATACATCAACTACTCAATTGGGTGATTGTCAAATAATATTGAAGGATAACCACAAGGAAGAATTGTCACCTATGTTGACCTTCACTCAGTGGCAATGAAGGATAGAAGGCTAGAACTCCCTTCCTTCCATCAAATCCTTACTAGACTTGGAGACAAGAAACAAAGAAAAACAAAGAATATGTGGGTAGGACTTTCTCAACCTAAAGAAGCTCCCTTATAGCTTGCTTCAATTGCTCTAATGGCCTTTTGGTAATCCTACCTTTTTCTTGGGCTCTCCTTCCTAATTAATAATTAATGTTGAATGCTTAAGTCAATCACTATGTGAGTAATGTGACATGACTGTTAGGACTAAACCATAGAGAGAAATAACAATTACATGCAAATATAAACAATATCAGAAAATATTGAATCGCACAGAAGAGAACACAAGACGACAAGATTTAACGTGGTTCACACAAACCCTGGGCTATGTCCACCTAATAGCCAGTCCACTATTATTACGATCCAGCGATTTCAACCTGATTACAATCTGTAATCCCTTACAACTCAATACTACCGCAAGAAGCAATTTTTGCATCACACATAATGAAAATCCCTAACCTTAATCTCTTTTATACAAGTATTTTTACCACTTTAGGGTTATAATTAATTATTACATGTCAGCCCAAAATCTTGATAAAATAGGGCCCAAAAATTTTTGAGCCCCAATGAATTATGAAATATGTATAGTACTTCCTTGATCAGTGACCACAAATTAACAATGACCTTTGAGCATATGTGTAAGTTGGTATAACTTGTTAGTTGTGTGCAATTGAGAGAGAGGATGAATCAGTTGTGTGCAATAATTATAAACTTAAAACCTTTTAAACAAATCACCAACCAATAATATAACAATGCATAACAATATGAAATCCAACACCATAACACAAGGACTTCTCTTCTCAAGGAAAACTTTGTTAAGGGGGAAAAGCTAGTGGAGATGATACCCACAAGATCATGTAAGTATATGGAAATGTCCCTTTTAGAGGACTTGACCTTGTTAGGAGTTGATACAATACATTTAGTATATTTTTTCTTGTTAAAGGATTGAACCCCTATTAAAAGGTTCTAACCTTGTTAAGAGTTGATGAGAACAAATGACTCACTGCTAGATAACAATGCTCGACAAGGGAAGGTTAAATCCACCTTCAAAGGATTCATGAATCCAAAAAATGAATTGACTGATGACAATACACTTCTCTTAACAATTTCAATGGAGCATACTAGGAATGATAATGGATTCCACTCATACCTCTTACCAAAGCATCTGACAATCTTTCATATTTGCTTAGATATCCAACATCAAGGCTCCTATACATAATTGTATTCTCATATAGTACAACTGAAGAAACACTTTCATTTGTACAAGTTACAACCAAACAATTAGGTCGGCCTATTAAGAATTCCCCTATGCACAAATAAATAAATAAACCAGTGTTAAGATGAACATGGAACCTTTTACAATTATACAACAATTACATAGATCAAATTACACAATATGATCCATAATTAATATTCACCACATTAATTAACATTCTTCATTGGCCTGTCAGCTCCCAAAGTAATAATTCACAAGCCATACACTAGCAATCATCACAACATGAAACAAATGATCCAAAAATCCTGAAGCATGCACTAGTTCAGATCTTATACCATGTTTTATGCTTGCAAAACTTAAGTTCATCTCACCAACTTGTTATACCCAAAATACAACTACTACCCAAGACATAATTCTCTACTTCACCAAAATAATTGTAACTTACTCAAACCAATACATAAATAGCTATGACTGTAGACATAAGATCTATGCTCATTCTGCAACACATATCCAATCTCGCGTAGTCACGAATATCATACACCATATGTATTGTTATGATCAATAGCTTGTAACACACAATATAAATTTGTTTAAAACTTTGTAACATATGTTGACATCAATGAAAAATCAATGGTTGATAATGATGGGCATGAAACCAATACTTGATCGCAATGTGTATTTTATATTGTGATGAGACTAGGTAAATAGATACACAATTAAATATTGGGGTTTGAGAGATCAAAGGTCTCATAGAGAGGGGAGAGTAAACTTTCTTTAAGTGCCTACTACAAATCCTTTGAATTTCTATGTGAGGATTCATAGACAAGATCATTTAAGTGAACCCTTGAAGCTTAAGTATAGGTACAACCCTAATTATGATAGCACTATCAAGTGTAAGCATATATTGTGATATTTAGTTGTTGCCACCATAGTGAGAAAAGTAGTGAAATCACTACTAAATTAAATAGAAGATGCTTGGTTATTTAAGTTAATAATCAATCTTAAGTGAAAAAAATACAATTTGAAGCGGTCAAGAGGCAAGTTTTACAAATATGTTTTCCTTGCAATGGTATGAGTACATAAGAGGCGCTCGTGTTTTACAAAGGATAAGCTTGTTGATTTCCAGTATAATCTATGGAAAATATAGATGCAATAAATGCAAGTGAGGTATGATCCAATGGCATCAATGTGGGTAGGATTAAACATGACGTGAAAAAGCCACTACCATCTAACAAGATGGTGGAGCCAAATGTATAGCCTTCTTGGTGGAGAGAGAAGTCATATTCAAGTGGTAGAAATAAACTTCTCCCCAATGTTTTTCTAGAATAGAGAAAATTGAAAAATATTGTAAAATGTTTCTTCTTTGAATAAGTGATTTATGATTAATTTCAAGGGAAATTGTCATAATTTGTAATAATATCAAATCATTGTTGTATTCTATTATGATACAATTGTATACTCCATTTGTATTCAAATCTAATAGAGAACACTTCACCAATATTAAATAGACTAGTTTAATATATTTTGCATTACTAAATAAAAACCTATTTAACATTTTTTTTCCTTTCAAATCTTTTTTTTTAATCATAATTTATGGGTTTACCTAGGCTAAGTGGAGTCCCAAGTATAAAAAGGTATAAAAACTATACAAAGACGTTCAATTGTATATTGTAAAAACTAATGCATTCTTTATAATTGCACTTCTAATATTTGTTTTTTCATGTTTGAATTAGCTTTGTTGTTAAAATTTTCAAGTGAATTTTGTAGAATTAACTATTGCAGAGTAGAAAGTTGTTGCTTTGCTGAAATTGAAATTGAAATCGAAATTGAACTATTTTGAAATGTTGCTCTTTACAAGAGAAATGGATTATAAAGGATTAAATAAAATAAGTTTGTCATTAATAAAACCTTTTCTACTAATACAATTATTTTTGTAAAATAAAGCTTATTTATCATTTATTATTAAATTTGTTATTATCATTTAACAATATTTAATTCAAATTCACAAATATGTGGTGAAAAGTTATTCATTATATGACAAACTATTTTAGCTAAATGTGATTTGTCTAAAAATGTGGATCCTATTGATGTTTTTTTTATTTTTATCGTCTCCATGTTCCTTGTTGGCAGAGGTCACTATTAAGGAATAGATGTAGATACTATTTTCATTAAATTAATAGGATGGGAAGATGGAGGCTGACTCTGTAAGATGATCTTAAAATCAACGCAAATGGGTCTTCATGAGGGATCTCGAGTCCTACTGACATTAGCAGAGTTGGTAGAGAGTTTTGAGATTGATCAATATATGTTTTCTATTTATAGAGGCCATAATACAAACAATTTGATGGAGACGAGTAATATTTTGTATGTCATGGAGTGTGCCTATGTTCTAGGATGAAAAAGGGTCATTTGTGAGACAAAATCACAAGTGGTAGTACATATGTTGACTTGACAATATTCTAAGAATATTTGTTAGCAGTTAAGTCTAGTTGCTAATCGAATTCTTGATTTGTGTGCTTCTTTGGATTATATTTGTCTTACTAACCTTTCAAGGGAGTGGAATGGTGTTATGGATTGTCATGCAAAATGGGCTACTTATCACGTGCAAAATTGGAATATAGTGGATACGAGGCACTTACCCTTGAGTTTGTCTCATCATTTTAGCCACTTGATGGATTTTGACAAGAATGTTTGATGCCCTTGCTATGCATTTCTCATGATTTAAATAAATTTTAGCCCCTCTTCTATTGTCAATTTTTTCTTTTCTTTTCTTTTTTAAAAAAGGTATGCCAATGTAGGAAAAGAAGCAAATGCACTTCAAATGAGATTCTCAATACAAATGAGCACAATGAAAGTTAGATCCCAAGTTTCAACCTTTCAAATATATCTACTTTTGTGTTTGCTACTGTATCAATCTTTACTGCATTCACTAGTTGATTATTATTATTAAGAATAAATATTAGAAGCCATTATCTATTACTTTGATCTCTCCAAGAGAAAAATAGCTTATTTCTCATTCATAATTAAATATTTTACCATTATTTAACAATCTTTAATTCAAACTCCAGTTCTACATCATCTTTTCTATAAAAAAAAATTAGGCATGCTAGTATAGTAAAAGAAGCAAATGCACTTGAAATGAAATTTTCGGTACAGATGAGCACAATCAAAGCCTGGTCCCAAGATTCAACTTTCCGATATGCCTACTTTAGTATTCGCAACTGTAGCAACCTTCACTGCTTATTATTATTAACAATAAACATTAGAAACCATTTTCTATTATTTTGATCTCTCCAAATAGAAGAATAACAAGCAAAAGCCAAAGCTAGGAATACGTTTTCTAGACCTTACACAAAATAGCCCTTCCCTTGCATGCATCTATGTCACGGATATCCAAGAATCCTATGGTGCCCCAACCACAAATCCAAGCCACGCACCACAATTATGTTTTCAAAACATTAAGAATTATGTTTTAAAAAGAACATAGACAAAAACTCCAAATTGATTATTGCAATGAGAAACCTCTATCTCAGAAGATCAGACTAAATAATATCACACTTTCTCCTTATCGAAGATTCCTCCTGCCTTCAACCTGTAGCAAAACTCAATCAACATGCTGATGCTACTAACTACTTACAATGGGAGAAGAAAAACGTATTGATCATTGCCTATGATTTACATAACACCTTTACAAATACATGGAAGAATGTCACTCGACAACTATTCCGACTGGGGAAGGAATAGTGGACACCCCCACCAAGGGGAAAGGAATCGCTTAACACCACGAAGAATAAAAGGAATGGTGAAAATTCCTTAGCTTCTCTAACTGTGGTTGGTTCAACTTCAGAGGTTAAATGTTACAAACTTTCCACATGTACTGCCATGGCATCAATAGAACTCTTACCATTCAATTAAAATATTGACTTACACAGAAACGTCGCTAACAAAACTAATTTTCGAATCAGCATTTAACTATTAGTGAATGGGACACCAGTATCTTCATCCATTCCCCTTACTTTTTCTTAGTTAAATTAATCTTTAATTTTCTGCTAACAGTATCAGTGTCTTGAATTTCATTTTTTGTTACATTTTTCTGAGTTAAATTATTCAGGAGTTTTCGTCTAATGCTATCAGCACTCTCAATTTCACTCATTCTTGAGTTTTTCTTAGTTAATAGTTTTCCACGAACACTATCAGTTTTCTGAATTTCCATCTTGCTGATTTGCTCAGTTGATCGTTTTCCAGGGATATCATGATCTGGCATATCATTCCTGGTTGAGCTTCCGACACGTTTTCTAGCCTGTCTTCTTAGCTCTGATACAAGACCTTGAAATTCTTTCAGCTCGTTGACGGAAAGAGGAGCATGGTCTCTTAATGCATCTGAACTCTCCATTTCATTCTCTATTGCATTTTTATCTCTCTTTGAATGCTTTCCAATAATATTATAATCTGGTTTATCATTCTTTAGAGGCTTTCCAGTGGAATTTTGAGCTTGCCTTTCAAGGTCTATTAACTCTGATAGAAGGCCTTGCAATTCTTTCAACTCATTCATGCCAAACGAACCTTGGTCTTTCAATTTCTCAGTATTTTCAATTGCTTTCTTGCTCATATTTTTCTCAACTAATTGGTTTCCAATAATTTTATGATCTAGTGTATCATTCTCATTTGGCTTTCCTGCAGGTTTCTGATCCCATCCTTCTAGCTCTGCCAGTTCTGCCAGAAGACCTTGCAATTCTTTCAGCTCGTCCAGGGAAATCTGGCTATCGTCCTCCAAATCCTCACTGGACTCAGTTTCATCCTCACTTGACTCAGTTTCATCCTCACTGGTCTCAATTTGATCATCACTCATATCTGCCTCAGATAATTGGTTTCCAGTAACACTCTGATCTGGCATTTCATTCTTCAGTGGCTTCCCCACAGGTTCTTCAGTCTGTCTTTTCAGGTCTGCTAGACGCCGTTGTGCTTCTTTCAACTTATTTTTGGCACTAGGGCCATGATTTTCCAATGCATCAATCACCATTTGTTGGAAATCAATAGCAAGGTTGTAGCTGTAATATAATACAAAAACATGTCAGTTCATATGCAAAGTAAAGCATACAATTCATAAAGAATCACCAGCTTAAGCATAAATAAAGAGACTCAAACAACACTCGTGTAAGTGTCCAAGTTTAAGAAAATCTTGAACTTATTGGACAAAATTATACTTGACTTTGTGAATAATATTACTTAACCAAAAAATATAACGCCTCAGACCACATAGAACAGAATCAACCTCAAAAAGTATAGAAAACGAGAAACCAGTTACTGTGCTAGCTCCAACATTAATGTCTCATACTGTTTCCTTAATCAATCTATTGATCAACTTTTCTACTTTCTGTGAGGAAATTTGGTGAGCTCCATGAGGTACATGTGATAACAACAATCATAATAACAAAATCCATATAATTATGTATTCATGTACAGTTCAATACAAATGATGTGACATGATAAATGGGTCACAGAATGGTTCCGTAAATATTAATAATCACTCTTTGACTTTTGTATAGAGAACTTCCAATCTATATGGAGGCCCCAACTCATTTACCTCTTTATTGTGGAAGCTTGCAACATGGAGCATAATATATAAACTATCCAAACATGAAGCATAATATATAAACTATCCAGAAGACATCCCAATGCCAGCATCACCTACATCCACTAAGTAATTGCTTATTCATGTACTCTCCAGATGTGTGCTAATAATAAATATAACCCATCCTGTATGATGGTGTCACTGTCACACACGTGCAATTGCACGTATCTTTTCTGAAGCAACATATGATTGCCTATGTTCCCTTCACTAGAAAGATCCACCAAATTTAGTGGACCTGGGAACCTCGACACTGTACAGATTCCAGAAAGATGATAGTCTGAAGAGGAACTTGTACGAAAAGTTAAAACCCAAACCTAATAGAATAGAAACACAATCTCTTGTAGATTCTCAGTCACATATGCACAACCTGACAGCCTCTAAAGCAGATACTCTAAACTTCTAAAGACACCAAACTCAGCAAAATTAATCTTTTACATGAAAATGTCATGATAATAAAGTTTGGACCTGCTGTAGCCAAAAAGTAGAATGCATTTAACTAGTTCTAAACAATGATTATAGTAAAATCAGTTCCAAAACAAAGAGAAAAAAGCTTGTACCATTGATAGATGCATTGGCATCAAGAACTCGGAGATTCTCTCTCACGTTTCAATAGAATTAGACTTTAGTGATTATGAGCTTTAAAAAAGGCCTGATAACCATATAAAAGATCATGAATAGAACATATATTATAACTAATGTATCATTATGATTATTAGACTTCTGCTCTATCATTCTACATGATGCCTCTAAGTATGCCAACTTCATTTTCTTTTGTGATATTGCTATCAGGATTTACAGGAAGTCCAACATGTACTAAATCATCTAGAATCAGAATTTGGAAGTCCAACATCTCTTGTTGGCCAGTACTTCTAAATGCTAATAAGTCCCTAGCAATGTTAGGTTCTATGCTAGAGATTACAGGAAGCCAGCTGCTAAAAGATTTGGTTGTTATTCTTTCATCACAGCCTAGGTTTTTTTCCCGTTCGTACTGATTTACAGACCAGGTGAGTTCCAAACTGCAGCTTAATGTCTTGAGCACCAAGGAACAAATCTAAAAGCAGCATAAATGTTTGCCAATTGGAATCTACACATGTTCCCAAATATTGATCAGGTTTCATAAGCTTTGCAGCAATATGCTAAGGGCTTGCAATTTGATTAATTAGTCCTCTATAAATTTTAGGCAATTTTGAAATATCATGCATCCTGATGCAGGAGCATCCCAGCCAATCAGCAATACTGTGTCAACCAAAAGTATTATGCTTTCTTTTCTTTGTTTTGCTCTGTTTTGTAGGTTCCCATAGTGTGCCTTGAGTTAGTTTTTGGCTTTTGCACTTTAAACTGGCCGGCTCTGAGAGTCTGTAGATGCTTATGCAATAGCATAAAGGGATTCTGCAATGGCAAAAAGCAGCACTAATTCATTAAAATTTTCCCAGTTCAGTCTCCTACAACAATAGTTGTGCTAGGCTGTGACTGTTAGATCATGATAAATCTTCTGCAACTGACACAGACTACGGTTATCATCTTAAAACTGACCATATGGACACGAACTTGTTTGCTCTTATGACTATTGTAAATCTCTGTTATTTCTGACATAAGGCCTTCTGCCAATTTGCAGCCTGCATGCCATGTTGTACATTCATATTTGATAATAAGAAACACCTCTATTGTATGAATTGTCTCTATTTGGAGCTGGGTTTGACAGTCCTTCAGTGGACTCTCTGACCCAGCAATGCATCATATCTATTTCCTAGAGGTTTCAACAGGCTTCCAAGATTGCCACCTATCAATGATAGAAGTTGTAGTAACTTCAGTAAGGATATTTGAGAGAGTAATATTAGTTCAGACGGGAGAACTTCAGAAGCAATGTTTGACCATTCAAGAGAATAGCAGATACATAAAATGAATGTGATACACAATCTGGATTAGAAACCTAAAGAGAATTATATTTGGAAAAATGGTAAATTGCTCATATCAAGTCTTAGAATTTCACAGAAGGAAATCGTATGATAAATGAAATCACATTGCAAAGAGAGTAAATACTTAGAAACAGAGAGAATTACTTACCGCTACCAGATAAGAAACCAACAAATTCTAAGATATTTTTTGAACTAAAGGAAATAACCTTGTTGTTTTCCAGAAGGTCAATTACCTTTAGAATTTTGGATATGCACAAAAGTAATGCTGAATCTAATTGTATGCATAAAGAAGCAGAAATCACCAAACACAAATAATTAGTTGCCCAAATCAAAAGATGCCCCTATGCCAATTTTTGCCCCAACAGAATCATTATTTTTTAATTGTGTTCAACATCTGTGGACTGATTCTTCTGATCTACATTTGTTCTGATCCACATTTGTTTATCTTGCATCTAAATCGTCTTTAAGTCATGCACTGCAAATTGCAATTTTTAATGATTTTCAATAAGATTATTTGCAATCAAGCTTTACAATATCATTTTTCATCTAGAGCATCAGATTTAACATTGTTATTAAAATTTCATGATAGTTTGAGTTACCCATTATAGAAGGTACACCATACAATATAAATTTACTAGTGTTTAAAAAAAAATCCAAATTTTTATATATTAATATTTTTTTTAATTATAAATATTTATATATTTCTAATATTTATCTGTAAATTATAAATATTTTCAGTATTAAATATATTGAAAAATATATGTAAACCCAAAGTCAGACCTAAGGACCCAAAACCCATGTCCATTGCCATACTAGACCAAGCAACTTATTTCTTTGTTGTTTGTTTTTAGTCATTTTATCTTGTTTGGAAATAACTACTGGAATTTGCTGATTTTTTTTTTTAGGTTAATTTTGTCCCTTTGCTATATAATAAACTGAGCAAAGCATAGTCATGGGGTCTAAAATTATTTAAGGTTTCATCAAGTTTGAATGTTCTGTTTGTAGGTTAAGTTTGAAGATTTTAGGACATTATTTGTCACTAATGGTTTTGATTAACTAAGCAGCCTAGCAATGGAGCTGACCCTTACACCACTACAGCCTAATGTCTATCCAAAACAACTATTTACAAGAAGGTCAAAAAAAACAACCTTTAACAACAGACTAGCGGCACAACAACTAAACCACAACAAGAATGGATAGATAGTTCATCCACAACCAATAGTAGAGGGAAAGTAAGAGACTGCAGAGTGATTCTTCCTTCACCGATGGACAACCATCTAGGCAATACTATTAGAAGGGTCCCTGCCACAAAGGGATGGTAGTGGCACACCCAAAGAGAGAATCAACGCTAGCAATAATAACAGAGTGCTGACATTTTTGTACTTCAACAGCTATAGGTTGGGGCAGAACAGATGCAACAACAGTTGAAGGGTCCACACTGTCAGAGGGGAAGGTATTGACAAGCGGTGGAGCAGTAGGTGCATCTTGGGGGAAACATCATCAGCCTGTAAAGAGTCATTCGAGGAAGAGTACGAGGCCAGAACAGTCAAATGATCATCATTTGCATCCTTTTTGGCATGAGAGAACAATTCGCAGCCAAATGACTCATAGAGAAGCACTGCCTAGATTGAAGTGGAGGCACTCAAAATCAAGTGATTGGGTCCAAGGCCTATCCCCAACCATAAGAACTACATCCCTGGAAGAAATGTAGAAATGTCAATGTCAACCAGAATGTGAGCAAAGGGAGAGTGACTCGCCATAGCCGTAGCCTCATCCACCTTTATGAAATGACGAATAGAGTTGCTAGTGGCCTCAAAGCAAGAATTCTCCCAAAAATGAAGGGGGATATTTGGAAGAAGAACCCACGTCGGACACGCCACCAACGATTTAGTAAGAAAGTTAAAGGAGACTGTCAAGATTTTGGCAGAGATTGAGTGATTCCCCCAAACCCATAGTTTGTTCAATATCAAATCACGTACTACCTCAGAAGTAAAAGCAGCAGTAAAAAACCCCTTGCACAAGGGAAGAGCTCAATGTTACAAGAGACAAACAATTACCAAGAATTTGTCACCCAACGATACAGATCCAAAAAAGAGGGTGAGAACCACTAAATATTTATTTCTAATGTTGTAATTGAAAGTCAGAATAAATATTTTATGAAATTGATGAAAAAAGAAACAAAAAATGACAACAATCAAATCGAAAAGTGTTAGACATTTTTTGGAAGGTTTGGAGAAGTATTGGAACTTGGTTAAAAACAAAATTATGAAAAATGGCTACCCCTCAACCCCATTGGAGGCATTGCCTTCAAACCCCGTGAGGGGCATTGCCCTTTAGTCATGCTAAGGGCTGCAACCCTAGATCCCTGCTCTCATTTTTATTTTTCCTATATCTCAACGCTATTAATATACCTTTAAATTAGTACATTTTTTTCTCTTTTTTGCATTTCGGTAATAATCTAATTGAAGGCTTGATTAAATTAGTATCTCTTAATAAAGCCACAAATAGTATAGCAGAGAGTGAAGCCTTGATTGAAGGCTTAATATTATGTAGGGGGTTAGGTATTAAACAGCTGGAAATAGAGGGAGACTCTCAAATTATCATCAATTATATCAGAACAGGAGGCACACCTAATTGGAAAACTAATTCAATATTAGAAAATGCTACGGAGTTGGTTACATCCTTTCCAGATATAGAGACCAAACATATATATAGAGAAGGCACCAAACAGGCTGTTGCTTTGGCTAACAAAGGGGCAGATGGGATATTTATCAAAGAAATCCTACAAATTGATCTTATTAATCAGATATTTTTGACCTTACTGTAGTATAGGTGTAATTGGATGCATAACTCCAATTGATACTTAGAAATTCAACAGGGAATATAATTATTTATAGGGATATGTAGCCAAATATACACACAATTTATAGACGTATGGATAAATTTATCTCCTGCGACTACAGTCTAAGATATGGATACAGTAGTCCTGATGAATAAGCATATATATGTTTTTTTCCGAGAATGATACTTTACTTTCCACATCCATTTTACTAAACAAGAGAGTATCCAGATTCATCTCTTAATTGATAAGGCATAGACCAAAGTATTCATATGCAAATTGGCAGGTATTCTTTTCTACTTCTGCCTAGACTCTTCATATATGCAGGAAGTATATTTATTTATATCCGTATGTTTACTAATTCTATATAAACATGGACAAGATTTCAAATGCATATATTAAAGCATCAGTATGCTTATATATACCCGAAGATCCTTAAACTAATCAGGGTATATGTAAACATTCTAATACTTATATAGATTTGAATCTTGTTCCCACTTTTCTATACACCTATGTAAATATACATTGTCCTATAATTTATTACCATTAGACTTTAGATAGGGCTAACAATATATGCAGATCCATATTAGTTCTTTTTATTGATCTCCTTCCCTTATTTGAGTTGACCTCGGGGTTTTCTGCTCCTCTCTTATCTCTTATGGCTGTAATTCTTCTTTATGCTTATTGGATGCCTTTGTCCAGCGATTTAAAGTGTCCTCGATTAAGACTCTCTCATCTAGTGGCATCATCACTGGAGTCACCCCCCTGTTATTGCTTAATCCCTATGTCCTCTGTTCTGCAGATATCTCTATTCATAATGTGGGCAGTTTCAGCAGCTTACATTCAAGGAGCAAGACATTCTTAAAATCATAAATAGCAGCGATCTTGTTATAAAGTTTATTTCTTTATGTTTCCTGTAGTATATGAAGAGCAAGCGATTATACTGAGGGGGGCTGAATCGGTACAATAATATTTTTTGCAATTTAAAACTTTTGTCCAAACATTTACTTCAAATGCTGAAATAAACAATTACGCACATGAATACAATAACACGGAGATTTATGTGGAAACCCAATGCAGGAGAAAACCACGCCAAAATAAATGCTTTCTTATATAAACTGTCATTTTAGAATGTTTTTAAGGTTTTGACCTACTAAAGGCTATGACCTCTATGTTTATGAACACCGACTCACTGAAAGCTCCAACTCCCACACTTTGTAGGCTCTGACCTACAGGAAGCTCCAACTCCCGCTTCTGTCTTTGTGAGCACCAACCCACTGCATAGAAACCTTTCTTCCACCTTGATGATGTTGCTTACCCAACTGATGATGGATACATTTATTTGAACTTTCTGTACTCTTCCTTATACCTCTACTTCAGATCTGCATATTCTTCTGTATCTGTATATACACATCATTTATATCTGCATAAATATATCTTGTAATTCTGCCCCAATCTGCATGATATTACATGTAGTATTCTATATTTGTTCTCTCCTCTTCACATGATATTACATGTAGTATTCTATATTTGTCTCTCCTCTTCACATGATATTACATGTAGTATTCTATATTTGTTCTCTCCTCTTCACATACTTCTCTCATCTGTCCACAGTGCTCTATTGTTTATTTACTAATCTATTGCTCTTTCTTCATCAAACCAGTTTCTCTTTTATATATTGTCATATCTTAGAGACACGTCTTTTTATCAAATAGTTACTTCCACTCTTAAAACTAAGTCATATCTTTTCAGATAATTATCTTTTCAATAAACAAATCACTAATTATTATTAATCACACTTTTACCCTTTTTTATTAAATATTATAATCACATCGCACATCCTCAATTTCTCGAGCATCTTTTCATACATCACCAGAAAGAGGGATTTATCAGGCTTCCACAAAATTTAGCATATGTCCAAACACAGCACTGACTATTTCTCCGCTTCTTTATAATTGCCACATCTGACCATATTTGTTTAACCCTGCTCGCATAACAGTCCTCTGTCTTCAATACGGTTTATACATATGCAGTTTTTGATACATGTTCACTTTATACTGTCGTAGAATGAATCGCTGAATTTATTTGTTCCCTATATATAGATCGCTGCATATAGGTGTCTTGTCTTAATCACACCCTTCTATCAATTCCTAGCATCGCTTCTTGCTATCTACGCACTCACCAGTTTGTCTTTCATATTTTATCTTAGTTACCAAAATGCATATTTACATAATGTACAAAGGCTACTACTTGAATCCCAAAGGCCATTAGGTTTTAACCATGGAAACTCAAGTTATAAACTCCAGTTATAGCCATTCTTGTTCAGTCTACTATGTACAGAGCAGCAGGAAAAGCAAAACTCGATAATTTCCAAAACCTATCGAAGTAAATCCAAATTCCTCAAACAAGTATGCACAGGTTAGTTACATGCTATTAAGCAGCTAATCCATGCAAAACAGTCAGTATCAATCCAAAACAATAGATCTCACACCAAAAATAACGTTTTTCCTGTCAACACTTTGCTCCTTACTCATGAACAGTTTGTACAAGACAATCACCCTATTAGAATATTTCTAATAATGTTCTATCTATTGTATGTAGATAGTTTCTATTTTTTGATAGTTTCTAATTTTTGTATATATGAGCTTGTAAACTCGTTGTAATCATTCATTGTTTATTGAATACAAAATAATCTTTCAATTATTTTATGGTATCAGAGCTAATACTTAAATTTTCTCTAAAACCTGCCTAGGGTTTTCTATCTAGGAAAATTCGAAAATCACGAACTAGTTTTTTTTATGAATTGTAACTATGCTTGTGAAAATTGCGGATTTGTGACTGGTATCTACAAATCGTAATTTTTTTTCCTTGGCCAAACTTCTCTGCAAATCGCATGTGGAAGGAACTCGCACATATTTCTTGGTCTTGCAGTTTTTTTTACCATTCGGAAATCATGATCAACTGGTATTTTTGCAATGCCAAATCCCAGATTTTCTCTGGTGGTCTGTATCTGTGGTATCTACGGAAATCCGCATTTTTTCAAAAAGGTAGCTACTTCATGTTTTTTTTGGGTGTAGTAACCCGATTTTGTGCATAGAAAACGACATATTCCAAGCCACCTCAAATCGATGCCTCTCTACTAAGGAAAACGTCCAGTTTTTTTTCCAAAACTCCATTATTCTGTAAATCCAAGCTTTCATTGCTGCCGATTGTATTTTTGCTCAAAACCCTAACTTTTGGGTTCGAAAAAAAATTTGATTTTAAATTCTTGGTGGGTTTTTCGAGGGCTCAACTAGGTTGTCGTCCGTTTTTCGTACCTCAATTTTCGAGCCAGCGGATCAAGAAAACAACAGATTCTTTCTACATTTTCTGTCTACTCTTTTGGGTACTTGTCATTTTTTCCTAGGTTAGCCTCAACATTGCCTCAAACTTCGTGCAAATGGCATCCTTGACCAACCTGATGCTAGAAAACAGTCAATGGTTTAATGGCAGCAATTACAACCACTAGAAGTAGCGCGTGTTAACCATCTTCAAGCATCGTAGTTTGGATGCACTTGTTCTAGGCACAGAGACTCGTCCTGCCCCCTCTAGCACGCCTGGTGGGACCTCCGTTACCATAGATCAGGATAAGTTTGATGATCGGAATCACGAAGCTATTATGCTTCTCAAACTCTCTGTCACACATGATCAGCTACCTCAGATTCCCTCTGGCAAGTCAGCTGCAAACATCTGGAAATATTTAAAGGAGCTGCATGAAACATCCAACAAGAGTCGAGCATTCTTTTTGAAGAACCAGTTGTTTTCCATTATGATGGATGAATGTATGTCCTTACAAGAACATCTCACGAAGATTAAGGACATCTGTGATCAGCTTGAAGCCATCGGTCGGACAATGGAGGAAGAAGATATGGTAGTTATTACCCTGAAAAGCTTGCCAACATCTTATGAGCATTTCATAGAGACTCTCAACATTACCTCAACTAATGTTGATCTGAAATTTCCAGAGTTGTGCACCAAACTCCTCCAACAGGATTGCTAGAAGTAGCAGTTTGGCAGCCGTGCTTCCTCACCCTCATCAGAACAAGCCTTTGCAACTAAGTTTCAGCCATCTTAGTCATCTCCACAAGGTAGTTCCCATCAATCCTTGGGCAGTTTTCAGCAAAAGAGTGTTCAATGTCATTACTTCCATAAAGTACGGCCTCATGAAGAAAGATTGTCGTCAACGACTCGCTTCCGAACAAAAGAAGCTGGGAGGGTCCAATCAGCAGGCCAATGTTGCTGAAAATTTTGAGACAAAGGAGTCTGTGTTCTACACTTTTATGGCTAAAAGCCCTTCAAATTCAGCCCGATCCTCTGCTTGGTATATTGACTCTGGTGCTTCACGTCATTTCTCTCATCGGTGTAACTGGTTTACAGATTTCCATCCATACAACGATTTAGTTGTGTTTGGCAAAGGAGAGGAGTTCAAAATTATTGGTAGAGAAAATATTCAGATACAGTCTGGTGGGTGTCAACTCATCTTTCTCAAAGTTTGCTACGTCCCTGGTATAGCACTTAATCTTCTCTCTGTGAGTCAAATCATGAGAAATTCTCGTCAATTGGATGTGGTGTTTAGTGCTCACAAATGCTCCGTTATTAGTCGAGAGACTTGTCTTACTGTTGCTCCTGGTCTAGAGGATCATGGCCTATATTGGCTTATTGACACTGGTGATTCTCCTGAAATAGCTATGGCAGCTCGTGATTTTTCTCTCAGCACTTTGTGGCATCAGAGATATGGACATCTCAACATCCAGTATCTCACTCAGCTATCTTGGGAGGAACTTGTTTCTGGACTACCTCTAATTCAGCCGCAACATCTTGGAGTATGTGACGCCTGTCAAGCTGGCAAACAACATCGAACTCCCTTCAAAGATGGAGATTCTTGGCATGCATCTCAAGTACTTCAATTACTTCATGCTGATATTTGTGGTCCTAAGAATACATCTTCAATTACTAATTGCAAATATTTTTTGCTTATTATTGATGATTTTAGTAGAAAAATGTGGATGCACTTTCTTAAACAAAAATCAGATGCACTTATTACATTTCAGAATTTTAAGTAGTTGGTTGAAAACGAGTCTGGCTGCAGTATCATTTCTCTTAGAACAAATAATGGAGGGGAATTTTGTTCCCATGCATTCTCTGGTTTTTGTGTTGAACATGGCATCAAGCACCAATTCACCACAACTTACACTCCTCAGCAAAACAGTGTTGTTGAGCATCGCAATCATACTATTGTTGAGATGGCTCGTTCTATGTTACAACACAGGAGTGTTCCTAATAAGTATTGGGCAGAAGCAGTGTTTACTGTTGTTTACCTTCTGAATCATTCCCCTACTCAGGCTGTCAAGAACAAAACTCCCAAAGAATTGTGGTCTGGTTGTAAGCCCAAGAACAGCCACCTGAATATTTTTGGCTCTCTTGCCTATGTCTAGATTCCTGATGCTAAACGTTCCAAATTAGATTCCAAGACTCAGAGACTCATGATGACAGGGTATAGTGACAACCATAAGGCCTACAAATTGATAGATATAGACACTGATCGTCTTATCTTTAGTCATGATGTTGTTTTCGATGAAACTCGAGGACCGTTTATGTCCTCTTCTGCGCAATGTTCTGAGGAACAGCCTCACAGTGTTCCTCTTCCTTTAGCACCATTTGATGGGCAAAATGATACAAATAATGCCTATCCTGGGACCCCTGATGTTGATCCTGTTGAGGCTACTAAGACTGATCCTCCTCCTGTTGTTGCTCTTGAACCTCTTCTAGCTCCTCCAAAGGTCAACTCTTCTACTCTCTGACTCAAATGGTGGGTTAAAACTATTAGTGATCTAAGGGATGATAAGCTCATTGAAGGTAGAATTTCTCGAAATAAGCGCAAACAAATAGTTAATTTTGCTCTTATGGCTAACATTCATAGTGTTTTTGAGCCCCAGACTTATTCCGAGGCTAAAGGTATTCCTGAATGGGAAGAAAAATCAAACTTGGATTCTTTTTGATCTTCCTGCAGGGAAGAAGCCCGTTAGCTGCAAATGGGTATACAAGGTCAAATATAAAGTTGATGGCACCTTAGACAAGTATAAGGCTCGTCTTGTTGCTCGAGGGTTCTCACAAAGAGAAGGTATTGACTATGAGGAGACTTTTGCTCCTACAACTAAAATGAGTACCATATGACTTGTTCTTGCTCTAGCAGCTCAGTTCAGTTGGAAAGTTCATCAGATGGATGTCAAGAGTGCTTTTTTGAATGGTGACTTACAAGAAGAGGTCTACATGACAACCTTCTGGATTTAAGGTTGGTCAAGAATACAAAGTCTGTAAACTTGTCAAAGCTCTCTATGGTCTGAAACAAGCTCCTCGAGCTTAGTACATGGAAATTGATAAATATTTAACCGACCATGGTTTTCAGAGGAGTCCATTGGATTCAAACCTATATATCAAACATGTAGGTGATGAGATCTTGTTTATCGTTGTTTATGTGGATGATTTGATCATCACTGGAAGTTCAGCACATTTGATGGCGAAAATCAAACAGGATTTGTGCAGCACTTTTCATATGATAGATTTGGGACTCTTGCACTATTGTCTCGAAATCGAGGTTTGGCACATTGAACACAGTATCTTTCTTTCTCAGTCCAAGTATGCTATAAGTCTTTTGGATAGGTTCAGAATGCAGGATAGCAAACCTGCTCTCACTCCTATGGAACCCGGGCTCAAATTATCCGCTCAGTCTAATTCACATGTTGTAGATGAATCCTTGTTTAGACAACTAGTGGGTAGTCTCATTTTTCTTATGGCCACTAGATCTGACATTAGTTTTTCTATAAGCTATATCTCCCGCTTTATGACAGCACCCAAGACTGATCATTAGACAACTACATAGTGTGTCCCGCACTATATGAGTGGTACTCTTGATTATGGTCTTCTATACACTCAGAAGTCTGATTCTACACTATGTGGCTACACAAGTTCAAATTGGGTCGACTTTGTTGATGATCGCAAGTCTACCGCCAAGTATGTGTTTAATTTAGGATCTGCTGTTGTGACATGGACTAGTAAGAAGCAACAGGCGGTGGCCCTGTCTTCGATAGAAGCAGAGTATCAAGGAGCAGTTAAGGCAGCTTGTGAGGCAGTTTGGCTTCGGCGGATGCTTGCAAATATGCATGTTCCTCAATCAGGACCGACTCCTATATTCTGTGATAATCAGGGAGTACTCAAACAAGCAAAGAATCCGGTCTTCCATGAACGAACCAAGCATGTCGAAACACATTGTCATTACATTTGTCAACTGGTTGAAGACAAATCTATTCAGTTGTTGTATGTTCCCACCTTAGAGCAATCTGTTGATATCTTCACCAAGTCTCTTGGTTCTAATAAATTTGTAAAATTCAAGGAGGCTATTGGTGTTATTGATAGATTAAGCATTATGGGAGGGTATTAGAATATTTCTAATAATACTCTATCTATCGTATGTAGATAGTTTCTATTTTTTGATAGTTTCTAATTTCTGTATATTCGTTTTGTATATATGAGCTTGTGAGCTCGTTGTAATCATTCATTGTTTATTCAATACAAAATAATTTCTCGATTATTTTACACCCACCCTTAAAATGGAGTGGTTTGTCCTTATATACCTTATTCTCGACTGCTCAGACCCTCAGGTCGAACTCTAGACCTATTTAGTGTTTCTTCCTAAAATTGTGGAAATGATGTCATGACAACTTAGCAAAATTGAGAAGTTGTCATTAGCAAAATTGCGAAGTTGTCATGAGCAACTTTTGCAATATTTGCAAAGGTGACCTTTTAACACTTCAAACCTTTCCAATTTGATTAAAATCCATCCAATTTAATCCAAAAAACACCTATGGACCACATTTCAACACGTATCCCTTAATTTTGAGGAATTTTGCAACTTTGACCATGGTTGACCCTATCAAAACCTTATAGCAATAACTAGGTCTTAACAACTAGATCATGAACAACACTTAAACTCAACCTTTTACACACACTCTAAACACAACTTGGGACTTTATGATTAGTCCTTATTTGGTCAATGGTTGGCTAGGCCATTTACAAGGCAAAATTCATGTTAGGGATTGCCTTTTCCCTAAGGTGGTCCTACACCACCCTCTGGTGAGAATTGTATCTCGATTAGGTAATTATCATATAAAGATCATCTTCCTTAGGCCTCTTTGGGATCTTTGGTAACACTACTTGGTAGAGATCCCACCTCTAACCAAGTCTCTGATCTCTGACATATGCATATATTTGACCACTACAATATATATTGTCTCTAAGAGATTCTCTACAAATCTCTCTGGGTTCCAATTTGGAATATTCAAACAAGAACGTCCTCTAATCTTTGAGTTCTCTTAAAATAAAACTCGACATTCTAATGAATTCCCTCTACCAAGTTCTTACTTGATCTCTATGAGAACTATAAAGTTCTCTATCTCAATCCTTGATCTTGATAATTTTATCTACCAAATGATTCATATTTACTTATGAAATAAACATATCAAATGAGTGCACCTTTAGTTCCCTTCCGTTTTTCATTTTATAATCCTTCACAGAATATATATTACTTAAATTCCCACCATTCAATATATATTACTTAGATTCCCACCATTCAATATATATTAGTTTAGTTTCTTTACTTTCTCTATTCTGATCTAATCGAACTCTCTTAGGCATAATTGATTTTTTAATCCTCCATTATTTTATTTATCATTTGTGTCCTTTTCAAAGAGTTGCAAACCTTCATAATCACAATCCTTTTGAAAAGTCACAACCCTTCATAATCACAATCCTTTGGAAAAGTCATAACACTTCATAATCAAAGTCCTTTGCAAAGTCACAACACTTCATAATCACAATACTACCAAAAAGTTACAACACTTCATAATGACAATATTATCAAAAAGTCACAACTTTTCATAATCAGAACCCTTTTGAAAAGTCACAACTCTTCATAGTTAAAATATTTTTGACGAGTCACAAATATTCATAATCACAACCCTTTCAAAGAGTCACATCCTTTCATCATTGAAAATATTTGAAAAAAGTCACTTGTTTTCTTCTCATTCCTCTTCTAATAATCCTTTAACTCTTCTCTTCTTCTCCTCTTCCTTCCTCTTTAAAATGAACTCTCCTCCCTTTAATACCTTAACTTTAAAGAGTCGCATCTTTTTATTACATCTTTTGACTTTTTATTAGATTTAGTTAGTTTATATTATATTATTTATTTACTTATAGATTTTATATTTATTATCATTTATTATTAAATCTTATTTAGAAAGATATCATACTTTCTACAATATTCTCTTGTATCTGATTTTATTTATTTATTTATTCATTGTAAATTTATTATTATTTAATTGTTTTAAATATTATACTAAATATTATTTTATTGATAATATATTATATATGTAATTTTTATTTCTTATTTCTATACTTGAATATTTTTTATTATCATTGTTTATGTAAAAAATTTTAAAATTATATCTTAAAATGGGAACATGACACACTCAAGATCCATCAGAATCTAATTTTTGCAACTGAATACTCTCCCTCTGAATGCTATTTCTACCTCTTCGAAGAAACTAATTGCAATGACAATCTGAATAGGTTCATTCTCTTAATTTTCATCAACATGGAATTGGCAAGAATTTCTCAATATTCAATAATCCACCGAACCACACATATTTGACACCCATTAATCATCACAAATTTTCTCGAATCCAATTTTCCTATTCAGGTTTAGATACTTTCCTTGGACCCACTCTAATACCATGTTAATTTTATGGTAGTGCTCGTTAACCACAAGGAAACCATCAAATTTGTTGCCTTATCTCAGATTTTATGGTAGTGCACTTATCATCAATCGCAGCGTACATAACATATTTTGCACATCGCAGAATCCATCATTATTGACACAAAAATGGCCTTGCATATATATGAAACAATCCCTCTTAATCTAAGTCACATGGTTTGAATTCAAGTTCGAGTTCGACATCCATGAAATTCAGATGAAGTTCGACAAGAGTAAAAATTTGGAAAAAAGTTTGAATCAAATTCACTTTATATAATTTTATTTATTTTTAAACATAAGTAATATTTTCAATATATTATCAAAATAGTTAACATTACTAAATAAAATAAAATAGAAACAATAATTTCATTAAAATCAATTATTGAACATATTTTATATATGTTTATAAATTTTAATTAATAAAATAATAATATAATATAAATTTATTTAATGTAAATTAGTACGACAATTTTTTGAATAGACCATATATATAATAACTGGATACAAGTTTTTTAGTTTATCTTATTAAAATTTTACATATGAATATATTATCTGATTTTTTATATATAAATTTTATAAAAAATATTTATAAACTATATACAATTGTAAAAAATCTCAAATAAAAACAAATTAAAGCTCTCGTTGTGGACTGGTCACGACTCACAACACAGTGCAAATGGACTTGGAAATGAATAAGTCGAAACAAAACACACACAGATTTGTGACACAACTGCTATAGATTCTTTCTCACTCCGTTACAGTGCAGCCACAATCTTCAAATTGGAAATGGTTGTATCAACCATAGTTACAGGACTCGGGCTCACCTCTAACTCGGAAAGTCAGAATCCGACTTAGACTCGGACTCAACAAGGACTTAGAAAATTGAAAAACCCCATGAAATTCAAATATTTTTAAAGATTTTAAGATTGTTTCATGCATCTTTTAGTTAATTAACATCAAATACACAATAATTGAGATAAATAGAAGCTACTTAATACACATACACAATTTTGGATAGATCACACAAGTATAAAAGCGAATTTCTAAAAGAAAAAAACTGAATAACACAATATAAAGTTATAAAGTATAAACTTAAAGTAATAAACTTAAAGTAATAAACATAGTGTCACTGCAGTGTCAAAGACTCAAATGTCTACAATATTCATGGATTACGAAATCTATGGTATCAAAAGTTCAAAACATATATCAAAATAACAACTAGAAGACTAAGGCTCATAGTAGTCTATATCCTCCTACGAGTGCGCCTAGATAAGTCATGGAAGACTGTAGAGCCATCCTCTCTCCCTGTGTCTAAGGCTGAACCTCATCCTCATCCTCATCACCATCATCATCCTCATCCTCACCCACAAAATCCTCATCATCAAACTCGGATCCATCACTCCTAGCCTCAGGGTCCTGCACTTTGTCTCCTCGCGCTCTAGCCTCCTCGACTGCCATTGCTACTGCCTCAGTCATGATGGTGCAAGCCTTCGTCTTCCACACCTCACACTGCTCCTTGATTGAACCTTCTACATCAGCCACCCTTTGGGTCAAAATAAGGCCTCCTAGCTCGTCAGCACTAGGAGCTTTAAACCCCGGACCACAAACAGCCACAGCGTTGATTGCAATTTGCCAATAAGGGGACCCAAACAAATTAAATAAAATTTAAAGTTAAACAAATTAGTATATTATAAATAAATTTGAAAACAAAATACAAATTAAACTAAACAAAATAAGCATATTATTGTCTCTTGGAAGTTGAAACTTGAAACTTGAAAGCAAGAGAAGTAAGACATAAATTAAAATTTAAATAAATAAGTACCTTACTGCATTGAATGAAATGTTGTTGTAGATGAAGAAGTCTCCAAGTGCCAATTTTGCATAATCATGATTCTCCTTGTTCCAACCTGTTAAGTATGTAACCCGATAATCCTACAAGTCTGAATGTGTAGACCGCACTTGATCTTCTACACCTGAATATCATACGATTGGCATTAAATTTTATACTTACTTTGTAAGCCGGCAATTTCTAAAGGATTTGTTTAATATTCATTACTAAACTAACACATTTTGTTAGTAATTAATATGTTTTTCTTAGCAAATCGTCGATTTCTAGAGAGGAGATGTATGCCGATTAAGGAAGGGACATGTTTTCCTTTAGTGATGATATATAGGTAGGTTATTGTTGTAGTTTGAAGGACACACAATTACATTTCAGTCTGCTCCTTCAAGCAACAATATCCAGCAAATATATATTGCAAAGATACTTCAATTTCAGATCGGATCAAAGGTTGATCATTCCTAATTACATCAGAGTTTAAGAAGTTCATTATTCACCATCTAAGGATTGTTGATAAGTCTAATCAAAGCATAGAATTAGCAGAATATTTACATGTTATCAGAGCTCTGGTAGTCGAACCTAGGCTCTGCAAAATTCAGTTATCAGACTTATATATATTGCTCTGGTAGTCGAACCTAGGCTCTGCAAAATTCAGTTATCAGACTTTTATATATATATATATATATATATGGATGGTTGATAAGTCTAATCAAAGCATAGAATTAGCAGAATATTTACATGTTATCAGAGCTCTGGTAGTCGAACCTAGGCTCTGCAAAATTCAGTTATCAGACTTATATATATTGCTCTGGTAGTCGAACCTAGGCTCTGCAAAATTCAGTTATCAGACTTATATATATATATATATATATATATATATATATTCTGCTAATTCTATGCTTTGATTAGACTTATCAATATATATATATATATATATATATATATATATATATATATCAACTATCTTCTATCTTCAATGGCATACACAATCAGACCCGAGGACAAGTTTGATGGAAAAGAACACTTTGATGCCTGAAAATTCAGAATCACGATGATTCTTGAAGAGAATGATGTAAGACAATTTGTTGATGGAGCATCCAAACAACCTCCAGTTGAACCTCATAAATCTATCTGGAGCAAAGGAAATAGGAAAGCCATTCAAATCATTTTAAATGAAGTTAAAAATGATATCGTACCCATGCTTACAAAACATCAAACTACATTTGATATGATGAAAGCATTACGTAATGCATATGAGGTCAACAATGCAACTAGGGTTCTCGCATTGAAAAGGCAACTAAATCACATTCAGATAAAGAAAAGAGAATCAATGAATTCTTACTTCCTAAGGGTTGCCAACATTAGAGATGAACTGTCAAGTATACGAACCCTTATTAGTGACATAGAATTAACACTAATGGCCATAGATGGATTACCAGATTCATGGGAGACTTTTGCACAAGGAATATGTGCCAGAGATAATTTTCTTGACTTCAACAGACTTAAGAATGATTGTCTTCAAGAAGAATCCAGAAAGCTAAAGAAAGGAGAGAAACTGAAAACAGAAGATGAAGAACTTCATGTTCTTAATACAAACTCTTATAAAGGCAAGAAGAAGCATTTCAAGAAGAAAATGGGAAACTCAAGAAAGATCCATCTAAAATAAAGTGTTTCAAATGTGAAAAATTTGGACACTACAGATCAAATTGTCCTGAAAATTCTAAACAACAAGCAAACTGTATAAATGTTACTAGGGAAGAAGATACCTATGATCCTGAGAATCGTGTATTGTACTCCTCATTATCAAATGAAATTTCAAGTCAAGCATGGGTAATTGATAGTGGATCTTCTAGACATATAATAGGATACAAAGGAACACTAGACTCTTTATTAGAGAAGGTTAACAGTGAAGTTACCATTGGTAATAATTCAGCACATTCCGTTGAATGAATTGGAAATTGCACCTTGAAACTAAAATCAGGAAATACTCTCCTTCTCAAAGGTGTACTCTACGTACCAAGAATTAAAAGAAATCTAATCTCAATTACAGCGCTTGAAGATGATGGGCATAATGTTGCATTTGTGGATAGCAAAGTATTAACTTGGGCAAAGAACTCCTCAATCAAGAAAGCGAAGTTGATTGGTCAAAGAAAAGGATACTTGCATGAATTGAATACAGAATCTAGTCCACCTATTCAAGCCTTAGTTCATGAAGCTGCAGACATAAATGAAATATGGCACAGAAGATTAAGGCATCTAAAATTCAAAACCTTATCAACTATGGAGAAGATGGTTATTGAATTACCAAAACTAAATAAAGACCACTCAAGCATATGCAAAGGGTACGCTTTGGGTAAGAACACCAGAAGTCCATTTCATGATAGCACTAGGAAAACAAATAATGTTTTAGAATTAATTCATTCAAATTTATGTGGAACTATGTCTGTTTCTTCTCTTGGAGGATTCTGGTATTATATTTTGTTCATAGATGACTTCTCTAGGAAAACATGGACTTACTTCTTAAAATGCAAAGAAGCAAAAGAAATCCTAAAGAGGTTTAAAGAATTCAAAACATTAACTGAAAACCTTTCAGGGCATAATATTAAAACTCTTGGAACTAATAATGGAAGGGGAATATACCTCAGACTTGTTTAAAAGGTTTTGTAAAGAATTAGGGATTAAGAGGGAGTACATTTTCCTTATAATCCAAAACAACAGAGGGTAGCAGAAAGAAAGAATAGGACAATTATAGAAGCTGTTAGAGCTATGAATTTTGATTAAAATCTAGAGTATTATCTTTGGGCAGAAGCCTCTTGTACTGCTGTCTATATTCAAAACAGAAGCCCTCACTCTTACCTTAGAGATAAAACTCCTAAGGAAGTATTTACTAAGGTCAAACCCAAAATAAGTCATCTTAGGATTTTCTAGTGCTTAGTATATATCCATGTTCCAAAGGAAAAGAGAACCAAGTTGGAACCCTCTGGAAGGAAAGGTATGTTTGTAGGATATAGCGAAACATCTAAGGCATATAGGATTTTTATACCTGGACAAAAAAGTACTGAACTGAGTAGGGATGTAATTTTTGAAAAAAATCTTGCTTTCAAAAGAGCCCTAAATTATGAAAAACCTTCTCCTTTATCTAGTTCTGAAAGAAATAGTGAATTTGGGTCCCAGAGGGAGAACTGAGAAGGAATTGAAGATGAAATTCAAAATCTAAATCTTGAAGAAACTCAAAATTCAAAGAGAATACCACTTTGGGCCATTAAAACAGTTGAGGCAGCTCAACACTTTGCTACACCTTCCGAAACAATCAAAGAAAGCAACAGGCTTAAAAGATTCTCTAGTTATACAACAAACATGAGTGATTTATCCAAAACAAAACCAACCAATCCTTCTGATGCTATTAAACATACAACTTGGAAAAAACCTATGACAAAAGAATACCAATCTATTATGAAAAATGATGTTTGAAAAATTGTTCCTAGACCTAAAGGAAAATCAGTTGTTTCTTCCAAGTGGCTATTTAAAATAAAGCATGCTACTGACGTTAACATTGAAAAGTATAAAACTAGATCTGTAGCCAGAGGATTTTCTCCGAAGGAAGAGATTGAGTATGAAGAAACCTTTGCTCCTGTTTGTTGTGAGGTTTTCACACCATCGCCCCAAAATTTTGGGGACCCCCTTTTTTTCGATTGCCTTAGCAATTTTTGGTCTAGAGGTTTCAAATTTGAAGATTTCACATCTTGGACACCTTCAGGGCCAGTGGGGAGAGGGTTAGATTTATTTTCACCCGGTTTCAACTTGATTTTCCAGAGCCACCAATTTCATCCTTAGGCCGAACAAATTTTAAAAGAGCAACACTTGGCAGGGTAAAATTGTAAATTTTGTACTTAGACATTTTCTTTTGAAATTTTGGATATAATTGTATAAATTTGGATAATTTTCAAAAAATGAAAATTTTGTTAAATCTGGTCTTTTGAAAAATCTTGATTATTTTTGGTGAAAAAGATTAATTTTTGTGATGGTGAAATAAAATTGCAAAATCTATTTTAGGCTCTAGAGAAACAATTTTATGTGTTAAAAAGCTAAAATTGCTTAGCTAAATCGATTTGGAGAGAAATTGCAAAAAAAATGGTTTTAATAGATTAAAGTTGCCTTGAAAACTTTTTCCCTTTAATGAAATTGGTAATTTAATATTGAAAAAATGGCTTTTGGTTAGCCAAAATCCAAATTTAATGACGTATTAATTACTAAACCCCCATTAAATGGAAATATTTAACACCCTCAAGGCATTATTTAATTTCTTTTTGCAATTTAGAACTAACTAGCAATTTAAAAAGTTAATTTTCATCATGGCAAAATTAATTTTGGTTAATTATTTAATTGTAGGCCATAATTTTTGCATTAATTATTTGTTTTTCTTTCTCCCAGGGTCCAAGAAGAAAGTTGGGTATAAGAAGAGGCCTCTCTCCCATTTCTTCCTCACTTCTCACTTCTCCTTCTCAAGGTGTTGGTGATTTTGCAAGAGCAGATCTACACTCTTCTTGCTTGGCGAAATTTGTGGAAGGCGAAATTTGTGGGAGCCGAAATCTGTGGAGGGTGAAATTTGTGGGAGTCGAAATCTGTGGAGGGTGAAATTTGTGGGAGCCGAATTTAGTGGAGGGTGAAATTTGTGGGAGCCGAAATTTGTGGAAGATAAAATTCTGATTTTTTCAAGAGGCTGCGATTTTTGCCCTAGGTTGGGTAATTTTATTTGGAGGTGAATTGTATGATAAATTTCTGATTTGCAAGGGATTTGAAATTCTTGAAGTCATATCCTAGGTTCCAAAAGTCGTTGTAAGATTATTGGTTAAGGAGAATTTTCATCATCTAAAGTTGAAAGGGGTCCTTAAGCTGACATCCTTCTTTCGTTCTAGTCTAAGGATTGCTCCTCTTGGTTCTTCTTGTCTTCTGGGCCACCACTCTACCATCCCGTAATAGGGCGACGAGCATGGAGGATGTTAGTGCAAGTAAGAATCCCAAGAGAGCAAACACTAAGAAAGACAAAGAGGATATGATGCCCAAAACTCCCTTCTTCTCGAAAATGAAGAGAATAACCGACACCAATATCACTATAGTGGACATGATACGGATGAAGGACAGACTAAAGGAAGGACAATCCCCCTTGGTTATAGGTAGAGTTAATTTTCATCATCTAGAGTTGCAAGGGGTCCTTAAGCTGACATCCTTCTTTTGTTCTAGTCTAAGGATTGCTCCTCTTGGTTCTTCTTGCCTTCTGGTCCACCACTCTACCATCCCGTAATAGGGCGACGAGCATGGAGGATGTTAGGGCAAGTAAGAATCTCAAGCGGGCAAACACTAAGAAAGACAAAGAGGATATGATGCCCAAAACTCCCTTCTTCTCGAAAATGAAGAAAATAACCAACACCAATATCGCTACAGTGGACATGATATGGATGAAGGACAGACTAAAAGGACAATCCCCCTTGGCAAAGAGGATGACAACGAGATAGATTTAGGATCGAGGTTGGATGAGTTGAAAAAGGTTGCCATCAGGAAGAAGCATTTGGGCACCCTTTCCTCTCTCAGTGCTTTTATTAGATTTGCGAAGGAATATGAGAAGGATCACGAAAGGATACTACAAGCAGCAAGTGGAGTGGCAAAGTCAGCGGAACTCAGGGCAAAGCACACACCTTGTCCTCCTATGGAAGAAGTTAACGAAAGGCTGGCTAAATTCATTGCCTTAGCTAAGAAGATGAAAGAAAAGGGAAGATTTATATTAGAAGATCATTTGATGTAAGCCCAAGTGGCAATTTCCCTTTCTTCTAGAATAGGACAAGTGTCTATTTCTGATTGGCCACCATTTTGGTGCCTTCTCATTGGTTGCCACTTTTTGCACTTTTTTCATTGGTCCATTGATGAGGTGGGGGCTTCTCATTGGCCGATGGGGTGGCAACCCTAATTAGGGTTTTGAGGATCCAATTTGGATCGTTGATCTTGTTTTGATCTCCACCGTCCGTTGTATTTCTAGCCCCTATAAAAGGCCATTTGCTCTCATTTGTAAAAGGGTTGGAGAAATTGTTGCGAAGATAATACCAAAATTGCTCTCTTTTTCATTGTTGCGATTTGCATGTTGATTAAGAACATTGGGTATTATTGCATGTTTTCTACTCCCACTTAGTTAGATTTCCTTTCAAGTTGTTAAAGTTGGTTTCATTTCAAGTTGCTAAGTAGGAGTGAAGTAGATGGATAGTTGTATGGTAGCATTGGTAAATGTTTGATAGGGATCAATACTAAACCACTAACATCCTAGCGACTAGTTGGGAAGCTTTGTGTGGTAAGCTAGTTTATTATTCCTTTGAATCATTGCACCTGTGGAAGTGAGGCTACTGGTCAGCTCTCGTTAGGTTTGATTCCCGTCCATTTGCTAACCTTCCATTCATAGGAGTAGGAGTAGAATAGTAAGTAGCTAGGTAGTCGAAGCTTAGAGAGGGAAGTTAGAAGGAGTAGGTCAAGCATTAGAACACATCCATTCACCTTCCACCACCATCACTTTCCCATCAACATCATCATCGGCATACACACCCTCCATCATCACTACCATCAACATTATCTGCCACTCGCATATTTGACAAACCCATCATCATCTCCATCATTCCAACAAAGTCCAAGTCATCCTCGAATGAATAGCGTAAGGCCGCCTACGTGATTACCAGCAAATCACATCGATAAAACTGAGCAAGTATCCAACAGTGTAAGGAACATTGGAGCTATTGCTTATGTCTTCATGAGTAATAACTTTTCAAGAGAGGAGTTGCATGTTTGATATCCCATATTGAATATTCAAATCCTAATATGTTATGTAAGTGATACAAAACTCGCATCAACACTGTTGCCAGATATAACTCCGAAAGAACAGTCCCAACAATTGCAACATTGAAGGGATGGAAAGTACACCAGATGGATGTAAAAACAGCATTCCTAAATGGAAAGATTACAAAAGAAATATATCTGGAGCAACCTGAAGGATTTGAAACTCATGATCTTAATGCTTTTGTTTGCAGGCTCAAGAAAGCTCTCTATGGGCTTAAACAGGCTCCCAGGGCCTAGTATGAAAGAATTGATAAGTATCTCACCGGCTTAGGATTCTCCAAGAATGGAGCCGACCCAAATTTATATTTTAAAAAAAATAATAATGATATGGTAATTCCGGTACTGTGTGTTGATGATTTACTAATAACAGGTGATGATCATCTCATAGATCAATCCAAGAAAGATCTAACTAGAGAATTCGAGATGAAAGATTTGGGACTCCATTACTTCCTAGGACTGGAAGTATGTCAAAATTCTAACAGTATCATAATCAAGGGAAGTATACATCAGACATTTTGAAGAGATTTGGAATGTGGAATTGCAAGCTTATGTCTTCTCCAATGGAGACTAATCTACATAAACTTAAGGAAGCAGCAGAAGAATCACCTTCCATAGATTCTACTCCGTACAGACAGATGATTGGGTCCCTTATGTACTTAGTAAATACAAGACCGGATATTTGCTATGCTGTTAATGCCTTGAGTCAGTTTATGTATGAACCAAAGGAGATTCACCTAGTTGCAGTTAAACACATTATGAGATAGAAGGCACTCTTAATTTTGGACTCAAATACAAGAAGGTTGGCTTGGACTTACATGCATTCACTGATTCAAATTGGGGTGGAAGTGTTAAAGACAGAAAAAGTACTTCAAAATGTTGTTTCAGTTTAGGATCAGTGATGATATCTTGGATATACAGAAAGCAGTCTTCAGTAGCTCAGAGCTCCACAGGAAGCCGAATAGATTGCAGCAGCAATAGCCTCTCAAAAAGTAGTCTACGAAAGTTAGTTGTGGGATTATTTGAGCAAGCCATGAATCCTACGATTATTTATTGTGATAATCAGAGTTTCATCAAGCTTTCAGTGAATCCAATTTTTCATGACAGATCCAAGGATATTGAAATTCCTTACCACTATGTAAGAGATATGGTAGACAGGAATTCTGTAAAATTAGAATACATTTGCACTAAGACAACAAACATACTCATCAAACCTCTATCTAGAGTGAAGATAGAACACTTTAGGAGGAGACTTGGTATGGTTGAGTTGTAATCCATTTGTACTCTTTAAATTATTAATAAAATGATTTTTTGTCAAGCTATTAACTGTTATGGGCTCCACCATTTGTACTCATTATTTAAGAGGTGACGATCTCTGAGATAATGAACACTTGTATAAAAGACATTATGAGAGATGACAATCTCTTAGATAATGTGCTAAACAGTAAAGTTCTACTATAAGATCTAGATGAGTTTAAGATCATATTGTGATATTGGCATTACTATGTCAATGAGTCACAATTTGGATAAAGGCAGAATTTTATTATTTTCCGGATTTATCCTGTTTACTAGTAGATCTTAAGCTCGGGATTATGATTGTGATATAGAAATACCAGTATCTATGAGTTACAACTTGGATAAATGAAGAAAGCAAATTACTCTTTAGATTTATCCTGTATCTTATCACTAGTAGTAGTGATTTGTCATATCACAGGTTTAGTAATATGACATTGTATCATGTGTTCTATAATACCACATACTAAGAAGATTCAGACAGATATAGAGTATTAATTCTTGCTTATTCATCTCTATTGATGTTGCTAGATGTAATATCTCTCTGTATGATTATCAAGTTAAGAGGGAGTGTCAAGTATGTAACCCGATAATCCTATAGGTCTGAATGTGCAAACCGCACTTGATCTTCTACAACTTGAATATCATACAATTGACATTAAATTTTAAACTTACCTTGTGAGCCGAAGATTTCTAAAGGAATTGTTTAATATTCATTACTAAACTAACACATTGTGTTAGTAATTAATATGTTTTTCTTAGCAGATCGCCGATTTCTAGAGAGGAGATGTATGTCGATTAAGGAAGGAGCATGTCCCTCCTTTAGTGATGATATATAAGTAGGTTATTGTTGTAGTTTGAAAGACACACAATTACATTTTAGTCTGCTCCTTCAAGCAACAATATCTAGCGAATATATATTGCAGAGATACTTCAATTTCAGATCAGCTCAAAGGTTGATCATGTTAGTGTAAATAATTAATTACTATTTACACTTTACTTAAGTTTACTTAGGTTAATACGTTATTATATTAGTTGTCATATAGACACCTAGGAGTATGCGTTGTCATATAAGTTATCTTGTTGACAACACAAGATTTTGCATAATCATCTGAGTTGTCATGTAGACAACACAGTTGTTCACACTCTAATTGAGCACATCAAAAGTTGATCATTCCTAATTACATCAGAGTTTGAGAAGTTCAAAGGTTGATCATTCCTAATTACATCACAATTTGAGAAGTTCATTATTCACCACCTAAGGATTGTTGATAAGTTTAATCAAAGCATAGAATTAGCAGAATATTTACACAACCCATGCTCTCAAGCGATGGTTGTGCACCTGGAGCCGTGCGTGGAACAAACATGGAATCAAATGTCAATCTTTGCTTATGAATACGAGGCCCAATGGTCACACTCGTAGAAGTAGTGGCATCCGTAGGTGGAGTAGGGGATAATGGAGAGCGAAAACTAGAAGATAGCTATTGGGCTAGTTGTGCCATTTCTTTTTGTTAGTTCTTTTTCAATTATTTTTTCTCCATTTTTTCCTCTAAAAGAATTTGCATGTCTCGCATAACATCTTGGGGTACATCTTTGCATTTTTTAGCATCACACCTAGGTATATGTGCTAGGTGATACTTCAATCTATTTATTCCTCCCCCATTATATACTACACCACAATGCCAACATGTAGCAACTACCTTTTTGTACCCCGGGATGGCATGTTTCCAAGCCCTATCCCTTGCTATTGCACTTCGTCTACATCAGGGTTAAATGCAGGCCTAGTTCCACTTCCAGAAAGCTCACCCTGAGGTATTATGTCAATTTGTTTGCTGCTGCAATATGAATCTATTATAAATAGAAAAAAGCTAGCATCAAATCAGATTTTTAAACTTTGAGGCCTTCTTACTTTGTCATCAAGATAAATTAGAATAAATCTAGATTCTAAATAGTAGATAGTAGAAGTAGAGACTAAACAAATGTAAACAAAATGGGAGGTAAAAAATATGAATGTAAAACATATTATAAAACAACACAAAGAAATGCAACTTGTTGCTTACCTCTTCAAATTTGCACAAAGTCAAATAATAGAAATGCAAGTAAGTTTGTACTTGTAAAAGCCTCCTCCAAATGCTTCCTTAAGCTCCTCTCAATGCTTAAGTGCAAGCTACAAAGTTGCACAAACCATCAGCAATTGATACGGGAGAGCCAACCAATTTGCTGATTTCTCTCTCAAAACCCCAATATTCTTCTCTAACTCTTTCCTTTCTATGACAAGCATAAGCAAATGGTGGAATGACCTTTTTAGGTCAAATAGATGTTATAACAACCGGAAAAATGCAACTTACATTAATGATTTTTTATTTTTTTTCACTTTAATGTTTTGGCCGCTGGCGAGAGTCCTGGGCTCGGGACTCGGCAAGTCTGGCTAGTCCTTGGACTCAGCGAGTCCAAGTGGACTCTACCAGGACTCGGCTGAGTCCAAGTCCAAAGGCAAATTGCCTCAAAAAGGGCAACTCTACCTTGGACTCGCAGAGTCCTGATCAAACTCGCAAAATCCCGTTACACTGGTAACAACCTTTAGATTTTGCCTTCGCTTAGGACTGACATATGCATTTCAAGGTTCAGAAATCATTTCTAATAAATAAAAATAGACAGTAAATCCAAAAAACAGAAGTGTTTAGTTTGATAGAAATAATTGCTGGTTTTCCCGCACAAAGATAAATCGAATTTTATCAAATTTTTAAAGAAATTTGAAATTCAGCAAAATCCGAATTTCATGGCTGATATTTGCCGAATGTTGTGACTAAGCTCCTAATAGACCTCTAGTCGACCTTGTAGTTTTGGTGCCAAGAATAGGATTAGGCCTATTAATTACAAGTTACATTCATATAGGTCTTGCCCAATTATATAATTGCAAGTTACCTGAATCACCCAAATAGGGCCAAACCCAAATAAGGATTGATATGACAAAGTTCATTAGCAACATGGCGAAGGCCAACAAACCAATTAGCCATTATGTGTACTAGGTCGGCTCTAGAAGAGATTCGACCTAGCTACACATCAACAATGAAGTCTATCAGATTTAGGAATATTTCTTGCTCATGTGGCTGATCTTGTGCAATAGGACTCTAAAGAATAATAGCCAAAGGTGCAGGTATATGTGCTCAATCCAAAGGAGATTACTGCTATTAAAGACTTGACCATCACAATTCGACAATCTCACTGTTTGAATATGAACCAATCTTGCACACAACTTAGCAATATTGCTGTCAAATCGGAATGAAGCGTTGATGGCATGATTTACTTATGTGGAGCAGATATTTACAATTTGAACAAACAGTAGGATAATGATATCAATGAGCCTAGCATAACTATTGAGTGGCCAGAGAATGTACACTTCAGTCTGAAAGAAAGGTTGATAAAGTATTACCCCCACTATTCATTTATTGGAAATAAAAATTACAATTTGTGTCAATTGTTTGCTAATGCATTCTTAAAGATAATGTTCACCTGACAATGTCCGGCAAACAACCATATCTGAAACTGTAACAAAATTGGGAATCCGTAAGGCATTTCCAATCATACATTTCAATTTACTTCTCCTTGCCGCATTGAATGTCTCATTAATTGAAAAACCCTTGATGCACAAGAGTTAATCCGATCTGTGAAGAGAGAAGACAATTTTTTATCAGATGTTACCACTGGCAATGCTATGGCACATGTGCGCAATGGTTTGATTGAGTTTAGAAACTTTCAAGCAGATGTTAATGGAAGCTGTTGATTCAAAATCCACAACCTTTGCATCATTCTGCCCCACTATTCATTTATTGGAAATAAAAATTACAATTTGTGTCAATTGTCTGCTACTGCATTCTTAGAGATAATGTTCACCTGACAATGTCCGGAAAACAATTATATCTGAAACTGTCGCAAAATTGGGAAACCGTAAGAAGGACATTTTCAATCATACATTTCAATTTACTTCTCCTTGCCACATTGAATGTCTAATTAGTTGAAAAAGCCCTGATGCACAGAGTTAATCCAATCTGTGAAGAGAGAAGGCAATTTTTTATCAGATGTTACCATTAGCAATGCTATGGCACATGTGTGCAAGGGTTTGATTGAGTTTAGAAACTTTCAAGCAGATGTTAATGGAAGGTGTTGATTCAAAATCCACAACCTTTGCATCAATCTGCCCGCACCTTAGAGTTGCTGCCGAGAAGGCACAAAATCCCTCAAAGCGATGGATTTGTAGTAGAGGTATGGTTGGCAAGGCCCTGGCAGATGTACCTGCGAGATGTCAATTCACAGATAAGGCACGGTGAACTGCTGATATTTTACCTGCAAGGCATACAATATTGTTTGAAAAGTCTCACAGAGAAATGTGGTTTCAAATGATGACGTTGAATGCAGAATACACCCAAAATGTTTTATTAAAAGGTTTTAGAAACCTTGAAGTAAATACCAGTAGCAGGGTGCATGCCATTTTTTAGGCAGCCCATCCCAGCATCCTCCCTGCCTATGATACAATATGGAATGTGTCGATTCCAGGTAATGCACGGAAAAAGGAAATAAAAAATGGATTTATTGAATCACCTTTCTTCAGGTTTAAGTTATATTCAAACTTTGTTAACAAGGATTGCATAAGAAAAACTTGCTGTCACTGATAAATTCTGTATAGACAAATCATAGCCGCTGTTATCAAAATATTTCAGTGATATACCATGAACAGAAAGCAAAAAAAAACCTTCAGTACCAGATGTTAGAGTTTATTCCTGTGCAAACTTCTTGTTTTCCATTCCATAACTGGTCATCATCCTTCAAGCTTTCTATCACAGAATGGTTGAAACCCAATCATCAAAATTTTCAGAAAATACTCGTACAACAATATGTTTGTTCAAATTACACATTATATAATCCCTCGAGAACTCAGAAGTTTATATATTACTTTCCTCTGAAGCAACAATTCTGCACATTACTGCAACATTTTCATCATCAACAGACCCACACATTTCAAATGAATTCACAACATACACATCAACTTGTATGTCTGTTCAACCACATAAGTTACAACTACCGCTGTCTCCACAATGTGACAAGTGGTGATAGACCAGTAATCTTCCCCAGTGTTTCTTTCTAATCGCACAACCTTAACAAATGCCCGATACCTTATATTTATTCACATAGCATTGAACAAAAACAAATATGCACTGCCAAATGTATTATTAAACTTCAGACGGAATTTTTAATCCTTATCACAGATATCTGCTGCCAAATGAAACATTCAAAACTTTCTTTAAATACTTTTACAGCCGACGAAATCACACACTTTTTAATAAGCCTGATAACCATTACAATTGTCATTTGTTTCCTTCCATGCAAAAACAGATGTAATCAACTTCCTGAATTTAATAAAGTAGTGCATGATATATACACAGTCATATGAATATACACCAAACTTAGGGAATAATAAAATTCGCACTGCAACTTCAGAACTTAATCCCAACATTGTAATAACCAGTGCAGCTAACCGGACAAATTTCTTATTGATGTTTTTTGAACTCTTCAATACCATCAGTTTGAACAGGAAGTCTCATCAAACCTGCCGCATATGTATTTGGCCCTGTAAGTATCAAAACCATAGATCGACATTCACAAAAAATTATTTGCCCTTTGTAACTTTCAAAACCATTATCCAGTTTTTTAGCAGATCCTTCCATTCATTGATTCCGTTATATGTTTTTGAACAAGCACTTCCATTCAAATGGTCCACTTAGATTTCAAATATTGATGAAGCAATGAAAGCAGCACATCTGGTTGAACCAACTATTGTGGATGAAGACAAGAGTTTTCATTTGTTACATCATATTTTGACATTGATGACACTTTGATCCAACATGAGATGCAAGGAATGGACATCCTCCAAAGTAAGAATGAATGAATGAAAGATTTTAATAATGTCCATGAGGCCAAAGCAGCCTATGGGACCTGCAAGCTAGCACCCACCTCCAGAAAGAAGGAAGAGAACCTAAGCAAGTTGTAAACTCTTGAGAAAATCATCTCTTCACCAGTGGATTATGATAATCCAGTTTGTGGTATTTCCTAACTGTTTTTCCTCAAATATGTGGTTCGAATTGCCTTTCTCCAAAATCTCCGTATACCCAGATCTGATGTCATTGTATGCCAAGCACTCTTAAGACAAAATACTGCTCCCTCTCCATGCCCCCCCTATCACAGAATAGACAAGTCATGTTTTCCTATTCCTCTTTAGCCACTCACCATCTACCCGTTTCACATCTCAGCTGATAAGAACCAGTTCTGAGTTGGGCAATGAGCACTTTTGCTCTTCATTTAATATTAGCTCCTATACACGCTTTTTCCTCATAATTTGTTGTGGGATTAAACTCCTCGATATAATAAGATTTTTTCTTCCCATTGCACCTTGACCATATGATACTTTGAATTTCTCACTAACATACTTTTTTATTTTTCCATTACTAATCGGGCACCCATGAATGTTAACGTCCCATTTTTCATCCACTAGTTGTTTTGCTTATCCATGTGCCTTTTCTCCTCTCTATCTTTCCTCTGTAACTAACTTAGGCCAGCGGTGGTTTTCCATACCCTACGTATTCTTTAGGTAACTTAGCAGTCGAACCATTACAAGGGCTTCTAAGGGGAAGGAGCTGGCTTCCACCAATAAGATGTCAAAGGCACAATAGTTTCGATTTTGAGGTTGCAGATGATAGACTGTTTTTGAATTGTTTCAACCTGTCTCCATTTCAGATCCGACATACTGCTGCCCAAAATTTCTCACCCATACAAGACCGTCGGGGTGACTAGTAGACCAAACAGCATTTTCTTGGTCTTCCAATCACATTGTTTTGCATTCCTACTCCCCATGAATTCTTTTTGAATCAAATTGGCACAGCCTACAAACTGGTAAAAGGTGAAAGGGCACAAAAAGGCTAGACAAGGTTGATCAGGCTTGTGATTTGTTGAGACAAGAGAGCACTCCTAGTGAGGAGCAGACTACAAGGTGATTTTGTTCTTATCATAGGATGATCATTTCTTGTTTGGTCTAGGACTCAATTTTATGACAGTTTGTCCAAGGTGACCTTGGATCTATCACTTTCAGCTGTATGTGGATCATGCCAGAAGATGAGTCTCTTGCAGCAAGATATCTTCCGTGATTAGGATCATGTGAGCAAGGTATGCTTTCATGTAGAAGATCTACTTCAGTTGAGACCTGAGAATCTTGGTCATATTGATTCAGAGGGAAAAGACCATGTCAAGACAGTTCCTCTAGTGATCAGGAAAGTGTCAAAGGGCTATGATACATGGGATGGAGTTCCATGTGTGTAGGCTGGAAGGCCTTTATGCAGACACCAAGGTCATATTTTTGATAGATAGATACTTGGTGAGCTTGGAATTCATCAAAAGTGATGCTCACTCCAACCTTGTATTTCAGAATAGGTTAAAGCATGTGGAGATCAAATATAGCTATATTAGAGATATGGTGCAAAGGAATGTTATTCAATTGATACACATTCGCACAAAAGAACAAATGACCAACAATTTCACCAAACATCTTGCCAAAATGAAGTTTATGCATTTTCGAGACAAACTTGGAGTTGTAGAGAATGAAGCCCTTGCTAAGAGAGAATTTGGTGCAGTGCAAGGCTGAGTGAACCCCCAATGGAGGTGACCAAGCCCCTAGCAAACAACCACACAACAGAAATACAACACAAGATACAAGGTCTAATAGAAAATCCGACTCTTTATTCATCCAATAACTGATTACATGCACTGTGCCAAGAAATACAACACAAGATACAAGATCTAATAGAAAATCCAACTCTTTATTCATCCAATAACTGATTACATGCAATGTGCCAGGCTACAAAGCCAACCTAATTATGACTAAATACAAAAAAGCATTTCAGTAACAGTTTTGCAAGATCTCACAAGATCCAATAAACCTTAGCTAGCCCAACTCTGTAACACCACAGCAATCTGATAGAACCACAAGAAAGATCTAAACTTGTGCTCACAAGCCACCAAGCAATCTTCTTGTCTCTAAGCTCACACTAACTACTAGCTTTGCTAAACTTCACTCCTTTCAGCTGCACCTCTCTACCAAGTAATCTTCTTGTCTCTAAGCCCACACTTAGCTACTAGCTTTGCTAAACTTCGCTCCTTTCAGCTACACCTCTCTAATTGACTACCAACTCGCTCACTCCCATTACCCAATGTTTACCATACAAGGTAAATGGTTTATTAATGCATTCAAACAATAGACAAGAACATGTAACACAAAAGTATTCCTTTCATTATTTGCATGTATACAAAAGATACTACAATATTCGATATGATTCATTACAATTCCATTATGGATGGTGTACATATACCTTCCCGAAGGGGTGACTCAAGCGTCACGTGCCCATTCGAATACTATTCTACCTGTCGGCTACAGTATAGATTTTACCGACAACATCATCCCCCCAAAAAGAAAAGTCATCTCCAGACGACAAATAACAAAACAGAATACATTAACTGACTAACTATAGATTTGTTTTCATCACACCACTTTCACATTCGTCCCATGCCTGCACCAAATTGGTCTCCAAAACATGTTGCATATGTAGCCTCTGCTAACACAATATTGTCACCTTAGCCAATCTGACCTTGATAGCCACCTGTGTCGCCTTCTCTACTTCCACTCCTACGTACACTGAGCCAAGTGTAGCTCTATTGCCTTCAACTAAATGATCTACCTCTCCCGAGCTCTCTATGCATCCACCAAGACAGCCTCACATCCAACACCGACTCTGAGTGCCTCAAAGCGTAGCACCCCTCTCAAAAGGCTTGCTCTAATGCTCTCTCCACCTCTGGCACACAGACACTCTATGCTCCAGGTCTCATCAACTAGTCACGCTTCTCATGACTGATAACTACACTGACTGGAGGTCTAGGGGGCAACAACCCCCAGCGGGGTCACCCTTCTTCTCTGTCGACTCTTGTATCAACTTATGTTGTACGACCGTGCAATGATGTTTTATCATTTCTACGTACCTTCTCTGTACCCTCTTCTCATTTCAAAGGTCGTACAGTATTGTCTCACTTGCTAAGTGTTCTGCCTCACCTATAGCGGTGGTCATACAACCACCTATAACTCCTGTATGAGTTGTACGATGGACTTGGCTTGCATTCTTCTAATTTCTATCTCCGTACAGTCGTACGGAATCACTCGATGTTCTACTGTTGTCCATACGGTGACCAATTCCTTCTTTATGAATGTTGTACAGTGACCAACTACTATGTCACCTACAGCTGTACGGCAATTGTCTTTGCTTTCAACTTGCTATACAGTACTTCCTTCCCTACTACCGTACGGCAATTGTCTTTGCTTTCAACTTGCTAGCTTTCAACTTGCCATACGGTACTTCCTTCCCTGCTACCGTACGGTGATTTCTTAACCGTACGGCATGACTTTTTGTGTTTCTCCATACTTTCCCCCTCCAGGTATGCCCGTACGGTTGTACGATGTCTTCCAAGTGTTTATTGTTCAAATTACTCTTTGTTGGGCATCGATTGCAAGGCCATACGGCCCAATTCACTGGTTGGTACGGTGTTTCATTCCTTTCCTTCTTGCTTGTTGTACGGAATTGACTTTCCTCCAGATACTACTCTCATGTACCGTACAATGATTATTTCAGTAATTTACCTCCTACTAGGCTATACAGCTTCGTTTTGTAGTGATTGTACCCCCTTCTATTCTCCTCCACACATGGTCGTACGACAATTGCTTTTCATGATCTCCAAGGCCATACAATCATTTTCCCTTTGCTGGCAATGATTGCTTCTGTACACGTTTAGCAATTTATTGATGATAACCGTACTTCCTTTTGTCATACAACCGTATAGCTAAGCCTCTTCCCTACACATAGCCATACGGCTAAGCCTCTCTTTTTCCTTCTCTTTTTGCCAGGCAAAAGGCCGTAAAATATCAAGTATCTTTTGAAATGTACTTCAGTGTGTCTTCTCTCATCGTCCACTGTGCTCCAAGCATCGTACAATGTTGTTCTCTTGTCCACATTCTCAGCTGGTCCTACAATACCTCTGTAATATCCTCCCCTGATTTGAACTTTGACTTGCAGAAATTTAACTTAAGGAATATTGTCAAACACTTTGTATGCAAACTCATAAAGCTGATTTCCTCAATAAATTGCTTTCCAATGAGTAGATTTATGAACAACTATGAAGTGACATTAAAATGCATAATACACATCATAACATTTTCACAAACACTTGGCACACATTCAATAGTATATGAAAAATCTAGAAACTCTTTCAATCTGCTAATAAAGGGTGATTTTTAAATGTAGATGTCCACTTACAGCTGCCTTAAAGGCTGCAACAACTATTCAGACTTGTATTCAACAATTATTATGCAAAATATCAAAATTTGACAGAAGAAACCTAGAATTAGTTGCCGTAGTATTTTGCAGATGTAGTCAACTAGCCCTCCAAACTTCTAATCAGCCGGACAAACAAGTAAACTTGATACCAACACTGTTCACGCCGTACTGTAGCAAAATACTGTTCATGTCGACTGTAGCAAAATACTGTTCATGTGGCACTATAGCAATAACTAACTTCAGATCTGCACCTCAAACCCTTGTAAATTTCTTTATGCAAACGCCCCAAATGAAACCCAGTGTGTTTCCTAAAGTGAAAACACCCTTGATCCTCTTGACTGTGTCTTCCAACAGCGAAGAGAATGCTAGCAAAGAGGGATTCCGTCCTCCAAGCCCGATAATCAGATATCCAACAACATAACATTAATCTTCATCCAAGCATACAAAAAAAAACTCTTCCATTTCTTTTATAGTGTTCTCACAAGAGCTCAATCTTTCGTTTTCTCAATGTGGGATAAAACATAACTCCCTTTATGTACCTTATGTCTCCAATGTGTTATAAAAATAAAGGGAACTCTTTTAATTTAAATATTTCCCACAAACTATAGTCTATGCATTAATAAAGTTAAATATTTAAATTTAACTTTATAAAATGGCTTTATCAATGCATAACAAATCTTATCAATGATAAATAAGTCTTCCTGTCGATTTTAAACAATTACCATCGACATACCACTGTGACTGAATGTCCGGCCATGTCCAAGATGACTTACTATAAATAGTAAGTATGCCCAAAGTTGCCTCAGAACCCCTCAGAAAGACCTGCAACTGAAACTGTCTAGGCCAAATGGCCTCTAAGCCCCTTTAATGTCCTAGTTAGCCTACGGGACTGTGGGGAAATAGGCTAACGACAACATCATGCTATGAATGCTAGAAAGGGGACATTACAACCTCTTCACAATCTTAATTGTCCATACAGTAAGCTTATATGCCTGCTGTGCTTTAAAAGCTCTCAAGACCGTACACTCTAAGTCCATATCTCCTCATTACGCATATTAATATTTATCTCTTTTCTTCAGCTTACTTCTAAAAAATTTAATATTTTATTTTACACTTTATTTTACATATGTACACCAATATTTATTATTTTGACTGTCTCTTAGTTGCTCGTCCACGAAGGTGCGTTATTTCTTTCATGATAGACTTCCAACTTCGACCCATTCACTACGTCAACTACTTACCTTCTCGTCGAGCATCCATAATTTTATTGCTCTGTTATCGGCCACTTTGGGGATTTTATATGACCCGACCCACTTTATTTAAAATTTGCCTGGTCTGATCTCGTTGCACCCATTATACTTCAGCACTAGTTGTTCCAATTGAAATCTGTTCACCTTTAAGTGCTTGTTGTGCCATGCCTTATGCTTGTTCTGTATAACCTTCGTAGTCCATTGTGTCTGCAATCGTCACTCATCAAGTTTATTTAAATTATACCATCCCTCCCTCAGACTTTCCATATCTCTAAGCTTGTTTTCGATCGCAATCCTCAAACCTGGTACCATGAATTTCGTCAACTGCCACTCCTTGCCGTCAATAACTGTATTCTTGATTCTAAAACCTTCACTCCATACAACTGCAGTTTTTATTAAGCCCTTCCTCTTTGTTTTCTATGCAGACCGTATGATGTGTTTTTCTTGCTGTCGACACCTCTCTACTAAATCCGTGGTGCAGTGTAACCTTTTCTTTTCATGTGGTCCGTTCACCGTGTACCATACGGTGAAATCTTTCCTTTTGTTGGGTTTGTACGGTATGTTCTTCCCTTCAGATTCAGCCATAACCGCCTTTCCTTCTTCCGCTTCTCTGTATTCCTTCGGACATTCATTTTCCTCTCCTTTCTCACCTTCGTCAACCCTTAACATATTATAGCTCGAAAAGCGCTCGTAATCCTCCATCTGCCAGTGGAATAGACCGTTCACCAAGTCTAGGTCATCATCATTTGACCCTCCTAATAATCTCAATACCCCTCCTTCATCTGGTTCCATTCTCTTTTTTCCTTCGTCATCACTATCACTTTCTGAGTTTGACGACGCTGCCTCCTCCCCCACCATCTATGTGTGCAGGTCAATTATGAACCTTCTGCCTCTGTGTTCCATGGATAGGGTGTTTCGTTTCCAGTCATGTTTTGCTTTTGCTTGCACCAACCAACCTCATCCAACGATAGCGTCATACCCTCTTCTTTTTAGTGGGATGACCATAAAATCTAGTAAGAATGGTTGCGTCCCAATTGTTACCGGCTATGTCATCAAAGTTCCCAACGATTTGATCTCGTGTCGATCCGCCATGAGTAACTGGAAAGTAGGTGGCCACAATGTGGGTTGTCCTAACTTTTTCCAAATATCTTCTAGTAGCACGTTCACCCCTAATCCTCCATCTACAATTGTTTCTGTCAGTACAGTGCCCAAAAGGCCCATCTCCTATCGTAAGTGCCAGTAGCATCGGGTCTGCTGCCATTGTTTCATTACTATCCCTTCCTGTTTCCTCCGTCACTCTCCGGAGTGGTGTCATATTCATAATAGCCTTTCGCAATTGTGGCACTATGAGAAGGTCATTTAATTTAATAGGAACTTATGTTTGCATTATCTACCTTATCATGTTTTGTTCCGCTAAGTTCCTTTCCAAAGTTTCGACAGTGTCTTTTACTTTTGATTTCCTTATTTTCATCTGCCTTTCTCGCTCTATTCGTGCTTTTTGTAACCTCTCCTTCTACATCAGGGTATTTCGCTTTCTTCGCCTGCTCACATGCTTCAATGCTTAATAGATTTACGCCTTGCTTTGGGCATTTTAAATCTTCATGGTTCCCCGGACCACACCATCTGCATAGTAGCTGTGGCGTCTCCTTCGTAGTACAATCTCTAGCGAAGTGGCCCCAGAGATTGCACGCACGACACTATATCATCGATTGTCCACTCACGTCGTACTATATTCGACTTCGGCCTTTATTGTTATTATTATTGCCACCCCTTCCGCATCTATTATTGTTGCGATATCCTCCCAAAGTTGCATCGTTGCTTGTGTTATTTCCAGTGGACATTTCCTGCATTAGTAAAACCTGATGGTGTCCTTTTGATTTCATGTAGAACAAACACTCCTTTAGGGAATGTCCCGCAACCTGGCAGATGTCACAAAACTGTTTCTTCGGGCATGAGCCCTTTGTATGGTCATCCTCTTTATAGGTTGTGCACCATAGTTCTCCCTTCACTGTGTCTGGGTTCTTTTTCAAATTCTTAAATTCTTTCATCATTCTGAGCATATCTTTTTGTAATGCTCGAACTTTCTTGTTCGATTCTTCGTCACTACTGCTACTTTCGGATGACAAATCGTCTGAATCCAATGACTTATGATTTTTCTTCTTACTTGTCTTCTATTCACTTTCCAAATCCATCGCGCGATTATACGCACTGGTGTACGACGTGGGTGGTACAATCTTCATCTTCTTTTCAGAGCCAGTCTTAGCCCCTCCACAAACCATCGTTTCTTCAATCCATCCGCCAATTGACTTTCCATCTTCCCAAGCAATTCTTGCAGCCGTCTAGCATAGGCCCAGATTGTTTCATTCTTTCCTTGCTTGTTGTTGTATATTTTTGCTACAATTTCATTATCATCCCGTGACAATCAGAACTCTACTATGAACTCCTTTTTGACCTCTGCCCATGTAGTCAATTTTCGAGGGTTGGCATCCGCAAACCAATCAATTGCCACACCCCGTAGGGTCGCTTGGAATTGTCTGACCCAATCATCCTCGTTTGTCACGCCATTTGCTATCCATATGGTTTCGCATGCTTGCAATGTCTGATTGGATCTATCGTTCCATCACAATTAAACTTCTGTAATTTTTCTTTGGGACCTGCCATTACTACTTTCTTTTAATCCTAAGGTACCTGCTGAGCACTCACGCTATTCAGAATACCCGCGTTGTTCTAAATACCCGCATTGTTCTGAGCACTCGCGTTGTTCTGAGTACCTGCGTTGTTCTAAGTACCCGCACTGCTCTTAGTACTCGTGCTGTTCTGAGCACCCGAGCTGTTACGCACAACCACGCTGCTTCCGACAACTGTCTTGCTTCCGACAACCACGTTACCTAGTGAAAGAAGATCTTCCTCAAGTGAGGTCATTCGATTTTCCGCCTGTATCCATTCATCAGATGTATCGAGAACGAAGAATTCACTCCACGCTCGTGCTCCCTTAGCACTTCGAGCCATGCGAGTTGCATCCCTTCCGTTTGGATACTCTACCTTCGGTGTATACAAGTTAAGGAATTCCTCCCTTGTTTCTTCCACCAAATTTAATCGTTGTCGAGTATCCTCCAACAATTTCTTGGCACTCCTCGGCCTACTAGATGAGTGCACTCCCTCATCTATGCCTTTTCACCCCTTCAGTGCCCATCGGCGATCTGCTGAAGCTTCTATCTGCGCTCCGCCTGCTGTGCTAAAATTAAAACTTCTTGTGTTGTACGTATTTCATCCTTGTCTTTTACCTTGTTCCTATCCTTGTTAAGCAAATTCGGCATTAATCCTCATAACATTCCTTCGTTCTAGGTTGGTTTGGCAACAACGCCAAATGTTTACCATACCGGGTAAAAGGTTTATTAATGCATTTAGACAATAGACAAGAACATGTAACACAGAAGTATTCCTTTTATTATTCGCATATATACAGAAGATACTACAATATTCGATATGATTCATTACAATTCCATTCCGGATGGTGTACATATACCTTCCCGAAGGGGTGACTCAAGCGTCACGCACCCGTTCGGATACTATTCTACCCATCGGCTACACTATAGATTTTACCGTCAACAATAATTACTTTCAATCATACAAAAAGCACAATCATTTCTAATAAGAGGTAACACCTAGATTATAAAGAACATAACCACTATACTTGGGCAGGAGAAATCTATTTGATTATATTAGTTTTCTTATAATTTGGTAAATTATTTTCGGTTAAATTTTTCTAAAACTAGAAATTAATCTCATTTCCTGGGTCATTATTCGGCAAAGCAAACTAAATATCCACAAACCTGCCCATTAACCCATGCACGTTTGCAAGCTTCTGAATAGTATCAAGGGTGTCCATATGCTGTGGTCCAAGAGCAATTTCCATTATTTCCCTTGCCTTCACAAACATCTGAACGGCTGTCTGAGGTCTCTCTAACTCCTCATATGCCACACCCAAATCATTGTAAATATATCCCACTCCGAAATAATGAGGCCCAAAGCTTTCCTCCAACATCAATGCCGTATCCTCTAGGTTGGAAATAGCTTCCCCCACTTTGCCAGTCAATAAAAGCAAATACCCGAGCTGTCCCTTAGCCCTTGCTTCTAAATTTGGGTCCTGATATGAAATTTCATAGATCTCAATGGCCTTCTTATAGAGAGAAATCGATGCTTCAAAATCATTCATTGTATGGTACAAGATCCCAAGCTCTGTGTAGGCTTCCGCCACCTCCCGTGGATATTTCTGCTCAAATTTTTTGAATAAATTGGTAGCTAAAGCGCAGCATTTTTTTGACTCGTCATACTTCTCCAATTGACAGAGCGCTTTGGACATATAGAGAAGTGCCGTTGCTCGCAGTTTACTATCCTTGTTGGTTTTCTGAATAACTCCCCTTAGAGTATCGATTGCATCTCCATACTTACCAAGTGAAATCTGTACATTGGCTGAATACAATTCAGAATATATCAACTCCTTATTCATGCCCCACTTCTGCAGAATCTTCTTAGCAGCCTCATACTCTTCTAATGCCTTTTTGTCTTCGCCTAGTCCACCATATATGACTCCGAGAAGCTGTCTATCAGTCGCAACCTCAGCAGAATTTTCCCCCAGCTGCTTTCTATGCAAGTCCAATGTCTTCAAGCATAATGGCAACGCGTCCTTAAAATTCTGTGCGGCCACCAGTGCCTCCGCAACCTCCCTAATTGTAACAGCCATATGGGGGTGATCAGGCCCCACTATTTCCTCCTTCAATTTAAGACCCTTGGTATAATTACTCATAGCATCCTCATTCCTTCCCATGACAGTTTTCACATTGCCCAACAGAATCTGAACAGCAAAACTTATAGGCTTGATCTGCATGGGAGTATCCTCTTTCTCTAATTTTTCCAACATCTTGTTAGCCCTATTCAAATAGCTCAAACTCTCCCCAAACTTACTTAGTGCATAATGTATAGAGCCCACGAGATGAAGAGACATGGCTACCTCTACGGAGTTCTTGTTATGTTTCTCTAGAATCCTGAGTGCCCTCTCGGCGTAGGTAAGAATTTTTTGTGGGTCCTCACCTGCTGAATTGAACTTCTGACCCATTCTCAGACAAGCCATACCAAGCTTCTTATCATCTGAATCAAACACAGTTTCCATTGTTCTAAATGAAGTCTTGAGCTCCTCTATAGTGGATGCATCCAGAAAAGCTCTTTCTACTTTTTCCTCTGTCTCTTTTATCGTCCCGGTTAGTAAGCCTCTGTAGAAACCCATTTGCGCAAAATGGTGTTGAAGGTTTATAGAGGCTTTAGCGCTTTGGGAGTTTAAAATTTTAGCCGCCTGTGATTTTCTGAGCAGATGTAAGTCAGAAGGCAATTTAAACCCAATTTCAGTTCGTTCTGTCATTGAACTCGTGTGCCATTCATCTTTAGTTCCTATACGCACTTCCTCGGTTTCCTGTAAATTAAAGCTTCTCCGGATGCTAAAAAGCCTTGGTTTTCCATGAGCATCAAAGTACTTAGCCCTGCACAGCGCAGGTTTACAAAATTTTCTCATTGTTAAAATATTACAGATACTAATTTGAAAAAAACACTCTCGTTGTCAATGGATAATTGAAAAATATGCGGGGCAAAAACCCTAGTACAACCCTCTAAGAAAAACAAAACATTGGTAATTTTCTTCGTGTAATATTAATTCCAGATCTTCTTTTTTCGATTCGCAATGGGCGAGAGACCTAATATCAGCATGTGGCTAAGGGTAAGGGTAAGGTCCCATCGGCTTGCTTAAAAATAGAGTCGCTGAATTTTTTTAGAAATTTTTAAATGGAATGAATTTTTAATGTGAATCCGTTTTAAATAATTAGCTCCTACAAACAAGGAAGTTGGTGATTCCATAAAATGAATATTAAATATGAAAATTGTATTTCTTCATAATTTTCGCAGGATGAATTGGTTTTTGGTGGGAAAATGGCAACTGGCAAAAGTTTCTCCTAAACTGGTGGGGCTAATTCCAACCCCACCCCTTTCTCATCCACTCAAAATGAAAAAGCTAAAAAGTAGGGGCTCCTATAAAATAGAAAAAGATTCTAATTAAAGTTTTAGCCCCCACCAAAAAAATGCATGGGACCTCCAGGTCCCAAAAAATAGAGCCCAAGCCCCTTCCATGGGACCTCTGCCTAAGTAGATGCAAGTTGAAGACTTCTTAAACAAGAGACCAAAAGCATCGTTCCTCCCATGTGTGTCATGGTTATAGTATTGTAGAGTGTGACAATAAAGGGTTGAGATAGAGGAATAAACTTTATAATTTGAAAGAATGCAAAATGTATTAGAACAACATTTTTCATATCCTTTGAACTTTTAGAGGTTCAACCATCTTTAAACCATATTAAAAGTAATTGTAATTGTACATAGAACTTAAGAACTAAAGGCAGTAGAGAAATATAGACAATTACATTTTGCATCAATGTTTCTAGTTGAATGTGAGTAGATAAGTTATAGCTCTTGCAAAATTGTGTCTTTGTGTTATTAGAATTTTAACATCAATGCAATTACAAAAAAATTAGGACAAGCTCTAAATTGGAAAACTCAAAAGTGCATAAGAATTTTAGAACAAAATGGAATTCTTTAACTTCAAGAGTTTTGAGATTGGAAAGTGTCTTCATAAGCCCTCAAGAAATGTTGTTCAATTTCACTAAAAAAATCATGCATACATTACAAGGCAACACATTTTTTGAATTATTGATTTTTCCATGAGAAGTCTTGAGATAATAAATTAAATTTCTTAAATATTAGTTTGAATGCGATTATAAAGTTGTCATAAATGTCTTGTAATGTGTTGTGAACAAATAGATCATTGAGATCTTGTGCAAAGATAAACTATACCAACCAAAACCCTAACAAAAGCACAAGCATGTTATAACTAAATTCTGCATATAGTAAAGATATCCACAATTTAAATTGCTTATTATTTGTGTCTTGGAGTCTCCAGTAAAATAAATTTTATTTATTTTTAGCATGTTTGCAATGTAAGAAATAAAAAACCGATTGTTTATCCTAAAAGAAAGAATTATATGATTAAAAAACTAGAAAAATTGGAAATAACAAAACAAACAAAAAATCATTAATCATGATTTGTTGGAGGTGGTTAAAGAATCCTATGCTAGCAAGCAGATGCTTCGAGCTTTGAACTCTACATTCTTGACTCTTATTCCTAAGAGAGAGGGTGCTAATCAATTGGAGTTTTTTAGACCAATTGCCTTATGTAATGTGGTTTACAAAGTTATTACTAAGTTGATTGCTGAGAGATTGAAAAGGTGGCTTCCCATTATTATCTCAAAAGAACAAGGTGGTTTTGTTGCTGGCAAACAAATTTTGGATGGGGTGGTTATTGCTACTGAGGCTATTCACTCTATGGCTACTTCAAGGGAGAGAGTCATGTTTGTTAAGCTGGATATGGCTAAGGCCTACGATAGAGTTAAATGGAGCTTTCTAAGGAGTATTCTTCTTTCTTTTGGATTTAGCTCTGACTGGGTGAGTTGGATTATGAGTTGTGTTACTTCTGCCTCTTTTTCTATTCTTATTAATGGTCAACCTTTTCAACTATTTGGTGCTTCTAGAGGCCTCCGCCAGAGTGACCCTCTCTCCCCATATCTATTCATCATCATGGCTGAAGGCTTGGGCAGATTCATTAAGCATCAGGTGTCCCAAAATTCTATTCAAGGCTGGCGGTGGGGTAATGGCTTACCTTCTCTTTCCCATCTTCAATTTGTTGATGATTCTGCTCTTGTTGGTCTTGCTAGGATCAAGGAAGCTGAAGCCTTTTGACATGCTTTGGACATTTATTTGGCAGCTTCAGGCCAGAAAGTTAATGAGCACAAATCTTCCATTTACTTTTTTAAACTCCTGATTCTATTCAGCACAGGATTGTTGGTATCCTACAGTTTCAGATAGGATCACTTCCTTTGACTTATCTTGGCATCCCTATTGCTGTTTCCAGGCAGCCACATCTCTTTTGGAAAAATTTGATTACCAAGCTTCAGGATAAGGTAAATCATTGGACTCATAGATGGCTTTCTACTGCTGCCCGGGTTACTCTTCTTCAAGCTATTATCCAAGCTCTTCCTACTTATTGAAGCATGGTTCACGCTGCACCTATTTACTTTCTCAAGGAGTTTGATGCTCTTTCTCGACAATTCCTTTGGAGTGGTAATTTGCGTAGTACTAAATGGAGCTTGGTTAATTGGGCAACTGTTTGTAGGCCTAAAAAGGAGGGTGGTCTTGGTCTTCGATCTGCTCTATTGAGTAGTCAAGCTTTGGCTGCTAAACTTTATTGGCGATGTTGCTCTGGACAACATCAACTTTGGGCTCGTATTATCACTCATAAATATTTTCATGGTGTTGATCCTTGCTTTATTTCTGCACTTCCTCTTGAAGGTCGTGGCTCAATGGTTTGGCATACTTTGAAGACAGGTGCAATGTTGGTAAAGAGGGGTCTATTTTGGATATGTAAAGGAGGTTCTCAGGCTTTGTTTTGGTCTGATGCTTGGGATGGATTCCCTTCCATTTTATCCATACACCCTCATCTTCAGCCTCTTTGTGACTCTTTTCTTGCCGCTGGATGGGATAAAGTGGCTCATTACAAGACTCCTTATCAATTGGGACCTGTTGTTGGTTACAAATGGAAGCATTCTTCTGATTGGCCTCCTGGAGGTATAGACATGGATCGTCAGGAGCTTTCTCAAATTCTGGCCTCTAGAGAGTGTTCTTCTTTGCTTGGTCCAGATGTTTTGGCTTGGGGCGGTACCTTGTCTGGTAAATATCATGTCTCTGTTGGGTATCAGGAGATAACTAGACAATTATTTGGGGATGCTGAGGTCCCTTGGTGGAAGCAAGTTTGGAATAAAGTTTCTTGGTCCAAGTGCAATTTTTTCATGTGGCTAGTGGCTCACAATCGTTGTCTTACCTAGGATAATCTTTATAAACGTGGATTTCAGGGCCCCTCTTATTGTGTTTTGTGTGGTAATGGAGAGGAGTCTGTCTCCCATCTGTTCTTTCATTGCTCCTATTCTACTCAGATATGGCACCTTTGGTGGAGTGCTTGGGGTTGCTCTTGTCGGCATGCTTCCTCTTTGCCTGAGTTCTGGGCCCGCTTGGGTACTGCTCCCTCCAAGTCTTTTTTTCTCCATGCTGCTTGGATTGCTGGCCCATCTTTCATGCTTTGGCATATCTGGTTGGAGAGGAATCGTCACATATTCCAAGATGTTCGGCTTGGTCTTTTGCATCTTTGGTGGAAAATATCACATTCTCTTTAGGAAACTATTCTTGTGAAGTGTGAGCTTGATGGGGGTATGGATCCGGTTAATCTTGCTATCTGTAATCGCCTCAATTTTCATCTGCAGGATGGGGTTGCAGCTCATAGGTTTCCTTCTATGTCCAGGCAGCTTCACCATTAGAGGAAGGGTCGGGTTAACCGGGATGGGCACTGGACTCCTCCTCCCTGTGGAGTTCTGAAAATTAACACTGATGGTTCTTCCCGTGGGAATCCTGGTCCGGCTGGTATTGGCGAAGTGGCTCATTGTAGTTCTAGGGATGTTAAATTTTTCTTCTCAGTTCATAAGGGTGATTATACTAACAATCTCATGGAAGCTCAGGCTATTTTATATGCTGTGGAACAATGTTGCTTGCGGGGATGGAGTAAGATTATCTGTGATTCTGATTCCCAGGTGGTGGTGAACATGCTTTCTTCGCAAGAGCTTGAGGATGTTAGTTGGCAGCTGGCCACTGTTGTTAAGCAGATTCTTTTCTTCTCTTCCTCTTTTCAGTTCATTAGGTTCACGTATATTCCTTGTGAATGGAATAGAACTGCTGATTGTTTAGCCAAATGGGCATCTAGTCATGATCCAGGTTGGAATATTAGGGATAGGAGGCAACTGTCCTTTGAGATGGTGCAAGAATTTGATGATCTTGTTGCTCACGATCGAGCTCCTTGTTGAGCTCTCCTTGTTGTATTCCTTTCTGTCTTAATAAATTTTTACCCCTCTTTTTGCATAAAAAAATTACAAATATTTAACATCAAATAGTTCTTTATTTTGAAAAATAAAAATAAAACCTACAATCAATTGTCATCTTTATACACTATTAAATATTTAATCAACAACTTGACACCCAAACATGATATAAGATATTTTAAATTTTAAATACATAAACAATATACATAATTATATGTACAATAACTACTATTTTAAAATTCTTTGTAATATTATTTAGTTTTTAGTTTTTAAAATTCTTTGTTACATTATTTAGTTTTTATTACTTTTAGTTCTTTTAAAAATAATGTTTTAAGCACAAAATGAATCAATATTTTATGAGTTAGTACATTCTATTATTATTAATTTGACTAATGGTAGGGTAAAGTGTTGTGTGACATATCTTTTATAATAATAATATTAATTGCACAATTAATACAAAAAGTTAGAATTTTAAATTTTCATTGATTTTTAATTTTATAAAATAAATTTCTCCATTACTATTTAGTAAGACCTAAAAACATTTCAATTAAATACTATTCTTGTTTTTCAAAAAATAAAATAACAAGAGCTCTGTTTGAGCTTGAGTCCCTACCTTTTGCACTTATATGTATCAGAACACTTCTATTGTGATTTTAATTTAATTTTAAATAATAAAAAATGGTAGATTTGGTTTGTTGCATAGATATTGTTGTTGTTGTTATAGCTATGGACATGTTTTTATATGTAACAACAAAGATGCATGATAGCATACCCCGTTTAACTAATTTCTCTACTAACTAGATTTCTACATCTAAACTATTTCTATTCATAAAATAAACTATTGAGTTTCTCTACAAGCTAAAGATTTAGAGTGTATGATATATTTTTAAGAATGTAATAAAAAATGTTCAAAACAATTTTGAAATAATATGGGTAAGGATTAATAAATTTTTTAATTAATTTTAGAAGCTTTAAATAAGTAAAATACGATCTGAGAGCATGGAACAGAGGCATTGTAGGATGGATGACATGTATGTTGGATGGATGACATGTGATCTCTAGTGATTTAAAATTCAAATATTTATTATTTGTAGAATTAACAACTTCATTTTGATAAATATTTAATACACAAATATATATGGGCATTTCTTTAGATAGATTTATTTAAGATATCTATACTAGTGAACAAATAAAATACCTTATCGATGATGTCTATTGTTAAGGTTATAAAAATACTAATTTCCATCAAATCATCATTAACTTAATAACTTTCTTTACATTTTTTTGCGATCTCACATTCCTATTTAAAAATTAAAGTTTAATATATTGAATTAAACTAAATTTCAATTTTGTCAACATAATATTTAAGATAGATTTGTTTTGAGATAATTACTTTTAATAAAATATATACTATGAGTTTATTTTTATAGAAACAATTATAATATCAAAAATTAAATTTGTTAAAAAAAGATAATAACCATATACACATCATACATTAATTGGTCATATAATTTTAACATCACATTACAATTAAAAATACATTTAATTTATATATTAAATTAATCAAGTTATAGTTGTAGTTTACAAACTATTAAATATAGATCCTTATTAAAAATTAAATATATATAAATAAATGAACTTTGAAGTACTATTGCTAATGTAATTTTAATCCAAATAATTCTAACACAAGATATATGTATGATAATTACGAAAATAGATTTTAGAATATTTATTTTAAAATAAGATAAATCATTTCAAAGAATGGATTAATATATAATATATTTATTTATATAATAAAAAACATACAAATAAACATAATATCTAACACAAATATATAAACAAGGAGAGACGCATAGCGTCTAGTTCCTACCGTTAATAATTATAGTAGAAGTTTTTAGTTGGTGTATTTAAGTTGGTTACCAAATGAAGTAAGCAAGATATCAAGATCAACTATTAGCAAATGGCAGGTCAAGTAGACTTCGGCTGAATTGGATGCTCAATCAAATAGTAGAATCAAAGATGAATTTCTTGACCTTTGGCTAAATTGGATGCTCAATCAAATAGCAAAATAAAAAATGAATTTTGATGCTAGCTTTGTCAGCAGCGTATAAGAGCATTGTCTGCAAAGAAGTACAAAAGTGAATAGAAAAAGAGAATATTTTCCACTTGCGTGTGTTCTATAGATCTGCATCCATTATATGTGTAGAGTGATATGGCATGCCTAGCAATAACAAATATAGTTACAAGCTTTGGTCAAACCTGATCCTAGTTGACTATGCCCGCAAAAATGGCAGGGTGGTTGTATAAGTCTGGTTGAGCATTTTGACAATTCGTGGAATCAGTCCAGATGGGAACGTTTTTGCAAGTAAGCAACTAGTTCGTTTTAGAGTATTAAATAGGCCAAAGGCAATGCGTTGTAATACAACACATTGTGAGTACTCTTTGTAAGGTTAAAAGACCAAAGATCAAGGAAAATTAAATTGCAAACCAAGAATGCTATGGCTTGCCTTTCTTCTTATAAGCAATAGCAAATATAGTTACAGGCTTTGGTCAAGTGTCAGCCAAGTTCAGTGTGCTTGCAAAAATGGCACGGTGGTTGTATAGGTTTGGTTGAGCCTTCCGATAATTTGTGGAATCACTCCTCCAAATTTTTATGATTGATTAGACATATTAGAAACAAAAGTTTGACAATTACAAAATGCTTGGGTACACAACAGATATTTGTCAATATTGGCATCAAGTACTAACCCTTGCAAGCTATTTACAAAATAGTATCTTCCTTGTTCAATTTGCATAAGTTTTGAAGACAAAATTTGCATATTTGGAGTGTCCACGGGAAGTGCTTTCCAATTATGCATTTAGGCAAGGAAATTATCAAACCTCTCAATATATTCTCAATTTTTCTTCAGACAAGATTCTTTGTTTCTCAAAAGAATATTTCTTTTTTCCCCTGCCATTGTACGAAAATGACTTGTTCAGGAATTTCATGGACTATTTTGGACTTTCAATTCATTTTAGTGGTGGCTTGTCTTGGATTTCTTTCGTGTTTGTAAAACGAAGCTTTGTTGACTCTTTATTATGTGATTACACTTTTTGCAAAAAATTTCTCCCAATTCTTAATCAACTTTTTTCGCAAGCAAATTTTACAGCCACTAACAAAATGACTTGATTGCGGGAATCTTTGGACTATAACATTATTATGCTCGTACTCCCACTTAGTAGTGACTTCTCCATTGGATAAATTTTGTAGTTATGTTTTGGTTAATGGATTTTGAATTTATCATCTGCATCAAAGACAAAACAATCTTCAGAGATTATATATATATATATATATATATAAACTTACTCAAACTTGGAAAGCACCCACAATTAAAACACCATAGAACTCCATCAAATTACTCTGATTAATTCAGGTGTTTTTGTATTGGAGCCTTACAAATCATGAATCATCCTTTTTTTTCCTACAATTGGTTCATACAAAAAACCTTGTCATGCCAATTTTATGTCACATTGCACCTCATTCATGGCAAAATTCAAAACAATGACAGATAAATACAAAGAATTGGTAGCAAATATAGATGAAGTTGTCTGTTAAGATCTCGATTCATTTGGAAACATTTCCAACAAGTGTGGGAGGATTTACAAGGACGAGTCATGTAATCAAAATACGCTGTAATATGATGAAGTAAATTTAAAACTCCTTTGTATAGTAAAGAAGAAGAAAATTAATAATAATTTTGAAATGGTAACAATCGGCGGTTGAAGGCTTGCAACCGCGGATTAGACATCTCACTTTGAGATTGAAAAATCTTTTAAAGATCACAACTATGTTACAAGGAAAGAAAATAACTTCCAAATTTTTGGCCCTAGGGTTTGTAAAAGAAACTCTATTTAGCCTACTTTCGAAGAAAAATTAAAACAATTTTGAGGCAAATTGCTCTAGAAAGAATCTTGCAAAATGCAATAAATCAAACACACTCTGCCTAATTTAGGTGGAAGGATTAAAAAAATTGGGATGATGTAGTAGTTAGGGCTTTCTTTAACACATATATTACATGCCGAAAATTGATAGAAATCTGTGAGTAAAATGCTCTGCTGCTACTCGACAAGGAACTGCGGATCAACATGGTAGCCTGCTAAGCCTCCTCCATAGTAAGGATTTCTCGACATGCAATTAAAAGTTGCCATTTTCCTAAATGATGCCTCCTTTGTTACCTTCTTGGTAAATTGAATCTGAGGATGAGGATTCAGATGCTTTTCCAAACCCTGCAACGTCTGTGAGATATGTTGTGCTCAAAAAATAGCATCCATTTTAGCCTTCATGTGACTACCGCGACCCCATGCAACTACTCGGCATGGATTGGCAAGTTTCGGGAACAAAAAGACTCGCAATTTGGTGCGAAGACTATCATATTCCTCCAACATACTGTGCAGTTCCTCATCAGATTTAATGGAGACAAGAGCATCTAGATCTTCACCAGGCAACTGGCACTTGAGCGAAACATTGCAATTCAGCACCTTTGCCAACTTTGCAAGAAGATCTGTACCGAACAACAACAACAACAAATCGATCAATAAACAAGCGAATCTAGGTATATACATAATTCATTTCTATTTAGTCTTTGTGTTCTTCTAAAATCAAAAAATTATTGATCCAAACCTGCAAAAGTGACGTTTTGTCGGCAGCCATGATTCTCGTCTTGCCTCCAATGTAACAGAGCTCTCCATCGGCCTGGCGAGGAATGATTTTCCCTCCATAGCTCTACAAATACTTCACGCAATTCGACCCTGAGCGATCTTTGAATTTGACGAAAGATTGATCATCGGACACAAAGGCCATCGTCACCTCATCTGTTGTCATAACAGAGCGATTGCAGATGTCAAGAGGTTGAGAGAAGGGAGAAGGAACAAAAAAGGGTTGTAAACTAATGAAGGAGCTTCCTGGCCTATTTAAATAAAATTCAATCGGATTGTGGATACCTTCTAGTATCTTGTCAAGATCTCTTGACCCAGAACTTCTCTATATAATTTCTAGTCACTGAGCATGTTATTGGCTAGCACTAGTGAAGCCCATTGGTACCAATTTTGAAGCTGCAAGAAAAAGAATCAAATCTAAGTAGAGTTGTATAATAAAACTAGACAGAAAACCCAGAACAACAGCTAAAAACCCAAAAAGCGCATCAAATAGGTTGGTATTGTGCAGCAACTCCATAGAATATGGATCCCCATATTGTGTGCTCAAGAAAGATTGAGGGAGCTGTAGTGGCCAGTGTAGAGCTGGCTCAAAAACACGAGCATGCACAAGTCATGCCACTTCACCTGGCCCTTGCTCTGATGGAGGATGATTATGGGCTATTGAAACAGAGCATTTTGTCTACGTGCCCTTATCTGCCTCTTGTGGAGATGAATCACTGGAATCCATTAGGAGAGTCCTGTGCCACGACCTGGAAAGATTGTCGGCTCTGCTTCAGACGGTATTTTTCACAGCAATGCTCTCAAAAATTGCATCAGACATAGTGAAGAAGCAGCGAAGGAGAAAGAAGGTAGTATTATGGCGGTATGAATGTTCGAGATTTTAGAATTCACAATACAATGGCCGACATACATTCAATGCAGACCCTTTTGCTCTGAAAACTACATTAAATGCTTAACACTGGTCATGCTCAGCATAGCAAATATCTCGGTATTCAGTACAGATCAATAGATCTTGTTTGACTGAGATTTTGAAAATATTAATACCTGTCTCTGTGCAAGCACTGTGCTATACGTTTGCACAATACAATTCAATAGAAAAACTTTATTGTTTGATCAATGAAAAGTTCAAAAAAAAATTTGTACACTAACTGTTCACTACCTGTACAAATATTTATATAATGGAACTTCATTGTTGAATAGGAATATGTAAAAATTCTGACATTTTATTGGTTGAAAGAAATTCCAAAATAAGCATCTCATGGATGCTATAGTATCCTGCCTAGGGCAGGAACTAATAATTTTTATTAGAAAAACTACTTTTGCTCTCTTTTTATATGAATTGCTAAGACATACCTAAATAAACCTTGCATTGGCCGAATAGCAAAATAGGAATGTTTTTCAATTGGAATTATCTAGAATGGCAACATCCACCGCCTAACCAAAGGACTGGGCCAAATAAATGTAAAAAGAACATCACCACCTCAAAAATTGCAACTAGGGATAGACGTCAAAGCATTGCAAATTTTCCATTCGACAATTATCTTCCAGTCGGGAAGGAGACATGGACGATTCACATCGGTCCCACTCTTCTTTTTTGGGGTCTTCATTTTAAACTAAACGTTTGGTCTCCTGTCATTGTTTTTATCCCTTGCCTTTTGGTTCCTTCTTCATTCTAGCTGCGTGCTTGTTTTGGAAGTGGATTATTTTGGACCCAAAGGGGATCCTTAGCAGTGATAGCAGTTTGAGTTCATTGAGATCGACCTTGAAGACCCAGACTGTTTACAGAGCTCTGAATGGCTCTTGGTTTCTATGGGGTAACTTCTTTGGTCACCCTCCACATTGATGCCAAGTTTCGTTGGGTGGTGTTCTAGTGAATGCTCAGCTCACGGCTGTTCTGCCAACAACAACCGATGTTCTTTGGGGAAGACTATTTTTTTCTTTCCTCCATTGTAAGTGCAGTGAGAAGAGTCTGTACTTTCGGCTAGATTTGTGGATGGTTGCTAAGAGTCTTTAGGGGACCACATTTGTGTTCCCTCTGCACACGTCATGATCTTTCAGGATCATCATCTCTTGTTGCTCAGAGCACAAAATCTATAGCGGAGTTGATAAATTCTTTGCAAAATGTAGAGCTAAATTCATGGCAGACATTCAAATTTGTCCTAGATCAATCATAGTGTATTGAAGGCCACAAAAATAATAGAATTGCAAATAAACTCCTAGAATGAAAGTACGTGTATTTTTCTTCTTTTTTTAAAGTCTGAAAAATACTTTTAACCCCTAGCAAAAATAATAACAACCAATAAGAATTAAGGAATTAGTAGCATAAAAATATTTTTAAAATAAATCATTTTGAATCTTTAGTTGTTTGATATTTAGTTTTAGAAAAATTAATTGTTGACTTGCACTAAAAACATTAGTACCCTGGACTAAAAATGTTCAAACTTCATAAAGAATTTAAATTCTAAAAATTTTGAAATGATAAAGTAAATGTAGTGTCACACTATCTTTTATGATATTTACAATCATTTAAATTTTTCTTGATTTTTTTTCAAAAATTAATTTTCTCCTTTACTATTATTAGTGAGAGTCAATAAGATTTTAGTTAAATAGTTTTTTCCATTTTAAAAAATAATAAAAATGTTCAAACTTTATAAAAAACTTAGAACCTAAAAAAAAATACTTGAATCTTATTGGTTAAACTAATATATTTTATAATTTTTAATTGCATCTAATGGATGCAATGGTATTCTTGCCTATGGTAGGAACTAATATATATGGGTAACAAATGATATTAATGTAGAAAAAAAAAAAATCATAGCTTTTTTAAAAATAATTTTAAAATATATATATATATATATATATATATATATATATATATATATATATATATATATATATATATATATATTTTAATTCAATGAAAATATGCAATTACTAGAACTGAATAGAAATATTATTATTTTTATATAGTTTTTTTTAACTTTTAAGTGATTATAAATATATCATTTGTGAGGTCTTGGGTTCTACCCTTTTTTCCCTTGAGTTTAAAACATAATAATAAATAATTTCAATGAATAATAATAAAATAATAAATAATCTAAAATTTCCACCCGTCGACTATCAAAAAAATTATAAATATATCATTTATTTTTCTTTATGCAATGTAAAATATATATTTTTTAAAATTTCATATCTAATATACTCATTCATTCAATGTTAGGAGAGATGACGTAGATATTTAGTACACAAAATCAAATATAAATATACATGAGAAAATATAGAAAAAGAAAAAAAAATAAAAATCATACTCTAAAAGTTTTTGAATAATAAAGCATCCAAAACAAGGGGGTTGGCCCTTCATAAGACAAACTGGCCTACAACCAGCAGATTACCAACCAAACAAAAGATTACCCCCTACTACTACTTAACAAAACAAAAACATCATTTGAAGGAGCATAATAAAAAAAACTACAAAGCATCCTACTAAGATGACCTGAAACAGTACAGCTTAAAAGAAAGGAGTTTTTAAACAAAGGCAGAACAACCTTTGGACTGACTAAGTCCTTAAACCAGCAAACCAACAAACACATAAAACAAAGGGGAGCAAGCCCTAATTAGGCTTCTTCTCATCCTTCCCTTTGAGTAGGATGTTGGCCCAATCTTCTACCAAGGAATCAAAAAGCATTTTGGAGTCCTCGTGAGTCAAGTCCTCCTCCCGATTGTCCTTCAGCAAGTGCACTGTAGTGTTCGCCATGTGTGTCACCTTGATGGTGAACTTTGACAGAAGTCTAACCCTCTCCTCTAGAGCCTGCATCCTCTCTCTCAGGTCTTTAACCCCCAAATTATGGGTCTCCTTGGTATCCTCCAGCTTACCACCTAGATTTCCCTCCACCATGTCCTTGTCGTTATCCTACCAAACAGGGGGGTTAGAAATAATATTTTCTTTGGGTATCGCCCTAGCCAAAGAGGACAATGTCGTAGGGGAGGGGACTCTTTCCACCATTTCTGGGAACTGGTCCTACATGAGGTCCACCCTACCCATGGTAATAGAAGCGGAGACATGGGTCATCTCTTTGCTCCCCTTATCCTCACCACCTGAGCTCGACATAGAAGAGTCTAAAATTTCCACTTCTTTATCCTCCTCATTCCCCAAGCTAGAGTTTGACATCTTCTATTTCACTCTTTGTTTGGGGTGGGTTGTCTCTTTAGAATCTAAATCCTCCTCCTATGAAGCACTGGTCCTCATTTTCCTTTTGGCATTCATGTTTCCTATTCTTCTAGATCTTCATCTTCTACCTCTAATCTCTTCTTCTAAATCCTCTAGCTCCTTCTCCTTCTCTTTCTCTATTTTCACCTTCTTTTCTAGGAGGGATAATTTTTCTCCCCTCAAGGGACTCACTTGGTGATGATTGGGGGTAGGGGCTCTAGGGCTAATAATTCTCAGAGGAATATAGTGGGGGCGAGGGTTATGAAGAGTCGGGATATCAACCTCCACAACCTAGTGGGTAATAAGGCCAAATGGAATTGATAAAGGAAAAACATCAAACCTTGGTGAAGGATTGTAAAATTAACCCCCTTTTAATATTTTCCTTAAAATCATAAACAATATCAACTAATTCATGTAACAGGAAGAAAAGAATAGAAATATAACCATGATGGCAAAAATGATTTAGGAGGGGAAAATGGTAATAGTAGCACACATCATACCTCCCTTCCAGGGTGAGATATTTCATCAACACCAAAAAAACTTCATTTCATGGCTTCAAAAGCTTTTCTTGCAAAAACCCATCACGATGGTGAATGGGTTCTTCACCCTCTTGAAAGAAGTGATTCAGTCTACAACCCTAGTCACCTTCTTCCATTTTCTCCCTTCCATCGCAAGGCTTGTAGCTAAAGAAATAATTTCCTCCAACACCTGAAATGTAATACCATTAATCATCACCTTTCTATCATCCCAGGAATTCACAAATTGTTGTGAACAGCTCTCATCAAAACCATTAAGTGCCTCCATGAATGGGACCATTCCCCCTCCTTTAGCATGTACCAGGTTAGGGGTTTACGGGCACTGTCCTCAATCATCGAAGGCTCAATATGCAACAGATCTCCCTTATTGCAGAACCCTTCACCATAATTGTCACTCCTTTCAAAGCTCTAGACTAGAGGCAAATTTTAAAAACACAATCACACCTGTGCGAAAAAATAAGTTGCACAAAATACTCATAAAAGCCTTTACTTTCATGAATATAAGTGTCACTTCTCAAATTTGTTAGCATGTGCCAACTATCATTTCCCTTGTACCACTCAATATCATCATCTCCAAGAAGTCGAAGCCTTTTGAAATTTGAATTATTACTTAGAGTCTAGTGCAAAATTATGATAAAGTGAATCATAAAAAATACACTCAAATTGTACTTTAATTTACTTTCCCTTTTGAACCACGCAAATTTATTATTAGAAGTACCCTTTATATCATTTCTTGCCAATTGTCCATAGTGAATCGGCCCCATTAGTCGACTCAGCACTAAGTTGTCACTAAGAACCATATAATCTATCCAAGTAGACCCAATCATGGGAAATTGTCTTTATTCACTAAAATTCTTACCAAATTTGGTAACTGTTAATACAAAATTGCCTCCAACCAAAAAATTGAATTCAAATATAATCTGTTTTAATGGTCATCTAGGATGCTCATGAAATGATTTAACATTAAGTCATTTTCTCTGTTTCATGTTATGCCCTTAATATTTTAAGTCGCAACTGTGCAATTCGCATAGTTGTGGGCGGTTGAGCATTAACTAAGGTTAAGTTGGCAAAGGTGCACTATGCTTTAATTTTGCTCGATCACATGGTTACATTGACATACTAGGGTTTGAGTTGTGATGATGTAACAAAATACATCTCTGGTGTTCAAGACATATCCTGCATCATTAGATCATTTAGATCTATGGCCAATGCATGATCACAACGGATTGAGAGGTGGCTAAGCCTTGAGTTGCGATCAAGTGATTCCCCTTGTTTCGCTTGGTCGCAAAGCTCAGAAAGTGATACTAGTTCAAAGTGGCGAGCTGGTGATGACCAACAAATCACGGTTTCATAGGTAGTAACAATTATTAAGGGAAAGTGGTGGCAAGGATGCAATTGTGGATAATTGAACATAAGACATAAGGCTTGGATCATTGACAGGGTGGCATAACAGTGAGAAATGCTTGTTCCACATGGAAAAGCTTGATGATTAATCCTAGTTGACAAAAATCACAATCAATTTGGTGGATTGGTGATAGTAGAAACAATTCCTTGAATGAAGAATCTGATCGTTTTGATCTCTTGCAACCACTTTCATTGATCCCTAGGCTTGATAAGTGCAAAGAAATACTCCATTGCCATTTGTTGATCCATTAATTCAGTCAAAGATTAAATGACCATCATTCCTGACCTCTTAGAGATCTGTTTGGTGCAAAAGCGATCCTTTCATGCATGGATTTACGCAATAGTTAGATCTTCCAATTTTTGTAGTGATTATTCTCTGGAGATTCAATCATAGTGGTTGAATTTTACCTTGTAATAGAAGTTATCCAAGTTATGCCTACACTATAAAGACAAATTTTGTACTCTTTCTTAGGGTTGGATCTTCTCTATTTATTTAGTACTGCCTTAGTATGCTACTATAAATTCCATGTTGCCTTTGAGTTATATGACTTCCTGGCTTATCACTTTCAACCGTCATCATACTATGTAAATTTGTTTGCCTATCTTTGACGTACTACAAATATCTATAACTTGCACTCTGTATCTTTTTTACCCGTGAATGATAAGTGAAGTATTTTCCTCGTGTCACTCATATGGTTGCCTGATCCATGCGTAGTTTATAAATTAAAGCAGGGTTTGAATCCGTATATCTTTGGACTATCATAATAATAACACTATGCATGTATGGGAAGAGATCGATCTAGACACCCTATTTTCATGCATCACCTCTCTAGATTAGACTAGATAGTTGCTTTCGTGTATTGCTTCTCCCTTTTCTTTTCAAGAGTAGTTTAATTTCATCCTAATAGTAGAGGAAGTCAGTCTTCTCTAGAGACTCAACCTCATAGTTCAATTTCCACAGCTTGGAGGTTGTTTCCATGTTTCATGAGGTTTTTCTTAGGTAAGACTTTGGACAAGGGTGCAAGCTTTTGTGACAATAGTTTTTGGCACATCGGGTGGGATGATCATATATTTTAATTTTTCAGAGTTCACTGGCATTGGAAAAAATTCTTGTTCATTCTGAGGAGATAGTATTGCATTTAGTATAAATCCTTAAAGAGGCTCATTGTTCAAAAGTACTTGGTGACTCTAAGCTTCAAAACATATCCAGTTTCCAAACCAAAGTTGATGTGATTCATGTCCAAGAGACATACAAGGGCATGTTCTAGAGGTAAGTTCTAGTATCAAGATCTTTCTCTTTCGAACACAAGAAGAAAAGTTAGAGTATCCTTATCATTAGTTAGGAGTGTGATGGTAACACATACCCCTGCAAGATCTATTTCCACTCCTCTGGTTGTTAGATCTTAGCCTAGGATACCATCCACTCATATCAACAAAACACTTTCTTATATCACTAGAGCTCACACTTTCACCACTTTAAATGGTGGGAGCTCCCTCCTATTAGCCCAAAAGCATGACATACTAGTATTAGCTATCAAGAGTATACCTGAGTTTACTAATGAAACCTCTATGTCCCCTATTGAACATATTCAAGAAGTGTCTAATGTCTGTAATATCCACGACATCTCCAAGGATGATGTAGCGATCAGACTTCTGGCTTCATCCTTGAGGAAAGGCATTACAATGGTATAGAGGTTTGCCTCACAACTATATTACTAATTGGGATAGGTTAGGGGCAACCCTATATAAGCATTTTGAGGACAAAAGGGACCACCTGTTGTTTTTAGAGCAACTAACAGCTATTAAGAGGCCCCCCCATGAATGTATGATTGATTTCAATTATATATTTTAGAAAACATGGGATAAAATACCTACTACAATGAAGCCCTCTCCCGGTAATGCATTTTTGTACTACCTTAGAGCCTTCAACAGTGATATCACTACCACCTTGCAATCTATGGGGGGAGACACTTTACCAAATGCTTATGAGGTTGCCATAAGAGCTAAAAATATTTTGATATAGGGAGGGAAGTTAGCTCTAAGGCCCCCAATGCCTTTCTTCCCTAACATGCCTAACCATCAGCCCACTATAGCCCCTATTCATGTCCCCACTATAAGTCAACCTCTTGTTGTGCTTCCAATAGCCTCTACATCCTCTAGCGGAGTTGATAGGGTTGAGGCTATAATGTAGACATTAATGCAGAATGTAGATAGAAGAATGTTGGATCAGGAAAGGAAGATGGAAGAGAATAGTGTAGTAGTGCAAAAAATGGGAAATGAGTTGTTGACTATGAAGAGGCAACAAGCTTAAAATAATAAGCCTCTCCAACTCTAGAGTCAAGCTCCCATTCATGGTAGACCTACAAATCAAAGTCAAAACCCCCTACTATTAGAATAGACCTATCGACCACCCCAAATTGTCGAACACCAACCTAAATAGGGCCTTAGTCCCTCAAAACAACCTTGCCCAAGATTAAGATTTTTGCCCATCTTGTAACTACTCCTATGGATACTGCATGTGTTAGAAGGCAGAATCTTACTTGACCTTAACTATGCCAGAGTGAGTGATTATCGAGCAACACAATGCTAATCAACTTGTTGATACCTTCTAGCAGGATGATTGTTCTTTTGTGAACTGCCTAGTAGAAGAGCACAATAATGTAAAATAATATTCTCGTGCTTACAATACTAGGAGCAAGAAAAGAGCTATGGAGGAAATGGCACCTCAACCTCCTAATCAACCTTCCACATCAAGCGCAGTGACACGTATAGAAGCAGTGACCCAACAACTCAATGTGAATCAGCCTATAATTGATGTTTCTCTACAGCAGAGACAAGATGAAAGTAGAAATGATGTGAACAACCCATAGACTATCTTGTCTCAAACTTCTACTTCCAGGGCTCTTACCAAAGCATATAATGCTTCTTTTAGTGTGGTAGAAAAAATGAGCAAGACCAGTGTGAACATTCCTATGTGGGATGTTGTAACTACTGTACTGTCACAAAGGAGGCTACTACAGTAGGAGTTGGAAAGCATTGAACTCAAAGATCAACCACCCAACACCAAAAATGTTGTAATCTTGGTGCAACCATCAAGGGAGGTAGAAGTAAGAAAAAAGGTTAGACCTCATCCATTCTATGTTTCTATGCTTATAGGAGACAAGCTAGTTCATAACTATATGATTGACTTAGGGGCCAGTAGTTCAGTAATGCCCAAGTGTGTTGCTAATACCTTAGAAATGAAATATGAACCCATTATTAAAGATGTGTTACAACTTGATGGTAGTACCATCAAGACTATGGAAATCCTTAGGAATGTTGAAATGGCCTTACATGCCTACTCAGGTTGCACTATAGTTCAGGATATATCAATTGCTGAAGTCAAGCCACATTTTTCCATTTTTCTGTCAAGAGACTTCATTGCTCAAATAAGTGGTTATATATCTTCTAATTAGTCATATATGTTTTTTAGAACTAGATATGGAACTAAGGCTTCAATTAAAGCAGAGCAATTAGCCCTCCATCATATTGAGCCCTATACTCCTAACCTCATCAATATGAATTGTACCATCCTAGAAGTAGATGAGAATGATACAACGAATGAACCTGCCATTTCCTTGTCTGATACACCTAATTTCCTCTTGGATGAATGGGATAATGCTTACCAATTTGATCCTACATCAGAGACCTTAGAGACCAGCTTGGGCACATATTGTATATCAGAAAAGGATGCTCTCATCCCTAACTTGATGAAAGTCGAAGAAGATACAAGTGGGATATGGAGCATGTACTTTGATGGATCAAGAAATAAGAATGGGTCAGGGGCTAGTGTAATGTTAATTTATCCTACATTAGAAAAGTATTATTTCTCATTTAGGTTGCAGTTCAATTGTACTAATAATGTGGTTGAATATGAGACTTTGATTCAGTGTCTTTTAATTGCTCGAAAAAGAGGAATCCAAGCATTGAGTGTATATGGGGACAGTGAGTTGGTGATCAATCAAGTGAGGAATCAAAATGTCACTAAGAATAATTTTCTCAAGTCTTATAAACATAGGGTATGGGATTTGCTTGAAGATTTCAGTGCATTCAATATCCAAAGCATTCCTGAAAAAGAGAACAAACATGCTGATAGAATTGTGGTAGTGGGTGCATCTCATGATGTCCCAATAAACCTCAAAGATGGGAAGAGACAGAGAATTAAGATGGTGGTCAGGACCATTATCCTTAATAATGATATCAATTGGCAGGTCTTTGGATCTGATGCACAAATCATAAGTTTATTGCAAAATGAGGCAGAATTCTCGAACAAAAATTAGGTAAGGTTGCATGACCAATATGGAGATCAAATCATCAACCTCAGCTCCAAAAAATTAATTAAGGGTCTCATTAGCTTAGAGAGTATCTTCAACCCTAATGACCAAGTGAGGGAAAGAGGCATGAATCTTGTTGCAAATAAAGGAGACTATGTACCAATTAGAGTGTTGATGGAAAGATGCTAAACTTGGGAAAGATATGTTCTAAAACTAAACAAGAAAATTTGGTTCATCTGTGTCAAGAATTCAATGATATATTTGCTTGGACATACGATGATTAAAAAGGGTTTGATCCTAGCCTGTTTCAACATACTATAGATTTGGTAGATAATGTCAAACATGTTAGGCAAAAACAAAGGCTAGTAAACTCCAAGATTGAGCCCCTAATGAGAAATGAGTTGTCCAAATTAATTGAGCCCAATATCATTTTCCCTATCAAGCACTCCTCTTGGGTGGCAAACCTTGTCCCTATTAGGAAAAAGAATGGAGAGATTAGACTATGAGTAGATTTTAGGGATCTTAACCAAGCCTCCCTTAAAGATCATCATCCCCTCCCTCCTATGGAACAAATATTGTCTAAAGTTAGTGGTTCAGAGAGATTCTCCTTCTTGGATGGGTTCTCATGTTATAATCAGGTGTTGGTCAAAGAGACTAATAGATATGAAACTACTTTCACTACCAAATGGAGTACCTATGCCTATAGTAAAATGTCATTTTGACTAACAAATGCAGGTGCTACATTTCAAAAAGTGATGGAGATGGCCTTCAAAAATATGATTGAAAGGTTTGTGTTGGTCTACCTTGATGATACCGCAGTATACTCAAAGGATGTAGTAGAGCATTTTGGTCACCTCGAGTAGGTATTTGTGAGATGTAGAGAGTACATGGTGTTCCTGAATCCAAGAAAGTGTGTCTTTGCCGCTAATCAAGGAAAATAATTAGGGCATATTGTATCTAAAGAGGGTCTGACCATTGATCCAGAAAGACCAAAGGCAATACTTTCCCTCACTCTCCCTAGCCACAAGAAGAGTTTACAAAGTTTCCTAGGTAGGATAAATTTTGTAAGAAGATTTATTCCTAACCTAGCTACCATGGTGAAAGCTCTTACAACTATGTGAAAAAAAAGGCTTTCTCATGGACCAAGGAAGGGAAAGTAAGTTTTGAGGGGATCATGGCAGCCATAGCTTCAGGTCCCACTCTCATTTATTTGAATTTTGATAAGGATTTCATCCTTTATACCTTGGGAGGTGAGTTGAGTATTTCTATTGTTTTAATGCAACTAAAAAAATGAAGAGCAACCTATTGTTTTTTTCAATAAAGGAATCACAAAGTATGAGAATAAATATAGCTATGTGGAAAAATAGGCCATTTCAGTCGTAAGAGCCTTGAAGAAATCCAGACACCTATTGTCTCATAACAAAATTTGCTTACAAGTTCCTCATGCTAGTGTAAAGGATTTCTTGTTGAGCAAAGACATCAATGAGAAGAGAGTTGGTTGGATTACCAAGGTAATGGAATATGATGTGGATATTCAGATCACCAAGCTGGTAAGGGGAAGGGGATTGTGTGAAAAAATGATCTCATCTCATGAGATTAAAAAAGAGGTTATCGTGGTGTTGACAGAACAACAAAAGACAATAAATGACAATCCAAAGAGTTGGATGGATGATATGAAGATCTTCTTGGCTGGAAATGGGTATCCTCAGGGGCTAGATAAAGCTAAGAGAAGACAATTCAAATTGCAACCTATTCCTTATGTTATAATTGATGGTGTTCTTTTTAGGAAAGATTTCAATGGAGCCCTGCTAAGATGTGTTGATACAGATCAAGCAAAAAAGATAGTCAAAGAACTTCGTGATGGTCTTGATATTGGCCATTTTTCGGCAAGGACTACTGCAATGAAAATTATGAGAGCTGGTTACTATTGGTCATCCTTGTTCCATGATTTCCATAAACATGCGAGGAGGTTTGAGAAGTGTGATTTCTTCTCAGGTAAGTAGAGACTTGTAGCTCTTCCACTTCACCCCATCCAAGCAGATCAACCTTTTGCCTAGTGGGGATTAGATTTTATTGGTCCCATCAATCCTCCTTCCAACTTTGGTCATAAATGGATTTTAGCTACTATAGACTGTTTTACAAGGTGGACAAAGGTAGTAGCACTAAGAGATGACACAGAACCTTCAGTTATTGAATTTCTTGATGGGATTGTAACCAAGTTTGGTGCCTTCTCAACTATTATTTTAGATAATGCTAAATCATTCATAGGATCTCATATTTGTGTTGAAGTATAGCATCAGTCGAAGTGATATACTCATTACATTGAGTATTTGCATTCATGATTTATATGAACATTGATAAGAATGAATATATATATATATATATATATATATATATATATATATATATATATATATATATATATATATATATATATATATCTGTGTGTGTCTATGACTTACATAAGCTACGAGACATGGCTTTGTTGTAGCCTCTATTGGATTGATTTTATTAAAGCTACCTCTTTGATGATAAAATTGTCCTTAAGATAAGTATCTTATATATATACAATATATATTATATATGTAAAATCTAGTATATATTATATATTATGCATTATATATATATATATATATATATATATATATATATATGTATATGATATTTGTAATATAATATGTATTATATATATTATGTATTATACATTATTATATAATAATATTATATTATATTACATATATGGTTAATCTATTAATATTATATATGTGTTAAAGATGAGTTATGCATATAGTTATTTATAAACTAAATGGTGTTTAAAGACATGTCTCCTTCTCTCATATTATACATACATCAGATTGAAATCTACATTTGGAAATCATCAATTACAATAACAATGTTAGTACATTTGTAGAAACGATCTTAAGTTACTTTAACATGGTATCAAAGTAGGTTGTAAATGATTAAAGAAGGATATATGGATGTCATTCTATGCGCAGAGGGGCGGTGATGACGGATATGAACTAGAGCATAAATTATTGCCATGCAAAACCTTTGCAGAACTTATTCAATAAGAGGACATTGGCATAATCAAACTCGTGATTAAGAAACTCTAAAATAATGGTTTTGAGTTCATGGAAATGGAGGGAGAATTATTTGCCATCAAATCCACAACAAAAGAGACGACAGAGTAAATAAAGCAAACCAAGGAGGATGATAAAAGAGAACTGATGGAATAACATCAAGGAGTTTTTTTATCATCATCGAAGGATTAGAACACAACCAAATTGAAGATTAAATCTGATTTGCACCATTATAATATTGAGAAATTGAGAGTATAAACCATTGCAATTGTTGTGTGGGCCCAAAGTCCAAACATAAGCATAATATAGAAGATCGTTGTCAAAAAGACCAGCAACGGGTGGATTTTAAACATAAAAATGGAGAGATGTGGTATGCAATACGAAGAACCTAGTGAAAATACATTGAGAAAATTCTACAGTATGGAAGTACATAGAACTCGGTATGAACACACAAAACATGAATTAAAGTCATAACATGAATTGGACCACGTCGGAAGGACCTATGGGAAGATAGAAGGTAAAAAGAAACTCAATGGAAATAGGAGGATATTAGAGTGGAGGAGATCTCCTTACATCACAGGGGCAATCAGATTTGAACACTATAGAGATTAATGACATCTATTATTCCATCAATATGTAGTATGGAATAGGTTCTACCGATAAGAAAAACACAAAACAAAGTTATAAAAATTGCTTATCAAAAGTGGCAAGTGAATATTATTCCGTTGAAAGGAAGGATTTTAAGGACAAACAGAGTTTAGGAGAATTAATGAGCATTTCAGAAACTAACTAAAGGAATTAGAAAATTAGGATATGTATTCCGCCGAGTGATAAGAGTATAAAGCATAATTGATTCGAAGTAGATATTCAAACCATTGTGGATGCAAATAAATAGCATTGAAATTTGAGCACTCATTGATTAGATACACTCAACTAGAAAGTGGGGAAAAGGCGTCGATCAACTTTAGCATGGATTCCAACGTGATATATATCAGAATATATCCTTGTTTCATATCGAGAGATAGAATCAGCATGAACCATTATATAGCGACACAAATAGGTGAAAGTGTAGCTTGAGAATCATCCTAGCATCAATAACATATATACACCAAAAATAGAAGGACAGTGACCTAAGAGAAGGATCATATCAATGGTTAGTATCAACTAGGTGATGACTAGCATATAGTCTAATTCGACCTATAGCACATGTAGTGGTGTAAATAAGGAGAATAATAAAATCTACTCAATAGTCATAATAGACAAAGATCATCAACAACAATAATCAGTCAAATAGAAATACATCAATAAGTAGTCAATGATCATGGGTGAAAATTGACTACTTAAAAGATTATCTTCACTCTAGGCACATTGGGTTTTTCCAAGTGGTGAAAGGGCATGAAAATATCTAAGACACGTAATCCAAATTCTACCACCCATGATTCAGTCTTTCTTATGTGGGAATACAAATAGACCAAAGACATATAAGAAATACAAGGGGAACCACCTTCTAGGTAAGGGGAGGTAAGGTTCATTCCAAATATTATAATTTACGTATATTATTGTTATTTTGGTATAAGTGTTTTAAGATAGTTAAGATACCAATTCCTTTGATTCCAACAAGATAAAACTAATAAGATATATTATGTTAAGTTCTCTTCTTTACATTTATATATATTAGTATATGATGACTATATATATTTGTGTGTGTGTGTGTGTGTGAGAGAGAGAGAGAAAATTGTAAAAGAATAATAAATACTAGTAATTTATATTCTTAAGGAGAATATATATTTAAATTACATATTCATCTATCTTATATTGGATTGATGAAAATCATTATTCTTGAGAATAATATTAGTCTCTCTTTCCTACATTATTATTGAAAAGATGATTTTTATAATCTATTTGAATGGAATACATATATTAATATGTTATAAGACCTATGTACCTTGATCTTTTCCTTCGAGATTGTTATTGCAAGAAGAGGGAGAATGACATTTCAGGAAACCTCGAAAGAAAGGGAGTAGATAGAGGATATGGTTTTGTCCACCATTAGTGATATTGATTCAGAGGGAGTAAACCAATGTTGTGATAGAATCTTCAGTAATTGATAAATTATAATAGTCAAGAGGAATTTAGTTCATGCAACTATGTGAATGGGCCTACCCTTTTGTGTACATCATAAGAAAGTTGTGACTTTAATTAAACCATCTACGAGTCTCTATTTGATAAACAAAACTTGACGTATGATTCGTAGAGTCATTCAAGTGGCACATTCATACTCAATCAAGGTATTGGCGTATTGTGGATGAGGTTGTGTTAGTTTCTACTATTAAGCTTAATGAATCTTTGGAGCTTCAATGGATGAAAAGAGCAAGTTGTGACTTAGAAAGAAGTTATCAAATCTGATGTGATGTTAAAGTGTACAATAATATAAGAGTGGGAACTTTACATTGTGGGGGGGAATAATAGGAAATGTTTCACTCCAACTTGAACCATCCTTAGAAAAGGAGATATTCCATAACACTCATGGGCAGATAAGTATTCTTATCTTTTGCATTTATCTAATTTGTAGTCTCTCTCTTAATTGTAATTCTACATTACTATAAGGGTTATTTTCTTTGATCTTTTCCTTTATGTCTGAGGATATTCTTACAGGAAAAGAAGGTTGGTACTTCACATATGCTACCAAATATTGTGCAAACTAAATCTTATGATAGTAGTTCCAAAGGCCCTGATGATCAAGATGGATAAAAAGTGGCTCTTGAAGCCAGTACCTTTGATGATTGAGATTATGAGATTCTTCTACATTAAGAGGGAGTATGACACTTCTTCGAAGGAAATGCTAGAGCTTAGAAGATTGATAATCAGAGGGAGTCTAGAAATTCATGTGGGTGACTGCATTATCTCAATGTGCCTATTCCTATGTATATCATGAGGGAGTGATGAGTTTGACAAGCATCCTTGGGAAAAGAGAGTTTTCGAGGAAGTAACAAGAGGACGTAACTTCCCAGGATCGATGTTCAGAGGTAGAAATTTTTGAGATGAAATAATTGTGGATGATATCTTCTCTATGAGGAGAAGTTCTAAGAGAAATTCTTGAGAAATTCTTTGTAATGTGCTCTTCTCTATGAGAGAGAAATATAAGGTGAAAACCCTTTGTACCACCCTATGACTAAGTTCATGGTAGTTACTATTTCATATATGATATGTAATTAAAGGTGATAATTTTTAATTGACATATATAAACAGAAAGTAACATGTTATAAGATGACGATCTTGCAAATGGTAGACCTATTATCATGGTTCTTTGGGGCAGATTTTGTCGGACACCATGATAACGAACAAACATAAGGTAATTGTTTGTAAGGTGATGATCTTGCAAATGATAGGCCTGTTATCATGGACATCTCTAGACATTGTTTTGGGCAATTAGAAATCATAGATAATGAACTCATTTGTTATCATGGACATGTCTAGACATTGCTTCAAGCAATTAGAGATCATGAGTAATAAATTTTCATGTTATTATCATGGACATCTCTAGACATTGCTTCGGGCAATTAGAGATCATGAGTAAAAAAATTTCATGTTATCACTATGGACATCTCTAAACATTTCTTCAAGCAATTGGAGATCATAGATAACATTTTCATTATGATTTCTCTAGATATTGTTTTGGACAATTAGAGATCATGATGTATGTTATGATAGTGCTCATAACATTGTGACTTTAGTTATTTGACAAGTCACTATTTCAGAGTGTTAAAGTCAAATAATATGTTGTGTATAGATATCCTTGATTCTAATGTCTCATAAAATCTTTTTGTTTCTTCTTCCTTGCTAAGAGGGAGTGTTGAAGTATAGCATCAGTCGAAGTGATATACTCATTACATTGAGTATTTGAATTCGTGATTTATATGAACATTGTTTTAGGTCTCACATTACTGATATATGTATGTATGTATATGACTTACATAAGCTACGGGACATGACTTTTTTGTAGCCTCTATTAGATTGATGTTATTAAAGCTACCTCTTTGATGATAAATTGCCCTTAAGACAAGTATCTTATATATATAATATATATATGATATATGTAATATAATATGTATTATATATATTATGCATTATATATTGTTATATAATAATATAATAATATTATATTATATTACATATATGGTTAATATATTAATATTATATATATGTTAAAGATGAGTTATGCATATAGTTATTTATAAACTAAATGGTGTTTAAAGACATGTCTCTTAAAGAGACATGTCTCCTCCTCTCATATTATCCATATATGAGATCCAAATCTGCAAATTTGGAAATCATCAATTACAATAGCAATGTTAGTACATTTGTAGAAATGATCTTAAGTTACTTTAACAATTTGTACATGGGGACTTGATCATGGTATTTACTTGAGCACATCCTCTAATTACTACCCTCAAGGTAATGGCTTGGTTGAGTCATCTAATAAGAATTTGATCAAGATCATCAAGAGGACTGTGGAGGATAACCAAAGGTGCTGCCACCAGAAGTTAAGGACTACCCCTTGGGCTGACATAATAACACCTAAGAGAGCCATAGGAAATTCCCCCTTCATGTTAGTCTATGGTAGGGAGGCTTCCTCTCTCACTGGAGTTTCCTGCTCTTGAGTTGGCTCATCAGTTGGAATTGATTGAAGATGATGCTATGTCTGTAAGAATGGAAAATTTGATGGAGTTAGAGAAGAAAAGAGGTCAAGCAATCTAGACCTTAGAGATGTATTAGCAACAGATGAAGAGGAATTTTGATAAAAAGGCTAGGGCCATAAATTTCAGGGAAGGTGACTTGTGTTGAAATGGGATGCAGATAGAGAAAAGGCTAAGAGACACTCAAAGTTCAATGCTTTATGGAGTGGCCCCTATGTGATTACCAGTTGTAAATAATATAATGCCTTTTAGTTGAGTAGGCCTAATGGAAAAGTCTTTCCCATCCCTATTAATGGGATATATCTTAAACCCTGTTTTTGATGATTGTCATTATCTCATGTACATAGTCATAGTAGTTTTTCTTTCCCGTTCTTTCCCATTTTCAAAGAAGTGCATAAGCACATGTTTTATTTTGTAAGAGAGGAGTCTGACTCTATGAGTTGTGTTGCAAGTTGCAGAGGAAGAGGGCTTGCTATGGCATGGAGTGTAGTAGAAGTGGTAGATTGATGATTTTTTATGGTTTTAGAGACTCTACAACCCAATGGATCTCTTTGAATGGTCACTGGTCATATGCTAAGCAGGCTTGCATCCCCCCTAAGTCACTAGAAATGTTAATCCAAAATTCCCTCCTACCAAAAAATCAAATTCAAATAATGATCTATTTTAACGGTCATCTAGGATGCTCATGAAATGATTTAACGTTAAGTCATTTTCTCTGTTTCATGTTATGCCCTTAATATTTTTAAGTTGTGACCATGTGAATCGGTTGAGTACTAACTAAGTTTAAGGTGGTTAAGGTGTGCTTTGCTTTGATTTTTCTTGATTGCATGGTTATATTGACATACTAGGATTTGAGTTACAATGGTGTGGAAAAATAGATCTTCGGTGTCCAAGACATATCCTACACCGTTAGATCATTCAGATCTACAGCCAATACATAATCACCACAGATTGAGAGGTGGTTAAGCCTTGAGTTTTGATCGGGCAATTCCCCTTGTTTTTCTTAGTCACAAAGGTCAGACAGTGATACCAGTTTGAAGTGGTGAGGCGACGATGACCAACAAATCAAAGTTTCGTAGGCAGTAATAGTTATTAAGGGAAGGTGGTGGCGAGGATGTGATCGTGGATAATTGAACGCAAAACATAAGGCTTGGACCATTGATAGGGTGGCATAATAGTGAGAAATGCTTGGTCCACATGGTAGAGCTTGATGATTAATCTCTGTTAACTAAAATCATAGTTAATTTGGTGGATTGGTGATAGGAGAATCAATTCCTTGGATGAAGAATCTAATCTTTTTGATCGCTTGCAACCACTTTCATTGATCCCTAGGCTCGATAAGTGAAAAGAAATACTCCACCACCATTTTTTGATCCATTCATTTAGTCAGAGATTAGATGATCATCATTCCTGACCTCTCAAAGATCTATTTGGTGCAGAAGCAATCCTTTCATGCATGAATTTACATAATAGTTAGATCTTCCAGTTTTTGTAGTGATTATTCTTTGGAGATTTGAGCATAGTGGTTGAATTTTACCTTGTAATAGAAGTTATCCAAGCTATGCCTACACTATAAAGGCAAATTTCATACTTTCTTAGGGTCATATCTTCTCTATTTCTTTAATACTACCTTAGCATGCTACTATAAATTCCCCGTTGCCTCTGAGTTATATGATTTCCTACCTTATCTCTTTCAACCATCATCGTATTGTGTAAATTTGTTTGCTTCTCTTCAATGTACTGCAAATATCTATAATCTACACTCTCTGTATGGTTTTTACGCGTGAGTGATAAGAAGTGAAGTATTTTCCTTGTGTTGCTCATATGGTTGCCTGATATGTGTGTAGTTTATAGACCAAAGTAGGGTTTGAATTCGTATATCTTGGGAATATCATAAAAATAGCATTGTACGTATATGGGCAGAGATTGATTTAGACAACCTATTTTGGTGCATCGTCTTTCTAGATTAGACTAGGTAGTTGCTTTCATGTATTCCTTCTCCCTTTTCTTTTCAAGAATAGTTTAAGTGCATCCTAATAGTAGAGGAATCCGACCTTCTTTGAAGACTCAAATCATAGTTCAAGTCCCATAGCTTAGAGGTTGTTTCCACATTTCATGAGGCTATCCTTAGGTAAGACTTTAGACAAGGGTGCAAGCTTTTGTGACAATAGTAACACTCCAATTTCTCTCCAACAACATGAGGCATGCACTCTCAGACCCAATGTTACCATTGCATTTTCCACCACATTTCCCTTTCAATAAATATGTTGTAGGTCATATCTTTTTAGTATAGTTAATAAATGTCAAATTCATTCAATCACCCTTTTGATCACCCAACCATCCTTCGTGTTTCCTTTCACTATTTCTATGACTATCTTTGAGTCTCCTTCAATCATCACATTTTCCCATCCCACATCAGTAACCAATTTTGAGCCCCAAAGGAGGTCCATAGCCTTCACAACATCATTTGAGGCTTTCCCTAGATTACCAACATATGCCAACAACATTCTATTATTACTATCTATAACCATACCCCCTCCTGTTGAACTCTCCCTTCTTGTCGCTCCATCAAAATTAAGCTTAACCTAGCTCTCCTTAGGGAAGCTCCATCTCATCCTTATTCTTGCAAGTTATTTGGAATTGTCAACCTCTATGAATCCTTCCTCAAGATTCCAACACCTGGAAATCCTTTGTTCAGTCATAATGGGAGGAACCGACAGTTTCCACCACTTGCAATTCTACATATTCTCCACAATCAACTTGAAGATAAAACCTATAACAAGCTCCTCACTTCTTTCTTTATTTATGAAGACCCTATTATTTCCCTCCTTCCAAATACCCCAACAGATATGGGGGGAATCACTTTCTACATTTGGATAAGGAGAGGGTATAGAAATAGGCATTGCCAATTCTCAGTAAATTGATCCATTCCCTTATGGAACACCCATACCATCTCCAATCTTTGAATCAACCTTCCCTAGATGTTAATAGCAAAGCTTCATTCCAAGAACAGATGGGAGATACTTTCTTCCTCTCCTTTACAAAGATAACATATTTTGGGTAATTAGAATCCCCTATTTCTTAGATTATTAATGGTTAGGATTTTCCCATGCATAGTGAGCCACTAGAAGATATTGACCTTCAAGATCAGTTGGCTAAACTAGATTTTTCACTAGCAATTAGACTCCATATCTTTCTCAAAAATCATCCTATAAGCAAAACTAGCTGAAAAAACCCCTAATGATGTTTCCTTCCAAATGAAGGTTTCTATATGAGCCACCCCCAAAATTATGTATCCTTTAAGGATTTCTTCCAAGTCCTCCACCAGACTTCCCCCATCTAAATAACCCTGGTACAGTTGTATCTTCTTCCACCTCCTAACCGACCCAATGAAATCCATCACCTTACTTCCCGCCTACATCTGGAGATGCTCTCTAAGGATACCAAACTTCATTTAGACTAAGGGTTTTCTAATTAACCAAGTATCCTCCCACAAACTAACTTGGCTACCCTCACCCACCAACCACCTCACTCCTTCCCTAAGCAGACTTCTATTTCTTATGATGTTACCCCATATCTTGGACCCCATAGGAAGGTCATTCCTCCAAATGGAATCAATATATTTTGGGTTCCCCAAATACTTAACTTTGAGGATCTTACACTAGTTAGCCCCATCCTTTTCCAATTTCCAACCAATCTTAGTGAGAAGAGCATTATTTAGGTCAGAAATCTTTCTAATACCTAAACCCCCTTTATATTTTGGTCTATACATAGTATCCTAGCTCACCAGACTTAGTCGGTTCTTCTCCCCCCCTTGACCAAAGGAAGTTTCTTTGGATTTTCTCAAGTTTCTCTACCATAGCTTGAGAGATTTTGAACATGGAAAGGAAGTAAATAGGTATACCTGGAAGGGAAGAAGTCAGGAGTTGGAGCTTACCCAAACTACTCAAAGTTTTATCTTTCCACCCAATCACCTTCTTTTGCATATTTTCCAAAATAATATTCCAAGAGTGATTACTTACCTCTTTAACTGTCAATGGGAGCCCCAAATACGTATCAGGGGGGAAGCAATATTGTAACCTAGAATATTTAGCACCCTTCTCTAGATATTCAGCTTAGTGTTGAAGAAGAACACCTTGCTTTTATCCAAATTAATTTTTTGGCCCACATTAACAACATAAATCTCTAGGAAATGTTTCTAAGCTTTAGCTTCTAACACCAAAGAGTCCCCACTAAGGAAGGTATTATCCATGAATTGTTGTATGATCTTTGTCGAGAGGAGGGTAGTCAATTTAATGCCTTTGATCTCTCCTTCATCCACCTTTCTCAAGAAATCTCTTCCCAACACTTCAATAACCATGATGAATAGGTAAGGATAAATAGGGTCCCCTTACCTTAGGCCCCTCCACCCATCAAAATTTCCCTAGGGAAAACCATTCACCAACATCTAGTAGTTGATAGTCTCAACCATCGATCTAATAATTTTAATAACTCCCTAACTGAAACCAATTTTCTCCATGACTTCATACAGGAAAGCCAAACTAGTCCTATCATAAGCTTTGGAAATATCTAACTTTAAAGCCATACCCAGATTACCACTCTTGTCCATCAAGTGTAGCACCACATGAGTAGTGATAAAAGCATCTAGGATCTGGTGACCTAGGACAAACCCATTATGTATTTTTGAAATGAATTTGTGAAAGAGAGGCTTTAGGTTCACCATTATCTTAGAGAAGATCTTATAGGTAGTCTTATAAAGGTTGATGGGTCTGAAGTCAAAAAGAGCCCCCAGGTCCTTAATTTTTGGAACCAGAACTATGAACATTTTATTAATTCTCTTGAGCAACTTCCTAATCCTAAAAAAATTATGCGCTGCTCTGACCAAATCAACCTTTATAACATCCTAAAAAATGTTGGAAGAAGGTTGGGGGGAACCATCAGGGCCCAAAGATTTGTAGGCCTTAATGGAGAAAATAGTTCTACGCACTTCCTCCTCAGTGACCATTTGTGTAAGCTCCTCATTCTCCTTTTTTGAGATCACATTAGGCACGAAGTCAATCAACCACTGCCTATCCTCCCTATTGAAGGCCCTATGCTCCTCCTTATAAGAATTTTTAAAGTAACTATTAGCCCAGTTTCCAATCTCTTCCATTTCTATTAACTCTATATTATGATCATTTGTCACAGAGTCAATAGTGTTTCTCCTTTTATGGTTAGAGGCAGATATGTGAAAGAACATCATATTTCTATCTCCCAACTTCAGCCATAATATTCTCAATTTTTTTTCCAGAATGTTTCATCTCTGTTCATTGTGTCCTTCCACACCATCCTATAATTTTCCTCTTCAAGAATCATGTCTTTTGATGCCAAGCCCTTCCCCATCACCTTTTGGAGATCCTCTAGTTTTCCTTCCAGCTCCTTCTTGGTCTTAAAAATATCTCTAAAGTATCTCTTATGTCAAGGTCGAACATTCCTTCTAATATTATCAAGTTTTGCTGAGAGCCTAAACATTGTTGTTCCTTCAATATTTCTTCTCCACCACTCATCAACATGAGTTCTAAATTTACGACGAGACTACCACATAGTTTCATATCTAAAAGGTCTTGGGCCCCTTGCACATCCTCTTTCCAATTAAAAATTATAGTGACATGATCTAAGACCATCCTGCATAATTTTATGCGAGTGGAGGAAGTCAGCCCATACCAGCCAGCTAAGAAAAGGAACCTATCAAGTTTGACTTGTGTGAGGTCAATCCCCTTCCTATTATTCAACCAAGTAAACTTGACACCTCTCATCTCCAAATCCATCAAGTCATTTTTGTTTATAAACTCAACCAAATCCTTCATACTATTAATAAAATCCACCGCTCCTCTAGCCTTCTTAGAGGGGTATAATGGGGAATTTAAATTGCCCATGTAGTAGGAGTTCCTGGAATGGGAAAGTATGTTAGACAACTCCTCCCAGAGTTGACATCTTCCTTGCCTCAACTTTGCGGCATACAAGTTAATGACATTCTAAGTCTCCTCATCTTTCTTGTGCTCTATAATAAGGTAGTATTTAGAACTATGGGTGAAATTCCCTTTACCAACACTAGGGTTCCAAAAGGTGGCCACACATCCTGACACTCCCTCCACTTCACTATAACAATATTTAGCCCCTAGCCAAATACAACCCACAATACTATCCAAATTAGTCATGGTCATTTTAACTTCTTGAATCAAAAAGATATCAATCGTTATATTAGACAACTACTACTTAAGTGCAAATTACTTATGACGGCTATTCACTCCCCTCATATTCCATGATAGTATAGTGATTTCCTACCCTTGGTCATAGACTCTAGGGTAGGCTTCCTATTAGCCACCTCCATTTCCATTTTCTTCATCCTTCTATTCTACTCACTGTCTTCCCCACATCCAACTTCATCTCCTTCCCCCCATCTGGCTTCTTTGAAACTCTGGTCTGTCTTCTCTGAGTTTTCCATTTCCCTCATCTTCCTCTGGAGGGGTGTTGGAATTACAATAGGAAAGGTAAACTTCTTGTGGGGGGGGTGGTGTTGTGGGGTGAGTCAGTAGTTTAAACTTGGACCCATAAAACTTTCACCACACCTTCATCTCATGTATTTAATAAATAAACTAAAATACCATCTAAAGCATGTATATCTAATGCATGTAATAAAGCAAACATTCACAAATTTAACACCAGATATGATCACCCATAAACCCTCCAATGAGAAGTTAAAACTGGGGTGGGGATGACACCCACAAATGTTTACTACTGCAGTAATAAAGTGTATCTAATGAAGGTTACAATATTTTGACCATGAACATGATCTACCTTGTGAATGGTCTAACCTGTTAAAGGCTTAGAAAGACTATTAGGTCTTACCTTGTTAGAGAATTTCAACACCTTGTTATAAGTGTACTTGGTTAAAAGACTTTAACTTACAATTAAGCACTTGTTAGAGGATTTCATATAGCTTGTTAGGACTACTCTATTAAGAGATTTTGACTAAAATCACATGTTAAAATGTCTCAACATTGATCCTATGGTTAGCACTTGATTGCTTGATAATAGATCACCTCTAAACTGATGTCTTCTTGATCCTCCTTGATCAAATGTCTCTTTGTTGTATCCTTTTCCTTTCCTCTGTTCTGCTCTAACTGATTTTGCAATGCAATCTTTACTTCATAACTTCATAGTCACCATGAATGTTTTGTTTCCACATGCAAACTACTCTCTTTGAATCATAGATAGTTTAGGGTTTGTTCTCCTTTAAAAGAATTTGATGACTTAGGGTTAGGTATGAATCTATGACTAAGATTCATCCATTTTGCTGCTTAAAATTTACCTTTTTCTAATTGGTTGTATGTAACTGCATAGGGAATCCAACTTGAGATTCATCCTTTTCTCCAAAATATCAAAATATAATCTTAAGTCAGCTCAAAAATGGTTTACATAGTTGTTTGTGCCTTTACAAACAATTATGTCAAACTATGTCACTTGAAATTTGATGCTTGACATTTACTATTCTCTATGCTATGACTCAGCATCTGTGTTACTCATCATGCATTGCTTACTTGGCTCCTGTGTCACTTGGTATACACTGTCTACTTGGCATTTGAGTGACTTAGCACATGAGTGAATTGACACTCACTATGACTCGGCATACTCTATGATATTCATGTTGTGCTTGGCATGTACTACTTGTTTGACATTAACTAAGTAAATAACTTAAGTGTGTTGACACTCACTTGTCAAAACCAATCTGAGATCAACAATCTCCCCCCTTCGACATGAGTGTCAAAAACACTTGAGTATACATTAATATCCTTAATATCATGAGCATAACATATCTCTAGCTCGACTTATATACATAACATCAAATTTTCAAATTTTTGTAACAACTTAGATACCTCATTTGTAACAACTTAGATACCTCATAATCTGATATCTCCCCCTGAATTGATATGTCTATTTTGCATCCAAAATTTTGTACTATTGCTGAGTAAATATGTCTTATCTAATACTGTTTGACTTCATGCATTATTTTGCTGAAAACTCTTTTATCTGATACTTTTTGTATGTTGATGCTTCTCCTTCTTTGCTTACTCTCCCTATATCTCCCCAAAATTCTTATTCTTTATTACTCCCAAAAGTAATATCTCCCCCTAAGCTCTATCTCTCCCCCAAATTATGTCTCCCCCTTTTTGACACTTATGTCAATGGGCTATACATTTAGCGTGTGTTAATCCAAAAAATATTTATGGAAATCTAATATTATCTTGAGAGTTGTATCCTAGTTCACACATGCAACATCCAAAGACTTGATTTGGATGGCTAGCTCGGCAACAATGTGGACTAAACCATCTAAGGTTGAAAGATTTGGGTCTTTCTTCCTTAGGGTTTCAGAAATTTCTATATGAGGAGTTAGAGTGGCCTGAATGTTAGTCAATTTGACCCTTATGTTGGCTTCATCTACTGTCAATGCAGCTAACTAACTCTTGGTTTGAAGCAATGTCCTAAAATGCTTTTGATTTTGAGTTGGATTTATAGGCAGTTTGGCATCTAATGAACTTATCTGACTTTCCAAGCTCAAGATGTGACTTTTGGTTTGTTGAGTGAAGAGTGTTGGATTATATAGTTTAGTGTACAATGAGAAAATATTCTCAAGTACCTTTTTCACATTCTCAACCTTAGTTGCCAATGCAACTTGTGTTAGTGCTATGTCACTTGATATTTTCTCATTGACTTTACTTTGAAACTTCTTTTCTCACCGTTCTAATAATTTGGAATTTGTGTCTAGGTCAACATCACTCACCTTCTCCACTATATTTTTTAGTTGTTATATTAGTGGCTTGGTCTCATCTAGAGCTAGTAGACTAAATGTATCTTTAAAAATGTCTTTGATGTCCTATAGTGCTTGCTTCTACCTGTGCTCCCTTCTAAGCATTTCTTGATGCTTCTTCCTTGCTAGAGATTGTTGCAATATGCCCATTTGTTCTATGGTCATTGTATCATAGTCTTACTTGGGAAAAATGATTTCTTCATCAAGGCTCACATCTCCATATTGGATCACTTCTTCTACCTTTGATGAACTCAGGCTCAACATTGAGATCTGCAAAGGGGTTGCATCTATGCTCAAATTCTGAAGAGTTTGTGTAGAAGGAGTACCAAATGCTGGTAAGGGCACCATTGTTTGTATAGCTATCTACTCCTTCATTTTGGGTGTCTGCTCTATCTCTTCAAGTTTACTCTGTTCTATCACAATGACTTGACTTGCACCTTGATCTTGTGTTGTAGGTACAAATAAGACTATCTGACCTGTTCCACTATGTTCTTTTGTAGTGGCTTGTGTTTCCACTATGCTCTTCTCAACTGTATCAACCTTATCTGATATAGCTTCAGATTCTTTGACCAAAGGTTGTATGGTAGTGACTTGAGGGTTGATAGAAGGTGGTTCTTATGTATTCACCTTTTCCCTTCCAGTATCAGTCACTAATTTTTGGAATTCATCTATATTGACCAAAACATGATTAGCACACAATTGTGCCTACAATGTAGTTTGATCTAATATCTTCTTCAAATCATCCTTTGTAAGGGGATTGATGTTTTGAGCTGATAGGTCAGAAACATCCTTAGCAATTACTATTTTAGTAGTCTCACTTGTGACATGTTGAGGACTGACACTTAATAATTATGTGTCTTTCACACTCTGTTCTTCATGCTGCTCTAGCTTAGTTGTTGCCTTGTCATCTATTTGCATTGTTGTTCCTTCCTCAACAGTGTTATCTTTGTCATCATCCTTTACTTCAATGGGTTTTGGTTCTCCTTCCTTCACTGTAGTCAACCCATAAGTAAGTTTCCACACCTATAGGACCTTTTCACTACATCCTCAATATTATTTTGTAATATGTTAAAGGCTCTATATTTAGGTGTGAACCTAACTGCATATTTTGTCACAGCCTTAGCAATTTGTGTGTTAGTTTGTTCAGGCATCACCTATGCCAGTGAGGTCTCCCTAATTTGTCTCTCCATGTTCAAACAATAGAGCCATTTCTGCTCAACATGGTCATATAAACTTTTGGGCATAGAGTTGGAAATCTCTAATGGAGTAGTCTTGAATTTTTCCATCATGGCATATATGGCCTCCTCCACTTTGTTCTTCTCTACTTTACCAAGATTGTCAAAATCTACATGTTTAAATCCTAATAAATCTGCACTATTCTTAATGTTTTCACATAAATTTTCTAAGTCTGAAAGAGGACTGTGACTCACCACCTTAAATTGGTTGTTGTCATCTGACTCAATTTTCTCTTCATCAAACTTGACTTGTGCTACATACTTCCTCCTTGGCCTTTTCTGCAATTGACCTCCTTGCTCTTCTTGGTTGGTCTTTTCTTTAGCCTTTTGTTTAGTTGCACATGTACTAGCTCTTGTAGTAGGTGCGGTAGGCTTGGCTTGGCTTGGTTTTACAGTTTACTTAGCCCTTGCCACTAGTTGTGCTTTGGCCTTCTTCTTCTTTGTATCAATTGGTGTAGGTGCTTCCTCAACTTCTTTTTCCTCGACACCTTCAGCAAAGTCTCCTCCTTTTCTGGTTGATCTTCACCCATACCCTAAGTTAATGCAAGAGGTGCTTGTGCTTGAATGTCTTCTTCCTCTTCATCCTCTTCTTCCTGTACTTCCTCTTGATCGACACCCTCTCCAAACTTAAATTTTAATTTCTTCACTATTTTCTCCTTTTTCTTCATGGTAGAGGCAGTTTTGAGTTCCATTGTGATTTTGGATTTAGCCATTTCATAATTTCCAAATACCTTTGCACTTTTATCTACCTCTTTTGCAAGTAATGCAGTAATAGCTATAGAGGCTTCATCCACATTGATTTCACAACCTAAGGGTCTCAACCATCTTACTCTTGGTGTAGCAACTTGTATAAAAGTGTAGTCGGCATCCACTAGAAAAGATACATCATAGTATTTCTCTACTAGTGACACTAGTATTCTCAACCTCTTTTTCATTGACTATTTAAAATCTTCAAAGTAGCTAGTCATAAAAGATTCAAAGTTCTCTCCTAACTGCTCAATGTATTCACCAATTTGAACTACTAATGACCTATTGGTTTTCCAAGATATTGTTCCAAATGTTGGAAAGGTGTTTTGCACATAAAAGAATATGCATATCGATATAGAACCAAATTTGCATTGTGCACTCTTTGTCTCTCTGATGGCTCCAAGGTTCTCAACTAGTTGTTGTAGTTGGAGTTCTACTAGATCATATGTATGATTTTTCTTGACAATTTTGTATCCCACATCCATAGCTATGCAGGGAAAACTGTTTAATTTGCTAGATTGGTAAAATTTGTGTGAAATAACCCTAACAAGAAACTTAATCAATGAATCAATAATTGTATCAATTGTCATGCCTCTTTTATTCCGGATAGCTCTAGTGTTTCTCTCAATCACCTCCTTTGAGTCACTTGTTAGTGTCTTAGGCCAATCTAGGGTTAGGTAACTAGTAACCCTATGGATTATCCTCTTAGTGATTTTGATAGGTCCATTATCTAGCCACAATGAACTATCATGTATTCGACTAAGCACTATCCTGATCCACTCAGTTTTAAATACATTTGGAAAATCTAGGGCTCGTGTCAATCCCTTTTTCTCTATGATTTAGAATTCTTCCTTCAATACACCATTATAACAAAGTCTATTGTATGCTTCCATAATATCCATATCCCCAATGCTACCACTTTTATAGTTATAGCATTTCCTTACATCTTACAACATTAACTCATTTGGTGGAATCATCAACAATGCTCTAGAAGGGTCTTGCTTGTACGCAATATTAGGAATAGCTTTGAAAATGGGTTTCTTAACTTCATCACTCATTAATTGAACATTCAAAACTTCCTTTCCTCCTACATTCTTAGAACTTGATGCCATTCTGTGAAACTAGGGTTTATGAAAATAAAAATTGTGAAGCTTGGCTCTTGATAAATACCTTGTGAAATCTGATGAATTACTGTAGAATCATTGCTCAAACCTTTTGCAATCGCTTTGAATGGTTTTCCAGATCGTCTTCTGCTATGCTCACTCTTTCTCGAAATCAAAGTGATGTGAAATGAGCTAAAATTTGATAAAATACCCTTTGAAACTTTGCAATTAATGCTGAGTGCTTACATAGCTGTAAACTCGACATAAACCAATTTCAAGCTTACTCAACATCCATTGACATTTTCATCACTTGACAACCACTGAACTTGACATCTTCTAGCATTCCACTCGACACATATAGGAAACTTTTCATACTTGGCAAAGACATTAAAAACTTAAAGATTTATTTTGGATTTATAACAACATCTTGCATCTTTGTTCATGCTAATGTAATCTTTTTAGTACTAAAACCTTTTGGAACTGATGCATGATATAACCATTTTTAAATATCAGTCCCACATACCTCTTAATTACCTAGTTTGATGAGGTGTAATCACCTGACCCATTGGGTGAAGTGATCCCTTCTCCATTTTATGTGTTGCAATCATCCTTTTTCTTCCATGTCTTATTCATTTCATCTTTGATGTGTTCAACATCTACTTTGCCTTTGCCTTTTCAAATTCACAGCTTGGTGCCTTTGACATTGTTGGACAATATCTACTGATGTGACCAGTCTTCAAACAATTGAAACATGTGGTTTGACTCAACTACCTTTTATAGTTACCTCTGAAGTGTGTCCTAATACAATTCTCAGGAGCATGTCCATATTCTTGACAATAATTACAATTATAGCTTGCATTATAATCCCAATTATAAGAGTTACCATTGTTCCTTACCTTTGTTTAGCTGTTTAATGACCACGTGGGTTTGGATTTGCATTCAAGAGCTCTATGTCCATACTTTTGACAGTTGTAGCAATATCCTTCAAATCTTTGTGTATTCATGGTCTTGGTTCTGCATTCATGTGCTTGATGGCCTTTCTTTTTGCACCTATGGCAGTGAACCATGTGCTTAGGCTTGATATTCTAATTTGTAGTCTTGCTCCTGCACATATTAGTAGTATGTCCTTTCTTACCACAATTATGAAAAGTAGATTTGGAGTTCTTACCTTGTTATTCCTTTCTTCAACATTTTTGGATGTTTCTCCTTCTTCAGTGCTTGAATATCCTAGTCTAGATGTATCATTATTGGATCTAGGGGATCTCAATAATTAATCAAAGTATTTGATGGCTTCATTTGGTTTGTTCAAAGTATCACCGGATTCCTTTTATCTCTTTAAATAATTATGTAATTGCTCATTCTGCAATTTTAATATAGTTATCTCAATGTCCTTGACATTTAGTTCATAGTTGACATTCATCATTTGACTTAGAGTATCCAATTTCATGTTGGATATCTTGGTTAACTCTATTGACTTCTCTTCCATTCTATTTCTCAAAATCATTTTGTCTTCTTCAATCATGGCTTTGTCTTCCATAGCTTTCTTCTTCTATTTAGTCACCTCACATAGTAGTATGGCTTGTGATTCTTGCTCTAGCTTGAGATTTTTAATTTCCTTAGCTTGGGCTCTATTATTTTCCATTACATTTGCAATCGCTACATCAAATTCATTAGAGTCACCATTAGCAAATAGCTTAGTAGTGTCTATCTCTTTGTATTGTGTCATTCTCTACAATAGCAATTTCTTTCCTTCTCTTCAAAGACTTCTTTAGTTCTTCTCTTGCTTCATCCAGTTGATGTAGAATGAGTTGTATTTCAATCTTTCCTAGTTTGTAGACTTCTATTTCAAGATCTTTCCTTGAAGTTGCAAAGCTTCTCTTTTAGAAAACAAGGCTCTAGTACGAACTGTTGGAACTATAATAGGAAAGGTAAATCAGTAGTTTAAACTTGAATCCATAAAACTTTCACCACACCTTCATCTCATGTATTTAACAAATAAACTGAAATACCATGTAAAGCATGTATATCTAATGCATATGAAAAAGCAAACATTCACATATTTAACACTAGGTATGATCACTAGGATGGGGATGACACTCACAAATCTTCACTACTGTAGTAATAAAGTGTATCTAATGAAGGGTTACAATATTTTGATCATGAAACATGATCTACCCTGTAAAAGGTCTACCCTATTAAAGGCTTACAAATAATGTACACTATATATGTGTCACACTCTAAACCCTTCTATCCAAGGTATTCCATGAGATTGGAATGCTTAGATGTTGGCTTAGAGCTCCCTATCCATGGAGTGCAATGATACATAAAATGACATGAAATAGGCTCTTAGTTGAGCCCTAGAAATGCAACCCTTGCTAGTAAACCATGTAATGGGAGATTCCAAAGACAAGATGCAATTATGAAAATGTCCACAAGGAGCTTCTCAAGGATACAATGCAAAATTTAAACTAAACTAGTATGAAAATGCAAGATGCAACTAGACTAAACAATATGAGAGTATTACAAATTCAACTAATTACTATGTGAGCTAAATTATTGCAAAATGAAAATTAAACTATATGGATCTAAGCTAAAATGTTTATGGATGATACAATGAGACAACGAATAGAAATTCTCCAGAAGCTCTTAAGAATTCAAATGATAGACTATCAGCATAACAAATTTCAAGAGTTGTCCTCCATATGAGGAGAAAGCCCTCTTTTTAAAAAAAATTGGATGGTTGAGATCAAAAGACAAGAAATGCCTAATCAAAGGTGGAGAATAATCCTTGCCTAATTTTTGACATTAAAATGTTCTTAGTCAAAATAAAAGGCTCCACCATTAGAAAATTATGCATTTTTGTAGAAAATGATTTTGTTTTGTCAAAATGGGAGGCTCTCAACACATGGAAAATTACACCTTCATATGTAGACAATTTTTTTGTCAAAATAGGAGGCTTTACACATGAAAAATTACACCTTCATGTGTAAATAAAATATTTTTTCAAAATAAGAGGCTCTACACATGGAAAATGACATGACACCTTCATATGTAGACAAAATGATTTAGTCAAAATAGAAGGCTCATTTGTAGACAAAAATGCATTACTTTTATTTATGAAATAAGAAATGTGTGGATGGATTTTTTAGAATTATATTTGAATTAAAAGGGAGCAAATTCTTTTAATCAAATATGTGTTTAGAATATGATGTTCAATCTATAGGTTAAAATCAAATAAATTGATTTTACCTTATTTTTGAAAGTTTGTGATCAAACACTTGATAACATTAGCAAGAAATGCTAGAAGGGGGTTTATGGTCTAGGTAGCCATTTTTAGGTGATTACATTTGCCCTTCATTGACTAATGTGTGATCAATATGGGAACACATGAGGTCAAAGAAATAGAAAAAGCTTAAAATTATTCATCTAATATGTGATCAATATGGGAACACATCAAATGAAGAAGCCATGATAGCGAATAGATAGATAGCTCTAACTTCAAAGAATGAAGCCATTCTCTAACTAATGTGTGATCGATATGGGAACACATGCAGTCAAAGAATAAAGAGACTATAATAGCAATGGATGTAGCAAGCATTAAGTGATAAAATTGATAGTGATAGTCTAGAATACTAGTAGATAGATCAAGAGCAAATGGAGATGGTCAAGCATATGCCCCTGAAAGAGAAAATGTTGTCAAGCATAGCAATGATAGATTATGTTTGCCTCCCTAGGATCGAAACTGAAATGATAGAGAGGAAGTGTAGAAACTAGCAAGATATGAGAAAATCGAGATATAGCAAAGTCCATAATGATAGATAGGTGATTAGAACCAAAGGTTGACCATAAAGAAGTGATGGAATTCCCCAATTTGACAAGAGTTGACCATGAATGATAAAATATGAAAATGAGGTCAAATCAATTGAAAAGAATGATGTAGAGGTGACAATTGTGAATGAAAGTAGACATGAAGCATGGTAATGGTGAAGACATGGAGGAATGAAGATGCCCCAACAGATATTCAAGGACTAGACCTCGAAAAGTCAGCTAACTGCAGAGAAGAAGGTAGAATGTGAAAATGTGATTTTGACTCGAAAGATAAACTCAAATTTTGATTTCGATCTTGACAATGTATCTAGGATGTCCAAATTAGCTAGGGTCAAAAATAATAAGAGATACAAAAGGTCAGATAGATGTGATGATAGGGTTAACCCTTTTGATGACAAAATATCAAAGAGGCGAAGCAAAAGATCAAGAGGGTGAAAAGACATGATCAAGAAGAAAGCAAAAGATGAGATGAAAGTAGTTAACTGAGATATCTGAAAAAAAGATAAAGAGAGAGCTCTCCCCCATATGTAGGAATGCAAGATTATGCAAACTAATATGCAAATTGGTTTACTAGCAAGGAACACAAAACATTTAGACTCTAATTTCATCATCGAGCATTTATAAGATCATACAATCATCACTAGCATGAGCTATGAAGATATGAATATGACCTTATCAAGATGTCAGAATGAGGTGTAAGCATTAAGGCACCAGAAGTTGAAATGACCATAACACCTATCCCTTTGAATTGAGCAAGGGAACATAAACATCAAAGCATAAAGGCTAGGATGACCAGAATGTTTCTTGTAGACAATCGCACTAGACATGTGAGAGATCCTTCTCATGCTAAGTAATTAGAAAGTTTTCTATCCGCAATGACCCTTGCATTCGTAACTTGAGACAAAAGTTTGTGAAGGATACTTGCAATGACCCATATGTTCACTAAGAGGACGAGTATCAATATGTACTATAGCATAAAGAACTCACTCAAATAGACAAGGAGAAAAAACAACCTTACTAAAGTGTCCATATAAAATGAGTCGAGGTATACACGACCATCCAACACGAGATAGAGGCTCTTATAGTAGACATCCCTTTTATATGGATTCTTCAGATCATTGGAACTAAACCCTCAAGCAAAAAATAGAGAAAAAAGATCATGTACCACAGTCCTTCTCCTCTAGTTTTGAACATCATTGAGTTGCAAGAGACATGTGACTGAAGAAAAGAAAACATCACATAGTCTTTATTTATTACATAATAGTGTGTGATAGTGTTTAACAGTGTGCAGTTTGTTCTTATCTTGTTTAATAAAGAAAAAGTGGGAGTCAATTTGGACCATTAAAGGATAGTGGAAATCCAAACATCATGTTGTATCATGAAAAGTTAAGTATCCAATGAACAAATCGAGTGAAAAGTGTAATAATCAAAGGATGTGTGAGACACCTATCCACAACTATCTAATTTAATATTGACAATTCAACAGACAACTTCACCTACTCCTAATATTACTTTGACGTATTGCAACAACATGATGAATGAAGTGACATGTAGAGACAACAATGCATGTTGAAGTTTTTCTATAAATAAGCAACTACATTGATTGAACGAATTCACAAGTCTACAAGATTATCAGTAGTCTTGAGAAATTGGAGTGAAGTAAAAAAAGAGCTTGTGAATTATTATAGTCATGGCCAATGCTCAAGATAAAGTGCAACAAGAACCAGAGATGGTAGATACTAGAAAGGGGGGATGGATGGATGAGGGAAGTGATGGCTTGGTGGAAAAAACGGGGTGAAGGGGACATAAAAGAGAAAAGTGCAAGTGGTCAAAACTAAGAGGAGAATCATTTCATCAAAGGGTTTGTAAATCCAACCCAGAAGTGGTTGGAGCAAGTCAAGGGGAGCTACCAGTCTAGGGTCTAGTAGAGGACAATGCAGAGGACCCTACCTTGCTTCAATTGTTAGTAGAGAGTGTGACACAGCTCATGGAACAAGAGAAACTAGTAGAGAAAACAAGATCACCAAGCATGGAGAGACTTAGTGAGACTGTGAATGTGCATATTAGTTTCACAGATAGCCAAGCAAAGGAGAAAATTCCCATGGAGGAGCCTTACCAAGATATGAAGCAAGGACCAGTGCTAAAATCCATTGCATCACCATGGAGGTAGGAAAAAAGCATCCTAAGGGGTATAATCAACATCCCCGAGGAAAACACAAGTGGTGTTCTCAGGTCTCCATTTCATCCATTTAAGTAACCTAGTGCAGTTTTTCCACCAATTCATGATGCAGTCAAGGCGATGGAAGTGGAACTAAAGAAAGTGTTGGCGACAGAGATGAAGTAGGTTGATAAGGCAGAGAAAAATGTAGAGTTTCTTTCAAGGTTTGATTGAAAGAGCTCAAGAAGATGGAGCATAGGAGGAAGTGAAGCAAGCAGAAGCAGCGCTGTGAGTAGAATGAGCGTAGGTAGAAACTACAGAGGCATCTCTAGTGGCAGAGCAGGTGGTGGTGGAACAAATTCGCAACGAGATGGTGTTGTTACAAGCTCAGGTCGAAGTGTTTAGAGAAACTATGGAAAAGACTAATGCCATAGTATACCGATAAGAAGATCAATTAAATGTTACCAATGCAAGGATCACCCACTTCATGAACTAGATGCATGAGGTAAAGCATGAGAGGGAATCACAGAAGATGACTACGAATACATATAAGGCAAAATGAGACATTGCTCAATAGGTGATGACAGTACCTGGGGTAGCAAAATTGCAAGCAGATATGAATGAAGTTAGGGAGAAGTTAGAGAAATTGGCACAAGAGGAAACATACTACATGGGATTGTACCATCAGGCAGTCCCCCTAGAGCACATGAGAGGAATATCCTTCTTGAATAGGATGTTTATTACACAGATGAATACTTTGTTGAGACACGACCATATCCCAATTTTGATGGATACAATCTGGGAAGGTGTAAAATTGATGCTAGGAGCTTCATCATTTGGGACTGCACAAACAGGAATACCCCCAAGTGGAAACCCAAATGCCCCACCTCTACGAGGAGGACATTGACGAGCATTGTACTGATGTTGTGACTTTGTGTATCGTGTGGTAGGAAGTATTTATCCAAGTGGATTGTGGTGATCTCATGACATATGTGGATGTTTTTGTGATTTTTTTGGAAAATGTTTTAAATGTTTTGTAATTTTTTATGAAAATATGGATGTTTTTGGAATTTTTGAAAAAATATGTGAATGTTTTTGGAATTTTTGAAGAATATGTGAATGTTTTTGGAATTTTTGAAGAATATTGGAAAAGGTAATTTCTATAAAAGTGGGAATAATACAATCCGTAGAGTAAGGGAAAACCTTTACCTGTATGCAGGGAACTGAATGTCTACAAATTTGCATGACATGTGGAGAGCTGTGGTGTGTAAAGCATAATTATGTGTGTACTAATAGCCCTTATAGATGATTACAAGGCCAACATTGGGATGTTTCTCTAAGTGTGTGTTGAGACAGACATTCTCAAGGTCTATAAAAAGGCATTTTGGGGGCCCAAAAGGATCCTTGGGCCTTGAGAAAGATGAAATAGGCCCTTGAAAAGGTACTTAGACCCAAAAAAGGTGTTATGGGGGCCTAAAAAGGATGCATAGGGCCTTGTAAAAGGAAAAATAAGGTCTTGAAAAAGATGTTTTGATCCAAAAAGGACACCTAGGGCCTTGAAAAAGGCAAAATAGGGTCTTGAAAAAGATGCTTTGACCCAAAAAGGACACTTAGGCCTCGAGAAAGATGAAATAGGGCCTTGAAAAAGGTGCTTTGACCCAAAAGGGTGCTTAGGCCTCGAGAAAGATGAAATAGGGCCTTGAAAAAGGTGCTTTGACCCAAAAGGGTGTTGTGGGGGCCTTAAAAAAGGTGCTTGGGCCCAAAAAGGCAGTTGTTGGGTCTTGAAAAAGGTGCTTGGGCATAAAAAGGCACTTGATGGGCCTTAAAAAGGCGCTTGGACCTAAAAAGGCACTTGATGGGCCTTGAAATAGGTGCTTGGGCCTAAAAAGGCACTTGATGGGCCTTGAAAAAAAAAAGGACCTTGAAAAAGGCATTTGGGCCTAAAAAGGCGCTAGAGGGGTCCAAAAAGGACACTTGAGCCTTGAAAAAGGCACTAGAGGGGCCTGAAAAAGGCGCTTTAGGCCTAAAAAGGCGCTAAAGGGGGGAGCCAAGCTCTCACGCTTACACTTACTTATTCTGTGCCCCCAGTTGTATGAGGATGAAAGAGCCCGATGGATATCTGGGCTTTCAAGATAGCATTGATATATTTGTTGAAGGGGGCTAGACTAATCGTGGCCATTGCAAGTTAAATAAGACTAATGAGCCATGGGGAATTGTTGCTCTTGACAAGAGGAAGGAAATGAGGGCACCTTTTGCACTATCCACGTTGTGCCAGATTTTCCAAAGTCTCGAGAAATGTTTCATGACATTACTATGATGCTTCTTAATATTAGCAAGGCATGTGGGTTCAAATATTTGATGTCCTATTGTATAGCCTAATTGGGCTAAAGTGAGGTAGGAATTGACAAGAATTTTGGGGTGTTGTTAAAGTTTTGAGCTTTTACGACCATTTTTGACAATTATGACCCCCTTTTGAATGCATTGGGCTATTTGTGGAATTTTTCATATTTTTAGATTATTTTTGAATTATTTTTGATATTTTAAGACAATTTTTTATTTTAAAAAAATATTTTTTGGCAATTTTTGAATTTTTTTGATAATTTTAGGCAATTTTTTATTTTTTTTATAATTTTAGGAAAATTTTGAATTTTTTTTTGATAATTATGGATGATTTTTGCATTTTTTTTGTAATTTTGGATGATTTTTGAATTATTATTTTTTTGGGTAATTTTGGATGTTTTTTGGGTCTATGGGGGTGAAATAGAGGATGTGAGTGAGATTTGTTAGAATACGGGGGCAACCAGGACCATGTGAGGTACCTAAAGAGGTAATGAAAGGAGTTTATGACATTAATTGGGTCGACTGAGGACTAAAATAAACATTGAATATGATTGGCCAAGGGGGGATAGCAGAGATGTGCATTGATTTTCCTTCAATTCATGTCTATGGTATCTCAATACATAATCAGAATCCATGTTTCCTTCGAGCCACAACCTTCCTTCTCTCCAGCTACCCCTAATTCCATGCATTTCTAATGTCAAGCAACCACTGATTGGTAGAGTAGAACTTAAAACCCAAAGTGTTTGTCAATTGAGTATCTGTGAAATTAATTCTAGATCGAATACCAGTCTGATTGACCACTCTAGTCCAGGCTATAAGCTTCCCAACCCTAGATAAACAAATAATTTTCTACCAAATACCTCCAAATAATACAACTATAAATGCTACCCCTTTCTCTTATTCCTATCTTCTATTAATTGCAATAGAAAGCCACAAAGAACCAAAAATTGTCACAGAGATGAAAAATCAACTATTCAACTGCAACCCCTTTCCAGCATTGAAGGCCTTGTATTGTTTAGGGAAGTCCAAAAGCATTGTCTCTTGTCCCTTTTCAAATCAAAGGTGGTGTTCTCACTTCTTTTGTACCATTATGTTTTTTTTTACTTTTTGACTTTTTGACTTTTTGCAATTTTGAGGAGTATTTCAGGATCATAGATATGTACAAGATAGTTAAGTAGTAAGCCTTTAAGCATAGAACTTCTTTAAGTGTAGACCATTGATACGTTCTACTAGTTCTTCACCTTTAGGAGTAGACAGTTGATAAGCCCTAGACCCAAATACTGTTGTGATAATGTATGGGCCTAACCAATTAGGTTCAAACTTTCCTTTCTGCTCTCTATGATGTTGATTTTTTGGATTTTCTCTAAGCACGAGGTCACCAACTTAAAAATCACACAAATGAACCTTCTTGTTATACTGAGTAGACATGCACTTAAGATAAGCCCTCATGTGATCAAAAGCTTCCTTATGACGCTCATCAAGAGTCTCTAATTCTTGTATTCGCATAACTCTATGGTCTTCATCAGTTATCAACCCATGTAAAGAGACTTGCAAGGAGGGGATCTCTACTTCTAATGGGAGAATGGCCTCGGAGCCATAAACTAAAGAAAAATTTGTGGCCCCTATAGGAGTATGGATGATAGTTCTATAGGCCCAAAGTGTTGGATTTATCTGTAAATGTCAATCTCTCCCAGACTTATGAACTGTGCAATGCAAGATTTTTAGCAATGTTTTGTTAAAGGCCTCTACTTGGCCATTCCCTTGAGGGTAATAAATAGAAGACCAGTGTTGTTTGATCTAGAGCTTCTTGCATAGCTGTCTTAAGGTCCTTATTTTTGAAATTTCCTCCATTATTAGTGACAATAGAGGAAGGAATACCATACCCACAAATGATGTGATTTCATATAAACAAGGCAACATGTTTTCCTGTAGCAGTAGATAATCGCACAACTTTAACCCATTTGGTGAAATACTCAGTTGCTATAATGATGAACTTGTGACCACTAGATGAACTTGGGTGAATTTTTCCTACCAAGTCAAAGGCCCATTGTTGAAATGGCCAATATGTCACAGAAGGAATCAAATCACGTCTAGGAGCATGAATTAAGTTACCATGGAGTTGACATTTTTGACAAGACTTGGCATAACGAACATCATCAACTTGCATTGTTGGCCAGTAATAACCCGTCCTAAGCAATTTTTGAGCAAGTGCAAAGCCATTAGAATGTGCCCCTCAAATTCTATCATGGACTTCAGTGAGTTCCTTTTCGGACTCTTCTAGTTCTAAACACCTAAGCAATGTTCCATCTAGACCCTTCCTATACAAGTCTCCAAAGACCAAAATATAATGTGAGGCATTTCAAAGGAATTGGCATTTTTGGTTGCGCATAAGGTTCTCAAGAACAATTTGATCATGTAGGTAAGAGAAAATGGCCGCATAGCGAGAGGAATCATGACCTATAATAGTGTAGATCACTTGATTATCGAAGGAATCATAGGCAGGATGACGTAATTCTTCCACCAGGAACTCAAATCGAGATTCATGTTCTTATAGTTGGAGAATAGATGCTAGAGTGGCCATAGCATCAACAACTTTGTTTTATACTCTAGGAATTTGTTGAAATGTCACAAAAGTGAAGTAGTTGTTGGAATAATCAAATGGGAAGAATACTTCTGAGAGGGGGGGGGGGGGGTGGTGAATCAAAAGTAATACATTTTATCCATTAAAATTTTTAACTGAAAGTAAAATGCATGCATATAAACATATCAAATAAGCATAAAGTAAACATATGCATCAACAAAACATACCACCAAATTTGGTAACCCAAAAACCCTCCAAAATGAGAAGGCAAAACTAGGGTGGGGATGATACCCACAAAATCATTGCAGCAATAATGTTTGACCACTTTTGATGGTTTGGCCTGTGAAAGCTTGCCCTGTTAAAGGCTTTACACTATATCAATAGTGACCTATTTAAACGATTTACAAACACTTTACATGAAGTGCCACCCTGTTAAGGGATTTTATCACCTCTTCAAAGGATCTACAACCTAGCTATTAAGCTAATCTATCAACATAGGATTTTCCTTCTAATACAATTGCTATAGAGTATTAGACTAAATAAACTTGATAGCTTAAAAATCCTTGATTGCTGAATTCAGTCACTTGATTGCTCATTCTAATCTTGATCCTCTAAGATCTGATATCAATTTGATTCCCTTGCTCTGTTATGATCAACTAGATACTGCAATGTTGCTTTGTTCCTCTAAGTATTTCCACTCTTTCCACTAAATTTCACTATAGTTTTCCCTTACACTGGTCTCTTCCACATATACAATAGGATTTTTTCCTCCTTTTAAAGATTTTGAAGACTTAGGGTTAGGTATGGATCTATGATCCATATTGAATCTTCATTTCCCACTTATTCCTTGCACTTTTCTTATTGGTTGCATGCCTTCTCCATTTTTCTTATTAGCTACATGTTGATTGCATAGGAAATATAAAAGATTCATTCTTATCTTTATTATCCTTCGAGATCCTTCTATGTCAGCTCAAAAAATGGTTTACATCTGAGTTTTTTAAAGTACAAACTCATAGGTTGATTCTGTGTTACTCGGCATATATTGGATTACTGGTGCTCAACACATATATGATTCTACTTTGCTCAACACCTATTGCATTCTATCTTGCTTGGCACATGTATGATTCTAGCTTGCTCGACACATGTTACATTTTGACTTGCTCGGCATCAACTGTGACTCGACACCTATATATCACTTGGCTCATATAGTTCACTCGGCACCTAAAGTCACTTGGCACTTGATCTTCACTCGACACCTGAAGATCACTCAGCACCTGTTGGAATTCTGGCTCAGCACATATAGTGTACTTGGCTTCTATATGAAAGTCAGTTAAGTGTGTTGACACTCAATTGTTAAAACCAATTTGAGACCAACAATCTCCCCCTTTGACATGAGTGTCAAAAACACTTAACTAAGCATTATTTATCTGACCTTATGAGTACATTATCCAATCTATTTGACATATATACAAAATTTCAAAAAACTTGTTCAAAATTTTGTAAGGAACAATATACCTTAAAATTCTTATAACTCCCCCTGAGCTGATTGTGCCATTTCATTTCTATAACCAAAATTATTGTGCTGATGTATCTAATACTCTTTGCCTTTGCCCTATTTTTGTATTTTGTACCTATGTTACCTTCCATACAATTCCCAAAACATTGTATCTCCCCCATACTATGTCTTATCTCTTATGTCCCCTTTTTGGCTATCTACAATCTTTCCTCTTTGTTATATCTCCATTATTATATCTCCCCCTTTATTTTATTTCTCCCCCTTTTTGACACTTATGTCAAAGGGTGCTAAGGATTAATACCATATTTCACCAAAAATGTACTGTTGACCTCCATTATCATCTTAAGAGCTGCATCCCAATTTCCCAAAGCAATTTCTAGTGACTTATGTTGGATGGTAGTCTCTACAGCAAGATGTACAAGTCCATCTAATGTAGAAAGATTAGGATCTTTCTTTAAAACAGTTTCAACATAGACTTGCTCTTTATGGAGTACTTCCAAATGTGGGGTTATGGAAGATTGAATCTGCATTAGTTTTCCCTTTATATTGGCCTCTTCACTTGTAAGTGTAGCTAACTCCTTTTGGGTGTGAAGTGATTGGGTAAAATGCTTCACACTTTGAGCTGGGTCTTTTGGTAGCTACATGCTAGAAATCTTTAGATTTCTCTCCAGGCTTAGTATTCTTTGGCCTTTCTCTTGTGTGAAATTGGAAAAATCACATAACTTGTTGTATAATGAGAAGACATTCTCAAGTACAGTTTTGACCTTTTCAATCTTGTTGGCCAATTCAACTTGTTGAAGTGCTATGTTACTAGATATTTTCTCATTTACTCTTCCTTGAAATTTCCTTTCAGACCATTCCATGAGTTTCACATTTGTCTCTTGGTCTTCACTTGTCACTTGGTCAACAATATGTAACAATTATTCCATTATAGGCTTTGTCTCATTTGGTGACTACAAGCTGAAGGCATCCATAAAGATGTCCTTAATCTCATGCAATGCTTGCTTATGTTTATACTCCTTCCTGAGTATTTCTTGCCTTCTTTCTCCTATTCAGTGCATCTTGCATCTCTGTGATATGCTTAATGCTGATTGTCTTGGAGTCATAGGTAGGTATGAAATTTTCTTCATCTAACTCAAGGTCTCCATAGTGAAGTACCCTAGTCACTTTGGTTGAGCTCAAGCTTGGTGTAGATATTTGCAAAGGTATTGCATTAGTGCTTGACTTCTGAAGAGTTTTTGTAGGAGTGCCTATTTTTGGTAACTCTACCAATGTTTGTATTATGGCCTACTCCTCTTCTTTTGATTTGTCCTCTTTTTCCTCATCTGTTCTTCCCTGATCAATCATAATAATCTGAGGTGTACCTGTTGACTATACTGTAGGATCAAATGTAGCAGTCTGTCCTATTTGTTCTGTATGTTTTACTACCTCTACACTTGGCTTTTGCATTGTGGTATCAACTGTTACAGATGTATCAACTATTGCAATTGGTGGTGGAAGCATTAAAATTTGAGTACTAGTAGCTGTAGAGATATAAGGTGGTTCTTGTGGATTCACCTTGTCTCTTAATGAGTCACCTACTGCCTTCTGTAGCTCATCAACACTCACCAATACAGGATTTGTGCATAATTGTGCTTGTAGAGTTGATTGGTGAAGGATCTTTTTGAGATACTCTGTAGTTAGTGGATTGATGTTCTAAGCAAAAGTGTCAAGAATATCCTTCATAGTGACTATAATTGTAGGTGTAATGGTTACGTGAGGAGGGCTAGGAGGTGGCAATTGTGTGTCTTGCACACTTTGGTCTTGTTGCTGCTCCTGCTCAGCTATTGCCATTTGATCTCCTTTTTGTGTCTCCTCCTCCTCCTCACCTTTTTCTTTCTCCTCTTCATCTTTCTTTTCTTCTTCTCTCTTCTCTTCTTCTCCTTTTCTTGTTTCCTCTTCTTCTATTTTGTCTTTTTTTATTTCTTATTGGCCTTTGCCTTATTTGCTTCTGCATCCTCCTCTCCTCCTTTTTCATCCTTTTCATCAATCAATTTGTATATTGACTTCCACAATTTTGTGGACTTATTTACTACATCTTCAATTTTATTTTGTAGGATGCTAAAGGCTCTATACTTTCGTGCAAATTTTCCACCATGTTTCTTGTTAGCCTTAGTTATTTGACCTCTAGTCAAATCAGGCATCACCTGTGCCAGTGTTGATTCTCTTATTTCCTTCTCCATCTTTAAACAATAATGCCATTTATTTTCAATAATCTCATACAACTCGCTAGGCATAGTATTGTCTAACTCAAGAGGTGTGTACTTGAATTTTGCTATCATGGCATACACTGACTCTTCTATCTTGTTTTGATCCTCTTTACTTAACTTATTGAAATTAATACTTTTCAAATCAATAAAATTTGCATTCTTAATGTTTTCACAGATTTTATCTATGTGTGACTTAGGAGGATGTCTTACCACTTTATACTAGCTGATGTCCTCTGATTTAGTCTTCTCCTCATCATCAGAATCTGGTCGTGCTACATACTTTCTCCTTTTCTTTTTCACTTCACCAGTCTACCCAATGGCCTTCTTCTTCTCTTTTACTTGTTCTTTGGCCTTTTAAGTAGATGCCCTTGTGGCAACTCTTGTTGTAGGTGTTTGCTTGGCTTGTGTAGGCTTTGTATCCTTCTTGGCTTTGGGCTGGGCTGGAGGCTGTACTTTGGCCTTTATTTTCTTTGACTCAACTTGTGTTGGTGCTTCATCAACTTCTTCTTCCTTGGCACCTTCCTCCTTATCTTCACCTAAGCCTTGTGTTAATTCCATTGGGCCTTGCCCTTGTTCTTCTTCTTCACTCTTACCTTCTTTTTCTTCTTCCTCTTTAGCACCTACCGTCCCTTCAATTTCTGCACCAAATTTCTTCTTTATCTTCTTTACCAATTTATCTTTCCTCTTAATTACAGAGGTTATCTTCAACTCTATTTCAACTTTAGACTTTACAACATTATATGTGCCAAAAGGTTTGTCAATCTTGTCTATTTCTTCTGCAAGCAATGCAGTGATTGCTGCTGATGCTTCATCCACATCTAGTTCATAACCCAATGGCCTTAGCCATCTCACCCTTGGAACTACTACTTGGATGTAGGTGTAATCAATATCAACTAAGAAGCAAATGCCATTGACATGTTGTTCCACCAGGGAAACTGGTATCCTCAATCTTTGTTTCATGGATTTCTGAAAATCCTCAAAGTAGCTTGTCACTTGTGCTTCAAAGTTATCACCCATTTGTTCAATATACTCATTGATTTGAGTAATTGCAGATTTTTTTGATTTCTAGTTCACTTTACCAATTGAGGGAAATTCTTCCACAACATAGAAGAATATGCAGACAAGAACTGAACCAAACTTGCACTGAGCTCCTTTAGATCTTCTAATTGCTCCTAGGTTCTCATTTATCTGCTACAACATCAGTTTTGCTAGATCATATGTATGATCTCTTTTGACAAGTTTATAGGCTACATCCACAACAATGCACGGTACACTATTCGATCTGCTAGATTGATATAACTTGTGAGAAATCACTCTCACTACAAAATCCAAAAGGGGATATGTGATTGTGTCAATTGTCAAGTCCCTTTTATTCCATTTGGCCCCTGTGTTTCTTTCAATGGCCTCTTTTGAGTCACTTATCAGGGTCTTATGTCAATCTAGGGTTGAAAAGCTTGTAACCTATACACTATCCTCTTTGTTATTTTCATGGGTCCTCCTTCTAACCACAAAAAAAATCATGAATTTGACTCAAGACAATCTGTATCCACTCGGTCTTGAAAACTGTGGGGAAAACTAGGGCACTGGTTAAACCCTTTTTCTCAACTATTTGGAATTCATCCTTCAATATTTTGTTATCACACAATTTATCATATGATTGAAAAAATTTCAAGTCTCCTATTGCACCTATTTTGCAATTATAACACTTCCTTACATCCTGTACCATGACAACTTTGGGCAGAATAATGGAGAGTGCGCCAGTAGGGTCATTTTTATAGGCAACTTCTAGGATTAGCCTAAACTCGGGTTGTTTGACCTCATTACTGATTAACTAGACCTCATGACCTTCCTTATCCTTTGGGTTCTTAGAACTAGAAGCCATTTCACTGATCTAGGGTTTTAAAAGATTTAAACTTTAACATTGCGCAACTCGACACTTGAAGAATACCTTAGATCGACGAAAATGATGTTGAATCTTTGTTGAAATCCATGCAAATGGCTTCAATGCTATTCTTTGATCTCTTTTTCACTCTTCTCATCTTTTCTCTACATTTGAATGGCATGAAATGCTTGAAAGTTGACCTTATACCTTTCAAAACCTAGCATTAAATGCTTGGTGCACACAACTGTACACTCGGCTCTTGAAGGTTTCAACATAACTCGGCTTCCATTGGTTTTTCTTTTCTCAACTTCAATTAGGTTTCCATCACTTGGCTTCCATTGAAAACTTAGCATATACTAACATTTACTCGGCAACTCTTGCTAAAATTTTAAGTTTTGACTTTGCATCTTGATTCATGTTGTTTTCTTCTTTGCAGTGCTTGTTTGTATTGGGACTGATGCATGATATAACTATGTATATCAGTCCCATACACCTATCCATGCTTAGTTGGATGAGGTGTGACCACTTGACCTATTAGGTGAAGTGATCCCTTCATTTGATGAGCTACACTCATCTTTCTTCTTCGATGTCTTGTTCATTTTCCCTCTGATGTGTTCAACATCTACCTTCTCTTTTCCTTTGCTGACTTTTGACTTGGGTGCCTTTGACATTGTTGGAAAATTCCTACTGATATGACCAATCTTTAAGCAACTGAAACATGTGGTTTGACTTAACCATCTGCTGTAGTTCCCTCTAAAATGTGTCCTTATGTAGTTTTCAGGAATGTGTCCATATTCTTAATAGTAGTAACAGCTATACCTGGTGTTATAGTCCCAATTGTAGTGATGACCATGTTTACCTTCTTTTGTTGCTTGATTTGATGTCCACATAGGCTTGATCTGCACTCAAATGCTCTATGTCCATACTTCTTGTAGTTGTAGCAGTGACCCTCAAATCTTGGTGTTTTGATAGTCCTAGTCCTACATTCATGTGTTTGATGTCCTTGCTTCTTGCACTTATGATAGTAGCTTGCATTCTTAGGCTTATCATGTTGATTGTTCTTCTTACTCCTACATACATTAGTAGTGTGTCCCTTTTTACCACAGAAATAACAAGTAGGTTTAGTGTTCTTACCTTTGTTACTCCTTTCTTCTGTAGTCTTGGATGATTCTCCTTGTTTAGTGCTAGTGTAACCAAGTCCTAAAGTATCATTACTAGCCCTTGGTGATTTTAGTAGCTACTCAAAGTACCTAATTGCCTCATTGGGTTTCTTGAAGCTTTCTGCAACTTTCTTCTCTCTTTTTAGGTCATTTTGCAGTTGTTCATTCTGTATCTTTAGTGTAGAGATCTCAATATCTTTCATATTCAGCTCATGATGTGCATTCATCATTTGGCTTAGGGTGTCTAGCTGCATGTTTGAGATTCTTTCAAACTCAATTGTCTTTTCCTCTAGTTTGTTGCTAAGATTTCTCTTGTCATCTTCTAGCATAACCTTGTCTTCAATGGTTCTCTTCTTCTATTTAGCTACTTTACAAAGTATTATGGCTTGTGATTCTTGTTCAAGCTTGAGTATTATGATTTCTTCTACTTGTGCTCTATTCTTCTCCATTACTTCTACTATTGCTATATCAAATTCTTTGGAATCTCTATTGGAAAACACTTTTGTGGTATCAATCTCCTTATAGTGTATGCCATTTTTAGCTATGGCTATATCCTTCCTTCTTTTTAAGAATTTTCTCAATTCTTCTCTGGCTTCTTCCAAGTTGTGTAGAGCAAGTTGTACATCAATCACTTGATTCTCTATTATCTTCCCAAGATTGAAGACTTCCATCTTCATATATTTTCTCTAAGTTGTTAGGCTTCTCCTTGTGAGAACCTTACTCTGATACCAATTGTTGGAATAATCAAATGGGAAGAATACTTCTGAGAGGGGGGATGAATCATAAGTAATACATTTTATCTATTAAATTTTTTAGCTGAAAGTAAACTGCATACATGTAAACATATCAAATAAGCATAAAGTAAACACATGCATCAACAACGCATAACACCAAATTTGGTAACCCATAAACCCTCCAAAATGAAAATGCAAAACCAGGGTGGGGATGATACCCACAAAATCACTGCAACAATAATGTTTGACCACTCCTAATGGTTTGCCCTGTGAAAGGCCTATCATGTTAAAGGCTTTACACTACATCAATACTGAAGTGCCACCCTATTAAGGGATTTTATCACCTCTTCAAAGGATCTACAACCTAGTTGTTAAGCTAACCTATCAACATAGGATTTTCCTTCTAATACAATTGCTAGAGAGTATTAGACTAAATAAACTTGATAGCTTACAATCCTTGATTGCTGAATTCAGGCACTTGATCTGCTCATTCTGATCTTGATCCTCTGAGATCTGATATCTATTCGATTCCCTTGCTCTATTTTGATCAACTAGATACTGCAATGTTGCTCTGTTCCTCTAAGTCTTTCCACTCTTCCCACTGAATTTTACTATAGTTTTCCCTTTCACTACTCTCTTCCACATTTACAATGGGGTTTCATCCTCCTTTTAAGGATTTCAAAGACTTAGGGTTAGGTATGGATCTACGATCCATATTGAATCTTCATTTCCCACTTATTCCTTGCACTTTTCTTATTGGTTGCATGCCTTCTCCATTTTTCTTATTGGCTACATGTTGATTGCATAGGAAATATAAAAGATTCATTCTTATCTTTATTATCCTTCGATATCCTTCTATGTTGGCTCAAAAAATGGTTTACATCTAAGTTTGTGAAGGTATAAACTCATATGTTGATTCTGTATTACTCAGCACATACTAGATTACTAGTGCTCAGAACATATATGATTTTGCTTTGCTTGACACCTATTGCATTTTGTCTTGCTTGACACATGTATGATTCTATCTTGCTTGACACATGTTACATTCTGACTTGCTCGGCATCAATTGTGACTCAGTACCTATATATCACTTGGCTCATATAGTTCACTCGGCACCTAAAGTCACTTGGCACTTGATCTTCACTCGACACCTGAAGACCACTCGACACCTGTTGGAATTATGGCTTGGCACATATAGTGTACTCGGCTTCTATATGAAAGTTAGTTAAGTGTGTTGACACTCAATTGTCAAAACCAATTTGAGACCAACAATAATTCCTTAGAATATCTATCAACTTTTTGTAAGGTATCAACTTGTCATCTTTTACTTGATAGTCATTATTCACTTGGTTAATAACAAGTTGAGAATATCCATAGATATGCAATTCAGTTATTCACCATTCAAGAGCCATCTTGATCCCATTTTTTAAAGCTTCATATTCCACCATGTTGTTTGTACAAGGGAACAAGAGTTTTTAAGATTTGGGGATTGTATATCCATGATGGGAAACAAACAAGATACCTGCTCCAGCTCCATTTTGTGTATGAGGCCCATCAAAGAACATTTTTCAAGTTCTCTTAGTGATGTACATAATTGAGGCATCTAGAAATTCAGCTTGTATGGGTGTTGTATCCTGTAGCGAAAAATCAACTTATTGGTTAGCTATGGCTTATCCTTTGATGACTTTACATTCGACATACCAAATGTCAAATTTTGAAAGAATCATCATCCATTTAGCTAGACGACTAGTAAGTGTAGCTTTACTCAAAAAATATTTTAAAGGATCAATTTTAGCAACTAGGTGAACTATATGTGCCAACATGTAATGTTGAAGCTTTTGAGAAGCAAAGACCATTGCAAGACAGGCTTTCTCAATGCTATTATAGTTCATTTTGAATAAGAAACCAAAGTTCGACTAATATAATATATAGCCCATTCTTTACTAGTCTCATCACTTTGGGCTAATATCACTCCTAGAGAAGAAGCTGTAATTGAGATATACACGATCAAAGGTTTTCCTAGAATAGGTGGCATCAAAACTGGAGGTTTTTCCAAGTATCCTTTGATTTGATCTAGACTTTGTTGACACTCATCTTCCAGATATGAGTAGAACCTTTGTACAAATTCTTGTTAAAAGGTTGAGCTTTATTAGCCAATTGAGAAATAAACCTCCTTATGGATTATAGACGTCCTTGGAGACTTCTTAGCTGACTAATGTTGCGAGGCGGAGGCATTTTCATGATATCTTATACTTTTTTTGGATCAACCTCAATTCCCTTAGCTGAGATTATGTAACTTAGGAGCTTACTTGACGTGACACCAAAGGCACACTTCGTAGGATTTAATCTAAGTTGAAATTGTTCCATAAGATCTAATATCAAACTCAAATCATCTAAGTGGATTTCTCTTTGTTTTGATTTTTCCAAGGTATCATCTATGTAATCTTCCATGTTACGATGCATCATGTCATGAAAAATAGTAGTCATTGCCCTTTGGTATGTTGTAATAGCATTTTTTAGTCCAAAAGGCATGACATTCCAACAGAAGGTACCCCATGCATTTGTAAAAGTTGTTTTCTCTTGGTCTGTAGGGGCAATTTTAATTTGGCTATAACTAGAGAATCCATCCATTAGTGAATACATTTCATACCCCACAGTCATATCCACTATCATGTCTATGTTTGGAAGTGAAAAGTCATCCTTAGGGAAAGCTTTGTTGAGATTTCTGAAATTAGTACAAACTCAATTAGATTTGTCATGTTTAGTAACAGGTACAATGTTTGATATCCAATCTGCATAGTCTATAGATCTAATAAATTCTGCACTCAAAAGTTTTTCTAATTCAATCTTGATCAATAGTGTAATATGAGGATGCATCTTCCTCAACTTTTGTTTGACAAGCTTGATATCAGGAGCTATGGAGAGATGGTGCATAATAAGATTAGTGTCTAACCAAGGCATGTCAGCATATGTCCAAGCAAAATTGATCCTTTTCTCTTTAAAGAATTTCGTGAATTATTCCTTTTCCTCTTGTGACAAAGATTGAGCTAGATATATGATTTTAGGAGCTTTCATAGTACCAAGGTTGATGGGTTGTGTTGGTTCAATAAGAACTGATGATCTCTCTTGAAAATAGCTAGGGAGACTACCAAGTACCTCATCTGCACATGCCCTAAAGAGGTTTTCACCATGAGATATGTCTTTATTTTTACTATTTTTAGGCTCAAATACAGCCACAATGTGGTTTTTGCCATCTAACCATTTATTTTTTCTTTTGATTTTATGACTAAGGTATTTGATATCTGATTCTATTATATGAATTGTGGGTTCACTGGTGGAAGAAGTGACAGGTTCAATGGCATTTAGGTAATAGGCGATCTCATAGTCATTTTGGAAAGACTGTGTTTTTAGCTTTTGATGTTGAATGAACCAGTCTAAAAGATTGGGATGAATCAATGAGAGTGAGTTAGAAGCTTCAAGGTTATTAATGCAAAAAGAGTTATCTCTAGTGATAGGAAAAGTTGAGCCTATGGTTAATGTTGCAAAGGTATCTAGATCAGGAATAGTCCTAGAGGAACCAATGTGGCCCACTAAAGCATTTTGCCAGCCAAACTCATTAGACCCTACACTAGAATTGTCTACCGCATTTGATTGGATTGCATATGTGTGAATGACATCAACCTCAAGTTCACAAGAGGCCTCTAATTAACTTCCCATTCGTACACTTGAGATTTTGTACTCTGATCTCTAGCAATTAGACAGGCAATATTTTGTCTAATCTGTCATATATTTAAATCTTTAAGTTTAGTTTTATCATGTTCTAGCTATCTAGAGGTGGAAGCCACATCATCATTAGTGGTAGTGAATGTTTCTTCTCCCCAAAGAAGAGAAGTTATAGGTATAAAGCCTTCATTTTGTGAAGTGGTAGCAACAAAGAGAGAATCATCATCCTCTGATTCACTAGATATTGGCGCATTTTGAGTAGATACTAGCATATTATCCTCTAGCCCAAATCCTAGGCCAGTAGTATCTCGAGCATCATGACCTTGAGTATGACTTAAAGGGTCAGCTAGAGCTTTTTTGTTACCAATTAAGGATTCATGACCTTGATAGCCCATGTTTGCAAGCATCTTATATCCTTTTCCATATCATTTAGGAGAAATGGGAGTGGTGACCTTAATATCCTCCTCATCCTCCTCTCCCCTATATATCCAATCTTTAATAGCTTGTTCTTCTTTTTCTACTTCTAAGGGAACTGAGGACTACACAAAAGTACCACAAAGAGTCATGGCAGATGCGAAAGGTTTCTTTTTGGTAGACAACTTTCCATAAGATCGAGGGGAAATAGGTAGAGCAACAATAAAGTCTAAAGTGTATTCGCCTATACCAAGACTCATCATTTCCACTTTCTGTTTGCACACTCTATAAAAGATGGTGTCGACTCATGAGAAGAGTGATTGTGTGGAATCAATGTTTCAGTAGTAGACAATGTGTTGATGGACATTGAGTTGTCACCAGGGACAACTACTTCAGTACCATTAAAAGGGAACTTGATGCACTGATGATATGTAGAAGGCACCACTTGCATGTCATGAATCCATGGTCATCCCAAAAAAAAATTATATGCAAGGGGTATATCTAGGACTTAGAAAACAACATCCTTCTCCACTGGAACAACTTTGATTGGTAGCACAATTAGACCCTTGGAAGGTCTTTCAACCTCATCATAAGATTTTATAGTGATCTTGCGCCTAGGGTCAATAGAAAACTCTGACATGCCCAACTATTTAACAACATTGAAAGAGCATATGTTTAACCCTACACCATTATCAATCAGTACACGCTTGACTCGAGTACAGTAAATTTGAACTTCAATGTGCAATGCTAGGTTATGTGAGTGGCTTAGAGTCTTATCATCTTCCTCTGAAAAGGAAAGGTAGTGTGGAGTGGAGGTATGGTTGACCATGGTCTGGAACTTATTTGCATCAATGTTGTCGGGGACACTAGTGGTACATAAAGGATTTTCGAGAATCTCCTTATGGAGGGGTGATAGTTCTAACAACTCAAAAATAAAAATTTGCGCAGAGGTCTTCTACAATTGATTGACAAGGTCATAAGTCAATGTAGAGGTAGTAGATGAACTAGTTGGCTTAGCACTTGGTTGCTTAGAAACATTGGCTCCTCTAAGGACAACTTTTGGATGGCTTCTAGTAACAACATTTAGTTATGGCTTCTAGTAACAACATTTAATTTATCACCATGAGATGAAGGAGTAGCCCCTCTAAGTATGATCAAGGGTTCACGTCTAGTAGAATCTTATGTTTCAACAGAACCAAAGCCTCTTAAGATAAGTTTTGGTCTTTCATCTCTAATATCATAGTCATCATATTTAGGCCTCATCATATTAACACTTTCACAAACAGGTTCAAGCATAGTAATGAGATTTTTGGAATTAGTATACATATAGTTGATTTTAGCATCATGATTCTTCTTGCCTACATTCATGTTGGTCTTTGAAATTTCTTCTTGAGTATATTTAGGTAAAGGTTCCTTGAAAGCCTTATGATCTGAGTTTTTAATGAGCCCATCCACACCAACCTTCTCATCCTCGATGAGGTCTTGAATAATGTCTTTTAGTTTAAAATAGTTATTGGTTGTATGGCCTTTGTTTCTATGATAGTTGCAATAATGGTCATCTCTCCACCAAGGAGGTTTGACAGTGGGATCATATGGTCTAGAGTTGTCAGGTAATGTGATGATCCCATGTGCAAGTAGGGTTTTGAGGATGATCTCATATGAATCTCTGAGAGGAGTCAAGACACACTTGAGTTTTTTTATAAGCTTGGCCTTATTAGAATCTTTTTTTGTAGATACTCCTTGTTATTTTGTTGTGATTAGAGCACTATCCAAGTTGAAAATGGGTTCTTTAGTCTGTGGAACGTCCACAACACCATCATTTACCGCATACTTGTTCTTATTCCAAGGTTTATTCTTATCTTTCTAATTACCATTAGATTTATCCTTGTTAATAGTAATCTCACCCTTCTTAATGGCAACATCTTCTACATGAAAAGGGCTTTCAACCATATCATTAAAAGTTAGGTAGATTTGTTTTCTCAAGTCATAATGCAATTCTAGAATGAGACTAGACACAAAGATATCAATCTTTTCATTCTCAGGCAGTTGTCGTGGGTAACTTGAATATAACTTTCTCCACCTTTGTAAATAAGTAACAAAGGGTTCTCCCACCTTTTGTTTCATGTTGCATAAGTCTAGCACAGTGATAGGATGTGAGATGTTATAGGAATAATGTTGGATAAATTGTTTCACTAGCTCATCAAAAGATTTAAGAGGAGGTGTGATTTTGGTGAACCACTCCAAGGTTTGACCATTTAAGCTTCTTGAAAATAATTGCATGAGATATGTGTCATCATGCATAAAGTCCATATTAATTGCATAGAGTTGTCTTATATGGTCGTGAGGATCTCTTTTACCATCATACTTATCATACTTAGGGATGTCGACATCTCTTGGGAACGGTATCTTGTATAGATTCTTATCAAATGGAAACACACATATAGACTCTATAGTTAAAGAGGTCTTTGGTTTCCCCTGTTTTTTCTTTAATTTGGACATTTGTATTTCCAAGTCTTGCATTCTTTGCATAGCTATTTCGAGAGGAGTGGGCTTCCTCTTTTGAACTATATTTTTCACATCAAAGTTAGGCAGTAGCTTGACTACTTTGGAAGCAAGGTTCATGAAGTATTGATCACCATTTTGTTCCACTGACTTGAGCATCAATTTTTGAAAGAAATCATCTTGTTGAAACTTTATGAGATCTTCATCGGTTATCTCTATGTCTATATCACTTTCATGGTGGGACTTGTGGGATTCATGCCCATGTTGAGATGATTTAGGAGGTGATATGAAACCACCATGACATGACCATGGAGTTATAAGGGGAGAATTGCCTCCATCATCTCCATGATTACTAAAAGGATTTATGTTGTCATTATTTCAAGGCTCACTAATACTTGGTCCTCCAAAAATGTTGACATTAAATCTTGTGGCAGATGGAGAAGCTTGTTCATCCATATAAGCCTCTCTCTCTCTCTCTCTCTCTCTCTCTCTCTCTCTCTCTCTCTCTCTCTCTCTCTCTCTCTCTCTCTCTCTCATTGTTGTAACCTTTCATTGTTTGCAAAAAATTCTTCGAGTTGTCAATTCCTTTCTTCCCTACTCATTGTGAGAGACACACTTTTTCTGGCCTAATAGTAGTGAGAGGAGTGCCTAGAGTACTGCCAAAGTGACCAAGGGGGTCAAACTGGTTCAAAGAGTGATTATCCTTTTCTACGTCAAAAATAGCTTGAGAATCATAGTTTTGTTTGCGCAAGCATCTAGTAGGAAAGGGTAATTCTGTAAAGCTAAAGGAAAGGTGGTTTCCTTGATTAATCTGCAACCTAGTTGTAGCTGGCATATAAAAAGCGCAATGCTCAACTAATAGGACAACAAAAGATCATTAGAAGTCCACACCAAGAAGAGAAAAATGTTCATTTAATACAAGAATTAAGTATAGCAGTGAGAATGGCATCTAAAAAATTTATGACACCAAGGACTCGAGCCAAAGAAGTAGCAAGATAGTCATGTAGAAAAGAAGGCAAGTGGAACAACAAGTGAACAATTTCTCAACTTAAGTGTGTAATCTATGCATCAAGGGAGTATTTTCAGCTTAGATTGGCTTAAAACACACTAATTATGAACTCGAGTGATAGGAAATGCCCTAAGATAGCCTCTCACAGAATCAAGACCAAGTATAATGAGGAATCAAGATGACAATTTATCAACAAAATTGACACTTTTCACAATGGAAGGGCTACACTTAGTAGCCAAGTGATAGTTTTAGGTATTGCAAGATGATATTGTGAAAGATAATTTTCTAGTAGGCTATTTTGTTTTGTATCTAGATATAAAGTAATAGCAAGCAGTAATCAACGAGCATTTGGTTTGAAAATAGTAGGGGTAATTACATGTCTCAATCAGTTGAACAAGGAACAAATCAACCTTGCCAACACACAGTTGTGATATTTGAAAACAATGAAAGCCTATGAATGCTATCGTTGTGTTTGATGTTCAAGAACATTTACATGGGTCATTCACAATCGGAAACACATGCCAAGAAGATCTACCTAAAGGTCAGGCTCATTACTCAACAACTTGGCTCACGCTAAGTGCCCTCAAGGGACACAAATGGTGAGTGTAAAATCTTGGAAAGATCAGGGTAACCCATTAGGATCAACCTTACACCAAGAATTTGAGCGAATAAATAGGGTAGCTGCTAGTCTAGGGTGTTTAGAAAGTATTTCCGTTCATAGCACTCCTCTTGTCCCTGATACACGGCACCTTCCCTTATGGTGAGTAATCGGTCTTGCAACCACAAGAGTACCTTAAGCATTCCTCCCTAGTGATCTCCTCATGGTCAAAATCTCACAAGTGATCACACTAGGTCAGACAAGTGCTACGTCTACCAAGGTTTTGTGTCCTTGATAGCCTTGAGTTTATAGTGGGTCGAAATAGCCAGGTTCGCTTGTTCCCACTTGGGTCATTTCTCTTGGTTGCCCAAAAGTAGGCCCACTAAAAGATCTTAACTATAACAGATTGAACCCACTTTCAAGGGTCAAGATTTTCGATTTACCTAAAGGGTGAAGAGCATACTCTCCTATCTTGATCATTTCTCCCAAACATGCCAAAAAGATTCAATTATCCCCTTGCTTTTGGAAATCCAAAGGTGAGTCAAGATTTCTGATTCACCACAAGGGTGAAAAGCATATTCTCCTATCACCAAAGAACCTCAATCACAAGTTTAATGTGCTTAGAAAATGAAAACAACTAGTAGAGTGTCACACATGAAAGTGAATTACCCTCCTAACTTAGGCTAGATTTTGAAAATGAATGCCACAATTTAAGCAAAGAACAAAAGTTTAGGCTTACGTTGTTTGAAGCTAGCAAAGGCTAGGCACATTTTTAAGAGTCTTCACCTTGTTTGTTTTATTTTTTTTGTCTTTGACATGCGTTCTGCAAGAAATATTTAAAAAATTCATTTAAGAGTTTTTCTTTGGCATGCATTCCTTTTTTTGTTGATTTGCTTTGTGTTTAATGAGCAAGTAATGAGAAAATCCCTACAAAACAACATGGGTTAGGGCATAAAAACCAAATAAGATTGGAAACACAAAGTGATTAGTTTTCTCAAACATTCAAATTATCCCTTTTCACCAAGTGTATGCAAGGAATTGCAAGCTAATCACAAAATGATCTCTTTTTCACTCTTTGTTTTTGACTAGTCAACAAGATTTGATTTATTTTTTATAATTTTGACTTCAAAAATAGAAGTAAAAAGAAGAGATCCCTACTAAAAATGAGAGAGGTTTCTAAAAATGTAAAAAATTTAGTTGTATCTGCTCATTTTCTCATGTGGGACCCACTTTGTCAAAATAGACAATTTTTAGTAAATCAATTATTTGAGCATTGATATAACATAAAAATTCAAAATTCAAAAAAAGACCCCCACTATAATTTGTAGACCCATCCAAAAATGCAGAATTTGTTGAAAAATTCATTGATTTGCACCCGAAATCACATTTTTATGAAAAATAAATAAATCATTACAAATCATGCAAACCAATTCAAATAAGTCTGAATTTTAGACTAAAGTCTCTCTCTAGACTATCATCACCCTTCAAAACAAAATTCAGATTCGTATCACAAACAGTTTGGAAGATATGAGTAAATCTTTCAAATTTCTATTGTTTTGATCCTCAACTAGCCTGCACGAGAGTTAGCCTTAATAACAAAATGAGAATCAAGTGAAAAACTAATTGATTAGATCTAATGTGTTGCTATAAAAATGATAAATAGAATGCAACTAACATTTAAACAAGAAAAATGGAGCTAGAAACTTGGTTTTTGCCCCACAATGGGTGCCAAAAATGTACACTATATTTGTGTCACACTTTAAACTCTTCTATCTAAGGTATTCCATGAGATTGGAATCCTTAGATGCTAGCTTAGAGCTCCCTATCCATTGAGTGCAAGGATATATAAAATGACATGAAATAGGCTCTTAGTTGAGTGTTAGAAATGCAACCCTTGCTAGTAAACTATGTAATGGGAGATTCTAAAGACAAGATGCAAGTATGCAAATGTCCACAAGGGGCTCCTCAAGGATGTAATGCAAAATGTAAACTAAACTAGTATGAAAATACAAGATGCAACTAGATTAAACAATATGAGAGTAGTACAAATCCAACTAATTACTATGTGAGCTAAATTATTGCAAAATGAAAGCTAAACTATATGGATCTAAGCTAAAATGTTTATGGATGATATAATGAGACAAAGAATAGAAATTCTCCACAAGCTCTTAAGAATTCAAATGATAGACTGGTAGCATAACAATATTCAAGAGTTGTCCTCCATATGAGGAAAGAGAAAGAAAATTGGATGGTTGAGATCAAAAGACAATAAATGCCTATTCAAGGGTGGAGAATAATCCTTGCCTAATTTTTGACATTAAAATGTCCTTAGTCAAAATAAAAGGCTCCAATCATAGAAAATTATGCATTTTTTTAGAATTTTTTTTTTCTTTTTGTCAAAATGGGAGGCTCTCAACACATGAAAAATTACACCTTCATGTGTAGACAAAATTTTTGTCAAAATAGGAGGCTCTACACATGGAAAATTACACCTTCATGTGTAGATAAAATATTTTGTCAAAATAAGAGGCTCTACACATGGAAAATGACACCTTCATGTGTAGACAAAAGGATTTAGTCAAAATAGAAGGCTTATTTGTAGACAAAAATGCATTTCTTTTATTTATGAAATAAGAAATGTGTGGATGGATTTTTGAGAATTATATTTGAATTAAAAGGGAGTAAGTTCTTTTAATAAAAAATGCGTTTAGAATATGATGGTCAAACTATAGGTTAAAATCAAATAAATGGATTTTACCTTATTTTTGAAAGTTTGTGATCAAACACTTGATAACATTAGCAAGAAATGTTAGAAGGGGGTTTATGGTCTAGGTAACCATTTTTAGGTGATTACAGGTCTCACCTTGTTAGAGGATTTCAACACCTTGTTACAAGTGTGCCTGGCTAAAGGACTTTAACTTACAATTAAGTAAGCACCCCATTAGAGGATTTCATACAATTTGTTAGGATTACTTTGTTAAGAGATTTTGACTAAAATTACAAGTTAAAATGTCTTAGCATTGATCCCGTAGTTAGTACTTGATTGCTTGATAAAAAATCACCTCTAAATTGATGTCTTGTTGATCCTCCTTGATCAAATGTCTCTTTGTTGTATCCTTTTCCTTTCCCCTGTTATGTTCTAGCTGATTTTGCAATGCAATCTTTACTTCATAACTCCTTAGTCACCATGAATGCTCTGTTTCTGCATGCAAACTACTCTCTTAACATTATATATAGTTTATGGTTTTTTCTCCTTAGAAAGACTTTGGTGACTTAAGGTTAGGTATGAATCTGAGATTAATCCATTTTGTTGCTTAAACTTCCCCTTTTTCTAATTAGCTGCATGTAATTGCATAGGGAATCCAACTTGAGATTTATCCTTATCTCCAAAATATCAAAATATAATCTTAAGTCAGCTCAAAAATGATTTACACAGTTGTTTGTGCCTTTACAAACAATTATGTCAAAACTGTGTCACTCGGCATTTGATGCTTGGCATATACTATTCTCTGTGGTGTGACTCGACATCTGTGTTACTCGAGATGCACTGCTTACTTAGCTCCTGCATCACTCGGCATACACTTTCTGCTTGGCACTTGAGTACTCAACACATGAGCGACTCGATACTCACTGTGACTCGGCATGCTCTACAATATTCATGTTGTGCTTGGCATGGACTACTTGTTCAACATGAACTAAGTAAATAACTTAAGTGTGCTGACACTCACTTGTCAAAACCAATTTGAGATCAACAAAGGGAAACAAATGTAGTGGTTTTTTCCTCCATCTTGGCATTTGGGGGATCTTTACTCCAATTAAGCACACATCCCACCTCTTTGTCTTCCACAATCTCCTTACACTTTTCCTCCACACCCCCACACACCTCCTCAATCATCATATACCTCATAGGGGTTTTTAGAAGATCCTCAATTCCTTGTAGAAAAGGGAAGGGGTCTCCCCCATCAATATCAACAATCCCACCTTCCTCCACCATTCTTGAAGGCTCTCCTATCTCTAGGGTCCTCTCTAAGAGCTCAACAAACTCCATTGACCTTAGTATTTCCCCATCAAAAGGCATCATATTCAACTCCTCATTTTCCTTAACTAGAACCTCCAGAGTTATTGATTCCTTAATCACCTTCCCGCCACATCCTCATTGTCCTTCTCCTTTGGTGAGTTCTCTACTTCCTTTTCCCTCACGTTCTCTTCTGCCTTCCTAGAAGGCTTGTTATTCTTTTTATAGTTGACAAATAGATGCCCAAACATTGAACAATTCTGGTAGAATAGCCTTGCATTCTTATAAACAATAGGTTGAACCTTCTTCCTCCACTTAGAGCTCAACACGATAGATTCAGGTAGGGTAGCACCAATTGCTACATTCACACAAAGCCTCGTAAAAACTAGCCTAGACTTCTCAAGGGCGACAACATTTGTAGCAACAAAGTGTCCAAAGGAGTTTCCAATTGACTTAAGGACCCTTCATCCCAAAACTCTAGGGGAAGACTTGGGAGTCTGACCCATAATGGAGCCAGCCTATTCAACTCCTTCACTGGGTCTAAAGCAGGGTGTCATTTAGCCACCATCAGGCTGTGCTTACCATAGTACCATGACCGTTGCCATATCTTTCGCTATTGTAAAATTGAAGTAGAAGAGTCCCCCAGTCATCATCGAAACAACCACACTCCCTTTCACCTTCCACTTCTGGCTTACCCACTTCCTGAAAATCTCAATTGATGGGCAGAAGGCTACAAATTGACCCACCAGACACAATCTTAGGTTGGCAGACACACTACAACCAAGCTATCTGGAATAAAAATCTCCAACCCCTCATCACCGCTGATCACTGTGGGGGATTCCAAGGGAAATTTAGTTGATTTCTCTCCTAAGACCATGTCCTTCTATCCTTGGGTCTCGAGAGGGCCCGTGGCTTTCTCCTGACAAACCTCACGTAGCATAGTAGACTCCACAGGGTCCACATCCGAGGGGTGCTCGAGATCCACTACTCCTTAGATAATCCTAGTCAAGGTCAAGACAAGTTGCAAACCTAATCAAATCCAAGGGATCTGGCCCACCTCTAGGGGGCCACCCCAACCCATCAAAGTTCAAATACCGAGAGAATGGGAAAATTGTGGGAAAAAAGTTGTAGAGTGAAAAAATTCATCGAGTCCTACTGTTACTTTCTAGCAATTACACTCTAAAAGTTAGTTTCAAATGTGTTATCAACAATAATAACAATAATAACAAGTGTCATATAGTGGCTTGTATTTGTCATAAGTAATAGTCTAACTAGGTAGAGTAATATATTAATTTTAATAGTTATAATATAGAACCAATTAATTTGATTGGAATAATAATATTTAATATAGATTAGTTAATATTTTAATATTATTCATAAAAATCTAGTTTTGAATTTAGAAAGATTAAAACAATTATCAATCTATTTTTTCAATTATTTTATACTAAAATATTGTAAAAATAACATATTTTAATATTAAAAATAATATCTATTTTTACTATATAAATGTAAAATTATCATAGCTTAATTGTATTTATGTATTAACATTTTGATTTTATTTCATATGGTTCTTATTTAAATGCATTGAGAATATTGTCGTAATAGGGTAGTGATTCCTACAAATTTGCCCTTAAGGTAAAATAGTTTCATTCATTTTAGAAATAAAAAATTTCATATATATACATTAGAAATTTGAGAAATCAAAATTTGAATTCAAAATAAAATTACTTAAATTCAATTGGTTGAAATAAAAAATATTAATTACTCAATATATAAGTTTCCAAATATAATAACATTTGCAATACAATGCCTAAAACTTATGCTCTTTAGGTAGTACTATATAGGCAAGAGAAAATTTAAGGAAAAACATATATAATAAGTAGTCACATATACAAGTTGAAAGTGCCTATAGTTTCCAAAACCATCTCCAACATCAAATAGGTATGTGGTGTCATAAATAACAACTTCTAATCTAATAACACTATGTACATAGCAACTTTCAACACAACAAAGCAACACTAATCTCATAGTTGTCAAAAGAGAATTAATAACTATCATAGTTCCCACCATAGCATCCTATAATTCCATAATTTTGGACCTCCAAAGTAGGTGTAAAATAAAATAAAATAATTAAATTAGCATGTTTGGACTCTTTGCCATTATCAGATTCCCACAATCCATTTGCAAAGCAAGTTGTGTTCTTGATTCAAACATCATAATAGTAATATTTTTGATAGATGCCTTTGGTTTATTTTATTTTATCTAATTTACTTGTGGTCTAAAAATGATGAAATAGTTAACTTTGTAACAATATTTTTTGTTTCACTTAGCTCACTTCCATGCTAAAAAAATAGTCTCGAGCTGTAGATGTGAGCATTGCTCATAGGTCTAAATAACACACTTAGAAAAAACTTATGTAAAATTTATACTTGTTTCAATTAGTTCACTTCCATGCTCAAAAAAAAATCTCATGCTATAGATGTGAGCATTGCTCCTAGGTCTAAATAACACACTTAGAAAAAACTTATGTAAAATTTATACTTGTGTCTAGAAGGCGTGTTGTTAATAGACATTATTTACAAGTTTTCTATGTTATGTTTTCTTTCATTTGGTGAAACCCTTGCTTTTTACATGATTGAATACAACTGATTTAGACCAAAATGCAAATATATAGTGATGCTTGAGATGGTGATGTGTGCTAACGATACAATATTAATGATTTTTATTACTATAGATGTATCTTGATCCTTAGATTGTTCATAGATGTTTTTCAAAATAATTATAGTGTATCTTTGAATACCATCTTATCACATTGACTAATAATTATGTGCTTAAAAAGTCACAAATTTGAAATGAGTGAGCTATATATGTCTTGTTTATAATACAATTAGATGCTTCCACAAACAATATCTAGTTTCATATTAGTATAAGTGGTTATAGACACATAAATAGATTGAACAATATCATACAATATTAAAGGATTCGTGTCTACTTTCATTTAAATTTAAAATTTATATTGTTAGGTCATTTCCATGTGAGTAGAACTAAAATAAGTTATCTCTATCTACAAGTAACTTGAGATAAAATGGAAGAAATGGAAAAAATAGGAGCAATTTTTTTGAGATTAACATGTAACACCAATAAAGTCCATTTTTCAATAATGCAAAAGAAAAAGCCTATAAAAAAGAATTACAAAATCACAGCTAAAGGTCATTTATTTATAGCATAATTGTAGTCCCATATTACTTTAATTTATTGTAGAACAAGAAATATATTAAATGAAAAATAGACTATAAAATAATAATCAAGGTCTATTTTCATTTTAATTTGAAAGAAGTAATTTCTACGTTAGTAAACTAAATTACATTTTATGTCTATAAGTAACTTGAGATAATTTTTAAAAATGGAAAAATGCAAGCAAATATGTATATAGAAATTGATGATGATAACTTATTTATTAATTTATACGTTAAAAAATATAATTTGTATAATAATCATTGTATATACAAGCAAAACATATAAGTAGATGTATATAAAATTTGATTACGATAATTTACTTATTATTTTATAATAAATTATCGTAATTTGTATAATAATCATTGTATTGTGCAACTAACACATGAGACTAATAAAAGTCTTTTTTGACCAATGCACATAGCTAAAGATTATTTATTTATAGCACAGTTAGCTACCTCTAGTAAGTAATACAAGTTAGTCTCATATTACTATAAAGACCCATAAATAGATTGAACTATATCATAGGCTATAAAAGAATCCATATTCATTTTCATTTAAATTAGAAATTAGAAAATTTGAGATCATTTTCACACTACTAGAATTAAACTAAATTATATGCCCAAAATAACTTGAGACAACAAATGAAAACAATTGAAAAACAACATAAAATTTGATTAAAATTACCCATTTATCAATTTACAGTTGAAATACATCACTTATTATCATTGTAATCTTGCAACAAACATATTAAAAAAAATTGAACAATACAAAACTACATTTAAAAGTGATTTTTTAAAAGCTACCTATAAAAATGAACTATAAGTCATAACTAAATATCATTTACATAGAAAATACATCCTCACTAATACAATTTCTTATCATTGAGAGTTGATTAATTTAAAAAATACACATAAAAAGATTACGTTTAAAAAAAAAACCTGAATCCAAAATAGACGGGGTACACCTCATGATATGTTTGGCTTTAGAGGTGGCTCACTTGTAATGCCCCTCGTACTGTTGATAAAGTGCCAATGGATTCTATTTTTGTCAACCACACTCTGCATTGTCATTGTTCTTCTGATAGTGGTGGTGAAGGGAGGATATGCCACTTAGGCTGGGGTCCCATGGGCACCCGCTTGCTTAAAAATAGAGCAGGTGCCGTTGAGCTTTTTTAGGAACATTTAAAGGGAAGTAGTCCCATGGGCATTACATATAAATCTGCTTAAAAAAAAAAAACTCCTAAATTGAAAGAAATATTAAAAATATAAATTGTTCTTTTTAGAAGTTTTGGTAGGGTGATTTCAATTTGGAGGGAAAATGAAGGGTAGGTTCTTGCCAAGTGGCAGAATTCTTTCCTAAACAGTAGGGTCTATTTCCAGCGCCCCCCTTTTCCATCCGCTCAACTAAAAAGTAGGGGCTCCTAGTTAATAGAAAAAGATTTCAAATTAAGCTTTAGCCCCCCAAAAATATTATCATGAGACCTCCAGCTCCTTAAATATAGAGCCCAAGCCTCCTCCATGGGACCCAGGGTTAAGGTTAGGCTTCTCTGTTGCATCACAGCAACAGGGTTGTCACGGGGTGGTCCCCAACAACTATTGCTCATTTTATTCTTGTTGCTTCCAACTAGCTTGATGCTAGAGGAGACTCTCCTTGACCTGCTACATTCACTTCTGAGGGGGTTTCTCTCCTATCTCTGGCGATTTCGTCTCCTAGGAGGGAGGTAGGAGAAGATAAAGAAACGAATATTGAGAACGGTGTTCTCTTTCAGATTTGACCCTTGGCCCTAGTGATGTATGAAGAAAAATGTGATCACTAAGATCTCCCTTCATCAACTGACACTAATTTAAACTCTAAGGTGGCTTTCTCTAAATAATGCCCATATTTTTTGTATCTACCTCTGACCATGTGGCTTTCACAAGGTTACTATTCCAGATTATTTGTTCCCTCCTTTCCAAAGATCACTTTTTCAAATCTCAAATCTCAAATCTCACTGTACAATATTTATAAACAAGACGTATCTATTAAGAACATGAGCATTGAATTGGGACCTTATTTTAGTGGGCTTAACATGACCAATCCATGCACAGATCAAACATGAGAAAATTCCACCGCTTTGTGGTGCAAAGAACCCAGGATTTCGGAAAAATTGTCAACACCAGGGTTTCAAACAGCATTAGAACTATTGAGCTGTACGAAAAAGAGGAGAGAAGCGAGGAAGAAAGCGATAAAAGAAACCCTGACAGAACACTCTATGAACTACATGGAAATGGATTAGTTTCTTCATCTGCATTACAACCAGGTAGAAACTTTTGCCGATTGTCAGGTACAAAAATACACATCCGAAACCCTCGAAACACTAAAAGCTCTAATATTCGAATTGGCTTCTACAGAGGGTTAGAAACTGCCAGTAAACTAGAGAGAGATGGCACTGTGGAGAGAGCCTTTGAAGCTGCAATTACAGTGGATGAGCTAGATATTGCATTCAGGGAAATGGAATCTGTGTTTGATGGAGACGACAAAAGGCTTGGAATGGCTTGTCTCAGAATGGGGCAGGAGTTGGAATCAGCAGGTGAGAACTCAGAGACCATTATTGCTTATGCCAATAAGGCACTTAGGATTTTAGAAAAGGATGACAAGAGCTGTATCACTGTAGCTACGTCTCTGTATCTGTTAGGTTCTGTTCATTATAGATTAGGGAAGTTTGATGAGAGCTTGGTTTATTCGAATAGGGCTATCGGGAAACTTGAGAATGAGCGTAGTCAGTTTCAGAATACACCTTTAGTTCATGATATTCAATGTTTGTTGGGAGATGTGAAAACTGCCTTGGGGAGGAGGGAAGAAGCTCTTAGATACTATATCCGGTGTCTTCAATTGAAGGAAGAACAGCTGGATCCCGACCATCCTCAGTTGGCTGGTGTAAGTAAAAAGGTTGCTGAGGCATATGTAGATGTATTGAATTTCAAGGAGGCGTTGAACTTATGTTTAAACTCTTTGAAAATCGACAGGAAGCATCTGGGAGAGAATTCTGTGGAGCTTGCAATGGATCAGAGGCTTCTTGCAGCTATATATGCTGGCTTAGGTGAGTATGAGAAAGCTTTACAACAGAATGAGGCCGCCAAGAGGGTTTTCAAGATTTGGGACATGAAGAAGGAGCTCATTGATTCTGAATTGGATTTGGCCAATTTGCAGATTTTTCTAGGAAGATATGACGATGCCCTCAATATGCTAAGGGGAATTTTTCAGCAGACTGATAATGAAAGTGAGCTGCGAGCAATGGTACTCCTTTACATGGGCAAAGCACTCTGTAATTTGAAAAGTTATGGAGATTCCAAGAAATGCTGTGAACTAGCTTCCAAGACATTCAAGATGCATTCACAGACAAGCGCAGAGAAGGTAGGGGAGGCCTTTACAGAGATTGCTATGTTGTACGAGATGATGAATGACTTTGGAGCTGCCATTACTTTCTATAAGATGGCCCTCGAAATCTATGAAGTTTCTCCTAAGTACCAGCATGCAGAAGGGAGCACTGCTGGAAGGCTTGGATGGTTGCTTCTAATGACTGGCAGTGTGAAAGATTCAATTTCTTACTTAGAGAGCGCTGTACAAAAAATGAAAGAAAGCTATGGGAGCCAACATTTTGGAGTAGGATACATATACAACAATCTAGGTTTAGCATATGCGGAGCTAGAGAAACCTTTGGCTGCAGCACGGATGTTTGAAATGGCCAAAGGAGTTATGGAAATTGGTCTTGGATCGCAGCATATGGATACCATTGAAACTATTCAAAGCCTTGCAAATATGCACGGTTTGATGGGCAGGTCAGAACATTTCACCTTGGTATCTTTTGTTTAATACCCCACATGCAGAGATTCAATTCTAAGTTATTTTCCATGTTCGGTGGAGGATTTATTTTAGATTTCAAGAAACAGTGCACGAGGTAGATTAAACAGTTTTCTTGGATCTCAAAAGTCCTAAACACAACATATAATCAGATTATGAAAGGTTAGTCAAAAAAGTGCAAATGAAAAGTGCAGAACAGCAAGACAAATAAACAAGTGTTTATCGTGGTTCCCCACAAATTGTGGCTACGTTCACATTGAGAGCAGAGGAATATTATTAATTGAAAAGAATGTGTTTATAAATGGATAGAATCAGCATTTATAGATCACAAGTGATCAGCTGAAGAGACATAATAATTGGAGGGGAAATCCCAAGAGACCGTTGGTCTTCACATACTTGACAATCTCCCACTGAAGACAACGGATGCTTCAACTGATCACCATTTCCCTGCTCTACATGCTGACCTACTTCTTTTTAACAAGGCCAAGAGAAGTTTCGGCAGATCTGAACTTCTCCTTGGCAACCACCTTTGTCAACATGTCCGCCCTATTGATCTTTGTATCAATTTTGGCAACCTTTAATTTTCTTCCTTTTACCACACAGCAAACATAGTGAGCATGCTTGTCAATATATTTGGAATGTCGCTGAGAAGAATGATTGTGAGCCATTACAATTGCACTCTGACTATCAAAAAATAAAACGTAAGCATCTTATTGCCAATGTAGATCGCTGTACAAGTGTTGCAACCAAATCATCTCTCTAGCACCTTTGGAAAGAGCCAAGTATTCGGCTTCAACAGAAGAAGGAGCAACACAATATTGCAGCCTTGAGGCCCAACTAATGGCAGCCCTGAGAAATATGAAAGCATGACAGTAGTAGACCTGCATTTTTCTCGATCTTTGGCAAGATTTGAATCACTGAATCCTTGCAGCTGAGCATGATTTCTACCAAAACATAATGCATAATTAGAAGTACCCTTGAGATACTGTAATATCCACTTAACCGCTTTGCAATGAGGCTTTCCAGGATTGCTCATGAATCTACTAACCACTCTCACCGCATGAGCAATATCAGGGCGTGTGGAAACCATAGCATACATTATGCTACCAACCTCTGATTTATAAGGAATATTATTCATAAATTCCTTTCTTCTTGTGATTTGGGACACAAATAAGAAGTTAGATAGAAGTAAGGAGCAAGAGGAATAGGTACAAGTTTTGCTTCAGCCATACCAAACCGCTCTACAACTTTGTCAATGTATGTTTTTTGTGACAAAGTAAGCACCTTCTTTTGTCTATCTCTAGTGATAGTCATTCCACGAATCTTTTTGGCAGCCCCTAAATCTTTCAGGGCAAACCGAGAAGTTAAATCTTGCTTTAACTCGCTAACTATTTGAGGAGAAGAACCACCAACTAACATGTCATCAACATAGAGTAGAAGAATAACAAACTGACCAATAGGAAGTCTTTTATAGTAGGCACATGGATTTGGTTCACATTGGGTGAAGTTGTGTTCAACCATGAACCGATCAAATTTAATGTATCACTGCCTTGGAGCTTGCTTAAGCTCATACAAACTTCGTTTCAACTGGCAATAGAGATGTTTTTTTTCTCTTTGAACAAAGCCTTCAGGCTGCTCCATGTACAATTCTTCATTGATGTCACCATGTAGAAAAGCCTTCTTGACATCAAGCTGTTCTAGTTCAAGATCCCAAATGGCTACCAATCCAAAAACTGCCCGGATTGTAGTCATCCACACAATTGGTGAGAAAATCTCTACAAAGTCTAGTCCTTTTTTCTGAGCATATCCTTTGACAACTAACCGATCACGGTACCTCTTTCTACCGCCAGCTTCCTCTATCACTTTATATACCCAACAGTTTATAAGAGCTTTACGGTTGGGTGGAAGCGGTATTAAATCCCAAGTTTTATTGGTTTTAAGAGAATTCATCTCTTCTATCCACAGATTTTTATCAATACTTCTGCTAGCATCTTTAAAATTAACAGGTTCAATCTTATCAGAGATTAAAATCTCAGGCTCTACCTCCTCAGAGTAAAGTAATTCATAATCTGAATATCTTGTAGGCATCCTTCTTTGCCTTGGAGACTGTCATAATTCTTGTACATTGCCTTCTTGTTCCCCGGTTCTGTTAATACCAATCCCCTTAGAAGTCGCATCAAGATTTGTTTCACTAGACCCTAACTTAGTATTGTTACATAATTCATGAGAACTTGTGAAAAAATGCATCGATTTTTCTGTGAATTTACTTTCTTCACATTCTGATTTGCTTGATTGGTATTTGATCAAATAGTATGGTCTTTGTTTGTCACAGGTTGCTGATTCCTTAACGTTCCTATGGAGTGGCTGGAATATAATTACTGATTACATGAACAAGAAGGCTAGATATGTCAACGCCATTGCTTGGGGTGAAGGGTGTGAGGATACCCTGTTTCCCAAAGGTTTGGTCTTGACTATGTGTTGAAGAGTCTTGCATCCTGTGCTCTTGAGCGACCTACATACCCTGCTCTATATTCAATATTGGGTCACAATGGACTGTAGGTGTATACGCTATGCTGGTGCCATCATGGAATTCGCTAGGCTCGAGAGTGTGATTTGAGTTTTTTCTGGGATTGATCACACCTAGCATTTGCTACACCACCGATTTCTTCCTATGTGAATTTTGTCCCTTTTCCACTGCTCGGGCCAAAGAAAAGTTTCCTATCAAGCTCATACGATGGAGGAACTTCATGTGCCATCTCATGGCAAGTATCCTCTATCATAGCAAAATGTTTATTGGATGTAGCAAAACCCAAAACTTGTCCCATGTCCATGTAGAGTTGTTTGTTAGTGATGTGAGCGAAAAATCCCCAAAATTATTATCGTGACGAACATTTTCTTCTGACACGGGAGCCAAGTCCCTATCAATATGTGATTCAGTTCTTCCAAAACAAGATCCTTCTGGTCTTCTACAATGCATATTAGCGTTAGAATGAGTAGGCTTTGGTGGCGGCAGAGGCTGAACATTAATGACTCCATGTTTTTTTGTGGGATTTTGCTTTGTGTGTAGAGAGCAATCCTGACAATTGTGATCATAACTTAAAGGCTCTGTAATATTTTCGAATGAATCACTGTCTAAAGACATAGAAGGAAATGTAGCTAAAACAAAGGTAGGAGTAGAAACCATAGTTTGAGGCTGAGAATTTACTGAAGAAGTGTTCTTATTAAATAGAGACATAGGAACAAAGTCTTCAGTAACTCCTTCCTGTGGTGTTGATTGAAGAGCCGAAAACTTTGTCTCATGAAAGACCACATCTCTACTCTGCACAATTTTCTTTGTAACAGGATCCCATAATCGAAATCCAAACTGATCTTCACCATAGCCCATGAAGATACACTGTTGTGATTTTGAATCCAGCTTGCTCGTATTTTCTTTGGGAACATGAACAAATGCTTGACACCCAAAAAATCGAATATGTGAGTAGGAAATCCTTCTTCCGAGCCATTCTTCTTCTGGAATTGCAAAGTGCAAACGAGATGGACTTTGATTAATCAAATACATTGCTGTATTGCAGGCCTTCGCCCATAATTCTTTGCCTAAACCGGCATTAGAAAGCATGCATTGAACTTTCTCAAGAATGGTTTGATTTAGCCTTTCCGCTGCCCCATTTTCTTGAGGGGTGAATAACAAAACTTTCACCTGTCGGATACCATGATCTGCACAAAAGTTATCAAACTCCAACAAACAAAATTCACCTCTGTTATCCTATTTTAAATATTTGATTTTGTGCCCACTCTGATTTTCAATAAGAGCTTTAAAAACTTTAAATTTTGAGAAAACTTAAGATTTTCTAGAGATCATATAAACCCAAACCTTTCTAGTACAATCATAAAGAAAGGAAACAAAGTAATTTGCACCTCCATAAGAGGTTACCTCTGTGGGACCGAAGACATCTAAGTGTACTAACTCCAATGGTGTTGTCTTTTTGTCATGGCCATTCTTCAAAAAGCTAACACGTTTTTGTTTCCCATGAAGACAATGCTCGCAAAATTCCAAATCTGTTGATTGGAGACCTAGAAGTTGATCTTGATTAGGCATAACCTCTAGCCCGTTATTACTCATGTGGCCTAATCTTTGATGCCAAAGTGCGGCATCGCTGTCCGCAACAGTCATAGGAGCTCTCACCTTATCATTAGTTTCTACAACATGTAGGCTGCTAACTTTATGCCCTTTGGCGATAACCATGGAACACTTGGTAATTTTCCATGTATCCGTGAGAAGCGTAAGAAAGCCTTGAGCATATAGCTGACTAAAAGAAATCAAATTCCTTTTTAATTTGGGAAGATGCCTAACATCCTTAAGCAATAATTGAGCACCCCCTTCTATTGATAACAAAATATTATCCTTTCTTACAATTTTACAAGTTTTGTTGTCACCCAAATAGACATTCCCAAATTTACCTTCTTTGTAGTTTATGAGGGCTTCGCTGCAAGAAGATGCATGAAATGAAGCCCCGGAGTCATTCACCCATGAATTTGAAGTTGTGTCACTTGTTGCAAGAACCAAAATGCCATCATCCTTATCATTAATAATGTTTGCTCCGCTGTCCAAAAACTTTTCTTGAGCCCTTTTATATTTTCTACAGTCCTTAACGTGACCAGCCTTTCCACAAAACCAACAACCATTTTGTCTACCCCGGGACTGTGATCTTCTAGCTGATTGTTACCTACAGTTATAATTTCTGCCTCTATGATGAGCTCTTCCTCTATTTTCCGTGCTAACCATCGTTAGAGCATCGCTGGATGAAGACTCTTTGTTGTTTCTTCTCATGTCTTCACTAAGCAAAGTAGCAACTACCTCACCATAAACCAGCTTGTTTTTGCCGGAAACAGAAGTGCTGATTGATGTGACTACACCATCCCAGCTGTCCGGTAAGGAGCACAATAAGATGATAGCCTTATTTTTGTCATCTTGAGGCATACCAATGGAGTTTGCCTAACATAAAAGAGTATTTAACTCATTTATGTGATTGAACATTGCTGTTCCATCCTTTATCTTCAACTTGTAAAGCTTTTTCATGATTATTTTTTTATTTGCAGCAGACGCCGTTTCTTCCATACTTTGAAGCTTGTCCCATACTGCCTTTGTTCTTGTTTCATCGTTCACATTGAACAAGACATTTTGAGATAGTGAGAGAAAAATCCCTGCCATTGCCTTTTCACAATTGTATTCCAAGTCTCATCCATCATGGAGGTTGGCTTTTTCGCTTTACCTCTGATTGATATGGCAAGATCATACTTGATTAGTAATGAAATCATTTGTACCTTCCATAGACTGAACTTCTTCCCCAAGAATTTCTGCACTCTTGATTTCTCCATGATTCCGGAATTTGGTAACCGAAATCGATCACAGGCTCTGATACCAATTGAAAGGTTAATCAAAAAGTGCAAATGAAAAGTGCAGAACAACAACACACATAAACACAAGTGTTTATTGTAGTTCACCACAAATCATGGCTATGTCCACACTGAGAGCAGAGGAATATTATAAATTGAAAAGAATGTGTTTACAAATGGATACAATCAGCTTATACAGATCACAAGCGATTAGCTGAATAGTCATAATAATTGGAGGGAAAATCCCAAGAGACTCTTGGTATTCACATACTGAACAGATTATTCCTAGACTTTATTTCCTTGTAGAAAAGAAGATTGTTCTGCCAAAAATGGCAAAATTTAATAATTTGTATTCTATGAGGTTTACAAAATCTTGAAATAATTTAGCATCTTTAGTTGGTTTCAGCATACTCAATTTCTCAAACTATTCTGTAGGCTTTGCGTATAAATGGTAACAGATCCTCTTATTCTTGTGGTATAAAAATGACAGGTTCTCAGAACTGTCCATGGAAAGCCCAGAAAAATAACACATTTCTTCTTCACGCTTAAATTAGGAAGTGTACATGATGAGAACCATGAAGAGTTCCAATTCCTCATTACTCAACATTGATCGCGATCTGATATCAATAGGCTGATCTATTTATGACAATAGAAATTTATATATTTTTGTACTCATGCAAATCTGGTAGAGGACTTATATTTTAGCAGCTAAAGTTAACTAAGGTCAGCTATGGATACTTATATCTCATCAGCTATCAAGAAGGAATGCCCTTAAGAGGATGCAAAGAAAAATTGTTCTTGGTTTAGGTTTGTACCTAAGGAATTTAGCTGCTTCTCAAAGGTGTAATTTCTTTGCCAAAGTGAAAATATAAAATATACGGGGTGACCTATTAAACAGCTATGAATGAATCTAACTGCTAGAAGCTTCCAAACACTCCTTATTAATGCACCTACTTTTGAGATAGGTAACCTTTTGAACGATTGGATGAAAGCTTTGTTTCTTACTTCTTCCTCATTGCCATTGGGCTTTGACAATCTTTAGAAGCTTCTAAACACAAATTATTATCAGTACACTTACTTTTAAGATCTGTGGCCTTCTGTGCAATTGGATTAAAGCAGCTTTAGTAAACAGCTAGTTTAATTTTACATTTACTTTCAGACTATATTATCCAAGGTTAGCCCTTACATGAACATGTATGCATTAGAATATTTGGTTTTGAATACTAGCTCTTCTATAATTCTATAGGAAGTCCTATTATATTTGCATGTTTTTTCCAAGTGATTCCTTTGTGTTGCTTCTATTTTCATACTTAGCACAGTACTTCAGGCCCAAAATTGACCAATTACAAAATGAACTCCATCATGAGTGCAAACGCACGATATTGTTTGCAGTTTGCTTCCTTTATGTATTTGCTTGAGGGTATGTTGCTATTATGATGCGCTTCATTTCTTTCCATCCCTTTTTTAAATCACCCATTTCAAAGTAATGCAGTGCATAAATTTCAGTCTGACCTATAAACAGAAGTTCGTGCTTTTGGTTGATTGGATTCATTGAACTGCAGCTTGGTTCCGTTCTCTACACTGAAGCATACTTTTGCACTCTGTTTACTGTTACAGCTTTGAGCTTGCAATTGGATTCCAGAGAAAGGTGATTGAGGCATTGGAAAATAACGGCCCATGTGCCATGGATGAATTGAGAGAAGCACGTCACCATCTAGCAAACCTAGAGAGATGGGCTAGACAATCTGAAGGAATACCGTCATGAATGGAATTAGGAATACATAATCATAGTATTACTTGAAAGATATTAAGATAAATCTCATTGAGATTGAAATCGATGATACTGAAAATATCATTTGAAAGTCACCGGCCAGTGAAAAAATTAAATGAGAATGAAACTGAGGACACTGACATTGCAGACACAAAGTGATTGCCGATAATAGGATTTGTTTCGGTTCATGACTGTTTGTATCAAGTCAATAGATTCTTTGTAGTTTTCTACAGTTCTATACATAGAATGTGACAAGTGTATAATGTCTGTAAATTATGGGTTTTGACTCAATTGCAATTTTTAAAGGTGGGATGTTTTTATGCCTGTATCCTTCACAGTTCATTCAAGTCTCAAGCGGCAGTCTTTCATGCGACTCCAATGTTTTCAATGCAAATAATTGTGGCAAGGCCCGAAAAATTGTTTTAGTTGTCCCTTTACTCTTGGGACTCAATTCTGAAACAGATATTGTCAATTTTCTTGTCAGTATCCACAAGAGCTGTCCTATATTATTGCCAAAGATTCGCGTGCATTGGCAAGGGATTCTTGGGTAAATGGAATACTTGGGCTGGGGTAGTGAGCAAAACTGTTTGAATGAATTATATTTTCTGTTTATTTAACTACTTTCTAAGTTGCAGTATTCATATAGCTTTGCCTGCTGAGATGCTTTGTGTTGAATTTTCAGACTTCAGGATCGACTAATAAAGATAACTTTTACAAGAGACTCTTGTAACAAAGAGCTTGCCTGAATATTGAGATACGAGATTGATGTGTCACAGTATACAAATATCTTGATCATATGGGTAAGGTTTGATGAGGCACGACAATTCCCCTTAATTCAAATTATGTACCCTACTATGAGAGCTAAAATTTAAGGGAAAATAAAACAAATTCAAACACTATTTGCTCAATGCACATATTAAACGCCTAAGTGACTAAAAGTAAACAAGGTGAACATAGACCCATTATAACTAATTTCTATATGATGATACTTGAGACCTAAGTTTACATATGAATAGGATAACTAATTTCTATATGATGATACTTAGACCAAAGTTTACATATGAATAGGATTCTATTAATGATTGGCAAGGAAATAACTTCATTCACACTAACATCCTTCATAGGTGCAACTTAGGGAGATGAAATTATTATGCCAATGATGCATATCGTAATATGGGTCGTTAGCTACCCATGCACAAATGGTCTCCCATAAACAATGTAAAGGAGAAAATCTAGTCGGAGAAAACTCCTTCCAAAAGCGAAAATGCAAATAAGATCATGTCCTAGTGATAGAATAAGTGATGTATCGGGATCTCGTCAATACCCCCTTAGAAATACTGTAATACATCCATCACAAAGCTACAATACAAGAACTCATCTAATTAAGGGAAAGGCTTACACTATAATGCCCCCCAACAATAATACATCCATCACAAAGCTACAATACAAGAACTCATCTAATTAAGGGAAAGGCTTGCACTATAATGCCCCCCAACAATGAAGTATCATAAAAATCATTGAAGAAGGTCTCAAGTCAATTGAGTGACAACAAATCACATGTCTCCTCTTACGAAGAAAAATATCTAGGGGAAGAGGCCCTATACCCGCACACCCTAACTTCGTGCACCTATAGATCATAAATGACATGTCAAATTTTGATGATTTTGTTTTTGTTGTCTTTGTATGTGAGTTAACTGCTAAAGCTAAGGTTTCAACTTCTATCTATCCACATATCTCGTTGTAGAGATTGTAAAAAACTGAATGATCACAAAATTGGCCATTTCAAACTGTTGTCCAAAAATTGACCCCTTGTTCGCTAGTGCCCACTCACTTAAAATCACCAGTTTTTGTGGACAAATGTCACAATAGTGGTGTACAAATATTCTACTATTGGTTCACAAATCTCCAGTAGTGATGCACAAATGGGCCAATCATGAACCCAAAAATAGGTCGCACTTAAGATGAATATAATATATATTATATTTACCTAAATTGTCGAAACACCACAACTGTGTCCAAGAGGTGATCCACAAAGTGGCTAAACTCATTGATATATGCAATTTGATAGTGTTTGTCCAGAGCATGATATAGCCAATATATCAAAACCATCTGATGAATTGCACCATTGTCTAGATATCAAGAACATCTAGAGAAACACTATAAGTATAATAATCAACATGTACCAACAAAAACCTCCATGCAATATTGACATTGAAGGCATACAAGTGTATGAAAACATGTAGGCCATGAGTAGAACCAAGTAAACATGTAATGGACCACCAAATAATATATGTGTTGAAACTATCCTATGCATAACCAAACCTTGTGTTGTATAATTGAAAACTAATGATTACACAATCAAAATTGCCAATAACCAACTAATATTGCCAAGATGTCAATATGCAGATTTTGACATTAGTGACAACAATGCCAAAAAATAACTCAATATGTCTAACACTCTAGAAAAAGAATTTAAATAACCAAAACCTTTTTAGAACAATATGAATCTAATGAGATTGAATGAAAACTCAACTATATTAAAAAAAAAAAAAAAACCTAAAAAAGATTCTCTAAACCATGACTATTCGACCAGATTCAATGAACGGACACCAAGGTCAATGAAAGTAATTTGACTCAGACCACAGACTATAACGGAATCCTTTCTGTGATGTAATGCATGAAAATGACAATAGAGTAGCAAGCTCTTTAAAATATATGATCATAAAGTTAAAGCAAATTTTTTTTATTTTGGAGGGTCGTTTACCGACTTGTGTTCAAACAAAAGTGGAAAAAGGGAGGAGAATGGATTTTACAAGGCGAAGAGACTTGGGGAATAAGAAAAGTGGAAAAGAAAGCATGGTGAAAGGATTAGCTAGAAGGCAACTCGTAATGTACACGAGGACTTCAATGTGGGGTAGCAGACACATTTATGAAAAAGAAGGTTGTTAATTTGATCAATGACTACCTTTCTTTATCTTTTTTTTTTATCATATTTATATTTATGTGTTATTTTTAAATTGATAAATATTTATCATTTATAGTTCTTTTTTAAAATTTAAGTAAAAATCTTAATTAATAAATATAATTATATAATTTTTATATATTTTTATGAAAGAGAAAATATTTATTTATCTATACACGATGTGTTAATATTAAAAAAAAAAAAAACAAAATTCTATAATGTTTGTTCATATCTTTACATAAGAATAAATTCTTTCTAATGGAAGTCAATTACAAATTTAAAATTGTCTAAGTCCCCACCCACTCGTGCATTTGACATCATTATAGCCACTATCTATAATCAATTCAAAAAATCTTTATGATAGTCTTCCTTGATAAACAAATATTCTAAATGTAGTTCCTCTTCATCCCCCATGTTCCTCTTTGATGCTTGGTGTTAAAAAAGTTCTAGTTTTGAGAATGATTTTAGACTTTTTTATTTAGTTTTTTTCAATGCTCGAGGACTAGTTTTATAGAACAAATGTTATGGTGTTGGGTGCTATGGGAGGAGTTAAGTATGCTTGTAATTGTTTTATGGTTTATAATAGCTTTTTTTTTTAAAACTATCTAGAATATACGTGTAGTTAATTTATATATATATATTTTAAATTTTAAATTTAATAAAATCATTTGTTTGTTTGTGCTAGAATATTTAAGATTTCTATAAAATCAAGTTGATTGCATTACAAATTTTTGTTCTATCTTATTTATTTTTCATGGTCTTTAGTATATTACTTTATGCCTTTGGTTTTTAGTTCGTGTGAAATGTCTTACTCATTTTTTCCTTCTATCCTGGGTACTTTTAAGATTACGAGCAAACATCCATCAAGATTCTAATTTAGGTTGAGCTACTTGGATTCTTCATCTTATGTTACCAATCTTAGAGTTATTTTTTTATTTTTCTTGTTCTTTATCTATCATGATGGATTTATTTTTATTCTTAGTCACACTAATAAGTTGTGTGGGGTTGGATCTCAATTCCAACTACAATGTAAAGTATTCACATTGATGACTTGCAATTTTTGTATGACACATGTCCATTTAGCCAACAATTGTTTTTGATTAAGTAATACAGGTTTTGAAGGGTGCCTAAAACCCATTACACATCATAATATTTTCATTGGAGCCCGACCAAAAGATACAACAGACCAAAGGTGAAACAGGTCACCAACCAAGATAAGGTGACTAGGGTGGCCTCATAGATATTACAGTACACTTCTGCCACCAAATAATACTCAATAAAACCATTTAGGACCCTTTACTCCCAAAGGAGTGAGATCTAAGAAGTCGATCAGAAGACTGTTGGGAACATTTGTATTTTTTCCCTTTAACCTTTGTCCAACCTTCTTCCACCAGAGAAGCCTCCTCCCAAACCAAAGCATAGACATTTGACCCAACCAGAGAAACAGGCAAAACATCACTAGATAAATTGCCCATTGGAACTCGACTCGTAGAGGGAGGGGAAACCGCGACAACCACATCCAACAACGGATCAATAGCTAGGTCAGACGAGGCAAGGCCACTGGCACCAACAACAACCACATACGTGGGGGAATCCATAGGAGCAGAGTTTTTGAGGACAGAGTAATGTTGAACCAAAGCCCCAGACCACCAAGGTGGTCTTTTCTTTGATTTCCTCAATTCTGCGAGACAACGCGCAACAATATGTCCAGTCTCGGAGTAGGCCCTACAACGAAAAGGAATTCCTTCATAGTCTAGAGTCTAAATCTAGGAACCATTAGGGACCTCAAGTTTGATCTTCTCAGGGAGGCCCTTTGAAGTATCAACCACCGCGAGGATGCGAGTGTCAGTAGTATGCATAATATCAAAAAATTTTGAATCCACCATTTGGAAGTCACCAATGTCATCTCCCACAGCTTTAAGAACTAAATCCATCCACAGGTGAAGGGGAAGATTCAAGAGCCTGACCCATAGAGGCATATGAGAAAATATTCAAATGTAGGGTTGAAACGCTCATGCCATGGTTTGGCTAACAAAGGGTAATGATCCTCCTAGTTGAAGCGACTACACAAAATAGCCCTCTTGTCATCCGCAACATCAAATTTTACTATGAAAAAACCCCTAGCCACAGGGTAAATCTAGACAGATTCAAAAATCAACAGGTCCCAATGCTTAGATATCCAAGCATGAAGAGCCTGAAGGGAAGGCCAGAAGCTTCGAAATTTGAAAATAACAGCCCTTTTAGAGAAGTCCTCAATCATATGAGCAATTTCTTTAGCTATATCATCCTCCAACTCCAACTGGATAGGCTTGCTAACCGAGACAGGAATCACAATTGGGGAAAAAATCAAACGATCCACAGATGAAACCCCCAATCCATGGACATCAGCTTTGAAAGATGCCACATCCACAAAAGAGGTAGCATTGCCGCCAATAGTAGAGGCAACCCCTAATCTACTGCCAGAAACAGGCCGAGTGGATGCAACCCAACAACCATACTTTGCCCTAGCGATGGAAGGAGCAAAGTGCAAGAAACCTAAAATGCCAACAATTGTTTGTAGTGCCAAGGCTAGATCATAAGATTAAGGATTTATTTTTATGCATAAGTTGACTCCTAAATTACTATTAGGTCTTTTGCACCCCAACAAGAGACTAGTTAGTTGATCATAGATTATAAGAAACCATACTAAGCAAGCTAAATATAGTGTTTCTTTTCCAAAACCCTAATTTGTTTGTAAGGAAAAGTCTAGCCCTATCATAAAAAATTGATGTGGTAGTGTCATCTAGACCACCTCATTTTTTATCTTCTCAAATTTTGGTTGGGAGATCATATCATAGAGGTTTGGTTGATAGTAATAAATATCTTATGAATAGTCAAATTTACGTGTTTATGTTATCCTATTCAGAAGGACAAAACTCTTCCATGTTTTCTATTTGGAAAAAACAAGGAAGTTGGTCAACCACCTTTGACGAGGACTTTAGATCTCTCTATCCTAATAACTATGTCAATGGACACGATAAGTTGTACATCTTGGTTGTGCACTTTATTATCAAAGAAAAGAAAAGTAGTACCTTTCAAAATGCCTAATCAGAATATAGTAGGGCAATTTTTATAGAAGACACCAAGGATTAAAAAGATGGAAACAACATCTAGATCAAAGGAGGATGATAACATTAGCAATGTCTAACTAGTTATAGATAAGGATCCTAGTCAGGAGACCATAGTTGACTTAAATTTTTAAAGAGTTAATCTATAGCCATTTGGTTGAGAAGATAATTTTCAAGTGATTGTTGGTAGGATCTACAAAAGATTGAAAATAAATGAAATGGACAAAGAAATCAAAGAACAAATAAATATTTTGGAAAAAAGCTTAAAGAATTTGTTTGATCCTTTTACGTGTTCAATCAACAAAGCTTGTCCAAGTGTAGACCTCATTTATTGTGTCCCCTAGACATGTTGAATAAGGTATACAAAGATAATGCCCTTTCAAAAATTACCAAAGAATGGATTGTAGATCTTCATACCAAAGGCTCGTCACTTTTAGAGTAGATAAAAAAAGTATGTGATAATATGCTTCATTTAAAGAAATTTATTCATTCTAAAATTCATAGATTAAAATAAAATGAAGGTTCGTGGGATAAGGTACTTGCAAATTTAAAGGAAGTAGTTAGGACAAACACTCATGCTATTTAAAAGAATATAATCGTATAGTCCTAAAATGTTAGCTCTCATTAATTTGGAAGCTCTAGGATAAATTGGGCTCCATTTTAGGGTTATCTCAATTTTGGTGGCATTTGCACTTGATTTTCCCACTCATCTTTTTGTTTTACTTTAAAATTTCAGCAGGTGTCTAGAACCTTGCACAATTTACCTTGAAATCAACCCTTCCAAGTATGGGTCGCATTATGTGGACCTCTACCTTGGGGATTTAATTTTAATGAGTTTCAGGGCTTGAAGCAAAGTATTTTCTTTTCCCCTCACAATGGAGTCAAGATTCATAAAAAATAACCTCAAAGTTTGATGCAAGGGGGGAGGGTCTTGAAATCCACTCCCAAGCTACCCTTGCTAGAGTTACACATAGAAGCCAACACAATATAGGAGAAACCACAATAAATTATATAGATTTCAATGCAGATATGGCAAGATAATCTTCCTTCAACATGCCAAGGATGAGGCCTACCTATTTGCAACCATATTTCTTCAAATTACAATTTGTCAACTTACAAAGATTTTTTTTGACAAGCGTTCTTCTATTTAAATTCATTCTATTTTTCCTAATCCTATATCTCTAATTATATAGCCAGCAAGACCACGAGTTGACATGTCAAGCATATTATTAGTGTACCATATTAAATTGGATGCACTCTAATTTAGTGAAGGTTTAACACCTATTTACTGTGAGATCGTCAATCTCCTTGCACCTTTCATTCCTTCTTCCCTTTTTTGTCCTTTCTTTTAGATGGAATTAGGGTAAAACTTAATAGATCCTCTTTAAATCTCCTATTTTCATAATGTTAAGCTTAGGGTCTATCCCCCTATGTTATCCATTCTCTTCATCCATCCACTTGGAATCTGCTCCTTGCATACTAATGACTATATCTCAAATCTTGCACCTGATTTTGGAGATCTCTGACCTATTTTGGGATCCTGGAGGTTCCGAGAATTGGTTGTCAAGGACATAGTATGCCCCTGATGAGCCGATCAGGGTCGTAGTGTGCACCTGATTGGGAGCTATTTTGGGTCTTGTGTTTGGGTATGTTCAGGGTGTTAATTCTTAGGCAAGCTGACTTGCACGAGGTAGTTAATTTCAAGCTCTATATAAACCCTTCCATTTGATCCATTTTTCATATCATACACAAACGTTCTAAGATCCAAGCATGTCATCATCAAGTGTTCAAGCACTCAAGCTCTCAAGCTCTCAAGCATTCAAGGTGTTCAAATTATTGAAGATCAAGGATTTATGCATTCAAGCCATTAAAGGAGTTTATGCTAGATCTTCTATTGCATTTTCAACATTTAAGATCTCCCTTCATACATTCAAGATCCTTTTGTTGCATCTTCTATATCCATCCTTTCAAGATCTACATTCATTGACATACATTGATAAGGATGATTTCAAACACATGTATTCATGAAGGTTTTGGTTTTACTTTGATGTCCTTTTTAGAGTTTTGAAGTTGAGTCAAAAACTATTGCATCTACATACATGATTACAATCCAAATTAAAGAGCATATTCATACATTTACATTGCTTCATGTTAGATCTATCACTACTATTTGCTAGCATTCTGTCTCTATTTCAATTCAAGGTTAAATCCTAAATTGGGGTTTGACCAAGGTGACCCCCCTCTCCCTAATAACAAACACACAATCTCTTTGTTTTGCAAACTTCAAATCTTGGATTGATGAGTAGGTTGCAGATCTGGATACCCTTTTTGTCTTTCTTCATAACTGCAAAATCACACAGTCAATCAAGGATGCTCTATTTTGCCCCTGATTATCCAGTTTGCCCCTAACATATCTCCATACAATTTATGGGTTTTGTCTGCCTCACAGATTTTAGCCTAGATTTCAGGTTATAACAATTTTTTACATCATTTGATGACATATTTTCAAGTTTTTATTCTATAAGGTATATCATCTTCTCTTTTCCATACTTTCCATTACATTATTTACTTTATCCTTTTGCTTAAATCCTCATAAGGTGGGGGTGAGAGGGAAATAAATCCGAGTGATTAATTCTTTTATCTATTAGATTAACATTGATACTTCCTCTTGTGTCAATCATAGCTAATCAAAAGGGGTGGATCTTGGTCTTCCCCTCTCATTTATGTGTGGTTGGTCTACTTCCACTTTCCAACTATACATAAGTTGGCGAACTCGACTTGTGCCTTCTATTTTGGAGTTAGATCCTTCTATTTTTCTTCTTCACTAGATTTATTAGATTCTTCTCTTCATTAGCCTACATCTTGCATCATGCAAATATTTTTGTCTATGCTTATCTTTTTCAAAACTCCTCTTCTTGCATCTCTTTATAGCACTTATGCTGTTATTGAGAGTTTTATGCATTTCATGGTGTTTATGGCTCTTCATGCTATTCTTGCTTATGCTATTATAAAGTTAATGAATACATCTTGTCCTTCCTTTAAGATTATGGTTAGATCTATATGTGGTTGGCTTATTCCTTCTTTAGATTATGTGAGAACCCTAGTTGAGGATGCTCCCAACCCTCCTAATCCTTTACCTAACCATCCTTAGACAACTCCTTCTTTGTCTCCTAGAACTTGTTAAAAACATGTTCAGGCTCAAACTTTATTTCATGACGAGGATGTTTCCACATTCCTTGACAAGCCTTCACTTCCTGTTACTCGTAATAAGGGGAAACATAAAGTCTCTTTTGTTCCTCCTAGTGTTATTTTACCTTACACTACCTTTGCACATGATTCTAATGAAAAATCTCCTCTTGTTGAAGATTTAACGAATAACTATCCTAAAGGTTATTACATGATTATTAAACAAGGTTATATTGGCTTAGGACTTGGTCTTAATGAGCAGGGTCTTAAAAATCCTATTCATGTATCTCCTAAGATGGATAAACACGGTATTGGATATTCACCTTCTAACATAGTGCAAGAATATTCTGGACGACCTCCTCCTCATCTTCTCTTACCTACTCCTGATCTTGACTACCCTGATACTCGTAGAGATTTGGCTTTGAAGGTGTATATTCAAGTAGTTGTTGTTGAACCAATTTGTTTTAGCTTACCTCTTGATGATTCTCTTTTTATATTCTCATGTCCTTTCATTATGATGATTCCCATAAGATTGCTGATTGTGTTCATTTCCACTTGTATGTTAAGGAAAGGCTTCACTAGGTATTAATCTTTATACATGTGAGGTGTTACAATTTCTTCATAATTTCACTTAGTCTTATCTCTCACCTATTGGACTAGATTCCTTATTATCTTATATATGTGTATTTGGAATCTCCCAATAAGTATCTTTTTTTTGTTTCGTTTCACTAGGGGGTGAGAATTCCTTCTTTTATTTCTTAGAGATCCCTTCTTCTTCTCATACATGGGCATTTTTTGAAATCTCATGTGACGAGGAGTTTGTTATCTCTTCTAAGTTAGAACTCATATTCTTTTTTTCCATGATACATTATCTTTACCTATTAAATCTCTTTACCTTACATGGGTGAAGATTTCATTCTTCCTCATGTTTGTTTATAATGATGTTCTCTAGATGTTATAATGACATATTTTCTTCATCATCCTTATACACTAGTATTGTTTTATGGAACATTATCATTTGTCGGTATGTTTTCTTTTGTTACATGCATAACCATGAGTTTTGCTTAGCAAAGTACCATTCATATCTTTTGTCTTAATGCTTTTCATATAATGATCTTCTATAGCTTTCTTTCATCTATGGTATTCTTTTCTAGCATTGATTAGCTCACTTTAGTGTCATATTATATTTCTCTTGGTGGATATCAAATGTTTGTGTTTTGTGCGTGACTGTTAGTTTTTTCTTATGACTCATGCTAATGTTCTTTAAGATCTTGTTATATAATCCACCATCGACTTCACTTTCTTGTCTCACACTTGGGGGGCAAGAAGCTTTGGATATTCTTTATCAATTTCCTTCAAGCTTATGTGTAACTTGTTTATTAGGCAACATTGTTCTTTTTTAATGAAGAATGGTGTCTTGACTATGGATTCTCTCTTTTGCAAGAGGTGCATGTCCTAAGTCATCACCTCTTCTTTATCATGTAAAGTTATGTCCATTATGTACCATTTCCCCTTCTTGAAGATTGCTACCCTTTATCCAAGGATCCCTATTTAACCTATACATAGGGGGTTGAATAGGTGTATTCTTGTTCTTCTTCCCTTCTTCTCTTAGATGTTAGCTTAATCAAGAACACCTCTTTGGTGGACCTCTTGTTATTAAGATTTCTTCCTTTTGAGGATCCTCTTTCTATGAGTGATATATCATTTTCACAAATTTTCTATGTTCTTAAATGGTAAGAGTTAAGGCTCTTCACTATGAATGTATTTTGTATTGTTGCTTTAAGGATATCTCTTTGATGTGTCAAGTAGGTATCCTCTTTCTCTTCCTTTACTTGTCTAGTTTCTAGACATGATAAGGAGGGGGCATACATACACCCTCCTTTTTGATGAAGTATGCTCCCCTTAATACCTGAAACACATAACAGGAACAAAGAAGTAACAACAATTTGTGAGAACACAATATGGGCTTCTTATTATCACAACAAATGTAGGATTATAGAATCCATAATTACAATATGCTAACCCTCATGGGTGCCTTCATTATACATTAATCTGTAAGAAAAAGCTGCAAACTATCACCCAGAGCTATCCTAGACAATGTTTAGGCATTTCTTAAATAGGTAATTTTATGCCGCCTGGGAAGGTTCTAGACACTCAATCTTAATACCTAGGGTCGACAGACCCTAAAACTACATATAGAGGCGGCCAAATACATTTTTGACATTTATTTGGAAGTTTTGGCCGGCCCAACTTTGGAAGGCCATAACTCTTGAACCATTGCTCTGATTGGCTATTATAACCAATTTTCAAAATCTTCAGCTCCTGATCTACAAACCTGAATTGGCGTAGGTGCCCATCCATCAAGTTTTCGAGCCTCATCTTGACACATTTAGGCCTTCAACGATGAGCTTGAAGTTTATATACCAAAATTACAAACCAAAAATCCACAATAAATCCATGAATACACATGATATGGCACTGAGCCTCAACTGGTAGGTTGATATATCCAAGATGAACATCCACCTCTGAAATAAGGACATTTATAGCTCATATGACTAACTAACTAAGTAGCAAGATTCCATAGACAACAACTCACCATTAGGACAACCCTTATTCAAACAACTGAAATGAAATATTTTTGGTTGATGCAAGATTGCTCTTGCATCACTTGTACATAGTCTTGCTCTCATGGGGTAGCAAATGTGGATTTCGAACATGGCTTAGAGTACTTTAGCCCTAGATGCTAGGTATGCTTTCTAAGTCATTCTCACATCTACACATTACTTTATCTCTCTTGTGCATACATAAACACATATGCTAAATCTCATAATGAGTAACTTAAATAAACTTGCTAAATCTCATTCATGGGTAACACATCCAAACACATATATCCTAAGCTTATATTTGGGTAATGCACAACACCTTGATAAGTCACAATATAGGTAACACATTCAAATATAAGATAAGTCCCATACATAGGCAACACATTTTTATACAGGACCATGTCGTGGTGATACAAAAGGATATTGATCTATAAAAGGAACTTCAGTGGGTTGACTAGTGGGTTACCACCTCGTTAGACCATCCAATGCCATCTTTTGCAACAACTCTCTTGGTGATTCATAGTAGGGTGGACACTCTACTGACCGAGGTAATCACTTTTTTCTCTCCCTTCTCTCTCTTTTGGTTTTATGCTAATAGAGATAGATCCATAAGCTATGTTGATTAATGATGTTTCTCTTGCATTTCTTTTTTCATCACTAATGCTCTTGTAATGGATTTCCAAATATTATATTGGTGAGTGAGGCATTTGTTTGGCTGAGGTCTCTCTCACTAGTTGATTTGGGTTTGTTTTTAGTACTAACCCCTTTGTGACTTTTTTATTTTTATTTTCTTTGCACCCTCATGCATGGATGTGGAGTTAGGACCCTTAGTCTTGAGGACTTGCTTTCCTTGATTAGGTGATGTTCTATCTCATTGCGATTTGTCAAATTCTTCTTCTCCTACTTTACTACAAGCATGGGTTGATCCACACTTTCGCTAAAGTGGGGGCTAAATGTACCATCTTAAATTGGACATACTCCAATTTAATGAAGGTTTAACACCTATTTAATGCAAGATCATCAATCTCTTTGCACCTTTCTTTCCTTCTTCCCTTTTTTATCCTTTCTCCTGTTTTGGGGAAAAAGGGACACACTTTAATAGGATAGTAGATCTCCCTTTAGCCATTCAAATATATATGTGAGGGAAAGAGGGAAGTTTCCAAATATGATTCATCTTACAATCCAACTTAGATTAGCTAGAACCCAAAGGACAGAGGGTCCCAATACCAAACTTGAATTATAAAGGGGGAAATATAAAGAAATGCACTCTTTGGCCCTTATAGGATAATGTGTATGCCAAATTGAACCAATTTCTTAAATAATGTAGATCTAGATGCTAAGTGTATACAATCAACCCAATTAGGAGATATATCTAAGATATGGATATGAAAGGAAATAAAATATAAAAGAATCGCATTAAAATATGTAGAGGAAGATGTATTTCAGCTCTAAAAGTTGCAAATCGAAACATTTTTCTAAATATCTGACTATGGATTCTCAAATGAAACGAAAGAAGGAACAAAACCCATAAATTATTTGTTACAGAAAAGAAGAAAGGACTAGGTTGACGTGGAGGAGGACTAGGTTGACTTAGAAGGAATTATTATAGAAAGTTGATGCAGTCCAATGACACTGAAACAAAATTGAACCATCTTCTCTAGAAAGCTTATGCGGAGTTATTTCCAAATTTGTATGCAAAAAATTCTACTATCACGCTTCTACACATAGAAAATGAAGGGTTTTTGTTGTTGGGTTAGATGAGGGCTTGCCTTGGTCAAGTGTTGGGTTAAGGAATTAACTATAAATTGAAATATAATTGATAAAAGAAATGCTTGCATGTAGTAGATTTCTGTAATATCAAATGAGAAATACAATTACCTTTGAAGATGCAATTGCATTTGATATGTGATCAAGTATGTATGTGTAATAACCTTGACTCAAAGAAACCATAAATACATCAAAGAAGTCAAACTCTCATGTATGGAAATGTATGTGACATTTCATGGATGAATAATAGAACTCAAATGGATTGGAATGATAGATCTTCTGCTTAGATACAAACTCCACTACCACCTTGAAGGAAGAAGCTTGATGCAAGAAGGAGATGCTTCAATTGAAGAAGAATGCTTTGATTTCTTGCTAGTGGATGCCTTAACTTGTGAAGATAAGATAGCTTGAGAGTATAAGATATGGAAATTAAGCCTTCAAGCCTCCTTTTATAATAGTTTTTAGGAGGGAAAAAAACCCAAGTTGACTAGGGAATAAATTAAAATAATTGGCAAACTCAAAGACTTTTGGGCCCCGAACCCTGCTACCACCAAGGACTAGGTCAACTTAGGTTGATCTAGACCTAGACTAGGTCAACCTAGACCTATACTAGGTTGACCTAGGTCAACCTTTTCCTAGGGAAGGGGACATGAAACCTTAAGAAAGGCCTCGAAAAAAGTGCATGTAAAACTAGAAGATAAGAAGTTGATTAGGAAATATGGTCAAAAGGGTAGCAAGTCACACTCTCGGTAAAGAAAGGAAAATGTCACAACAAGGTAGAAAATCACTAATCTTAAGGACATAAGCCCCCAAACCTAAGAGCCTAATCCCATTCTCATGCCTAAGAGCATGAAAAAAAAGAAAAAATAAAAACAAAAGAAAACAAAAGGGGAAATAAAGATAAAACAAAATCAAAAGACTAAACCCAAATCAACTAGTGAAAGAGACCTCAGTTGAAGAAACACCTCACCCACTAATATCATATTTGGAAGGCCACTACAAAGCATTTGATATCACATATGAAAGAAAAGAGCATCAGAAATGACTAAATTCCTCATGATTCTATCCCACTAACATGAGAGAGAGAGAGAGAAGTGGGGGGGGGGGGGGGGGGGGCGGCCAGTAAGGTTTGTGTGACTTACCTTGAATCATAGACAGGAATGATTGAATGGTCTACCATGTTTGTATTCCTAATAGTCAATCCCAAAAATAAAAAACCAAAAACAACAGGACAAAATGGTCTAGCAAGTTAATGTGCCTAATAGTCAATCTTGTGCGCCCGTCAACACCTTATGCATGCATATGTGTGTGTATGTTCACTCATGGATCAATTTCCTAGTATCACCACCATGTGTAAATATGTGCATCTATGTATGTGTCCACCCGTTGATCAATTTCATGGTATCACCAAAAAGTGTAAATGTGTGTGTGTTACCGTAGGAGGGATAAAGAAAAAAAAGGTGTGTTTCCTCGGGATAGAGAAGTATCACTAATACCTATTGAGGATTTAACAAATATGCATGCATTACCCATATATATGAGTTTTAGTATACATGTGTGCATGTGCACAAATGAGAGACATGAAGCCACAATGCATAGATTTGAGGATATGCCCCCCTCCTTATCATGACTATGTAGCAATAAACGACATAAGGAAGAGAACCGATGGCAACTACTTCTATCAACAGGGAGATATCCTTTAAAAACAATGTATACCATAAACTCAACAAAGAGTCTTAACTATTATAAGCTAAGTAAATAGATAAATTATGAAAGGATATGTCACTTATGAGTAGAGACCCTTGAAAGGAAGAGATCAAGACATCTATATTCAAGATTAGTTTCATGAACAAAGATACAACTACAAAAAAAAGAGGGGAAGAAGAACACAAATGCACATATCCAACCCCCTATATATAAATGAGATAGGGATCCTTGGAAGAAGGATAACAAACTTTAGAACACATAGTAATGGAAAATGTTTATAATGAACATAGTTTTGTGAATAAAGAAAAGGTGATGATCAAAGACATGCACCTCTTGTATAAGAGAGAATCACCATCAAGATACAATTCCTTATAGGAAAATAATGTCACATAATAAATAGGTGCCAATGTGTTAAGGAGTGGCATCCCTTAGACAGAGAGATAATTTTTTAACAAAAAAACTTGGCCCCCAAGGGCGAGACAAGAAAGAAAGTCTATGGTGATATTATATAAAAACATCTTGCAAGATATGAAGATGAATCATAAGCAACAACCGATAGTCGTGCACAAAACATAAACACCCTATATTCACAAGAAGTATAATATAATAATGCAACATTATATATGATTAAAGCAAGAAACATCATAGGATACCTAACTCTAAAAGAACATTAAATGTTTAGAAATATATTGCTTATGAAGTAAACTATAGATCATTATTAAACAAGAAACATTACTATCCAAGGTATAAAAACATATTTTTGAAGAAATAGACACATGATCCTGCATGTAACAAAGATTTTCATAGCCAGATATAAGAATTTACGATAAAATAATGTAATCTATAGAGAAATGAAAGAGGAAGATGAAAGGATACCCATTGTGCCCACTTAGTTATCTCAAAAGAGACATAAAGGGATAAAAGTTCTCCAAGAGAAAAGAAAAAGAAATTAAAAATCCAATGTATTCCCTATGTGAGAGATTCTATTATAATAAAATGCACTTACAAGCATAAGATTGCACTCAGGATGATAATCCATATGTAACACAATAAAAGCATGCAAGAGAAAAGCTAAAATTACAAGATAATGCAAGTTCATAAAGGATATTGGAAAAGAGAAGAGATAAGATAAAATAAGTCAATTTATTAATGTCCAATAAGAGGCCACAAATGGGCACAAAAGCAAAAACAAAAAGAAGTGAGCGAGAACCATCCCAACAAGAAGTAGGGATTCAAGTTGAGAGAGAGAGAGAGAGAGAGAGAGAGAGAGAGAGAGAGAGAGAGAGAGAGAGAGAGAGAGAGAGAGAGAGGAAAAGATGTTACCACCTAAGATATGCCAATAGCCTTTTAGGACCTACTTTGATCTCAACTCCCAACCAGCAGGGGAAGTGTCACGAATCACAACCTTGAGGTTTCTGATCACTGCCCATTTATCCTCCTGTCTTGCAGCCACAACAAGAGCTTGAGCCTCCTTAAGTTTTGCCACCTACGATCTGGTGAGATCCTCATCAAGATAAATCTTGATGGCGAGAGAGAGGGGTTTCCTCTTTGTCTTAAGTGTTCGAAGGCAATCAGCAAGTGAAAGGAACCGGATAAAGAGGGTATTGTCATGTCCAACCCAAGCACAATCAAGTGAAATGTCAATGATATCCATTTGGTCTTTAAGGAAGGAGTAGCTTGCTACAAGAGGCTCAAGGCAAGGAAGAGGGAGACCGTGGACCATTAAGTTTAGCTCACAGGCACACCTGACCCTTTCATCTGCTAGCTTAGTCTGGACTAGCTTCTCAATGCTAGAAGAGGTAGCAGAAGGAGGAGGGGAGGAAGAAATGGGGTTGCTACAAATAGATGCCCATGATATCAGCTACTGTTCTATTTCAATCTATAGGGAGCATTGATTTTTATCGAGTTCCTCTTGTTTCAACTTCAAATCATGGATATCTATCATTTGCGTTGTGCACTCGAGTGTTCCTTGAATTTTAAGAATTTTATTGAGGTTAGTGAATGGGTTCTATTATAGGCAATAGTCAAGTTGGTCCTTCAAATCCATCCATATACCTATGAGAGAATTGTCCATGTGCTATTTCAAATCATTATCTATCTTGCATAGGGACTGCACGATATCACATAGAGTTTGATTCTTAAATTCAACCTCTTTCAACGGATTACAAAGCTTAAGAGAGAGTGAGGATGCCACAACAACAATGTCTTTGCACTGTTAGTCTCAAATTTTGTCATGTGGTCAAGTAGCTACTGGAATGTGATTGGGTCGGGTTGGGAGTTCATAGTGAATGAACAAAGGTATGATATTCTATCAAATGGTTTGCAAGCAGCCCATAGACACAAAAGAAGCAAAAGAAAACCCTAGTTGGATGATGTTTAGTAGCTTATAAAATTTGAGGAAACCCCCCTCAGGACACAAGCCACAACCAAAATGCCAGGCACCAATCACCACAAGAACTAAGAAGAAGGAAGATCCTGACTTGAGAAATCCACAACACACAAACCCTGAGAAGATTGAGAAAGCAGTTAACCAAAACCAGACTGAACACAAGCCTAAGTACATAGGACAAAGGGCATCTCTAATAAAGACACTACCTATGGATCACGCACTAGAGCTCAAATGTGTAAGAACCCAAGCTGAGTGCCACTAAACATAGCGAAAAGTGAGAGAAGCAATCGAACTGAGTGTAATAGAAATGCCTCCCATCGAGAGCTCTTTGTGACGACTGTGCACATGACTGGACCATGAAAAGGGCACAGACTTGTAATTGCAACAATCGTACTCATGGCTAGACCACAACTAGGGCACGAGCTATAATGGCCATGCTCATGGCTGGTAGGGCACGAGCTATGTGACTAGAGAAGAAGAATCATATTATACCTCCCTAAATGGTTTTAATTTATACTAGACATGTGATTTCAAGAAAACATAAGGTTGCACTTGGTATTGTAAGAATTTGGCTTAAGCCAGGATTCACCCAAGACCAAGGAACTCAAACACAAGCACACAGTAGACCAAAATAGAGAGAGTATGATCAAAATGATGATATTCATTCAATATGCCATCTCGAGAGTACACTAGGAGTGCCTATATATAAAGGCCTGTGGAGAGCTTCTAGAATGCATAGAAGTCAGCATCATGATAGGTCATACAAATAGGCACATGTCCACCAGATATGGGTTACCCTCTATTAAGCACAGAATTAAGTGCAATGATGTGAGGATAAGCCTACAATGGTGTAGCACACAAATTAGTGGTGTAGACAACATGTGCTAAATTAGGAGTACAAATAACTGTGTTGTCAACATGAAAACTCAATGAATGATGCAAACTCCTATGTTGTAGACACCATGTGCATAATTAGAGTTGCATAACTCATGAGAGTACACAAACTCCTAAGTGTCTCACCTAAATAAATAATAAAATAATGCAAAATAATTAAATAATGCATTAACCTAAGTAAACTTAAGTAAGTGTAATAAGTAAATACTTATTTACACCAACACCCCCCCCCCCGCTCGCCCCCCCTTAAGTGCAACTTAGGGGAATGCCTTTAAGCTTACAAAATCTAGGATGCAATGCATGATGGGTCCTAGCTACTAGGCCATGTTAGGTACCCATGTACATAATGATATGCAATCTCTCATAAAGCGAAGAAAGAGGAAAAACCTCATGGGAAAAACCCTCCCCTAAAAAGAGAGATGAATAGGGATGCATGGATGGATGGAGTGCTCAAGACCCCCCCCATTACGACATAAAACTAGTATATACATAAGAGAATGATGAGAAGAGGAAGAGAGACATGATAGGCTCCCACCCACCAAAAGAAGAATGCCTGCCAGTGACTACTTCGATGAAGAAGATGATCCAAGACTTCAGAATGGTGTTCCTCCCCTTAGGAAGAAACAATACCGAAGTTACAAATGAGATGCTTCCCCAGTGTGTGGAAAAAATCCCATGGATAAGAAATGTCTCTGAAACTTGCTCAACTGATTGAAGAACCTGTCTCAAAGAACTATCTGTCTCTACAACTGATGAAGAACCCTATTGCAACTACTGATCATAAGTATCCACAATCACTTCAACCTATGATGATCGATCATGTAGAGAATGAACATGAAGGTCAGATGGAACCCTCGTGATAACTGAAGAAGGTGCTTTTGCATCAGGAAGAAGAGGTAGATCATCAATACTGTCACCCAAATCTATCACTGAACCTATACCTAGAAGACTAGATGTACCCTACTATTTTGGACCTATCACTGTGGTGATGTATGCATGTGGACTGAACTGATGTAATGACCTCTCACTGCAACTGTCAATAGAACCCCACATGTTTGAATTTGTTGAAGCACTATTGCTGGTGTCACTATCAGTTTCCATATGATATGATGTGTGGAGAGGAGTAGAGGACAAGCTTGGTGAACTTTCCTCAAAGTATACATCCTTCTCCACAAAAATCTAATGTGTCTCAGGATCTAGAAGTCTATATGCCTTCACACTATCTTCATAACTAGTGAAGGTACAAAGTTGAGATGACTGTGCCTTGCATCCCTTGGAAGATATCTTTGCCCATGTAGGACAAATGAAGACTCTGAAGTGTGTCACAATAGGTTTTCTGCCGCACCATGCCTCAAAAGGAGTCTTGCCATCTAAGACTGGATGAGGAAAATGATTAAGAATGTGAGTCGCACTAGAGATTGCTTCGACTTCTAATGATGGATCTAGAGACTTGGCTTCTATCATGCAACTTGTCATAGACTTAAGAGTTTGAATCCTCAAAGCTGCAACATCTATCTTATGCAGACTGAATGCTGGCAAAATCTAAAGATCAATGCTCTCGAGTTTGCAAAAGTCCTCAAGTCTTCTGTTCACATACATGCTTCCATTATCCATTCAGAGAACTTTGATGGCTTTCTTGGATTTCTTTTCAATATGAGTCTTGAAGTCTAGAAACTTGTCCAACACTTCATCCTTACTATGAAGAAAGTAGACCCAAGTATATCTTGAAAAGTCATCAACGAAGGTAAGTATGTAGTGACCCTGTCTGAATGCAAAAGGACCTGCTAATACCATGTGAACCATCTGTACAACACCTGGTGCTCTTGAAGACTTCCCTCTCTATAACTTCCCCTTTGGATGCATATCCACTGAATCTGTTGAACATTTACCCTTAGAAAAGTTGATTTGGGGTAGAGCTTTAACCATTATGTATGTGCAAATTTGCTAAAGGTAGTAGAAGTCAAGATGACCATACCGCTCATGCCATAATTTCATGTTTGAACTTGATTGTGATAACAAGGCCTTTGAAGGAGATTTAAGCACAAAATGGGAGAAAGAGTACAACCTCTTGTTATGATTCACTTTCCCCACTGCAACCAATGAATCATCTTTAAGACTATGCACCTTTACTGATTCTAAAAGGAATTCAACTCTATGTCCATCTCTAAGGTGAGTGATTTGGTAGATTGATAGGAGATTTGAACTTAGGTTTGGAACATAGAGAACATTTTTGAACTCTCATTTTCCATTTCCACGTTTCCTTTCCCTTCAACTTTCATTTTGCTATCATCTCCCATGAAGATGTGTGGTACCTTTGAATGCTTCATTGAAGAAAAATCCTCCTTTGAAGAACCCATGTGATATGAGGCACCTCAGTCAAATGTCCATTCCTTTGAAGAGTTAAAATTTGCCATGAGTGCTTGCCCTTTGCCCTTTGAATCTGAAGAAGACCCTTTCTCCTTGTAAGCATTAGGCAATGGAACATTATGTTTCTTCATGATGTTGGTCAATTCATCAATCTTTTTAAGATAACACTCATGCTCTTCATGACTCAATTTCTTGCAATAAGTGCACTTCTTCTTCTCCTTATTGTTGTCCCCCTTCTTGTTTGAATTTGAGGAAGACTTGCCTTTTTTATTGGATTATGGTGTTGTCTTTTCTTCATCCTTTGATTTGCTCTTCCATTTCTTCTTACCCTTTCCTTTATTTGAAGACTATCTAGCTAAATGTTGAGAACTCTCATTGTTGGCCACCAATGCTTTGAACTAAGGTGATTTGAGAATCCCCATTGATTTCAAATTCTTTTCTTCATCATCCAATAGTTTAGCATATTCATCAAAAATGACTTTCTTGTAGGCAGACCCTAAGGTAGTCTTTGAGGTATTACAAGAAGATACAAATGTGGAATAATTTGATGGTAGCTTGTTATGTATGAGATAGATTAGTCTGTCATCTTTGATAGAACTCCCACAATCAGTAAGATTTGTCCTTAGTTCATTCACCTTGATGAAATTCTATATTGAGTCATATGACTTAGGATCTAAGGAGACAAGGGCATCTTCAATTTTGAAAACATCCTCTTCAGACACTTTACCATAAAGGCTTTCGAGGGTATCTCAAGCTTCCTTGGATGTAGAACACTTCTGATCTGATACATGATCTTATCATCAACCCCCAAACATATATCACCTAGGAATTTCCTATCCATTGCTACCCAAGTTGAAATATCACTTGCTAAAACATTATTACCTGCTGGTTTAGGAAGAGTACCATCTACATATTGTGAAACTCTATTATGCATTAAGTGATACAACATTTTAATGGACCATGTAGTATAGTTATGAGGAGTTAATTTAGGAAACTTAAAGTTGCCCATAATGCTGAAAATGAAAGAAAAGTGTAGAAAAGAGAGAACACAACACCAAGAACACCCTCCCTTTTCACTAAATCAAGAAATCCCCCAAAATAGATGCTTTGGGTACTTTATTAGTAGTGCGATTACAATAGGCCACTTGCCAATTTTGTACTTTGTGGACCTCTGATTTTTCTTGTTACAACCTCTTAATAGATTACAAATCTGGAACTTTACAATGTGCTACAATTTTGAAGCAATACAAAGCAAAGAAAGGCCTAATTGTTGAAAGTGACACTTTTGTCCACACAAGCCTACATCTGATATTAGATCTAGAAAGTAGATGAAAAATAATGAATGCAGTTTAAAAAAAATGGAACCTATTTTCAACTCTAGATGTGCCCGTACGTAGCATTTGAAGTTGCAAAATGCAGGATTATGTAGGTATAGTCACCAAAAAATGCAAATTCTAACAAATTCGTGTACCAAAACTAGAAAAAATTGGACCACTAAAATTTTTAGGAAATTCTACCCAATTTCAAAAAAAATTGCACTTGATTTGGAGTCCGGATGTCCAAGTTATGGCCTCCTAAAGTCGGACTGCAAAATCAAAAATCAATTTGGAGAGGGGTTGCATTAGCAAAAGAGGGGGTTAAATTTGATGGTCATATGGCCATCATAGTAGTTCAAATTGGCTAAGTATGATGGTCAGACGACCGTCAAATTTAGTCTCGTGAAACTAATGACATCAACAACTCCAAGCCCTCTAATGATGTCAGTCGTACGAATGATGACATTAGCGTACGAATCCATACGGGCCCGTATGTCCATACTGTATGGAATGTACAAATATTGGAGACAAAAAATGACATAGATGGCCACTTAATCGTTGACTATGTTGTACAAAATAATGATGTGGGTGACAACTGGCGTGTACAGTCAATGCTGACTAGGATGGGCGGGGTGCTGATGAGGATGTCGAGTCACGCGTACAAAAGGCTAACTGCGATGATGATGCTAGTAGTACAGTCACCTATTGACTTGGACAATTGACATGTGATGACATTGTGGATGAATGAAATTTGGCTATGTGTCCTCGTGCTAGCCTACCACGTGGACGAGTAAACCTTCGCCGCATGGGTCGTAGGGACTAATTTGTTCACCGAAATTCTCAGTGAACACTAGAAATGGATGATGTAGCGGGAGCTAGATTTTCATGGGCCATCAAAGGTTTACTTTGCAGGCGGGGGCTTTTGATTTATATGTGCCACATCGATTATGTGGAAGTCCCTAGAGTGGTTTATATGGAAGCTCGCGAGGATGTTATAAACAAAAAGAAATTTTGCTGGAAGCATGATGGGGCTTGATCGAGAATTCTCGCCAAATTTTTAGGAGAGATTGTCAGATTCCATTAGTTCGGCCTTGTCTTTCTTGCTATGGATTTGGAATAAATGCGCGAAGATTATAATAAAAACCTGTGAAAAAATAAATTCGAATGTTTCACCAAAATTATAGAGCCGAGCGAGGGTGTCACTGCCTGGTTTAGCTAATTTTTTTGCTCTACCTGAACACCCAAATTCAAAAAATGAAAATACAACATAATTATAGAGAAATAATTAAATCAGATCTGAAACACAAATAATTAGATCAATAAAACGACCATACTCGAATTGCAAATCAGGGCCTCCGGGTTTCGATTTGCAATTTTTTTTGCTTCATGATCAACTTTTACCCAATATAGAAAAATTTATATTGATTTTTATCGAATTGATGCTCTGAATGCAACGACGAGGTCAGATCTGGCTCTAGATGCTCCCAATTTCTATGGATGCTCCAGATTCAGGTTGAGGTGCTAAAGCATAAACAATGTTGAACGACTATGTGTAGAGAATCTTCCTCAGCTCTGATACCATGTAAGAATTTGGCTTAGGCCAGAATTCACCCAAGACCAAGGAACTCAAACACAAGCACACAGTAGATCAAAATGGAGAAAGTCTGATCAGAATGATGATATTCATTCAATATGCCATTTTGAGAGTACACTAGGAATGCCCGTAGATAAAGGCTTTTGGAGAGCTTCTAGAATGCATAGAAGTCAACATCATGATAGGTCATACAACCAAGCACATGTCCACCAGATATGGGTAATCCTCCATTAAGCACGAAATTAAGTGCGATGATGTGAGGATAAGCCTACAATGGTGTAGCACACAAATCAGTGGTGTAGACAACATGTACTAAATTAGGAGTGCAAATAATTGTGTTGTCAATATGAAAACTCAGTGAATGATGCAAACTCCTGTGTTGTAGACACCATGTGCATAATTAGAGTTGTGTAACTCGTGAGAGTACACGAACTCCTAAGTGTCTCACCTAAATAAATAATAAAATAATGCAAAATAATTAAATAATGTACTAACCTAAGTAAACTTAAGTAAGTGTAATAAGTAAATACTTATTTATACCAACAGGTATGTTACTCTATAAGTAAACACAATAAATGAATACAAGAAAACATGTCATCATATAAGAGGAAAATAAATGATCAAAGAGAGAAAATGAATCCTATGATATAGATAGAAAGGGGAAATAAGGCATTGCCCCCCAAGTGAGGAGACAAGGGGAGTGACTATTATGTTACTCACAAAGTAGGATAATGGGCCCCCAAAAGATAGGCTAACAATGTCACATAGCTAGGAGAAACATAATAGGGATTCAGATGTATCAAGTAAAATGATCATGAAAAATATACCATTAAACATTGCAAAATATAACATAACAAACAAATTGAAAAGAAGGATGAAGCATAGATAAAGAAGGTCTCTTAGGTTTAATTAGATAGAAATATAAAGAGAAGCTTTCAATATGCATATACTCATCAAATAAAGGTGTTCAATGCACAAATTCAAGAATGGAGAATGTTGGTGTAGAATCTAGGATTTCTTAATCTTGAAGAGTTGAGGAGCCAATTATAGAGTCAATGTGAGTAGGATCCTTAAGATCTAAGTGCATAGGCATAAATCTGCACACTCAATAAATGAGGATTACTAGCATTGAATGATCTAATAATAAAATCAAATAAGCTACCAAATATGAGTTATGAACAAGAAAATAAGAAGTACTAAATAATTGGAAACACACAATAAAACATGCAAACTATTCAAATACTCCAAACTCTTGTTGCTTCTCTTTGATCATATGAAGTGTGCACTCAACTGTGATTTTGGTAGCACTTAGAGTCTAAGCTCCAAGAAATATGATAAAAAGATATGATTTCAAATGATAGCGAGATGATAGAAAACTGATAGAGGTTCGATGTGAAAGTTTAGTGATTGAAATTAAGAGATAGGAGGGTTGTTTATATATATATATATATATATTGGAAATCCATAAACAGTTGAGATCAATTTGGGAAAATCATGATCCAATAAGGATGAAAGAGAATGAAGAGACAATTGGAAAGTTTCCAATTTTAAATTGAAAAAGACAAAGGATAAAATCTGTGATATTCTCAATTTTTGGAGAGATAAAGTTTCCAAAAATTGAAAATGGAAACTTCAGAATGTATTCTGATTTTGGGTTTTCAGAAAAATTGATTTTTTAGTTATGAAGACTTTCTATTTTAAAATTTTATAATTACTCATAAAATTGATTTTTCTATTTAATTGAATTAAAACTTAAATTAAATTAGAAAGATGATATTAGTTGAAATTAAATGGAAATTGATTAAAATTGAAATTGATGTGAAATGAAGATGAAATTAAATAAAATATATAATATAATTTAATGAAGAGGAATAAATTAGCTAATTTAAATAATTATTTAACTTATGAGAAATTGAATTTAATTAAATGATCAATTAATTAAATGTTAAATAATTGAATAAACTTAATTATTTAATTAAAATTAGGGACTGATTAAATGATGCAAAGATTTGATTATAGAGGAAAGAAGATAATTAATTAACAATTTATAACCCTTAATCAATAGAAGAATAATTAGTGCAATAAATGTAAACTCACAAGTTTGTCCATTTTTGGGTGTCCACATTTTCCTATCTTTGATATAATGTGATTATGAGTGTTGTATCAAAGAATTTCATATTAGGTTCTACCCCAACTTGCCCCAGTGATAGAAAGTGGATTGTATGCCCCCTCGAGAGATTGTTTGTGCAAGAAAGGCACAAATGATATCTTGATAGAAGATGAGAAATGATAGATGAAATGATGAAAGAGAAGAAGAACAAGTAAGAAGTGAAGACTTAGTTAGATGATGATGATTGTTTGATTGATAGAGATTGCTTACTAATAATCATGTCTAGTTGTAGGAAGGACTCATCCTGTATAAGACTAATGATATTGTCTAATTTTAGGGAAGATACACCCTGTATAACACAAGCAACAACATCTAGTTTTAGGAAAGATACATCCTATCTAAGACGTATGATCATTGATTGATTGATTGATTAATAGAAATATTTGAATTTTGTTGACAAACTGATGGATTGACTGATTTGATTGATAGAAGAGAGCTTACTGAGAAAAATGGATGAGCTAGACAAATGATTAAGGAGAATTGAGATAGAAACACTGATTGCAATTGAGCAATTTCCTCTTCAGAGCCTGTGAATGTGATTTCCAAGGAGCCTGCGACTACAAATTTCATAGTGAGTTTTCCAAGGAGCTTGCGACTGTAACTTCTCTTACCATGAGAAAAATTGTGACTGAGATTGGATCTTGATGAGTGTTGAGAGTTGTGAGACTGCAATTTTGTTTTCTTCTTCCATTTTTGTGGGGCTAGTGCCAAGTGTCGGGTGTTGTGGGGCTAGAGCCATTGTTTGCAAGGCCAGTCCACTCTCCTTGTTGGGAGCTATCACTGTCAAAGTCATATCTGCATGGGGCCAATCCATTCTCACCCATAGTCACTCTTTTGATGTGAGCTGTGACTGTTAAAGCCTACTTGTCATGCCCTTTCTACCTGTAACACATAGGTGCCATAACACAGATCTGGGGAGAAGGTAGCGTTTGGTCCTTTGCATGGGAATCATTTGACAGAATGTCTAACTATTGAATTGGGCCTCTGTTCACTATTGTGTGGAGGTATTTGGTGGCATTGTGATAGGTGTTTTACAGAATGTCTGGTCTATGCTAAAGCTATGAATTTTTAGGAGTACCCTTTTTTATGAGCTATGGCATGCTTATCTGATCCAATTACACTACAGTAGCTCACTGATCACTTGGCTACAATGGAGTCTTCTAATGTTGTCGTACAAAGTGTTGTTGCTTAGTCAACTTCGCTCTATGTTAAAATTGTAGAACAGTTGGCTTTTTTGGAATCCAAGAACAACACTCTATGAGATACTGTGCAATCTATAGTTGCAAAAAATATAGGCCTTAAGGTTAATTTGGAATCTGCTACCATGCAACTCAAGGAGTTAGACACTATCAAGGAGAAACAATCAAAGATCGTCGATAGGCATTCTTCAGTACTAATAGAGGCTGAAATAAAAGTGAAGTCTTGGGATTCTTTATGTAGTTCTTTGGCTGAGGCTCCTCTTTTAGGCATTGAGAAGTTAGTTCAAGGGAAGATGGATGATGAGCGAATAAGGTAGACCCGTGAACTAAACTTACAAGTACGTGGTCTCTCATCCATTGATGATCCCTCGACTGTTAGATACTCTTTCCTCAAGGATTAGTTGGATATTTTAGACATCACTCTTGACAGGTGTTGGTTAGGCCTTGATGGTACTCTCTTCATTGGATTCCTCTCCCTCTTTGATAGGTTGCAGGCTCTTAAGGAAAAGAAGAAGTTATTCTCTCTTTCCCTTAAGATCTACCTAGATGAGGACCTCACCCAATCATAGGTGATAGGAATCAAGCAAGCTCATACCCTCATTATGGCAGCAAGACAAGAGGGTAAATATGTAGTCATCAAAAATCTTAAAGCAGTAATCTGTGACACCTTTCCTATAGGTTGGGTTCCAAGGGGAGCCTCTAAGGCTAAATGATTGGCTCAGTGGCAGTTGAGCATAGGCTCTTTGTGTCTCAACTGCTAGAATGGTAATGGTATCCTTTGGTCTATGTGTGGTCTACTTAATGATGCTATTGGTTCTGTCGACCTTCTTTTTATTGTAGAGACACATGAGAGCCCCATGCATCCTCTTCTTGATATTTTTGGTTATCAGTGGCTCTCCTCTTTTAGAGACGAAGTTAGGCGCTCTGGTGGGGTCGCTTGTTTTATTTGAGACCACCTTTTTAGTAAAATTTCTTTGGTTCACTTTGAAAATTATGGCTGATTCATGTGGATTTGCATTGATTGAGGAACCTTTCTCAATAGAGATACCTATATCATTGTCTATTACTTCCCGCCAACATCTTCATACTATGCAGTTCACAACACTAAGGGTGGGGACCCATATGAGGACCTCTTGAGCACATTACTAGATTCTCTACCATGAAGGACATCATTATTTTGGAAGACTTTAATGTGCAGACTAGAGACCTACAACCTCCTCTCAATGATCACAAGTCTGATCCCATGTATACGACTACTTCTGATCTTGGTTATGTGGGTCTGCTTTGGTTCTCTGAGGATTGTTAGGGGCCCTTTACTAGGTATCATAGTAATTTGTTACAACTTTGTGAGTCTTCTGACTTAGTGATCTTGAATGGACTCTCTTGCTTTCCTGGATCTGAACTCTTCACTTGTTGGCCACATGGTGGTGGTGCTAGTGTTGTTGACTATGTTTTCTCTACTACCTCCTTTATCCCTCTCATTTGCCACTTTACCATCTCTCACCTTCCTCTAGCTGACCATGCACTTCTTAGCATCACCCTTCAGGGACCCCTGACATCTTCTCCTCCTTGCTTCTACTTCTTCTTGCCCCCCTCTTCTCTCCCCCCATGATCACATTTTTTTCGCTTATCCAATGATGACACAAAGCTCTTTATCCTTCACCTTAGACAACTTCTCCCATAGGACCCGTTCCTTGACTCCGAAGACGTCACCTCCATGTTCCACTCACTTGCATCTGCCTTGTGGGAGTCTATCCTCCTCTCCACTCCCAACTGCACCTCCTCTCTCACCCCTTGCACCACTCCCAGGTTTTTTCCCCATGAACTAGTGGTTCAATGAGGACTACAAATCCTTTCATCGCATGCTTTTCTCTACTTCATCCACTAATTCTTCCTCCTCTTCCTCTTAGTTGAGGCTTGACTACCACCACTTTCTTTGCCATAAGAAATAGAAGTTCACTTTACTGCAGTGTAAGTCTCTTTGTGCCATGTTCTTCCAGTCCCCAAAGCTCTTTTGGTGCACCATGTTTCCTCACCACCGCCTACTGTGGACCTTCACTCCCTTGCCTCCAACACCTCCACACTCTATGATATTCCTAGCCAACCCCCTCTCCATCTCATCTTCCCCCCACCCATTGTCATATCTTCTCCTTTTCCCACATTAGTGAGGTATTTAGGGTTATGAATAGTAGTAGAACTCTAGATGAGGAAGGATTTCAGGCTAAATTCTTGAAGTTGGTTATCTTTGTCTTGGGTCTCTTTCTTGTAGTGCTTTTTAATCAAGTGGTTTGTGTCAGCTTCCATGACTCTTGGTCATGACATATTATCTATCTGATCCATAAATTTGGGCCAGCTTCTAACCCTAGAAACTATTGGACCATCACGCTTGGGCATACCTTTGCCAAACTCTATGCAACTGTGTTGAATGTTATCCTGTCTAGTGAGCTCAATCAACAATATTGTCGAGCTAGAGTTCAGGCTAGGTTTTGTTTAGATTTTCAAACCATTGATCACATTTTGACTTTATAGCCCATCATTGAAGAGGCTCGCCACTGCTTGACAAAAGTTTATTGTTGTTTTGTCGACTTCTGCACAACTTTCAATTCTGTTCCTCAAGCGGCTCTCTTTCAGCATCTTAGGGACATCAGGATCTCAGAGATTCTTCTTACAGCTATTATGAGGTTATACAAACGTGTTCAGGGTAGATTCAAGACTCCATAGGCCTTCTCTAATCCTATCTAGAGCACTATTAGGGTGAATCAGGGTTGTCCTCTCTCCCCCACTCTCTTTGGCATCTACATCGACAAGCTTGAGGCTTTTCTTCGTGATTGCTCGCTCCTTAGCAATAGTTGTTATTTACTTTAGGTATTGATCTATATTCTTCTATTTGCTGATGATGTGATTCTCCTAGCATCTTCTCCCGATGGTCCTCAGTGGCTCCTTAATGGCTTGGCCTCTTTCTACAACTCACGTGCGGAGTTGTAAATCTAGGCAAGACTTGGGTTATGGTCTTCAATTGTTTGAGGACATCCCATCTCCATTTTTACTTCCAATGTATCAAGATCGAGATTGCATCTTCATATACTTGGGGGTTAAGTTTTCTGGACCTTGATTTAGCCTGAGACCACCCATGTATCCCAGAGTCAACAAGGGGCTAGGCTCCCTTGCTATTCTTGAGTGACAGTGTTTTAGACACCACTTCCAAGACACAATGACTAAGATGTCTCTTCTTAACTCCTTGGTCAAGCCAACTATCCTCTATGGCTCTACTATTTAGGGCCCCTCCCTCTTGGAGTCTGAGTGGGCCTCTATTGAGAGAGTCCAAACTCTTTTCCTTTGGTGCATTATCAGATGTCACCGGTTCACACCACACAACATTGTTCTAGTTGATTTTGGTGCTCACCCTTTTAAATTGGGGACCATCTTTGATTTAGTTTGGCTTCTTCACTGACTCCTGAGCTTCACTAATTCCTCTGATGATTTTCATAGATTTCTCTATGAAGGTTGGAGCTTCAAAGTCTAGTCATAGGTCTCTTTGTTGGTACACCCACGTCTTTGCTCTCTTGGGCACAATTGGTATTAGTTTGGATCATCTTCCTCCCTTCTGGTTTTCTCTGGACACTCTAGCCCATTTTCTTCCACCTCAATAGGAGTTCAATGAGCATGTTAGACTTGACATCTATAGATAGTATGTTATCATGACCTGAAGGAATCCCCCAAGTGGGCTCCGTTCGTGCATGGCCTTCTATGCTGAGCACTTTCTTGATATCCAGGATGGGATCATCTTATGTCTCTGATACCTCACTCGTCATTGGACTCACACTTTTCTCATCTCCTTGGGATCTTTTAGGGTGGGTTCTCACCAGCTACATATTCAGATTGATCACCAGATTGGTAGGGAGGATAGGATCTATCAACTTTGTCACCTCGAGGAGGTTGAGACTGAGTCTCACTTTATATTTTGTTGTCCCATTTACTATGTGATCTGACGAAGATTCTACTATTTGTTCAGAAAGTGTTGGTCTCTTCCCTCATTCTTCAAATATATTGACCAACACTATCTTGCACTCTATCTTTAGGAGACCATGCAGCTTCGCGAGCACACTATATAGCTCCAACTTTTCTTGACATCGACCCCTATGCAACTCATCACCTCTTTATTTAGTTGTACAGTTCCTGCTCAAGGATCAATATGACCTCTCTGCAATATCTCGGTTCACACAAGATCTATGAGAACTCACAGAGATTACACTCGACAATGTCCCCAGGTAAACCTCAGAGGCTACCTTCCAGAGTACTTGATTGTCCTAATGCCCACCTTTCCATTTTGGACTACTTCTCACCAGTGAGGAGTTCTTAGCTATTGTTATTCCTCTTTCTTGGTTCTTTTCTTGTTTTTCTTTCACATTATTTCTATGGACATTGCATGGTGCTCCCCTCTACTAGCATTTTCACTTTGTATTGTTTCTAGTCCCTTAGACCCTCGTTGGTCTCTTATTTGACATTAATAAATTTATCTTATCTTATCTATCTTTATATTGCGCTATCAAGTGAGATGATGTATTGAGTCGTTGCTAGATATTTTCACAGGTTTTCATCATCGTCCTTTATTAAAAAAAAAGAGATATAAGGACACCCAAATATTGACCATCTAGATACCACTACTATCTCTAATTAACAAGCAAAAAACAAAAAAGGAATGTTTAAATATCATTCTAGGTTGTCTCAGATCTTGGGTGTGTGTGGCTGCCACATGTATGACAATTCTTATCACATTCACCCTAAATCATCCTTGCCCCAAAATTTTATTAAAACACTCCACAAACAACAAAGAAATAAAATAAGGCAATGAACCATCATAGCCTCTCTCACCACTCAGTGGTATCCTTGAGGAGCATAGGAACATAATCATGAAAGATAAATCAATAATGAATTGAAATAAAGGACTATGTCAACAACCTTACTGATCATTAATTGGATTGATTTGATGTTTGATTTGATTGAGTGATGTGTCACATTAGTCCATTATTTATTTTTGAAGCCCATTGTTTGATTTGGTTTGATGTTTGATTGTCACATTTTGTTGTTTGTTGAGAAAGATGTTTTATTGCAAGGATTTTGATGTGTTTTGATTTTTTTGGAATTTTTTCAGGATCACATATGATTTTTTTCTAATCAATTTTTTTTGAGGACAAATTTTTGAATGGTTTTGAACTTTTTTTTAAGGTCATTTTTTGAATTTTTTTGAAGATTTTAAGACTCTCCCCAATGTATAGAAAGGAAAGGGATTGATGGATGGACTAATAAATAGATGAAGGACAAAGGTTCCTTAGTATGTCTCAAGATGTTTGGATGTTAAGGACTATCCATAGGATATGATAACCTGTTTTTGACAAGATTAGAGATTGAACATGTTAAGGACTATCTAAGGGCTCATCCCAAATAGGAGAATCATCCAAGGAGGGAGGAAAACACACATTAGAGTAGGATGTTTCATGAGGAAGAGAGTAGTTAATATTCTTAACCAAGGGCTCACCCCAAATAGTAGCACTATCAAGGTCAAGAACACCATGAATCACTAAAAGTTGATCATCTTGAAAAAGAAGAGCCTCAATAAAAGAACATACAAATGAATCATCATATGCATAAAATGAAATGTCTTGAAGATAACTTGAAAGTAAAGACAAAAACCTCATTTAAAGGAAATGCAATCTAAAAATGAACTAGATACAATTTTTTTTCAAAATAAACATATATGAAATGCAATCTATATGAAAACAATGCAAAAGGAGATCTAAATGCCACTAATGAAAACAATAGTAGATATAGATACACCAAAATGTAACATACAAAGAGAGATAATGAAAAAATAAGAGAGATATTCAAGAGAGAATATCTAACTCCAAAAAAAGAGGGTAAGATGCCAGTTTCACCAAAAGAAAGTAAACACCCAATAAAATGAAAATGAGTGATCTACCACCACAAAAGAAAGATTTAATGAGGTCGGGTTCACCAAAATGTTTAGGGGACAGAAGGAGAAACTTTAATAGGATTGTAGATCTCTTATTTTCTGGGTCACTAAGCCATTCAAATATATATGTGAGAGAAAGAGGGAAGTTTCCAAATATGTTTCCTCTTATAATCCAAATTAGATTAGCTAGAACCCAAAGGACATAAGGTGTCACTACCAAACTCAAATTATAAAGGGGAATACAATACAAGGAAATGCACTCTTTGGCCCTTAGAGGATTATGTGTATGCCAAATTGAACCAATTACTTAAATAATGTAGATCTAGATGCTAAGTGTATATAATCAACCCAATTAAGATTTAGATCTAAGATGTGGATATAAAAGGAAATAAAATATAAATGACTCACCTTGAAATATGTAGAGGAAGATGTATTTCAGCTTTAAAAGTCATGGATCTGAGCCTATTTTTGAATCCAACTGTGGATTCCTAAATGAAATGACGAAAGAACAAAACCCATAAATTGTTTGTCTAGAAAAACATAAAGGACTAGGTCAACTCAGAGGAGGACTAGATCGACTTGGAAGGAATGATTCCCGCAAGTTGACATAGTTTGACAATACTAAAACAAAATTGGACCAACATCTTTAGAAAGCTTCCACAGAGTTATTTCCAGATTTGTATGTGAAATTTTGCTATCCTACTCCTACACACAAAAAATAAAGGGTTTTAATTGTTGGGTTGGATGAGGGACTGCCTTAGTCAAGCCCTAGGTTAAGAAATTAGTTGTAAATTGAAATATAATTGGTAAAGGAAATTATTGCATGTATTATATCTGAATAAAATCAAATGAGAAATACAATTGCCTTTGAAGATGCAATTGCATTTGATATGTGATCATGTAAATATAATAGCGTTGACTCAAAGAAAACCTAAAGACATAAAAGAAGCCAAAACCTCACATATGGAAATGTATGTGACATGTTATGGATGAATAATAGAAGAACTTGAATGGATTGTAATGATTGATCTTCTTCTTAGAGCCAAAATCCACTACCACTTTGAAGGAAGAAGCTTGATGCAAGAAGGAGATGCTTAGACTTGAATGTTTCAAGATACTTTTTTGGAGAAGAATTCCTTGATTGCTTGCTTTTGGATGCCTTAGATTGTGCAGATGAGATACCATGACAATATGAGATATGAAAATGAAGTCCCCAAGCCTACTTTTATAATAGTTTTTGGACAGGAAAATAACTCTAGTTGACTAGGGAGGAAATAAAATTAACTGGCAAACTTGAGGAATTTTGACCCCAAACCTCGCAACCACTGGGGACAAGGTTGACCTAGACCCAGACTAGGTCCACTTAAGTCAACCTATACCTAGACTAGGTCAACCTAGACATGGGCTAGGTTGACCTAAGCCAACCTCGTCCTAGGGATGCAGGTGAAGCTGGAAGATAAAAGGTTGATAAGGAGATATAGTCCAAAGGATAGCAAAGAAACACCTAGAAGACCATGTCACAAGGTGAGAGATGATGAAGCAGCATAAGATTGAAGGACCGTGGATAAAAAGAGACCAAAACCATGCTAAGGAGGGCTAAAAAGTCTCAAAATGAAGTGTGTCCATCATAAGATGGTACATCTCCTAGATGGAATTGGGGTAAAACTTAATTGATCCTCTTTAAACCTCCTCTTTTCATAGAGTTAAACTTGATGTGGGATGTATCCACCTAGGTCCTCCCTTCTCTTCATCTATCCACTTGGAATTTTCTCCTTGTATTGTAACGACTATATCTAAGATTTTGCACTTGATTTTGGATATCTAAGAATTATTTTGGGAGGTTTTGGGACTTGGTTGTTTGAGGCACAGTGTGCCCCGAATGAGCTAATTAATGACATAGTGCACCCTTGATGAGCCAATTAGGGTCATAGTACACCCCTAGTTGGGACCTATTTTGGGTCTCCTCTTTGGGTAAGTTTGAGTTGTTAATTCTTAGGTGGGTTAGCTTGCAGGAGTTAGTTAATTCTAAGCTATATTAAACCCTTTCATTTGCTCCATTTTTCATATCACACACACACAATCATTCTAACATCCAAGTATCTCATCATCAAGTATTCAAGCACTCAAGCTCCCAAGTTCTCAAGAATTCAAGGTGTTCAAACTATTGAAGATCAAGGATTTATGCATTGAAGCCATTGAAAGATATATGCTAGATCTTCTATTGCATTTTCAATATTCAAGATCTCTCTTCATACATTCAAGATCCTTTTGTTGCATCTTCTACATCCATCTTTTCAAGATCTACATTCATCTACATACAATCATAAGGAAAATTTCAAACAAAAACATTCATGAAGGTTTTGGGTTTACTTTGATGTCTTTCTTAGGGTTTTCAAGTTGAGTCAAAATCTATTGCATCTACATACTTGATTACATTCCAAATTCAAGAGCATACTCATATATTTATATTTGTTCATGTTAGATCTATCACTACTACTTGCTATCATTCTATCTCTATTTAAATTTAAGGTTGATTCCTAAACTGGGGTTTGACCAAAGAAAAACCCCCCAACAACTGCCAAACAATATCTTTGTTTTGTAGGCTTCGAATCTAAAATTGATGAACAAGTTGTAGATCTTGATACTATTTTTAGCTTTCTTTAGAATTGTGAAATCAAAATTAACATCACACATAGTTAGTTAGGGGCCCACTACACCCTTGATGCTCCATTTTATTGTTGATTATCCAATTCACTCCTGATAGATCTACAAAAGATTTTTGGGGTTTTTTTGTAAGGTCAATTCTGTATCACGCAAAAATATGTTTAGTTTCTATTTAATGTGTTTTCATTTTTGGATACCCATTTGGGTCAAATAGAGATTCCAACTCTCATAGTTCCACTATTGGTTTTCTGGGTTAGAGTTTTTGAATACCTTAGGATACGTGCCAATGCAAAAAATAGGTTATTTTGTAATTAAGCCATAATTATGAGGATTTAGAGGATTGAAGTTGGAGGGATGGATATACTTGTAATTTAAAGCACTCCAAAAAAATAATAAGGTCAAAAGGCCTTACAGTTTGAAAGTTATTGCAGTTTTAAGTTGCCTGGAGACCCTTTAAGAGAACCTTAAAGTCAAATTTGAGGCACTAAATGGTCTTGTACATGCCTAAAAAATGGGGTATGAGAAAAGATAGTCCATAAGGCTATAGAGTGCTTGGAGAGCTTTCTATAAATATAAATGGTTCATCAATAGGAGTCCCAAATCAAAAGTTATGCCTCCCGAAAGTTGAACTACCATTTCAAGATTCTTCCAATTTTACACCGACTTCTAACTTGTTTTCTAGAACCTTCTATTTTTGTGGTGGATGTCGAATGACATATTCTAAAATGTATTCCTAACCCTAAACCTAATTTGGGTTATTGAAGGACATTTCTAGCATTGTAAATGTAGTTTTTGGTGGAGTTTGGGAGAAGGTAGGAGGGTTTTTCTCCTGAATCAGACAACATTGTAAGCCCCTAGGGCACATTATTAGGTTTTTTTTCATTGTACTGAATGTAATAGCATACAACTTCTGATAATAATATTCCCTTTTCCTATTATGTTTATTTTGGTCTTGGATTGTGCCCTCATCAGTGGTATCAGAGCAGGTTTTCGTGAGTGTGTAGATAGAGTGCCGACTGTGAGGCAGTTTGCACCAAGACTGTGTGGTTGTGGGTTTTGATATAGTGAGAAGATACCTCCAAGAAGAGAGCATGGTGGAAGGTCCATAGTTGTTCCTCTTGAGGTTAGATCCCCCTAGAGACAAGTTTAGGCATTGCAAGAGGAGATCTGTAGAGGGATGAATATTGCCATAAGCAACGGAAGTGAGGAGGAAAATAAAGAAGGAAATATTGGGCAGGAATGGAAGGAGATGAATAAGTCCTAAACTAGGTGGAGGAAAAGCTTTTTAGGGCCATTTCCAAGCTTAGAAAAAGACCTAAAATTGAAGTCAGCATGTTTTCAGGAAATCTAAGCTCGGATGAGTTGATTGATTGGATCAATGAGCTAGAGGAATATTTTGAATATCGAGGAACCTGATAGGGTTAAGTTTGCAAAGGCCAAAATGAAAGGACATGCAAAAATCTAGTGGCAAGAGATTCAGTTAGAAAGAAATAGAAGAGGAAAGGAGAAAATCACAAGATATGATCACATGGTGGACAACTAAAGAAGTAGTTCATTCCTGTTGATTACAAGCTTGATTTGTTTAAGAAGACGCAAGGGTTAAAGCAAGCAAGAAAATCTATGCGGGAATACATAGAGGAATTTTACCAAGTCCTTATTAGGGTGGGGCATGTAGAAGCAAACAAGGACAAGGTTGCCCATTACCTTAATGGGTTAGGACCTAGCATTTAGGAGGAGTTAAGTCTGGTTATAATTACTAGCATTGAAGAGGCATACTAGTTTTCCTTGTGAGTTGAGGAGAAGCTAAAAAAAAAAGTTTGATGGAAGGCAAAGAGGGCACAATCAAGGTAGAAGGGGCAGTGGTAGGTCATTTGGAGGCCAAAATGAGAACCACAAGAAAAATGAAGATGTGGGTACTAGCCGAAACTAGAGGAAGGAGGGTTTCAATTGCTCATGTGATCAAAACTTTGAGATCAGAGAGGAAGAGATAGAGGACATGGACAAGGTTCATGAAGTGGAGGCTTCTGTGGTACTTGTTTTCATTGCAATGAAGAAGGTTATCATGCCTATGAATGCCCTTAATACCAAGGAAGGACAGATAGGAGAGTTGATGGTCAAGCAAGGGTTGCTCATGTAGATGATGATGCACAATAATTGCATTCAGAGGATGTAGAAAGAGGAGAGGTTCTAGTTAATGAAAGGGTCTTACTGAGTGGTGAGACTAAACCTGGACAAAGAAGGAGCTTGTTTCGTACTAGGTGTATGTGCGAGGTTAAATGTTGTGATGTGATTGTTGATGGTGGAAGCACTGACAACTTTGTGTCAGAGGAGATAGTCTTAAAGATAAAGCTCAAGAGGGAGAAAAACCCCTAACCTTATTGGATTGCTTGGATGTAGGATGATCATAAGGTCCTAGTTAGCGAGCAATGTTTGGTAAAGTTCAAGATTGGGAGTTACCATGATGAGGTTCTCTGTGACATCATCCCAATGGATGTCTACCATTTATTGTTGGGAAGGTTGTGGTAGTTTGATAGGCATGCTATACATGATGGTCATGCAAATACATAATCTCTGACAAAGGATAGAGTTCACCACAAATTGAAGCCCTTGATAAAGGAGGGTGAAAAGGTATGCAGTAGTGCTAGGGTATGTCTTGTTGATGGAATAAATTTTTTGGATGGAATGAAGCATCAACATATGTGTTATGCTTTAATTCCTAGAAAGGATAAGGAAGGTAGTAGTGAAGTTTCAAGTCTATTAAGTGAGTACAGAGATGTCATCTCTGATAATGTTCCACAAGGGTTGCCGCCAATAAGGAAAATCAATCATCAAATAGATTTAGTCCTTGGAGCTAGTTTGCCTAACAAGGCTACTCATAGGATGACTCCTACTAAGACTAAGGAGCTAAACAAACAAGTTCAGGAGCTATTGAGGAAAGGTTTAATTCGAGAGAGCCTGAGTCCATGTGCAGTAGCTACAGTGCTAGCACCAAAGAAAGATGGGGAGTGAAGAATGTGTATAGACTCTTAGGCTATAAATAAAATAACCATCAAGTACTGATTTCCTTTTCCAAGGATGCATGATCTTATTGACTACTTGAGCGGGCTCAATACTTCACAAAGATAGATATCAAGAGTGGCTACCACCAGATACAAATATGAGCGGGAGATGAGCTGAAGACTTCATTCAAGACCAAGGAGGATCTATACAAGTGGTTAGTCATGCCCTCTGAACTAACCAATGAGCCAAGCACCTTCATTCTACTTATGAATGAGGTACTAAAGAAATTTTTGGAAAAAATTGTTATTGTCTATCTGGATGATATTTTGATTATTAGTAAGTCTTTGGATGAACATTTATTAAACATTTTTAGTGTCCTTGAAAGGTTGAGGGAAGAGAAATTGTTGATTAATTTGAAGAAGTGTACCTTTTTCAGAAGGGATTTAATCTATTTGGGTTTCGTTGTATCAGCTGAATGTCTCAAAATGGACCCAGAGAAGGTGAAAGTCATCTTGGAATGGCCTACTCCAAGGTCTACCACTAAGGTGAGGTAATTCCATTGTTTGGCTAGTTTTTATAGGAAGTTCATTAGGAATTTCAATAGTATATGTGCACCCCTAACTAAAACAATGAGGGGGGATAGAAAAGAGTTCAAGTGGACTACAAGAGCTGCAAGGAGTTTTGAATTGCTGAAGAAGGTGTTAGAGAAACCTATGTTGGCACTTCCTAATTTCAACAAAGTGTTTGAGGTGGATTGCGATGCTAGTGGCAAAGCCATTGGGGCTGTGTTGAGGCAAGAAGGTAAGTCTATTACCTATTTTAGTGAAAAAGTTGAATGATGCAAAGGAGCATTCTATTTATGATCAAGAGTTCTATGCAATAGTTCAGGCCTTAAAGGAATGGAGGCATTATTTGTTGCCAAAAGAATTTGTTTTGTATACTGATCACTAGGCAGTACAGTACCTAAATAACCAACGTAAATTGAATCAGAGACATTTGAAATGGGCAGAGTTCATGCAAAGCTATACGTTTATATTGAAACATAGAAGTAGAAGGTCTAATAGGGTTGCAGATGCATTAAGTAGGAGATAGTTGTTGCTAACAGTAATGTAGGTTGAAGTGGTTGGGTTTGATGAACTCAAGAATCTATACCCTGAGGATCCTAATTTTGCAGAGGCTTGGAAGGCTTGTAAAGAACCTGCTACTCTAGATAGGACCAGGTGGCTAGATTACATGATTCAGGATGGTATGTTTTTCAAGAGAAGTCAATTGTATTGTATTCTAAGAAGTTCCATGAGGGAGAACTTGATTAAGGAAAAGCATAGTGGAGGGATGGCAGGACACTTTGGTCGAGATAAGACCATTTCCATTATTAGAGAACATTATTTTTGGCCTCAATTGTCACAGGATGTGAAGAAGTTTGTGCAGAGTTGTCAAGTATGTCAAACATCCAAAGGAGTTAGTCAGAATATTGGACTCTATTGTAATGTCCCCTTTTTAGCATTCATAGCATGATGTTGTCGTTAACCTATTTCCCCATGGTCCCGTAGGCTAAACAGGACATTAAAGGGACTTAGAGGCCATTTGGCCTAGATAGTTTTAGTTGCAGGTCTTTTTGAGGGGTTTTGAGGCAACTTTGGGCATACTTACTATTTATAGTAAGTCATCTTGGACATGGGCGAACATCCAGTGGCAACGGTATGTCGATGGTAATTGTTTAAAAATTTGACAAGAAGACTTGTTTATCATTGATAAGATTTGTTATGCATTGATAAAGCTATTTTATAAAGTTAAATTTAAATATTTAACTTTATTAATGCATAGACTATAGTTTGTGAGAAATATTTAAATTAAAAGAGTCCCCTTTATTTTATAACACATTGGAGACATAAGTTACATAAAGGGAGTTATGTTTTATCCCACATTGAGAAAATGAAGGATGGAGCTCTTGTGAGAACACTATAAAAGAAATGGAAGAGCTTCTTTTATGCATGCTTGGGAAAATCAAAGAAATTGGGAAATTTTCTGGAGATCATGTCTCAATAGTTTGAAGGACGAAATCCCTTCAAGCTGAAAATCTTGATGCCATTGAAAGATATGGCCTTGAGATTCAATAGGGTAGCAGTATGAAAAAAGAAGATACGAAAAAGTAGCCTGAAAAAGAAAAATCGAAAAAGCAGGCCAAAAAAGCAGTTTGAAAAAGCGAAACTGAAAAAAGCAGGCCGAAAAAGCAGTTCGAAAAAGCAGTTTGAAAAAGAAAATCAGAAAAGAAAAATAGAAGGAGCAGTATTGAAGAAAATTATTACAACCATCTACAATCAGGTTCCTTTATTAGTATTGTTTTTTTTAGGGTGTTATAAGTTTTAGCTGTAAGTGTGCATTATACCAGCATTATCATTTTGTAATCCATCTAAATGCCAAAAGTCTTGGCCATATTTCATAAGCATTGTATTAGAAATTTCAATGCAAATTAAGAAGATAATAGTTGCTGGTGTCATTTAAGCAATTCAATATCATTATTTATCAGCTAGTTAGTTTGCACACCAACTGTTTGTTAAAATGCCAATTGGTTGTAGGTGTTCATTTCTCATGCTTAAATCATATATATGCACTGAATATTGTCAAAAATTAGTAGCACACTCATGTTAGGCCATTGTGTAGTCCACTTGGAGTCTTCTAGCACAAGATTCTCATTGATGCAAATTGAAAAAGAGTCATTTAAAACCAGCTGAAAAACTATATCAGTCATACATCCTTTGCATGTGAATTGTTTGATGAAATTCCTTGAGCTTTCATCAGCATTTTTTGAGGTCAGATTTGAGGAGGGTTATTTCAGTGGTATCAGAGCTTGCTTCCAAAGTGTTTGACGAAATGTCAAACAATTGAAGTATAAAGATTTTTGGTGCTTGAAGGAGTTAGAACCTTTTGGGGTTATTACAGTGGTATCAGAGCGGTTTCCTACCATCTTGTGGAGGTCTTATTGGGAATTTGGATTAGCCAGATAGAGAGAAAAATGTTTGACAAAATGAATGCTAGTCCAAATCAGGGAAAGGAAAGATTCTTACAGTTATTAGACACCTTAGCACAGGGACAATGATCAGCAGAGTAGAGAGCACAGGAACAGAGTCAGAGATTGGAGCTTATGATGCAGATGATGGCTTGTCAAATGGGGTTGAATGCTAACATAGGTGGAGGAAATAATCAGAATGGTAATAATCAGAATGGTAACAATCAGAATGGGAATAATCAGGATGGGACACATAATGGAGGTGAACAAGTTGGGAACAATTTCGATCATGCACCCCAACAATCTAGGACAATGAGTTCAAGGCCCATTATTCCCACATTTCCTCCTAGAGCTCCAGAGCAGCCTGTACCAGAGCCCTAGATCATTGATATACAGGACCAACTGAGGAGAGATTGGGAAGCTGAAGGTCTAGATTTTACTGCTGCAATTATCTTTAGGGAGTATATAGATGTGCAGATGAAGCATATGCCACATGGACATGATAGGAACTAGAGCTATGAGCTATGGAAGAAAGTAGGGAAACTTCAATTACCATATTATGACGGCTTGGGGAAGTCTATAGCAAGAGCTTGGGTTCAAAGGCTTAACACATACTTTCAAATGAACCCTATGCCTGAGGAAGAGGCTATTAAGTATGCAACAATTCACCTGGATGGGTTAGCACACGAGTGGTGGCATCATGGTATGGTCACTATGGGTCATGCACACATTACCTCATATGTGGAGTTTAAGGACAGATTGATTGAACATTTTGATAGGCCTAAGGATCATACCTTCCTTATGACAGGCATAAACTTGTATGAGGATTTTAACAGACATGCTGATTCGATACAGGGAGACATTAACACATCTTCAGGTAATGGTTTATCTGCATCATCTTCACAAGTAGAAGGGGTTATAGACGTTGTGCAGGATGAGCCAGAAGGTGATATCACAAGCACACCAGATTGTGTGATTGACATAGATAGTGATTCCAGTACAGTTGGGCTGGCTGAAGTTACAATAGTTGAGGATACTGTCATGTTTGAGGATAGTATAGTTGATCCGAAAGTGAGCATTCAAGACTTTGCAGAAAGTGAGTATTAGGCACAGTTGGATGCTTCTTCACATGAGATAGAGGCTAGTAGCTCTTTACTTGGTTTGGCACGCCAGCTGAAGACAAGGGACAAGAATATTGTCATGGCTTTATCTCATCATGACAGGATACATGGATTGATTGAGAATCACATTTGGATGATTCAACTACAGGAGAGACAAAAAGGAGTCACAACAGGTTCTTCTTGTGACGACTTACAATAGATCAAGGAAGGCATGGAGGCAATGAAGTTAAGTTACATACACCTACTTTCAGATCGCAATCATATCCTTAATCTTGCAAGGATCTATTTAGATGTAGTGAAGAAGGAGGAGAAGGAGGTTGACCAATTTTTTCATGAGCTAGAGGATACTCAAAATTACTTGGTGTGTACTCAGTTGGCTCTCCAAGATTCTAAGAGACATGTGGATGAGCATTGTTTTGAGGTGAGTTTAGTTTGGGAGTTAGCGCATATAGCAGGGACTCAATTTCCTTTTACAGTCAGGTCACATATTGATGATGATATGAGTACGTCTAGCATTCACACTCCAGATTCAGAGACTGTAGATAGGTGTGTGAAGTTAGTTGGTATTGTTCACATTACTCAGGTGAGAAGTTTAATTGAATTGCCAGTTGGTTTTCGTTCATGGATTAGATGTTGGGATCCTTATCTTAGTACTTGGGATCGTTTTGACCGGAGTTATTTATCATTCTTTGGTAGTAGTATCTATTGCACCATCATGGACTTGATTAGTACCTTGCTAGGTGTAGTTCTCATCCATGCCAGCAGCTTGTTTGATGCTGGATTTAGTTTTTACACACCTGTGTTAGGCATTGTTCATATATCCAGTCGACCATTCTTGTTGGAATGGGTTAATGATCTCTTAGATATGACAGAGTTTACAGAAGAGTCCTAGGATTTGAGTATTATAGATGATAGCTATTCTAAGGTTACTCCTTTGGACAGTGTACCAGGGATAGAGTATAGGAGTGCGACCAGTCAGCACAATCATGTGTCTAGTCAGCTGAGAGTTTGCGAGCGAGACATTTCTATCACTTACGAGCATTTCAATGCTGCTCGTTAGTTGTTAGTAGTTTATGGATGGGGTTCTCCTGCTAGTGATGAGTAGGGAGGCAGTTATCTTTCCTTGACAGAGATCCACTCTTTATGGGAGGCTATCCAGATTCTGAGACAAAATTATATGCAGTTGGTAGCCGATAGAGATTATCTTATGGAGTGGGGCAGTATAGCATATGATGCATTATTGGTCAAGGAAGATGAGGTGAATAAGCTTACTCAACAGCTTGAGGTGACTTTTGAGTTTCTTTAGAGTACACAGTCGGCTTTCAAGGAGTCACAATTTCATTTAGCTGAGGTGACCGTGGAGTCGGAACGACTTCAATCTTTACCAAATTTTGTACAGTCACTGACCGTGGTGTCTGGTGATCCGAGGATTTCCATGGTCGAGGTTAATAGAGGCAGTGGAGATGATGATATATCTATCCATGACACTAGTATTGGCATATTTGGTCCGTTTCCATTGGAGGCAGGTTTAGCTGAGTTGGGCGCTATAGCTGAGCATTGTGGTATGTTTGACTTGGAGGGCACAAAGACTAGTGATGTTGTTGTTGATTCTACACTCTTGGCTATATCATCCTCTGACTTAGCTGATGATCAGTCACAGTTGGTTGTATCACGTCTGCAGGATGAGTCTTTGACTGAGATTGGTTCTTTTTACCGACATTATACTGTAGGATATGTTCATCGGTTTGCTTTTGATCCATGTGTTGAGGAGTTGATGGTAGACAGGTTTGGTCTGGGCTCTTGTTTTTGCTATCTACCATGTAATGACTATTCACCATCAACAATGCATGGGTGTTATGGTTATGAGACAGTGACCGGTGATCTGCAGAGTTGTGATAATCGCAGTAGGTCTGCAGTGTGTGGATTCATTGTATTTGGTGCAGTTTCATGTGGGAGTATTCATCATTGTTTCAAAATTTTATTGTACATTCCACATAGGCTAGTGGGATGTGTTGATGGTATTTACTATGTTGGCAGTTTGGGTTATCTACTCTACTTGGGTTCTGATATTTCAAGAGCTTGTTTCTCATGGGTTCCTGACTTTGGAGTTTGGGTGAGTTGTATTCGCCAATTTGATTATGAATTCCTCTTGGTTAATTTTTAGAGGTTGTTGTAGGAGCCTATGTTAACTGATAACAGTATAGTTCATGACTACATTTGGGATCCAGGTGGATTGATTGGGTTGTTGTTCGACCATTGCTTCTGGGACAAGCAATTTTGGGAAGGGCAGATTGTAATGTCCCTTTTTTAGCATTCATAGCATAATGTTATCGTTAGCCTATTTTGCCATGGTCCCATAGGCTAAATAGGACATTAAAGGGACTTAGAGGCCATTTGGCCTAGATAGTTTCAGTTGCAGGTCTTTCTGAGGGGTTTTGAGGCAACTTTGGGCATACTTACTATTTATAGTAAGTCATCTTGGACATGGGCGAACATCCAGTGGCAATGGTATGTCGATGGTAATTGTTTAAAAAATCAACAAGAAGACTTGTTTATCATTGATAGGATTTGTTATGCATTGATAAAGCTATTTTATAAAGTTAAATTTAAATATTTAACTTTATTAATGCATAGACTATAGTTTGTGGGAAATATTTAAATTAAAAGAGTCCCCTTTATTTTATAACACATTGGAGACATAAGTTACATAAAGGGAGTTATGTTTTATCCCACATTGAGAAAATGAAGGATGAAGCTCTTGTGAGAACACTATAAAAGAAATGGAAGAGCTTCTTTTATGCATGCTTGGGAAAATCAAAGAGATTGGGAAATTTTCTGGAGATCATGTCTCAATAGTTTGAAGGACGAAATCCCTTCAAGCTAAAAATCTTGACGCCATTGAAAGATATGATCTTGAGATTCAACAGGGTAGCAGTCTAAAAAAAGTAGATACGAAAAAGTAGCCCAAAAAAGCAAAACTGAAAAAGCAAGCCAAAAAAGCAGTCTGAAAAAGCGAAACCGAAAAAAGCAGGCCGAAAAAGCAGTCCGAAAAAGCAGTTCAAAAAAGCAAATCGAAAAAGCAAAACAAAAGGGGCAGTATTGAAGAAAATTATTACAACCATCTACAACCAGGTTCCTTTATTAGTATTGTTTTTTTTAGGGTGTTATAAGTTTCAGCTGTAAGTGTGCATTATACCAGCATTATCATTTTGTAATCCATGTAAATGCCAAAATTCTTGGCCATATTTCATGAGCATTGTATTAGAAATTTCAATGCAAATTAAGAAGATAATAGTTGCTGGTGTCATTTAGGCAATTCAATATCATTATTTATCAGCTAGTTAGTTTGCACACCAACTGTTTGTTAAAATGCCAGTTGGCTGTAGGTGTTCATTTCTCATGCTTAAATCATATATATGCACTGAATATTGTCAAAAATTAGTAGCACACTCATGTTAGGCCATTGTGTAGTCCATTTGGAGTCTTCTAGCACAAGATTCTCATTGATGCAAATTGAAAAAGAGTCATTTAAAACCAGCTGAAAAACTATATCAGTCATACGTCCCTTGCATGTGAATTGTTTGATGAAATTCCTTGAGCTTTTATTAGCATTTTTTGAGGGCAGATTTGAGGAGGTTATTACAGTGGTATCAGAGCTTGCTTGCAAAGTGTTTGACGAAATTTTAAACAACTGAAGTATAAAGATTTTTTGGTGCTTGAAGGAGTTATAACCTGTTGGGGTTATTACATCTATCAACCATTTCTTGTTCCATCGAAGCCTTGGGATGACATAAGTATGGATTTTTTTCTTGGATTTCCAAGGACATGAAGGGGTAATGACTCAGTATTTGTGGTGGTTGATAGGTTCTCCAGGATGACACATTTCATTCCTTGCCACAAAACTCATGATGTAGTGGATATTGTAGATTTTTTTTTCAGAGAGGTGGTGAGGCTACATGGTCTCCCAAAAAGTATTTTTTCTAACAAAGATACTAAATTTGTTAGGTATTTCTGGAGGAGTTTTTGGAAGAAGTTGACAAAATTGAAGTTCAGTTCTGCACATCATTTGCAAACTAATGGACAAACAAAAGTAGCAAATAGAAGTTTGGGAAATTTTCTGAGGTGTTTAGTAGGAGATAAGCCCAAGGGATGGGATTTGATTATACCACAAGTAGAGTTTGCTTACAATAATTCTATGAATAGGAATATTAGTAGATCACCATTCCAAATTGTGTATAGGAGTAGTCCAACAACTACACCAGAGTTGAGGAAGATGGAGCAAGGGGAGATGACAAGTGTTGAGGTAGAAGACTTTGCTAAACATGTCAGGAACCTACATGAGGAAGTACATGCACATACTACTAAGATGAACCTATAGTATAAGGCTAGGGCAGATCAAAAAAGGAGACATAAGGAGTTCCAAGTTAGGGGTCTGGTTATGGTATACCTGAGGAAGGAACTATTTCCAGTGGGTACCTACAACAAGCTGAAGATGAAGAAATCTGGCCCCTGCAAAATTTTGAGGAAACATGACTCAGGAAATGCATATGAGGTGGAGTTGCCAATGGGATTTACATTTCTCCTATTTTCAATATTATAGACTTAACAAAATATTATGATGATGGTGTAGATGAGGTTTTGATACTGAAGCCATGTCCAATTCCTACTTCTGAGACAGAAGAGATTGAAGGAATTCTAGATAGTCGTATGGCCCAGAGTACTAGAAATAGGCAATATGAAGAATACCTAGTGAAGTGGAAAGGACAAATAGTAGAAGATTCAACTTGGATATCTATAGCAAAGGTTTCCCATTTGTGTTTTCTTCTACTAGCTATAAAGTGATAGGATCACTTTTCAATCTACCCTGGGTGTCTAATGCAGGAGCATACAGTGGTGTAAGGGCAAGCCTGTATCACCCAAAAATATTCTTAGTGTTAGTTTTTGTTTAATGTGTTTTCATTTTTGGATACCCATTTGGGTCAAATAGAGATTCCAACTCTCATAGTTCTACTATTGGTTTTCTGAGTTAGAGTTTTTGAGCACCTTGGGATACATGCCAATGTAGAAAATAGGTTATTTTGTAATTGAGCCATAATTATGATGATTTAGAGGTTGTAAGTTGGAAGGATGATTACACTTTTAATTTAAAGCACTCTAGAAAAAGAATGAGGCCAGAAGGCTTTATGGTTTGAAAGTTATTGTAGTTTTAAGTTGCTTGGAGACCCTGTAAGAGCACTTCAAAGTCAGATTTTAGGCACTAAATGGCCTTGTATGGGCCCAAAAAATGGGGGAAAAGCAAAGTTTTTCCATAGGGCTATAAAGTGCTAGGAGATCTTTTCAGAAATGTAAACAGTTTGTCAATCAGAGTCTCAGATCAAAAGTTATGCCTCCCGAAAGTTGGACTACCATTTTTGGATTCTCCTAATTTTACACCAACTTTTGACATTTTTTCTAGAACCTTCTATTTTGGTGGTGGATTCCAACTAGCATATTCTAAAATGTGTTCCTAACCATAAACCTAATTTGGGTTTCTTAAGGACATTTCTAGCATTGTAAATGCAATTTTTGGTGGAGTTTGGGAGAAGGTACTGGAGGAGGGTTTTTCTCTAGAATCAGACAACATCATAAGCACCTAGGGCATGCCATTGGGTTTGTTTTCATTGTGCTGAATGTAATAGCATATCACTTTTGATAATAATATTCTCCTTTTCTTATTATGTTCATTTTGTTCTTGGATTGTGCCCTCATCACCTTGTAGATTCTAGCATAGGTCTCAAGTTACAATAGTTTCTGACATCATTCGACAATATATTTTCAGGTTTTTATCTACAAGGCATATCATCTTCTACTTTCCATACTTTCCATTACATTATTTACTTTATCCTTTTTCTTAAATCCTCGTAAGGTGGGGTTTAGAGGGAAATAAATTTGAGTCATTCATTCTTTTGTCCATTAGATTAGCATTGATACTTTCTTTTGTGTCAATCACATCTAATCAAAATGGTTGGATCTTGGTCTTCCCCCTCTCATTTATGTGTGGTTGGTCTACTTCAATTTTCCAATCATGTAATTAAAAAATATAGGTCCTCCCCAAAGGAGAAATCAACAACCTTACAATTAAGATATATATATATATATATATATATATATATATATATATATATATATATATATATATATATATATATATATATGCGAGGACAAAGATAGGTCCACTAGTGATCTAAGAAGTAGACCCCAAGGCCATGGAAAGACTTGATACCATATAGGATCTTGTCGAAGCCAAACCTGCACATTATTTGAGCTACAAGGAAATATGCATGTCCTGAACAAAAAGAAGGATATCTCTTACATATGATGGACTAATTTTGTGCAAGCGTAGAAACATTATCGATGATAGGTCCACATTAAGGAACTAACTGTGCAAAAAGAGAAAACATGAGCATCAAAGGAAATTCCATGAACCATAGACATGAACAATAAATAGGAAATCTTTTTAGTTGATGCAAGATTGCCAAAGTACCCAAGATGCTCCTATATCAGACCTCTGGGGTAAATAAGGAATGATGTTCACATTAGGAAGCCTTGATGATTTGAGAAGTATCATAAAGATCCAACTCAACTTGAGATATCCACGAACTATATTCAATGGGCTTATTCTACCACTAAACCAAGTACTCTTTATAATCCTTTCCTCTAGTACTTTTGCTAATCCTAGTATCCAAAATTCTGTCAATTCCCTCTATCTTCTTCTTAAGGTAATTAGATGTCTCTTCATTAGATTCATAATACTGAAAAATGTATGAAATGTTAAAAATAGATGAAATATCCATGTCATTAGACAATTCAACTTCAAAGGCATTTCCACTGTCATGTTTCTTCAAGATCTTACAAGGCCCAAATTTCTTCATCTTCAACTTGTTATATGTACCAATCAGAAATTTTTTTTTCTTCAAATGTACCATTAACTCATCTACAACCTCAAAATATTTAGGTGTTCTGTTCTTATTTCTCTTTCATAATATCCTTGATTAATTTCATTCAAAATACTCTTTACTTCTCCATGCAAAGTCCACAAATTCTTTAGTTTTAGTAGTATTCCTTACTTTAGTATTCAATTTCTTCAACTCAGTAGTTTCTCTAGGACTCATGCCATTCACAATCTCAAAGGGTGTTTTATTATTACTTTTGTTTATTGAATTTTTGCATGCAAAATTTTCTTGTGCAAAAACCAAGTCCCAATTAGAAGATTTATCTCCAATCAAACATCTTAATAGGTTACCCAAACTTCTATTTACAAGGTCAATTTGTCCATTAGTCCCTCGATAAAATGTAGAACTAAACTTAAGCTCACTATTCAATTTCTTCCAAACTATTTTCCAAAAAAAACCAATAAACATAGTATCTCTATCAGAAATAATAGTCTTAGGAAATCAATGTAGTCTCACAATCTCTCTAAAAAATAAATCTACTATTTGTATTGCATCAAATGTCTTTTTACAAGGTATGAAGTGTTCTATTTTAGAAAATCTGTCAACCACTACAAAGATAGAATCATTACCTCTCTAAGTTCTAGGTAATCCTAGAAAAAAATCCATATTGAAATCTTCCATAGGCTTATTAGGAATAGAAAAAGGTGTATACAATCCAACATTTAGACTACTTACTTTAGCTACTTGATAAATTTTACAATTGTTCACCTCTTCTTGAAAATCCTTACACAACTGTGGCCAAAAGTATCTCTCTAAAATCAACATTGTTGTCTTATCGATCCCAAAAGGTCTTGTAGGTCCTCGACTATGTTTCTTCTTAATGATATTATCTTGCATGGATCCTCTTGGTATATACAATTGAATTCACTTAAAAAACATATCTTCCTAAATAAAATAATCAACCCACTTATCTTGCTCATCTTTCATGTGATTCTTCCAAGCTTTCCAAGTTTCTACAAAATCAAGATCTATTTCATACAAGTTCTTCAATTCTTCAAACCCAAGCACTTCAACTCTCATATCTATCAACAAACTTCTTCTTCTACTCAAAGCATTTTCTGCCTTGTTTGGCTATCCACTTCTATGTTTTAACACAAAAGATTTTTTTGCATGTATACAACACATTTCATGTCTTTGATTCAGCTAATTTGGACTTCCCAAATACTATAAAGCTTTATGATTAGTGTACAACACAAAATCTGTAGGCATCAAGTAATGTCTTTATTTCTTCAAAGCTTGAATAATGCATAAGATTCTTGATCATATACTGAATATTTCCTGTTTACATCATTCAATTTCTCACTATAGAAAGCTATAGGCTTACCTTCTTGACTCAAAACAATGCCAATTGCATGCCCACTAGCATTACAACTGATTTGAAAAACTTTGTTAAAATCAAGGAAAGTGAGTACAAGTAATTCTATGACCTTTTTTTTTTTTGGTGTTTTAAAACTTCTATTTTCTCCATGTGTCCATTTGAATTCCTTTTTATCACCTCTCATTGTCTTTGTCATCACATTACATACTAAACTGAAATGTTTGATAAAAAGTTGCCAAACCTTAAAATGATATAATTTCTCCCACATTCTCAAGTGTAGGCCAATAAAGAATAACTTTTACCTTTTCAGAATCCATCTTCAATCCATAAGCAGAAATTAAAAACCAAAGTACATAATCTCCTCCTTCATAAAACAACATTTCTTCAAATTTATTAACAAGTTCTCTTCTTTCAATCTTTGCGACACTTGTATGATATGCATCAGGTGTTTGTATTTAGTCTTGTTGTAGATTGGTATGTTATCAAGGTATATAACCATAAATTTACCCAAGAATTTCTTTAGAACCCCATTCATCAATCTCATCAAAGTTCTAGGTACATTAGTTAACTAAAAGGCATAACCAACTACTCATACAAACATTCATTAGTCTTAAAAGCAACCTTCCACTCATCCCCTTCTCTAATCCTAATATGATGATAGCCACTTTCAAATGAATCTTTGTAAAATTATTTTCTCCACTCAAATCATCCATAATACCATCCATCCTAGTCAAACGAAACCTATACTTTACTATTATTTTGTTTATAGCTCTAAAATTAGTGCAAATTCTCCATTCCCCATTCTTCTTAGGTGCTAAAATAATGGGTATTGCACAAGGACTAAAGATTTATCTGATCAAACCCTTCTCAAGAAATTCTTGCACCTGTCTATTCAATTATTTATTCTCTATAGGTGTTAATCTATGTGGTTATTTATTAGGCAAATTAACTCTAGGTGTCAAATCCATACAATGAATTATACTTCTTATAGGGGGTAATTTGACATGTACATTATCTAAAATAATATCTTGAAATTCAATCAACACATATATAACCTTAGGTGCATGCTCTAGTTCATCTTGTTTCTCAGTCTTTCTAGGGATTAAAGAAAAGAATATTTTGTCTCTTCATATCTTTTACAAACTGATTTCCTTCAACCAAGCAAACTCTAATTGTAGTACAATGGTTTTCTTCAGGTTTCTCTACTAAAGGAAACAATTCTTCTCTCTTCCCATTAGCCAAAATAGTATACTGATTTAATCTACCATCGTCAAAATCTCATCTATCATATTGCCAAGGTATTCTTAAAAGTATGACAACAATTCATAGGCATAATATCACATAAGACTTCATCAAAATAATTTCCAATCTTGAACTTCACAAGTAATTGTTCACTTACTAGTAATTTATGCTCATCCTTGATCCAAGCAATATTATAAGCATTAGAGTGTTTCAATCTCTAAAATTTCAATTTAGATACCAACTCTTTAGATGCCAAATTATCTAAACTTTCACTGCCAATGATTACTTTGCAACATTTTCCTTCAATCTTACATCTAGTCTTGAAAATACTTTTTCCTCAAAATAGGTTCTCCATCCAATTGCTCATTCCACAAGGTTCTTCTAACCATCAGATTCTCTCATTTCTTAGGTTCATTAGGTGCATCAACCACTTCTTCCTTAATGAAAGCATTTGTGCTACTACTTCCTATCTTCTTACCAAAAATATTACATTCAAAGGATCTATATCCTTCTTCACCACACTTAAATAATTACCTTTAAACTGAGATCTATCTTCTCTTTTACCAATATTATTATTCCTAAAGTAACCAAAAAAATTACCTCTAGTGTAGTTACCTCTTCCTCTGCTTCCATTATCCTCTTCCTATTCTGATTTTCCTTTGTCATTAGGTATATTATAAAATCTTCTATTTTCCCCATAATATCTACCTCCACCTCTTGTTCTTTGTCTATGCTATTGTTTCTTTGCCAAATTTTCTTTAGTCCAACTTTTCTTCATTCTTTAAGGCATACAAGTATGCTTTCTCAACAATTTCCATTATCACAAAACTAATTTCATCTTGTATAGAAGTTCTAAAGACATTCAAGTACCTAGCAACCTTTTCAACCTCATCATAAACATGTCTAGATCTAATGTCCAACTTATAGAATTCCTTAATATAATCTTTCACATTCATGTCCTTATGTCTCAAATTTTGCATTCTTCTCAACAAATTAACTTGATAATCATCAAGAAGGAATTTCTTTTTTAACTTACCATCTTCATCCAAGCCTTGATATTTTCTTTTTCATTTCTTTGTCTATTAGTTTGCAAGTGTTCCCACCAAACAGAAGCATGCCCTTTCAACTTTGTAGCTTCTATCCTTACCTTTCTAGCTTCAAGAATACTTTCATAATCAAAATACTTCTTGGTTGCACATATATAATCCAATGAAGCATTGGTATCAAGCCTTTCAAAGTAGGTAGAAAGTTCAAAAATAGGTCTTAAATTCGCTCTATCCAAATTCTTAAAAAGTATTTCCTTGTCTTGTTCTTCTTTAGGTTCAAAATTATGTGCTCTTGCTTCTTCATCACAAGCATCTTCAAAATGTACTCTAAAAAAGGTACACCCTAATACCACTTGATGAAGGGTGCTCCCCTTAATACCATAAACACATAACATAAACAAAGAAACAACAACAAATGTGAGAACAAAATATGGACTTCTTATTTGCACTGCAAATGTAGAATTACATAATTCACAAGTACAATATGCTAACCCACATGGGCACCTTCATTACAGTAATCTGTAAGAAAATGTTGCAAACTACACCTAGAGCTATCCTAGACAATGTTCAAGCCTTTCTGAAATAGGCAATTTTATGCCACTTCGGAAGGTTCTAGACAATGAAACTTAATACCTAGGGCCGATAGACCCTAACAATATGATGAGGGTACAATCCAAGACCAAAATGAATAGAACAAGAAAAGGGGAATATTATTATTAGAATTGATATGCTATCACATTTAGTACAATAAAAATAGACCCAATGATGTGCCCTACGGCTCACAATGTTGTCTAATTCTAGAGAAAAACCTCCTCTAGTACCTTCTCCCAAATGCCACCAAAACTTGCATTTACAATGCCAAAAATATTCTTAAGTAACCCAAATTATGTTTAGGGTTAGGAATACATTTTAGAATATTCCATTTGGCATCCACCACCAAAACACAAGGTTCTAGAAAACTCGTCAGAAGTCAGTGTAAAATTAGAAGAATCTAGAAATGGTAGTCCAACTTCCAAGAGGCATGACTTTTGATCTGAGACTCCAATTGATGAACCGTTTACATTTTCAAAAAGCTATAGAAGCACTCTATAACTTTATGGACTTTTTTCTTGCCCCCCACTTTTTGGGCCTATACAAGGCCATTTTGTGCCTCAAATCTGACTTTGAAGTGCTCTTAAGGGATCTCCACACAACTTAAAACTACAATAACTTTCAAGCCGTAAAACCTTTTAACTTGATTCTTTTTTTGGAGTGCTTTAAATTACAAGTATAATCATCCCTCCAACTTAAACCCTCTAACTCATCATAATTATAGCTCAATTACAAAATAACCTATTTTCTACATTGGCAAATATCCAAGGTGCTCAAAAACTCTAACCCATAAAACCAATAGTGGAACTATGAGGGTTGGAATCTCTATTTGACTAACACTAAGCATATTTTTGGGTCATACAATATTTCCCTTACAACACTAGATGCTCCTGCATCAAATACCCAAGGTAGATTGAAAAGTGACTTTGTCACTTTATAGCTAGTAGAGGAAAACCCAAATGGGCAACCTCCGCTGTGAATATCCAAGTTGAATCTTCTACTAGTCATCCTTTCCACTACACTAGGTATTCTTCATATTGCCTATTTTTGGTACTTTGGCTCACACGACTATACATAATTTCTTCAATCTCTTCCTTTTCAAAAGTAGGAATTGGACATGGCTCCAACATCAACTCCTCATCTGCACCATCATCATTATATTTTGTTAAGTCTACAATATTGAAAACAAGAGAAATGTGAATTCTATTTGGAAACTCCACCTCATATGCATTTCCTAATTCATGTTTATTCAAAATTTTGTTGTGGTCAAATATCTTCATCTTTAGCTTGTTGTAAGTACCCACTGAAAATTGTTCCTTCCTCAAGTGTACCATAACTAGTTCCCCAACTTGGAACTCCTTATGTCTCCTCTTTCGATCTACTCTAGCCTTATACTATAGGTTCATCTTGGTAATATGTGCATGTATCTCCTCATGTAGGTTCTTGACATGTTCAACAAAGTCTTCTACCTTAACACTTGTCCTCTCCCCTTGCTCTATCTTCCTTAGCTTTGGTGTAGTCCTTGGACTAGTCCCATACACAATTTGGAATGGTGATCTACGAGTACTCCTATCCATAGAATTATTGTAAGAAAATTTTTCTTGTGGTAGAATTAAATCCCATCCCTTGGGCTTATCTCCTACTAAACACCTCAACAAATTGCCCAAACTTCTATTTACTACTTCTATTTGTCCATCACTCTATGGATGATATGTAGAACTGAACTTCAATTCTATCTTCAACTTTATCGACAAAGTCCTCCAAAAATACCCAAAAAATTTAGTATCTCTCTCAGAAACAATATTTTTTGTGAGACCATGTAGCCTCACCACCTCTTTGAAAAAAAAATCTACAATATGCACTCCATCATGAGTCTTGTGGCATGGAATGAAATGTGTCATCTTGGAGAACCTATCAACCACCACAAATATTGAGTCATTACCCCTTTGTGTCCTTGGTAATCCAAGAACAAAATCCATACTTATGTCCTCCCAAGGCTTCGATGGAACGAACAATGGCTGATAAAGTCCAGTATTGTGACTAAATTGTTTGGTTGTTTGACATACTTGACAACTATGCACAAAATTCTTCACATCCTATGATAATTGAGGCCAAAAACAATGTTCTCTAATAATAGGAATGGTCTTATCTTAACCAAAGTCTCCTAACATCCCTCCACTATGCTCCTTGATCAAGTTCTCCCTCATGGAACTCCTTGGTATACACAATTGACTTCCCTTGAACAACATACCATCTTGAATCATGTAATCTAGCCACCTAGTCCTGTCTAGAGGAATAGGTTCTTTACAAGCCTTCCAAGCCTCTACAAAGTCAAGATCCTTAGGGTACAGATTCTTGAGTTCATCAAACCCAACCACTTCAACTTGCATTACTATTAGCAACAACTGTCTCCTACTCAATGCATCTGCAACCCTATTAGACCTTCTGCTTCTATGTTTCAATACAATTGTATAGCTTTGCATGAACTCTACCCATTTCAAATGTCTCTAATTCAATCTATCTTGGCTATTTAGGTGTTGCAATGCTTGATGATTAGTATACAAAAAAAATTCTTTTGGCAACAAATAATGCCTCCATTTCTGTAAGGCTTGAACTATTGCATAGAACTCCTAATCATAAACAAAATACTTCTTCTTTGCATCATTCAATTTTTCACTAAAATAGGCAATAGGCTTACCTTCTTGGCTCAAATGTAGCCCCATTAGTACTACCACTAGCATCATAATCCACCTGGAACACTTTTTTGAAATCAAGAAGTGCCAACACAAGTTGCTTTGTCACCTTCTTCTTCAGCAATTCAAAACTCCTTACAGCTCCTGTAGTCCACTTTAACTATTTTCTATCCCCACTTATTGTTTTAGTCAGGGATGCATATGTACTACTAAAATTCCTAATGAATTTACTATAAAAACTAGCTAGACCACAGAATGACCTCACCTTAGTGGTAGACCTTGGAGTAGGCCATTCCGAGATGACCTTCACCTTCTTTGGGTCCATTTTGAGACCCTCAACTAATACAACAAACCTCAAATAGAATAACCCCCTTTTGAAAAAGCTACACTTCTCCAAATTAATCAACAATTTCTCTTGCCTCACTCTTTCAAGGACACTATGAATGTGAAATAAATGTTCATCCAAAGATTTACTAAAAATCAAATATCATCCAAATAGACAATAACAAAATTTTCCAAAAATTTCATTAGTACCTCATTCATAAGCTACATGAAGGTGCTTGGTGCATTGGTTAGTCCAAAGGGCATGACTAACTACTCATATAGACCATCCTTGGTCTTGAATGTAGTCTTCCACTCATCTCCCTCTCGTATTTGTATCTGGTGATAGTCGCTCTTAAGATCTATCTTTGTGAAGAACTAAGCTCCACTCAAGTAGTCCATAAGATCATCCATCCTTGGAAAAGGAAATATATACTTTATGGTTATTTTATTTATAGCTTGAGAGTCTATACACATTCTCCACTCTCCATGCTTCTTTGGTGCCAACACTGCAAGTACTACACATGGACTTAGGCAACCCTTCTGACACATTATCATAGATGACATATCCATACTCACTTAATAGACCTAAAACTTCAAGTGCAACTTCACTACTACCTTCCTTATCATTTCTAGGAATTAAAGCATAACACATATGTTGATGCTTCATGCCATCCAAAAATTTTCTTCCATCAACAAGACATACCCTAGCACTATTGCATACCTTTTCACCCTCCTTTATAAAGGGCTTCAATTTGTGGTGAACTCCATCCTTTGTCAAAGAGCATTTATTTGCATGACCATCATGTATAGCATGCCTATCAAATGACCACATCCTTCCCAACTATAAATGATAGGCATCCATTGGGATGATGTCATATAGATCCTTGTCATGATAACTCCCAATCTTGAACTTTACCAAACATTGCTCACTAACTAGGACCTTATGATCATCCAACACCCAAGCAATCCAATAGTGTTGGGGGTGTTTCTCCCTCTTAAGCTTTAGCTTTGAGACCATCTCCTCTAACACCAGATTGTCAATGCTTCCACCATCAACAGTCATATCACAACATTTACCCTTGCACTTGCACCTGGTACAAAACAAACTCCTCCTTTGTCCAAATACATCTTTGACAATTATTTTAGATATTTTGTGTAGCACAACTTTAGAAGGCCATAACTCTCGAACCATTTCTCTGATTGATTATTATAACCACTTTTCAAAAATGCCAGCTCTTGATCTGCAGGCTCAAAACTATGCAAGCACCCTTCTGTCAAGTTTTTAGACCTCATTCGAGCAATTTGAGGCCTCCAACAGTGAGCCTGAAGATTTTTCTGTAAATGTTTCAACAGAAAATACACAATAACTTCTCTGATACTTAAGCTAGAGCAATGAGATTTTTATGATAGGCTTATAACTCTAAAATGAACCTTCTTATAGAAAATGAGATCATTCCAAGCTCGTATGATAAACTTACTAAAAATAGCAAGTTCCCATAAATAGTAACCACCATTTCTACTGTTCCTTATTAAAATAGAAAAGACTAAAAATAAAATATTTTTGGGTGATGCAAGATTGCCCTTACACCCAAGATGCTATGCTCCTGCATCAGATACCCAAGATAATTTGAGAAGTGACTCTGACACGTCTCAAGTGTTCAGAGGAAAATCAAGATGGTTAACCTCCTCCTTTGCTAGCCATGATGAATCCTCAACTAGCCTCCCTTTCCATTTGACCAAATATTCCTCATAAGTTATGTTCTTGGTACTTTTTTCAACACAACTATCTAGTATCTCCTCAATCTCCTTTATAGCCGAACTAGCTGCTAGAATACTCCACTACATTTCTATTTCTTTATCTTCATCACCTCCTTCATTATGCTCTGTCAAATCTAAAATGTTAAATACTGGTGAAATATTCAATTCAGCAGGAAACTCCACTTCATATGCATTTCTAGAATTGTGTCTTTTCACTATCTTGTATGGTCAAAACTTCTTCATCTTTAGCTTATTATATGTACCCACTAGAAAATGCTCCTTTCTCAAATGAACCATGACTTCATCTCTAATCTAAAATTCTTTATACCTCCTTTTCACATCTGCCTTAGCCTTATACTATGTATTCATCTTTATGATGTGCTTCCTCACCTCCTCATGGATGTTCTTCAAATATTCAGCAAAATCTTCTGCTTCCGCACTATTTATCTTGCATTTATCCAACTACCTCAATTCAGAAGCATTTCTACGACTACTCCTATATACAATCTAGAATGGTGATTTACCAGTACTCCTATTGACATAATTATTATATGCAAATTCTACCTATGGTAAAATCATATCCCATCCTTTTGATTTATCTCCAACCAATCATCTTAGGATGTTTCCCAAACTGTTATTCACAACTTCTATCTATCCATCAGTTCATGGATGATGTGATGATCTGAACTTCAAATTTGTGTTTAATTTCTTCGATAATGTACACCAAAAATACCCAACAAATTTGGTATCTTGATCTAAAACTATAGTCTTTGGCAGACCATGTAGTCTCACCACTTCTCTAAAAAACAATTCTGCCACATAAACAACATCACTAGTCTTCTTGCAAGGAATAAAATGTGCCATCTTTGAAAACTTATCAATCACCACAAAAATAGAATCATGTTGGCACTATGTCTTCAATAATCCAAGAACAAAATCCATCCTAATATCCTCTCACAACTTTTTTGGTATAGGTAATGGCTAATATAACCCTATATTTTGCTTTACTCCTTTCACCATTTGACATACTCTACAACTTTGTACAAAATTCTTCACATCTTGCTACAATTGTGGCTTATAATAATTCTCAACAACCAAAGCTATGGTTTTATCTCTGCCAAAATGTCTAGCCAATCCTCCATGATGCTTCTCTTTGATGAGATTCTCTCTCATTGAACTTTTGGGAATGCACAACTAGCTTCCTTTGAACAACATATTATCTAGGATCATGAAATCCAACCACTTTGTTCTATCAAGTGTAACAAGTTCTTTACAAACCTTCCACGCTTCACCAAAATTAGAATCATCTGGATACAAAGTATTGAGTTCCTTAAACCCAACCACCTCTATTTGCATTTCTGTTTTCAAAATTTGTCTCCTACTAAGAGAATCTGCAACTCTGTTAGACTTCCCACTCCTGTATTTCAAAACAAATTTATAACTCTACAAAAACTCAACCCACTTCAAATGCCTTTGGTTTAATTTTCCTTCGCTATTCAAATATTGCAAAGCTTGATGATTAGTATACAAAACAAACTCCTTAGGAAGAAGATAGTGTCTCCACTTCTTCAGTGCTTGAACTATAGCATAAATTTTTTGATCATAAACATAATATTTTCTTTTTTGCATCATTCAACTTCTCATTGAAATAAGCAATAGGTCTACCTTCTTGGCTCAAAATAGCTCCTATTGCAATACGACTAGCATCACAGTCTACTTGAAACACCTTGTTAAAATAAGGAATTGCTAAAACAAGTTGCTTAGTAACTTTCTATTTCAATAGATTAAAACTCTTATCTGCTCCTATAGTCTACTTAAATTCTTTTTTATGCCCTCTCATTGTTTTGGTCAAGCGTCCACAAATACTGCTAGAACCTCTTATGAACTTCCTGTAAAAACTAGCTAGTCCATGAAAAGATCTTACCTTTGTCACACTCCTTAGAGTAAGATATTCAAGGATAGCCTTCACTTTCTCTAGATCCATTTTCAAACCTTTTGCTGAGACTACAAATCCTAGAAACACCAACTCCTTTACAAAACTGCACTTCTTCAGGTTTATCAACAAATTTTCTTCCCTCAACTTATCAAGCACCTTTCGAATATGAATAAAATGCTCCTCTAATGTCTTACTAAAGATCAAAATATCATCTAGGTAAACAATGACAAACTTACCCAAAAACTCCTTTAGTACCTCATCATGAGCCGCATGAAAGTGCTCAGTGCATTGTTTAAACCAAAAGGCATGACTAACAACTCATACAATCCTTTCCTTGTCTTGAAAGTAGTCTTCCATTCATCACCTTCTCTGATACAAATCTGATGATACCCACTCTTCATATCTATCTTTGTGAAATACTCAACCCTACTCAAATAATCCATAATATCATCCATCCTTGGCAATGGAAATATGTACTTGATTGTGATCTTGTTGATCACATGAGAATCTATGCACATCCTCCATTATCCATTCTTCTTTGATACTAATATGGTTGGTATAGCACATGGACTTAGACTCTCTCAAATCAACCCTTTCTCTAACAACTCATGAACTTGTCTGTTTAACTCTTCACTTTTAGTTGGTGTCATTTTGTGTGCTGCCTTGTTTGGTAAACTGACTCCTAGAACCAAATCCATATGGTGACCTATCTTCCTCATTGGGGGAAATCCATTAGGTACATTATCTAATACAATATCATAAAATTCTCCCAACATATCTACAACTTATGTAGGTACCTCTTCTATTTCTTCTTTACTATCTTTTGGAATTATAGAAAAACACATATGCTTATGCTTCATACCTTTGAGAAACTCTTTTCCATCAACAAAACATATTCTGGCAACACTACATACATTTTCTTCTTTCTCCTTCAATGGCTTCAACTTATGTTTCACTCCATCCTTGGTTGGAGTGTAGGTATTTTCTCATCCATTGTGTACAACATGCTTGTCAAACTACCACGGCCTACCTAGCAGCATATTACATTTGTCCATAGGTATGATATCACAAAGTACTTTATCCTGGTAGCTTCCAATCTTGAACTTCACTAAGAAGTACTCATTAACCATGACCTTGTGGTCATCTTGCACTCAAGCAATATGGTATGGAAGCAGGTGTTTCTACCTCTTCAGCTTCAACTTGGTAGCCATCATTTCTGACACTAGATTATCAGTACTTCCATCATCAATGATCACATCACAACACGTATCTTCACATCTGCACCTTGTTTGAAACAAGCTCCTTCTTTGATCAAGTTCATTCTCACCACTCAACAAGACTCTTTTTTTATCTAAGAATTCTCCTCTTTCAGCATCTTCAGAATGTGACGATCTAGCATTTTCATCAACATGTATATCCTTCCTTGGTGTTGGGTACATTCAAATGCTCTATGCCCTTCTTCTCTATAGTGAATAAATTTCCCATGGAAGCTTCCTCTTCTAGATCCTTGTCCTCTACCTCTTCCTCTCTGATCTCTATTTTTCTAATCATGGGAATGATTGGATGTTTCCCCTTTGGTTTTGACTACTACTCCTAGTCTCATCCTTGTTCTTCTAATCATCATTACAACCACCATAAGATCGCTCATCAGATCTTCCACCATGACCTCTTCCACTATTCTTGTTGTCAAACTTCTTGCTCAATTTCTCCTCAACTCTTAGGGAAAATTGGTGTGCCTCCTCAATACTGTTCATTCAAACCAAACTTAGCTCATCCTAAATGATTTGCCTTAACCCATTAAGATAACGATGAGTGACTTTCTTCTTGTCAGCTTTTGCATGGCTAGTTCTAATGAGAACTCAGTAAAAATATTTGGTATACTCTTGAACAATTTTTTCCACTTGCTTCAACCCTTGCATTTTCTTTAACAGATCAAGCTTATAATCCACAAGAATGAATTTTCACTTTAGTTTAGCTATCATCCAATCCCATTTGGTGATTTTATCCTTTCCCTTTCTATTTTGCTCCAACTAAACCTCCTACCACTAGATCTTTGTATTTCCCTTCAGTTTCACCTTCACAAACTTTACCCTATCAAGATCTTTAATATCTTCATACTCAAAGTACTCCTCCAGTTCATTGATCCAATAAATTAGCTCCTCTGGGTTAATATTTCTTGAAAATGTGGGAACCTCAAACTTAGGTCTTTTTCCAATCTTGGTGATGGCCCTAAAAAGCCTCTCTTCCTCTAAGTTTAGAATTGCCTCTACTTCAGCATTTTCTTCTACTTCATCCTCATCCTCGCTTTCATCTCTTACAAGAAGATTTATTCCTCTATGAATTTGTTCTTCTAATTCTTTCATTTGTCTTTGGAGGACTGTAAAACCCTCAGGTGAAACACCTACAACTCTTCCACCATGCTTTCTTCGTGGAGGCATTTTTGGGCTTCCACTAAAACCCTAGTATAAACTACTTCACAATTGACAATCTTTCTACACACTTAGCCCAAACCACAGTCTTGGTGCAAACTACCTTATAGTCAGCAATATATTTACACACTCAAGAACTTGGCTCTGATACCAGTTGACAAAGGTACACTCTGACACTGCGTGATGAAGGATGCTCCCCTTAATACCATAAGCACATAATAGAAATAGAGAAACAACAACAAACATGAGAACAAAATCTGAACTTCTTATTTGTGCTACAAATGAAAAATTACAAAATTCACAAGTACAATATGCTAATCCACATGGGTGCCTTTATTACAGTAATGTGCTAGACAATGCTACAAACTACACCCAGAGCTCTCCTAGACAATGTTCGGGAATTTCTTAAATAGGTAATTTTATGCCACCCAAGAAGGGTCTAGACAATGAAACTTAATACCTTGGGCCGACAGACCATACATATAGAGTCGGCCAAGTACATCTTTGACAATTATTTTAGATATTTCAGGTATCCCAACTTAGGAAGGCCATAACTCTTAAACCATTGCTCTGGTTGGCTATTATAGCCAGTTTTGGGAAATGCTAGATCATGATCTATAGGCTCAAAATAGTGCAATCACCCTTCCATCAAGTTTTTGGACCTCATTTAGGCACTCTAAGGCCTCCAATGGTGAGCCTAAATTTTTTTTTGCAAATTTTGCCACTAAAAATTTGCAATAAGTTCTCTGATACTTAAGCTAGAGCAATGATATTTTTATGGTAGGCTTATAACTCTAAAATGAACCTTCCTATAGAAAATGAGAACATTTCAAGCTCATTTGACAAACTTACTAAAATTAGCAAGTTCTCATTAATAGCAACCACCCTATCTACTAGTCCCTATTAAAATGGAAAAAACTAAAAATAAAATATTTTTGGGTGATGCAAGATTGGTCTTACACCTAGGATGCTCCTACATCATACTCCTCTTTTCTCAAATATTTCAACAACTTCAAGTCTAGCTATAATTTGTCTCAACATGTTCATTATAGAATTGTCTACATTTCCTCTATCTCAAACAATTTTGATAATAGTTCCTACAAGAATTGTAACCCTCTACAAGTTAAAGGTCAAAACCCAAATATTCCACCCTACAATCAATCCAATTAGGGTTCTCTATGATCCCAAAATTTTGCAAAGAAAGAAACCTTCACTGTGATACCACCCAATGCAAGGCAGGAAGGTCTTGAAACCCACTCCCAAGCTACCCTTGATAGAGTTACACATGGGAGCCAACATATTATAGGAGAAACCATAAGAAATTATATAGAATTCAATGCATATATGTTGAGACAATCTTTCTTCAACATGTCAAGCATAAGGCCTAACTAGTTGCAACCAAATACATTCAAAATATAATCTACGATCTTAGAAAATTGGACTTATAGAGCCAAATTTTGATTATCTTGCTTCTATCTAACCTCATTATGATTTTCCTAATCCTAGATCTCTATTTATATATTCATCAAGACCACAAGTCAATCTACTAGGAAGATTATTACAAAATATAGGTCTACCCCAAAGTAGAAATCAATGACCTTACAATTAAGCAAAACAATATATCTGGCGATAAATATAGGTACATGATCCAAGAAGAAAACCCCAAGGCTATGGAAAGCCTTGATACCACATGTGACCTTGTTGAAGCTTAAACCACACATTATTTGAGCTTTTAAGAAATAAGTATGCCCCAAACAAAGAGAAGGATGACTATCACATATGATGGAATTATTTTTTGCAAACATAGGAACATGATCAACTATAGGTCCAAATTAAGGAACTAACCTATAGAAAGGGAAAATGTGAACAACAAAGGTCATTCCATGAACAACAGTAAAAAACAATAAACAATAAACAATAAATCTTTTTAGTTGATGCAAGACTTCCAAAATACCCAAGATGATCCCACATCAAAGTCACTATAAATGGAGGCATCTTCCTATCATTTTTCACACCCAAAAACTAAAGCATCTCAAGTATCCACTCTCATGCATACTATTGTACATTTCATGAATTAAATTAAGAAACAAATAATTCATTGAAGGCATTCCATCCATTCATCCTTCAAGCATTTTCTTCCATAGATATAACTTCTTTCTTCATAGTAGACATAGGAGTTGGCCATTAGGGATGGAGATCTTCATCCAGTCATTCTTATTCTTTTGCATTTAAGTGTATCAAACATTCATACATCCATGGGCCATGATTTGGGAAAATATTGATATATTGCATAGGCGAAGACATCCTACATTCTACATTTCAGCATTGAACATATATTCAAGTAAGATACATCTATGTGGATATAGTGGACTTGGATGCATCCACAAGGGTTCAACAAGAAAGTAATACTTACATTTTGTCTTGTTTTACATTCTTTTAGTTATATCATTTGAATTTTAATTCCTATATGGGGGATTGATCAAGGCTTAGCCCATTTCCCCCAACAATTGTTGTTTTTGTTGTGTACAGGTGCAAATTCATGGAGTTTTGGAATTAAAATTGTAGATTTAGAAATATAGTTACAACCACATTCTTGAGACCTCTAGATTTATCCCTGTCAAGTATAGGCCATAAAATATTTGACCTATAGTAGTATAGGTCAAAAGAGGTTTGACCTATTCCTCTAGCACTCATATTTTCATAGTAGAAGGGTTCAACTCTCAGGTTTCCAAATCCCTATCTATTTCTAATTCTAGAATAGTCTATCATGCTTTCTTTAGATCCTTGGTTGATTCGTCTACTAGCCCTCATGGCAAGTACATCTTATTCTCCTTCTTCCATGGATTTTACTTTTATACTCTAGATCATATATATTGTTGTTTAACATTACATGAGTGTTTATTTTACTTTCCTTGTAGTACATCATGTAACACCCACCCTAGAACCCATGAGAAATCAACCTATCTTTACACGAAGTTGACACAATAATTTTTCCCTTAAATTCTTAACATGCATTACGCATTACAAATGTTGAAGCAAGTACAACATAGGTCTAAATGTTAATATGAAAACATGATAATGCTAGATAATTGAGAGGGAGGGGGGAGGGAATCAACTATATAAGGTTATCCAACATGCCTCTAAACTATTTTAGAATCATCTCAAACTTCATTAACTTTCACAGTAATAACTTGATAACCACACTGAAATTCTCAAATCAAACCTATATCAACTTTACTTCAAATTGTTCTCTCACTATTCTTGATACTAAGTATAAGAGTAATAACTTAGCTTATACTGAGTTACAACATTAAGTAAATAACATGAAAATAAACTTTACAACACATAAGAATTCACACATTTGACACACATATTTAATCTGGAAACCTTGTAAAGGGAAAAACCACCTGGGAGCCGACAACCCAAAAAAATCACTCTTTTGAAGTGAGCTCTGCTAGGAGCCAACCTTGTTAAAGGTTTACATGCACATTTTTAGTATGTTGTGGTTAGAGGATTTCAACCAAAGATCACCTAGCTAATGTTCTCACTCCTTATCATTACTAAATAGTGGCTTGCTCTAACGGACTTCCAAACATCACTAATCGATGTTACCATATAGGATTTCAAAGACTTGTTAGATCCACTCAGCTAAGAGATTTTATCTACTACAATGGCAAGAAAGTAATAGTCAAATGATTTGTTAGGTTTAGTAGTACCTTGCTTGTTCGAGTCTTTGCTTCACTCGATTTCTTCCTTCTGATCTCTTATTGGTTGATTCACACACTTCACTTTCACTTATCACTTCCTCTACTTGATCTTTGCACTTATGTTCCTCTTGGTTTATCTTGTTCTTCTTCCTTCTCAATAATTCTTGCACAATCACCTCATCATTAGCAATATCAACAACTAAAAGTAGTCTCATTCATCTCCTTAAATAGTAAACTTATGTCCTTCAAATCCTTCTAGGTTTTGCTGGTTAATCATGATTGTATATCTCATATTCATTGCATTTAGTCACTCGAATAATAGAACTTCCTTGAATTGTGTACTCATCTTTATCTTGTTGAATCTCCTTCATTGGATTTGCATTACATTTCTCAATCCATAGATCTTGTAACTAACTTAGTCTTTTTCCTTTGCTATTCTTGAACATTCTTATTTTTCATCAAAAGTTGACCTCAATTTAATCTTTTCTTTTGTTCTTCACTTATTGAACATCACCCCTTGACTCATGCAATGCATTACTCGGTTAACACTATAATTACTTAGTTAACACTAAACTTTAACTCTTTTGTTCTAGGCACTCAGTGACAACTATAATCACTTGATTAATACTATAGTCCGTCTTTCACTGACCAAATAGCTATGAACTTAATAGCAACATTATATGATTGCAAATAATCAAATCAATATTATATTGTCATAGCCTAACTCATCCAAGTACCCATTGAACACCAACACTTATCAACTATTTCATCATCATACTTTATTCAAATCCCCTTGATCAATTGAATCCTCTTCCTCAATCAAATGATATAGTACTCTACTGAATTAGCACAATGTTTAACCAACTAAGGCTTGACATCAATGACAACATAACAAATGATATTAATTTTCTATATACAATAACAATATTATCAGTTAGGGCTAACAACCCCCTCCTTAGGCATTGATTCCAATACATAAACATAAGATTTTACATTATAAAAGATTACACATAAAATAATAAAATGTAGACAACAATACAACTTTTCATCTCTCTAACTTTGTTCAAATTCTCTGGAATAGATTTCAGCATTAGGTTCACTCGATTTGTATATTTAGTAGCTTCATCTTCACAATTTCTCCCCCTTTGGGTATACTTATTTATTTAGCAGTTTCATGTCTTCATTCTTTATTCTCATTCACCTTACTCCCCTTTAGTCACCACTTCCTTTAGTAATTCTCTCCCTAGGTATCTTCATCTTCTTCAACTCTTTTAGTCATTCTCTCCATTAGTCATTTTCTCCTACTTAGGTCTTCACAATTTCTGATTCTCTCCCCCTTTGACAATAATGTTAAAGGTAAATATAAGTTCCATTGTGAAACTTTAAACCTTGTAGTAATACATGGTACCTTGCATGTATTCTTTACATTAGTTTCATTTCAATCAGGTATACATCTTCAAGAAATAGTTCCTAAAGAGTGAACTCTTGTATCTACTCCACAAATATATATTTGATCATCCATAAATTAATGCAACATGCATCTCTACTTAGTGAATCTTGGATAGAGAAGGACACCTAGTTTACCTCTTAGATACTCAAAAGCATCCTTAGACAATGTCTTAGTTAACATGACTGCAATTTGTTCTTTAAATTTCACATATTCAAGCTTCAATTGCTTCTCTTGTACTTACTCTCTCAAGTAGTGATACTTCAAAGATATGTGCTTGGTTTTTGCATGCATCACTGGATTCTTTGATATATTTATTGCACTAGCATTATCACAATAAATAGTAACATGCTCGACTACCTCTTCTTGCATTCCTTCCAACAATTTCTTAATCTAAACAATATTAGAATAGTTAATTGCAATAGCAAAAAACTCAACTTCAACAATAGATTGTGATATGCAACTCTATTTCTTACTCAACCATTTAATGAGTCTTTCTCCTAAGAAAGAAGATCCACCACTTGTACTTTTTTTTGTCATTCACATTACCAACCCAATCAACATTGGTGTAGACCCTAAGAGTAAAGTCACCATCTTGTTTGTACCATAATCCAAAATCTTCAATTCCTTTTAGATATTTGAATATCTTTTTTTATAATAGTCATGTGTTTCCTTAGGATTAGAAGAAAACCTTGCAACTATTCCCACTGCATATACAATATCTAGTCTACTATGCACAACATACTATAATTTTCCAATCATTGATCATTATTGTATCATATTTACCTCAGTAGTAGTGTCTTCTTTAGATAATTTGTATCCAATCACCATAGGTGTACTGATTGGCCTTGATTCATCCGTTCAAAATGTTTTCAATGTCTCCTTCACATACTTATATTGGATCACATAAATATCATCTTTTGTTTGATGGACTTGTAAGCCAATGAAAATTTTGATCTCACCAAACATAGACATTTCAAATTCTTTTCTCATTTGATCACCAAATGACTTGCATAACAAATCATTACCACCAAATATAATATCATCTGCAAAACTTTTAAAAATCAATACCATATTTTCAGCTTCACTCTTCAAATATAGATTATTGTTTTCACTTCTTCTAACAAATCCAATCTTAATCAAATATGAATGTAACCTTTCATACCATGCTCTTAGTGCTTGCTTCAGTCCATACAAAGCATTGTTCAATTTGGAAACTAGGTGTCTTTGATTAGGTTCAATAAATCCTTCATGTTCTATGTAGACTTCCTCTTCAAATATTCCATTCAAAAATTTTGACTTAACATCCATTTGATATAGTTTGAATTTCTTGTAAGTAGCATAAGTCAACAAAGTTTTGACTCCTTCCAATCTAGCTACAACAACAAAAGTCTCACCATAGTTAGTTCCTTCATCTTGGGCATAATCTCTACAGACTAATCTATCCTTGATTCTCACAAATCTACCCTTTTCTTTTAGTTTGTTTCCAAAAATCCACTTTGTTCATTCTTATCAATTGGTCTTGTTACTAGTGTCCATGTGTTGTTCTTCTCAATGTAATCAACTTTTTGGTCAGGTTATCTTGTCTGTAACTCTAGTACTATAAGCTAACTCTTAGTGGCTCTCTATTCTTGTTGGGATATTATACTGAAACCATCTTAATAGACAAACAAATTTGTTGTAATAATCTAGTTCCTTTTTTCTTTCCTCGTCATTCTTATCTGCAAACTCATCAATTTTTAAATTTTCACTCTCAATCATTTTGTTAGTAACCTTGTTCAAATATTTACATGCCTTTCTTTTAGAAGAATAACCAAGAAAAATACCTTCGTCACTTTCAAAATCAAATGTACTATTCCTTGCATTTTTATGAATGTAGCATCTACTTCCAAACATCTTGAAATAACTCGCTTTAGAAGTATGACCATACCAGAGTTCATAAGGTGTCTTGTCTGTTTCTTTCTTCACTTAAACTAAGTTGAGAGTGTAAAATGTAGTGCTAATGACTTCTCTCCAAAATATTTGAGCAATTCCTTTTTCAATGAATAGTTTTCTTAACCAGCCAACAATTGATATGTTTCTTCTTGTTGGAAACTACAATTGGAACAATTATTATTTTTCATTGATGTCAAATCTATTGATGAGATATGTCGGTATCTAATCTAAATATCATAACTATTTTGATTGATGAAGAAGATTTAAGAGATTGCTCATAAAAAAAGCATCTAGAGAAAAGGTTGAGTTATGAAAAGGAAGCTATAATGGACATTTGATTAGCTAGACTTTGACAAACTAAAGTGATTGTCTATATCATGTTGATGTTCAAGTATTTATAGTATAAATTGAGATAGATCATAAGCCTGACTAGGCAATAGAGTGAAAGACTAAGGATTTATGAGTGATGCTAGTGTCAACCGAGACATAATAAGTGTTGAGTAAATTCAGTGTTGACCGAGCATCAATATCGACCGAGTGATAGTTGGTGTTGAGCTTTATAGCGACTGAGTAAATCCAATGATCACTGAGTGTCAAAACTTAGTTATGGCCAAGTAATAGTATTTTGAATGCATAAGAAGAATCATGATTTCCAACTGACTTAGTTAATTTCTTGGGATATCAAAATTGTGTTGAAGATAAGATTGATGAATTAGATCATTGGTGTAAGACAAGGTAGATAACTTGCTTAGTTCTTACGTCCTTTTCCTCAAGGACTTTCCTAGGATTTCTCTTACCCTATTAGGGATCCCCTTGCTACCCTAATCCCTAGGAGAGCTCTTCCCTATCCCATAACTACTTCCTACCTAGATACATTAATGGGATTGATTCCTGAACTTATCAATGCCTATTCAAACCATTCTTCCATTTGCCATTTTTTTATCCTTCTTCACCATTCCTACCACCATGTGGAGTGAGGGTTTCCCTTAAGAGGTATTGGACTTCACCCAACCCTCTGAACTTAAAACCAATAGGCCTTCCTACTGATTCTTGCAAAACTACCCAAATTGCACCATTTAGGCCTAATTGAATTAGCCCTCCTACTTGTATTTTTGATCTTAACTCCAATTTCCTATAAAAAAGATAGCAAAAAAACCTTAGATTTGAGTCTCCTTTTTTAAAACCTTAAGGATTTTGTGGGTCTCAAGTCTCAAGTCCATTTGTACACTTGAAAGCCATTTTTATGCATATATTTAAGGGTTTCACTATGAGCATGATAAGTCTGACTAGGGTCTAATATTTTGCTCAAAAAAACTTGTTATGCAACCTTCCCCTTTGGAATATGATGACATTACTCACCCCTCCTCCTTTTTCAACTCTTGGTTTGAAGTATCTTTCACTTTCAAACCCCCAAAACTCTCTATCAATGTTGTGATCATCTCACCAAGTATCAAAGACTTGCCTTGGGCATCACCTTTGCATACCTTAGCCAACTTTATAGGGCCGCAAAACCTATCTAAATTATTACACTAGCTCTTCTCCCATGTCCCCTAAAACCATGAACAACTCAGGTTAGGAACTCATGGGGGAGCCATTCTTTCACAGATGGTCAAAATTGGACCAACACATAGGGAATTTACAACTGAATTTCTAAGCCTACTTAAATAGATACTTAAAAACTTGAAATCTAAATGGTAAAGTACTGTAATAAAATTTAGAAAAGGATCCAATAGTAGAACCAATATTGCAATCCATTATTTCATACAACCACCAAGAACTTCTATAACTATTAAAAATTGGACAGTAATTCATGAATCTTATTGCACAAAAATTGATTACAACTCCCAACCCTTGCAATGGGTTGTTTCATGGTTTTTATAAGTTCCCCAAGAGGTTGTAGGTATTTGGAATAATCATCAACCTCTTCCTTGCGTTTTGCAACATTCTTGTCAAAAAGTTGTCAAGCAACTTGTCAAAAATTGCACAACTTTGACAACTTTTTGCATCTTTGAGAAACTTTTCTTTCCTTCACTTGGGAACTTCCAAACCTATTTATTTTGATCCATTAATATTTATAGGAATGATTTAGCCTCCAGGACATCAATTTGCATGATTTTTTCCTTTGTGAAAACTTTTGTACAATTGTTGCACAATTGACATCTTTTTGAATGACATGTTAGGAACTCAACCCATGCAAGAATATGTAAAAACATCATGAAGGAGAAGATGGGTTAAAAACTATACCTTCCTCATTCTTTCATGCTCCTAGACCCACAACCCCTAATACAAGCAACACTAAACAAGCACAACAACAACTCCTAAAATGGAAACTTCACCTAGGAACAAACTCCAAACAAAAAGATGACTTTGAAAGGTCCAACCTCACACTTCTAAATTGGCTAGAGTCAATACATGCCAAAAATCCAATTAGAAATGAAAATGAGAGGCTTTTGACTAGGTGCTTCTGTACCATACTACCCCAAACAAAAAGTGTATATGAGCAATGTTAGTATGCTAATAGAAACCAAATTTAAATAAAGCTTCTACAAACTAAAAAAAATTCATAAACTTCAAGATAGACTAAGATGAGCTCTCAATTGAGAATATGAGCCATTAATAGGCTCTCTCAATGAGAAGCTCTCTTGTTGAGTAGCTTTGTCTAAATAGATAGGATGTATGCTCAAGCTTATGCTTCAAAAAGGGCTTCAAATGGAGTTGGAATTTGGGTGTGAGTGTATGGTTTTGATGTAAAATGGCTTGGGAGAGGATTCCTTAAATAGGCAAAGGGCTTGAGGGATCAAGGGCTAGGATGCAAAGATGGGAAAAAGCTTATGGAAGGCTCAGATTGCATGAGAGGAGAGCACATGGATTGTGCTTCCTTACAGCCAATCAGGGAGTGACACATGTCATAGGGTGAGAGGATGGAGGAAAGGGGAAGGATGAGTCAAAAAAGGAGGCTCAAGGGATAAAATCTTCATAAAGACCCTCATAATGGCTTGTAAGAGCAATAAAAGGGCTTTGGAAGAGTCATTTATGGCCTAGTGGGCTTCATAAAGTTTTATGGTTGAGATATTTTGAGGGAGATGAGAGCAATTTCGACTTGGGCTTGATTAGGAGGTTTTTAAGCTTGCTTAGGATTGTGCAAATGATTAGAGGATGGATTAGGATGGTTTAGGATTAGCTTAGGGATAGGCAAGTGGATGGCATTTAATGAGGGTGGGTGAAGGAGGAGATATTTGTTAACTTTGGCTTGGGTTAGTAAGTCTTAATCCATTTTTAGGGAATGTGACAAGGTTAGGAGGGGATTAGGATTAGGTTTAAAGACATCTTCTAGAAGAGTGTAGACTTTGGATGAGGATAAAGACTTTCTAGAATAGTCTAGAATTTTCTAGGATGAGGATGAAGACTTTCTAGAAGAGTCTAGAACTTCTTAGGATGAGGATAAATTAGATTTTTAGGAAATAAATAAAGTTTTATTTATTTCAAGGGTTTGGGTTGAGGAGATATTTATTAAAACTTTTTTAATAAACATGAGGATTAATATTTAATCTTAATTAAATATTTTGAGTTGGGATTAGAGGTAGGAAATGATGAGATTAGCCTTTAATCAAAATTAAAGAAGGATTAGAAGATTTTGGAAGAGGTTAGTGGTCTTAAGGAAATTGGCCAAGTTTTGGGCAAAAAATAATTTTTTAAATTTATTTTGAGATTTTTGGTCAATTTATTAATTAAATAATTAATAAATAAGGAAATAATGTTTAAATTAGATTTAAACATTTTTGGGAGGGATTCCTTAATTAAATATTTTTAATTAAGATAAAGGGATTTAATGGCATAAAAATAAATAAATTAATTAAATAATTAATTAATTAATAAATGATGATGTCATCAGGAATTTTTCAGAAAATAAAAATACTTTATTTTCTAAAGGTTTTTAGGTGTCTACATTTTGCCCCTCTTTGATGTGATGACGCAAGTGGCATGGCATCAAAGATAAAAAAAATAAGATGCCCAAGGCTAGAGCAAAAGAGGAGAGAATGGACTGTGAGATGCCCCCTCAAGAAGGCGGCGGGGAGAGAAAGCGAGGCTCGATGGCTTCTTGAAAAGTACAAGAATCTCGGATGAGCAAGGAAACTCAGATTGACAAAGAGAAGGGGCTGAATTAGCTCAAACTCTCACTATGGGAGAATGATAGAGGAGAATCAGATGCACAAGAGGAAGCAAGCTTAAGACTTTAGGGAAGTTGGAGGATGAAGGAGCGGAGCGCTATAAAAAGGAATCCAGGATAGGGAGATGGATGAGGGGATTATAAAGCTGATGCAATAGGATTTCAAAGAGTCAGATTGGCGAAAGATGGGTTTCAGAGATCCCTAGGACTAGGATTGTGGATCTCGAAAGATGAGGCTTGGTGGATTGATTTGGATTGGTGGATCCCTAAGACTAGGATTGTGGATCCCTAAAGCTAAAGGTGAGGAGTGATTCAAAGAGATACTGATGCATAAGCTGGGGTAGGAGAGACGGATGTTGGATATGGATGGGGGATAATGGAGATGAAGGAAAACCATTGAAGCTTTTTGAGCGGGGGGATACTTCAAAGAGAAGTACCACCATGTAGTTGAGCACTATATTTGCTATAGGACTATTGGTTAATTGCCAAGGTTAAAAAGAACATCAAGGCCTTTTCACCAACTGTCTAGAGGACTGACAAACTAACTCAAAAAAAATACGCAAGGATTGCCCCAGTATCACACATGAATCCCAGAGTAAGCAGTGTGGAAATGACACTGGGTAACCCACAAGCAGAAAAGAAAACAAGCAAAAGACATGATCAAGACCTTACGCTCTGATTGCCCCATTCACATTATACCATGATATGGAAGATTGTGGCAACCTCGAGGAGGGAATAAGGAGATTCCTTGGAAAAGATATTTCAAGACCCAACAAGGAAGAGTCCAAATCAAAAGAAAGCGAAAATCCAAAAGAGAACCGTTTGCCAACGAGATGGGTAGGACGAGGTACTAACGGACCAAGATCAGACATGAGGAAAGCTATATCCTACAAGGACCTATCAGAGAGCACCTAAGCTAGTGGATTTGGATGAGTGATGTGTCTAGCAAGCTGAACTAAGAAAGATAAGACTTTGGTGATAGGAAATCTAGCTAAAGGATGCATTGGAATAGCTAACCAAGATGTGCGATGGGTGCAAGATGCTGATCAAGGATGAACTGACACGAACACTTGATAGATACAATGGTACTAAGCTAAAGAGGATGTACAAGCTGACGAACCAAGATATTTACAAGCTGAAGCTGACCAAGATAGTTACAAGTAGGCAAAAGCTCAGGATGATAGGATAGCGGGATGGTTCAATGTTGTGCAAGATGCGAAAGCTAAGGGTGGGGTGATAGTGAAAGATATGGATTTCGTAGGATGCATACATGATAATGAGATATTTTGTGACCAAGGATAGCTAGAGGACTAGGATGAGATGGCTGGATAGGATGGTAGATAGCTAGGATTATGATGCATATAAAGAGATGACATTGGGTTTGCATGAGGATAGCCTAGAGCTAGATACCAATGATAAGGGAGGATGGACAAGACAAGATCTCTAAGGAAAATAGTGCCCCCAATTAGAAGATAACATGTAGAAGGAGGTCTTATGATGGATTTGATAGGATTGAAGCTAGGATGGAAAAAGCTAAAGGGGCTAGGGACATGGATGATAGCTAGGATGATTGGCTGAAGCTACAAAAGATCAGTGGATGGTGTGAGATGGAAGCTGGAGAATGGAGGATTGGTGTATAGATTGGAAGATGGAGTTGGATGTCAAGATGTGACCAAAAGCATGAGGATGATAGGCTAAGCTGGGGATGGCGGGATTACGCATGATGCTTGTTTGCCAAGTTTTCATCATAGTACTTGTCCAAGGCACTTGAATTGCCAAGTTTTCACTAGTGGACGCTTTATTTTTCTTTACTTTTTTTTTTTTTTTGACTTTTTGACTTTGGACTTAGCTGGAATGATTTTGGCTTTCTTCAACTATTTTTGGCTCATAGATGTTGGTAGGATGGATGAAAAAGGATTGGATTGAACAAGTGGAATGGTGGGTGGGAGTTTGACGGATAATAGATGCGAAGACATAAGGCTTGTGGGTAAATGGATGAGCAAAATGGAAAGATCATCATTGGCACACACCTTGAGAGGTGATAAAGTAGTGGGAAAGATGGTTTTGAGCGAGGTTGAGGAGAAAATGGAGGAAGAGAAAGATAAGGACTAAAAGTAGAGTTGGAAGATGGAGGATGGGAAATTTAGGATAAGAAGCATATGGACTAAAAGTGGATTGGGGGGATGAAGGATGCTTATATGGGGATTTGGATGAAGGATGGATGGATGAGGCTTTTTGAGTAGCATGAATGGATGCCAATCGAGATTTTTCTTTGAGATGCATTTCTTTTATGAGCATCTAGTGTATCCACATGATTTTTGACTTTTTTAGCTTGGGCTTTTGTGGCCTCTTGACTTTTTCTTTGATTGGGATTAAATGTTTCTTGTTTTGAACATGTATTTTAGAAGGGACATGTTGAGACTTGGATTTTTGTGGATTTTTGGATTTATACTTTTGTATTTTGGCATCCAATATGCTTCTATTAGCCATGGGATGGGAACACGAGCATGGAGGAGATGGAGGGATAATTGATGGAGTGATAGGGTTTAAAGGTTGGAAGAGATTCAAGGGTGAGTGCTTTTGATGATCTAGCTGGTGGATTTGAGGGGATGGAAGGATAGATTGGAACATAGGATATGGATGGATATAATTGCCCAAAATGGATGGAGGGAAGGAAGGATGTGGGCCCAAAATAGATGGAAACTGCGAAGGTGTAGGTCCCAAAATAGATGAAGGGGATAAAGGATTCATATTAGGTATGTAAGGACCCAAAATGGATGGAAAGGGTGTGGGATTTAGATAAGGGATATATGGACCCAAAATGGAGGGTTGGAGATAAGGAGTAGGATGAGGGCCCAAAATAGATGCAGAATAAGATGGATGGGAACTTTGGGGTGGAGATGGAAGGACTTGGGATCATGTAGGAATAGCGAGGATACCAACATCTAGAAATACATTTTCATTTCTTTTTTCAATATGATGTTCATTATTTGGAACACAAGATGTGAGTCCATTACTAGTTGAAGGAGTTGGAGCTTTGGATATGATAATTAGTTCTTTTTTGATGGATCTATCATCATGGATTATGGGAGATGTATGATCATGAAGCAGAGGAGATGGGAGGATAGGATCTTGAGCTGGGTGGGCTGAGGGAAAGGGATCTTGAGATGGAGTAAGTAAGATGGTAGGATTTAGATATGGAGGGGATGGTAAAAGTGGATCATGTAGGGGAATAAGTGGGATGGTGGGATCTGTTATTCTGTCGGAGGATATTTCAACATGCTTTTGGACAAGATCTTGATAGGAATGGATGGGAGTGGATGCATGAGGTTCATTATATGGGATTTGGATAATGCTTGGAGGAGGAGATGTGGATGGGATTTGGAGCGATTCGATGGGTGGTGGGATTTTGACACTTGTGGGAAGTGGAAGGATTTTAAGAAACTTGATGGATGGTATGGGGATGATAGCTATGGGAGATGGGGCTGATATTATGATGGGGAAGCTTCGTCACTAATTACTTCACATGGTTGGATTAGATGACATGGCTTATTGACTTTTGGAGGCGGCTTTTCTTGTATTTCCTCTAAGAGATTCCTTGGAGACTCGTGTGTCAGAGGTGGAGGTGGTGGATTGATAGGAATAGCTAGTGTGATGAGGGTGGAAGATTGGAAGCTTGGTTGATTGGGTGATGGAGGAGAAGCTAGGATATCAGATGGCATGACTAGATAGTTTGGAATAACTCTTGGATTTTGTGAGATGCTTGGGGGAATGTTTCTAAGGCTTTCAATATACCCGTCATAGTCAACAAGATTTTCATCATCATTGGAATAGGAGGTGGCGGGAGCAAGGACAATACGACTGAACACATCATGATAGGTTTGAGATTTCATGTTTTGATGATGAGTCAGATGGGGATGGGGTCTTGCATATGGATGAACACGGAAGCTCATGGTTGGATTTGGATTAAGCACAAATTTTGGATTGGATGATGAAGGATTTCCTAGGGAGAGTCAAAGCTGTATGACAGACCTAAGGAGGATTGGCTGGAGATTTTTGGCTTTCCTGTGGATGGAAGACTTCAAGGGCATGCTGTCAAAAAGTGAGAGTTTTTTTTTCCTATGCGTTGGATTGGTGGAGATTGTGTCAACTTAAGGATAGACTAATGATCCTATGGGCATGACACGAGATTGACCACTTGTGGATCCCAACCTTTAGCTCAAGGTGATGAGGGATAACAAGTGACAAAGCTATATTACCCTAGAAAAAGCTCTATCAAAGGGATAACCTTGGTGAGGCTGGTGGATTGGTCGGACTGATTGGATAGCAAATTCTAGCAAAATGACAACAACTCTCTAAAGGCTTGGGTGTGATTTTGGATTGGGTTGCTAGCTAGCTGGGGGGGATGAGTTGGAGAGACTTTGGATTTGGGATTGTTCTAAAGCAAGTAACTAGATAGATTCGATTGCAGCGGGGGAGCTTGGATGATTTTCTGATGAGGCAGTGACTACGCTAAGTATGCCTTGAGCTAGGAGATTTTTGCTTTTTTGGGATTTTGACCAAAGTTGGCAAACATTCATTCAAAAGCTATGAACAAACAAGTAGAAAAAAGTTTGGAGCAAGCACGTCAAACACACCAACATCCTAGGAAGCTTTCTACAAGGATGAAAGTTGGTTTACCTAGAGAGTCCTCGATATATGCAAGGTATGTGAGGCCCAAATCCATGGATGAAACCAAAAAGATGTCACACAGCCGAAAGGAGCGGTAACCCACTTCTCCTCTTTCACTTCTCAAAGGTATAAAGTTCCTTGAGGCTTAGCCCGAGTGACAAAATCTTGATTCCAAGAGAGGTGTCTTTGGATTCACCTCCCAATTTTTATACTTCACCAGAATGCTGGAGTTGAGGTTGTCCCAAGGGGTGATGAAATCCCCAAGTAGGCCTCCTAAAAAGTGTAAAACAAGACCACATATATGATCTTGGGCTTTAAAAGACACACATTTATTCCAATTGATGATTTAGATTTTGTAAGCTATGATTGAAGACACTTGTGATTATGGCATACAATGTTCATTCCAATTTGACAGCATCGTCAGCATAATGAAAGTCGAGAGATCGTCAACATAAGAAATGTGAGCATCATTGAAAATGTGTCCAATCCATGCAATGTTAATTGATTGTTAGGAATTCAAGATTGAGTGTGAGTTTGTTTTAAGCCCAAAACAAAGATATGTGAAACTCGATTTGTCAAGCACGCGCCCGGAGGCCCTCCACGTCAAGATTTGTCCAATTTTTATGCCCAAATGAAGTGTTAGTGAGACTAATGCGCATTCAAAGAATTTTCTAACTTAGAAAAACCACTAAAAACCCAAGTGAGTGGAGTTTGATTTGCGTGGAGCACTTAACACCCTCTTAGGTAGACCCATCCCCATAGATGGCGCTGAGATTGCAACCAATGGTTAAATTGATGGGTGATTAAAGAGGGTGAGTCCAACTACAAACTTACTCAAAGAGTCTTTATTAGTTTTTATAACTTAGAAGATTTCAAAAATGTGGATTCTTTTTATGCCCCAAAAGATGATTATTTGATCTATGACATTCAAGATTGGATTTGTTGTTTTAATCATGCATTCATAAAAAAAACAAACTTGATTTTAATCCATGGCACTCAAGAGTGATTTTAGCAACATGCATTCAAAGACAAGTGATTAAACATTCAAGTTTTTTCCTTTGAGTATTCAAGATTGAGATTTTGTGTGTTATTTTAAGAACTTTGAAGTGTTTTGTTTTAAACTTAGATCATTCAAGATTGTTTTGGACTCAAAAGTGAAAATGACTCTTTGGACTTTGGTTTTCATTGAAGATTTTGTGTTCTAGTTTGCATATTTTAAGCCCAAAAATGATATTCCTACATTGTTTTGATGCATGAAAAACCTAAGCAACATTCAAGATTTTGCAACAAGACATTTGTTTGGAACAAATAACAAAGCTTTTAGGAAAATTTTTGGCAACCATTTAGGACTCTTAGTTTTGATGAGATTTTTAAAAGAACTTTAAAATATTTGCAAGTGAGGTTCATTTTATCCTTGATTGATGCTTTGAGTTTGATTTAGATTTTAGTGTGCACTTAGTGTTGATTTTGAACCTTTTGAAATGGAAACTTGAAGTTCTTTTTAAATTCCCAAAAATGAAGTGTTCTTAACTTTGCATGAATGCATCTAAAACCTTGATGTTGCAAGGATGCAAATGATTGAATTGGTTTAGTTTCACTTGTTGAAAGATTTTTTCTTTTTTTGCAAATTTTTAGTTTTTAATGGATTTAAGTATGATTTAGGGGTTCATTTTAAGCACTAAAAAGAAGTGTGTATGATTTTTCTTCCTTAAAAAAAAAATGGCCAAGATCTCCCACAAGAAGAAGAAGAAGAAGTAGATGGAATAAGAAGAATATAGACAAGAAGAGGAAGAAGAATTCCAAGTGCTTTGTCCACCTATAAGCTTGAAAAATTTGCAAATACTATGAGATAGACTATGAGTTCATTTGTCTTCTTCATGCTCATGTGGACCTACAAAACCAATTTATACAATTCTACCAATCACAAAAACAAGCAAAATTAGCCAAAATTAGCAAATGACATACAAAATTTGATTAAAAAAGCTAATGAAGATGACCCATGCGGGGTCCCACCGGGCGTGCCAAAATGTATATGAGCAATGTTAGTATGCTAATAGAAACCAAATTTAAATAAAGCTTCTACAAACTAAACAAAATTCATAAACTTCAAGATAGACTAAGATGAGCTCTCAATTGAGAATATGAGCCATTAATGGGCTCTCTCAATGAGAAGCTCTCTTGTTGAGTAGCTTTGTCTAAATAGATAGGATGTATGCTCAAGCTTATGCTTTAAAAAGGGCTTCAAATGGAGTTGGAATTTGGGTGTGAGTGTGTGGTTTTGATATAAAATGGCTTCTCAAAATGGTATTATGAATTTACTTCATGGATTGTGTTAATATGGCTTGGGAGAGGATTTTTTAAATAGGCAAAGGGCTTGAGGGATCAAGGGCTAGGATGCAAGGATGGGAAAAAGCTTATGGAAGGCTCAGATTGCATGAGAGGAGAGCACATGGATTGTGCTTCCTTACAGCCAATCAGGGAGTGACACATGTCACAGGGTGAGATGATGGAGGAAAGGGGAAGGATGAGTCAACAAAGGAGACTCAAGGGATAAAATTTTCATAAAGACCTTCATAATGGCTTGTAAGAGCAATAAAAGGGCTTTGGAAGAGTCATTTATGGCCTAGTGGGCTTCATAAAGTTTTATGGTTGAGATATTTTGAGGGAGATGAGAGCAATTTCAACTTGAGCTTGATTAGGAGGGTTTTAAGCTTGCTTAGGATTGTGCAAATGATTAGAGGATGGATTAGGATGGTTTAGGATTAGCTTAGGGATAGGCAAGTGGATGGCATTTAATGAGGGTGGGTGAAGGAGGAGATATTTGTTAACTTTGGCTTGGGTTAGTAAGTCTTAATCCATTTTTAGGGAATGTGACAAGGTTAGGAGGGGATTAGGATTAGGTTTAAAGACATCTTCTAGAAGAGTGTAGACTTTGGATGAGGATAAAGACTTTCTAGAATAGTCTAGAATTTCCTAAGATGAGGATGAAGACTTTCTAGAAGAGTCTAGAACTTCTTAGGATGAGGATAAATTAGATTTTTAGGAAATAAATAAAGTTTTATTTATTTCAAGGGTTTGGGTTGAGGAGATATTTATTAAAACTTTTTTAATAAACATGAGGATTAATATTTAATCTTAATTAAATATTTTGAGTTGGGATTAGGGGTAGGAAATGATGAGATTAGCCTTTAATCAAAATTAAAGAAGGATTAGAAGATTTTGGAAGAGGTTAGTGGTCTTAAGGAAATTGGCCAAGTTTTGGGCAAAAAATAAATTTTTTATTTATTTTGGGATTTTTGGTCAATTTATTAATTAAATAATTAATAAATAAGGAAATAATGTTTAAATTAGATTTAAACATTTTTGGGAGGGATTCCTTAATTAAATATTTTTAATTAAGATAAAGGGATTTAATGGCATAAAAATAAATAAATTAATTAAATAATTAATTAATTAATAAATGATGATGTCATCAGGAATTTTTCAGAGAATAAAAATATTTTATTTTCTAAAGGTTTTTAGGTGTCTACAAAAAGAAGTTAATCCATCCTTGGATTGAGCAAGTTGAAGTCAATTCCCAACCTTATTTGTCTCTCTTATCTAAGTAGCATCAACATCATCTAATGTAGGAGCATCCTGGGTGTAGGACCAATCTTGCATCACCCAAAAATATTTTATTTTCAGTATTTTATATTTTAATAAGGACTAGTAGACAAGGTGGTTACTATTTATGGGAACTTGTTATTTTTAGTAAGTTTGTCATAGGAGCTTGAAATGTTCTCATTTTCTACAAGAAGGTTCATTTTAGAGTTATAAGCCTACCATAAAAATCTCATTGCTCTAGCTTAAGTATCAGAGAAGTTATTATGGATTTTTGGTGAAAATATTTGTAGAAAAATCTTTAGGCTCATTGTTGGAGGCCTTAGAGTGCCTGGATGAGGTCTAAAAACTCAATGTAAGAGTGCTAGTGTAGTTCCAAGCCTATAGATCAAGAGTTGGCATTTCCAAAAAGTGGTTATAATAGTCAATTGGAGCAATAGCTCATGAGTTATGGCCTTTTAAATTTGGGTTACCCAAAATATCTAAAATAATTGTCAAAGATGTATTTGGCCGACTCTATATGTATTGTTAGAGTCTATTGGCCCTAGGTATTAAGTTTGTGCATCTAGAACCTTCTCAAGCCGCATAAAATTTCCTATTTAAGAAAGGCCTAAACATTGTCTATGACAACTCTAGGTGGTAGTTCGCAACTTAGTGCTATAGATTATTGTAATGAAGGCACCCATGTGGGTTAACATATTGTATTTGTGAATTCTATAATTCTGTATTTTTTGTGCAAATAAGAAGTCCATATTTTGTTCTCAAATTTTTTGTTGTTTCTTTGTTTCTGTTATGGTTTATGGTATTAAGGGGAGAACCCTTCATCATCATCCTTGCTAAGCCATTTGACATGATGTTCTAAGTAGTCCTTCTTCCTTGTCTGTTTGTAGAATCTTGAATCTAGTATCATATCTTCTTGTAGAGGTGGAGGGTGGTTTAGGTGGAGGTATTATACATGTTGTGTGACCTCTCAGAGACTTTTATCAACATCTTGGGTAGGACCTTTGTAGGGAATCAAATTTGCAACATTGAAGATTGGTGATAAACCTAGGTTTGCAAGTAGCTCAACCTTGTAAGCATTGTTCCCATATTTGGAAAGTATTGTACAAGGACCCAACCTCCTTATTTATATCTTGTTATGTATCCCTTTAGGTAGTCTTTGTTTGTTCAAATGCACCATCACAATATCCCCTATCTGAAACTGTACTTCTTTCTTTGAGGCATCCACCATTTGCTTCAATTTGTCAATATTTTCAATTAGTGTCTTCCTGACACTTTCATGGACCTCCCTCATGGATTGGGAAAATTCCTCAGCATAGCCACTACTTGGAACTCCATCCTTCAATTCTCTCAACTCAAAAACCCCTCTAGAATGAAAACCATAAACTATTTCAAAAGGGCTCTTACTTTCTATTTATTGTATCATTGTAGGCATATTCAGCTTGCCCAAGGAGTTGATCCCAAGTTTCCCATTCTCCTTTGTGAGACACCTCAGTAGGTTTCCAAGACTCCTATTAGTCACCTCTATTTGGTCATTAGTCTATGGGTGATAGGTAGATCCAAAAGATAAGTTAGTCCCAATCCTTCTCCATAGTGTCTTCCAAAAGTGGCTCATGAATTTGGTGTCCCTGTTTGAAACAGTGCTCTTAGGTAGACCATGGATCCTAACCACCTCTTTAAAAAATAAATGAGCAATTTGACAAGCATCATGTATGAATTTGCAAGGTATAAAATGTGTCATCTTACTAAACCTATCCACAATCACATAAATGCTATCATACCCCTACCTTGTCCTTGGTAGACCAACTACAAAATCCATACTTATACACTTCCATGGCCTGCTAGGGATTCAAAGAGTTTGGTAAAGACCAATATTTGAGGATGTTCCCTTAGCTTTTTGGCATGCTATGCAACCCTCAACATACTTTCTAATATCTCTAGTCATCCTATGCCAATAATAGAACCAATGACTAATTCTTGAGTCTTATTGACTCCAAAATGACCAATATGTGCCCCATTATGCTTCTCTTGGATCAAATTCTCCCTCTTTTACCCTCCAGGGATAAAACAGTGACTTCTTTTAAACAATAGATCATTTTGCAATGTATAATCATAAAACTCACCATGAAAGTTGTTTTTGAACTCCTTGCATACCTTGTAGATTTGAGAAAAATCTTCATCATCATCATATAGGTCTTTGAAGCTTTCAATTCCAATGCTTTAGAGTTAAACCTCTTGGATTGTGAGGAGTCTCCTACTTAATGCATTAACTACCTTGTTCTACACCCTCTTCTTATGTTTGATGGTAAATGTGTAGGGCTTGTAGGTACTCTACCCATTTCATATGCTTGTTGCTGAGTTTGTCTTGAGAATTAAGGAAACATAGAGCTTGGTTGTCTAAGTATACAAAAAATTCCTTTTGAAGCATGTAGTGCCTCCATTTTCTTAGAGCTTGGACTAGAGCATACAACTATAGATCATAGGAAGAGTACTTCCTCTTTGCTTCATTGATCTTCTCACTATGAAAAGTCATTGGCCTTCCTTCTTGGTTTAGAACAACCCCAATAGCTATATTACTAGCATCACATTCCACTTGTAAAAGTTTGTCAAAAATAGGAAGTACTAGTATAGGCAATTCTACTATCTTCTTCTTGAGTTTCTCAAAGCCATGATCAACTTGTGGGATCCAATGAAATTATGCCTTCATGCCTCCCTTGATTGTATCCAACATAAGAGTACATATACCACTGAAATGTCTAATAAACATTCTATAATATTGTGCCAATTCATGGAAGCTTCTCACATTTGATGCAGTTTTAGGAGTAGGCCAAATTAAAATAGTATCCATCTTCTCTTGATCCATTTTACCTTGAGACAAAACAAAGACAAGTTAAATTAGCTATTGTTTCATGAAGTCACACTTCAACATGTTGATCATTATCTTTTCTTCATGCAACTCCTTAAATTTAATGCTTAATATGCTCCTCTTTGGTTTTGCTAAAAATCATGATGTCATCTAAATAGACAACAATAAATTTACCAATGCAATCTGCCATTACCTCATTCATTAGCTATATGGAGCATTGGATAAACCAAATGATATCACAAGCCACTCATACAAACCTTTTGTAGTTTTGAAGGTTGTTTCCATTCATCCCTTTCATTTATTCTCATTTGATGTTAGCCACTTTTCAAGTCTATCTTGGTGAAATACTTTGCTTCCCATAAGTAGTCCATTAGGTCTTCAATCCTAGGTATTGGGAACCTATACCTAATGGTGATTCTATTTATTTCTCTAGAATCAGTACAAAGTCTCCAAGTTCCTCCTTTCTTGGCTCCTAAAATAGTAGGGACTACACATGGGCTAATTCTTTTCCTAATTAGAACTTGGTCTAGGAGCTCTTGGATTTGTTTAGCAATTTCCTCATTTTTTTGAGGGGTCATATTATATGCATCTTTATTAGATAAGGTAGCTCCTAGGATGAAGTCTATTTGGTGGCTAACAAATCTCTGAGGAGGTAGGGTGGTAGGTTTCCCATCACTAACAATGGCTTTGTACTCTTCAAGCAACTTTTGTACTAATTTTGGTATTTTTTTTTCTTGACAACAACTTCATCCTTAAGTTTTAAAACCAAAGCAAACCCAACTACATCTCCTTCCTCTAGGGTCTTCAAAAAATCCTTCTCACCAACCATGAGCACACTTGGACTTGAGGCCTTCAAATCTCGTTCTTCTAGTAAGGATTGGATCTTGAAAGTCACACCATCCTTCTTGAATGAGTAGACATTTTTGGTCCCATCATGTATGGCTTGGTTATCAAATTGTCATGGCCTTCCAAGTACAAGGTGACATGCATCGATGGGGAGAATATCTCATAACACCCTATCCATGTATCTCCATATGGTGAACTCTACCCATGCTTGCTATCCAACAAGAATATGTTTCCTTTTTTAAGCCATGTGACCTTTTATGGATTGGCATGAATGATTCTTTTTAACTTCAACTTGCTAACTGCCTCTTCACTGATTATGTTGTTTGTTGAGCTTGATTCAATGTTGACTCTAGACACCTTTCCCATGATCTTTCATCTGATCCTAAAGAGTGATTTTCTTTGACTTGGTTCTTATTTGATTGGTTCCTTGATCAATGTTCTCCTTATCATCAAGTTCTCCCTTTCCTCTTATTCTAGGGGTACCTTAGAGCATTTTTTGTTTTTAGTAGATTCCTTTTGCACATAGTTGACCCTTTTTGTGCTTCCTTTGGAAGTTGAGCCTTTTTAGGGCACTTATATGCAAGGTGTCCTAGTTGATTGCAATGATAGCACTTCATGGTGGTAAAATATGATCATCTCCCTTGGTTTCTACTCCTTCCTCTCCAAATAGGGTTAGAGCCTATGCCCCTGCAAAAACTTGCTCTTCTTGAATTTCCATCTTGTTGTTTAGTCAACTTATTGTCTCCTTGTGGCCTAGAATTTGATCCTCTTCCACCTTATCTTCTTTGAACTCTTCCATCTCTGCCCTAACCTCTACCTCTAAAGTTTGAGTCTACCTTCTTCTTATTCTTCTCTTCCACTTTCAAATCAAGTTGGAAGCATTTATGGATTGTTGTACGAGTCCATAGATTGATCTATTCTTGTATGTTCCATTTCAAACCTCCTAGATACCTAGCCACTTTGATAGGCTCATCTTCTTGTACTCTTGACCTTAAACACAAATTCTAAAACTCTTCAGTGTAAGTTGCCACATCCATGTCCTTCTATTTCAAACTTTGCCTCTTGCTATGTAATTGAACCTCATAGTCTTCTAGTAACTATTGTTCCTTTACTTTTGTTATTTTTAGTGAATAGTTTTTCCTCCCAATTAATTTTAAGTTATATCAAAAAGAAAAAAAAATTCACCACAAATGAGTCTGAAAGACTTGCACAGATTCTTTATATTTAAAGGCACAACTCCCTTCTACAATAATTTATCAATGCATTTCTTATTGTAAATGAATTATAATAGTCATTCTTTTAACCTAAAAGAACTTAAGGGAAATGAAAACATCCTCTCATAGCCATAAAAGAATGTTTTAGATTTAATTACTAACGTTTGATATATATGCCATATGATACATACCTTAGTATTCCAAAATTATAATCAAGCTCACCAAACCAACAAAAGAAAAGAACTACAACACAACTAATGAAACAACATCCATCGGGAATGAATTTCACACGAATTTCATCAACAGTAATATAACCACATGATTATCAAATAGATACACTAGAAATAACCATATGATCACTTCTAATATCATTAACTTAATTTTTCATTAAGAACCAAAAGGAAATAACTAAAACTTACTAGCAAAAGGAAAACAATACTAAGTCCAGAGAGCCGACCCTTTAGATCGATTAAAACATTACATATATAGCCATGTAGGGCTTGCTGAATTTGCTCAAAAAATAACTCCCTTAAGGAAGTTCAAACATTTTTAAAAACAACAAAATTTTAAAACAAAAATAACTAAAACTAAGGAAAATGATGCAAGTGAGTCTTCAATTCTCTTTTAGGCTCCACTTGTATCATCGATATTGGCACAAGGTTCTTGGGCATTAGAGCAACTACCGCCATTTTCTTTCCACACTCTATGCGCTGAAAGGAAACTGACCAACTCCCTATGTTGTGGGACACTTAGCTACTCTAGGTGAAGCTTCCACACCCTCATGATTTAGAAGATATGATCCAACTTTTTTGTCTTGTTCCTCTAGGTGATTAGTACATATAATCATTATGAAATTTGCCCTAGTGATAATGGTTAGATCTTGGCCTGAGACTTTGCTCATTTCTTTTAGTAGCATAATTTTGGAGAAAAAGGATGTCTCCACTTCCTTAGGGGGCTTTTCACTTGGATCCTTATCTCCCATAATCTTAACATCGATGCATTTTATATCAGCAACCAAGATTTCCTTTAGACATCCTACCTCATTTAGCAGTTCGGAGCATTCTTCTAAACCTTGTTCCATCACTATGTTTCTCCATTCTAGATTAGCTTGGGCAATGAACTAAAAGTTAGCATCAAACTTGGCTTCTACATTTTCTTTCATGAATTTGTCTATGCCATATTCCTAAACTTTAAAAATGTCAACGATATACTCATCCCATATGATCTTCTCGGCTTCCCAAGCATTCATTTCTTATTCTAAAGTTTTTGTTGATTTATTAGCTCTTGCATTGGTATTGGTAAAATGAGAGAAATAGCTAGTCTCCTATTAATGAAAAATGTTCAACCACTCACCATAAGCTTGGGAAATGGAGTGATCCCTGTTAATTTGCTCAATGAAGCTCTTGTTCAAGGGAGACTCAACATCAATATCAGAAATACTGGTAGGTAGGGCTTCCGCATGTGGGCTCTGTAGCTCACGAATGTATTTAGCCATTTTTCACATTGATTGCTTTAACTCTTATTTATCCCTCCGATCATTTTGTATCTACTAGGAAATTCTGGTGTTCCCTACATTCCATATTTTCATATCAGTGGCACTTGAAGTATGGCCAAGAATAGTCTTCTCTGCCACATAATCTTGGGGTTGTATTTCATTTATACCTTTCTCAGTCATTGGCTTCATTACTTCTGCAATCCACTACCCTATATCCTCATTGATGCTCAACATAGTTTTAATATTTGTCCTTTTTCTCATAGGAGTCTTCCCAAGGCATTTTCTTACCATGTTTCCCATAGGGGGAGTTGCTAGCACTATGTTTCTTTTCTTACTCAGTGATAGCTCAAACCAATTAGGAACAAGAGGATTATGTTTGGGAGGAGGAGTCTGTAACATAGGTGATTAATTGAGAGAAATTTTACTCAAAGTGTTAGCACTTTCCATTTCTTGTTGACACCCATGTTCCATCTCACCAATTAGGGATTCCCATGTTTCTTCGGTCTCTTCTCTTAAGTCAAGCTCTATCACTACTGGTCTATCATGAGTCTCATTCAAGCCCTTTGATTTCTCCTACTTCTTCCTACTATGAGAATGGGTCCACTTGACAAATGGAGGGAGATGAACTAAACCTTGAATGGAGTGTTCAGGTTCAACACTTGACTTTGGCTTTCTTGTAGCGATAGAAATAGCACTTCATTATAACCAAAAATAGCCAAAGGTAAACTTGAACTAGCATGAACCTTTTGAACATTACAAGCCATTAATCTTGACTGCATTTTTCTTATGAGCCATTGCTCTATTCTGGTTAGGATGGGTAGGGTTCTTGTATGAAAGTCATCCTCTTCTGGCATTGTCTAGTCAATATCTAGCAATGGACAAGCTTCTACTTTCTTAATGTAAGTAGGGTCAACAATTTCCTCATTTTCTTCTTTGATTATCCCTAAGATGTTAAATGGGAGATTGAAGTCTTTAATCTATGCTAGCATTAGTCTAGACCATAGCTTCTTTCTAATCCCAAAATCATCTTGACAATTAGTCGATAAATCCTCTAAATGGCGAACATGGAGAGTAGAGGAACTTAGTTTAAAGTAGTTTAGGGTGAACTCTTGACTATCAAAGTTGGGCCTAGCAGAGTAATTTAGTAAGCTCATGGATCTGATCTCAGCTTTGAGCTTGAGGGCATCTTGAATGGTTTTGCATTTATAATGTCCAAGCTTGACATGGAAGGTGTGACCTAAAGCTTTCCTTGTTTTACAGTTCTTTTCAACCTCTGCCAATTGTCTACATACCTCGATCAACACAAAATGGTCTAGGCAATATTGAGGTAGCCTCAGTGGCTTACCTTCATATCCCCCAATCTTGAGATAGGTGAACTTGGGAAATTGGGTAAAGAAACTGGCATAAATATCAATTAACTGGGTGGCTTCTTCTATCAACCTTGTTTTTTATTTTCCTTGCAATTCAAACACCAATTTGGCTAAGAAAATGTCTTGTACTATTTTGAAACCTTCATGGTTTTTACTCTTTTGCAAGAGAGGGTAATACTCATAGATAGACATGCTTGGGTTCCAGCCTGAGTGTGGTAAACCTTTCCATTCTTTGTTGTATTCTAGGATATAAAACAAATAGGAGGTTATATAGAAACCAGATGTCCCAGAAGCTTGAGAGAGTTCTTCCTAAAACCTAGTAGCTATTATATCTGCCCAATCAATGAAATTATCTTCCCCAAGAATAGTATGAATGAATAAGTACATCCAGTTCTCCCAATGAAAAGCATGCGGGTTTCCCTTCACCCTATTCAGTAGTGGAATGCCATCCTTAATTTTGAGGATCATGTGTTCTCTAGTCAATGGACATGCAAGGTTGGAACCTCCTCTCTCAAATTTGAAAAGCTATATTTTCACAATGTTGTTGAATTTTGTGACATCCATGGAAAATTGGCCATAGGAAGAACTAATTTTCAAGTCTTCATACATTTCACACAGGGGAATTCTCAGAGCACCCATGACAGCAACTTTACTAACATACACCAAGACCTCGCCATTAAAGGCACAAATGCACTTTTTGACTATGCCATATCTATCTTTGCATGTTAAGACTAATTTAGGATAGGGGAAAACTTCTGGGAAGGTAGATGCTTGCAATAAACCACGATCTGAGACCTTCTAAGCTATGGAACTGGGTTTTGGATTTTTAAATCTAGCCAATAATTTTCTCATGTCCTCTTTGGGAAGGAATGTGTCTTCTATATCAATTAGGATACTACTAATAATAGACTCCCTAACCTTATCAAGTAGCTTTAGGTGGAATGGGATGGCCATGACAAGGGTTTAACCAAAACAAAACATAAATGGAAAGAATGTAGAAAGAAATGACACCTAAAAGATGAAAGGCTAGAAACTAACCATGTTGAGTGCATGCAAAATTGTACAGATAGAAATCTTAAGCTATTTCCCCATACATCCAAACAAGACAAAGTATTCTTTACCAAAAGTAGAAATGGCAGGGGAATGAAGACAAGGCGACTTCCATTTAAAACATAAACCTAGATTTGAAGTGTGTATGTGGGTGAAAAGATAGATGACAAAACAAGTATTTAAATCATTATAAGCTCACTTGAGATCCACACATGCCACAAAATGCATTAACTTCATTACCTTTAACTACCATTTAATACAAATTTTTTCCATATACTTGGTAAACATTGCGCTCTTGTTGAGCTATCTGCCTAGACATGTGACACTAAAGGCATCAATCTATATAACTAGATGAACATGAACAGTTGAACTACAAAATAGTTCAATAGTTTCCATATATTGGAAATTGTGCTCATAGCAACAAACTAGACACAAAGGTGAAACCATGAACTTGAACCTTGAACAAAGTGTTCAATGTTCAAGTTCAACGTCGATGATGAGTGACAGTATCCATGGGATGGTTGAATTTATTGACTTGACCAAGAGAATTGATGAATCTATGAACCTTAAACACTAAATAAAGTGTTCAATGTTCAAGTTCACAGATTTGTTCAATTGGGAGACTTAAAAACAAAGAATGTTGAAAAAGTTAAGATTCATGATGGGACATCAATAATAGACCATCCTTTTACCAAAGCTTAAATATTACCATGATTATATGTAAGAAATAAATGTGGACCAGTCAAGGTATTTGGAATAACCATCAACCTCTTCATTGTGTTTTGTAACTTTCTTGTCAAAAAGTTGCCAAGCAACTTTTCAAAAATTGCACAACTTTGGTAACTTTTTGCATCTTTGAGTAACTTTTCTTTCCTTCACTTGGGAACTTCCAAACCTATCTATTTTGATCCATTAATGATTTCTAGGCATGATTTAGCCTTCAAGACATCAATTTTGATTTTTCCCTTTGTGACAACTTTTGTACAATTGAAATCTTCTCCCAAATGACATGTTAGGAGCTCCAACTCATTCAAGAGGATGTAAAAACATCATGGAGGACAAGATGGGTTAAAAAAATACCTTACTCATGCTTTCATGTTCTTAGACCCACAACCCCTAACATAAGCAACACAGAGATCTACGATGATCATGAAAAATGGAAAAGTTAGAATTACCTATTTAAGGAGGTATAGAGCAAAATTTTGAAGACATACACACAGAGAAAGGTGGATCAAAGGCACATAAGGGTGAATACACAAGTGCGTGTGAGAGAAAAGCAAGAGAAAGGAAATGCTTGCACAGATACTGTTGAAAGTTGATAAGCGAATCTGAGAAGAAGGCTTAAGTTTGATGTGAAGGAGAAGATTGATTGCTTGAAGGGTTGCCAAGTGAGTAAAGGACATAGATGACAAGGGGAACTTATTAGTGAATCAACACATGAACCAAACATTAATCTAAACCTGTAAAATGAGTTGTAATCATACAAATCAAACCCTACTATTTTCTTTCTAATAATTGTAAATAGTTAGTATTGAAATATTTTTAATCAAAGATTGACCTAATAGTCATTAAAGGACTTAAGAGTCTATGTAAATACTTTAGCAAGGTGACATTCTAAATGGCATGATCAAATTCCTCTAACAAGGCCACTCCTAATAGGGTGATTAAATCATCTAACCAGGTCACATTTAATAATGTGTATTATAACCTTTAACAAGGCTAGCTCCTAACAGAGATTACTTTGAAAGAGTGAAAAAGTGGTGACATGTTGATGGTGGTTTTTCCCAAATTGGGTTTCCATGTGAAATACCAGTGTCAAACTTGTGGTGAATATTTTACGGTGTTTTGTATTTACATGTTTACATTCAGCAAAGTGTGTTTTAATAGGATAGTGAACTACTAGTAATTTTGTTTATTAGTATATAGTAGAGACCAAACTACAAGTACATGATAAGAAGAATAGTGAATGTTTAATGTTTTGATTGTTGAAATTGTACTTATGGACCTTGAATAACTAATTCACCCCCACCCCCTCCTAGTTATTATAAACATTCTAACAATTGGTATCAAAGCACCAATGCTTGTAGAGAGAAGTTTGAAGGTACTTGAAGTTAAAGATCATGACTCACAAAAGGGAGGTACCAAAGCTAAACAGGGAGAAATTTCCTGCATCAGAAACTTTGATGAGACTGCATATATCTAGTATCAATTATGCTTCTATAAATTTTGTGGTCAATGAGTGTATGAAAATAATGACTACTCCTCTAACCGTTGAACAACTAAAGCAAAAGCAAGCACACAATCAGGAAATGTTGGAGATTGTCTCAGCCCTAAGCTATGCTGAGTTTGATGATATAAAATAATGTGATAGTGCAAAGAAGATGTGAGACAAAATGAAAACAATATATGGAGGAGATGACAATGTCCTAAGAGCCAAATCAGCGATCCTAAGAGGCAAATTTGATGAAATGAGAATGATGGAAGGTGAGACCATAGTACAATATTGCACAAGATTCAAAGAATTTGCCAATACTATTCGAGGTGCAAATGGAGAAATCAAAGATGAAATAGTGATAAGCAAGTTATTAAGGAATCTATTACCTATATATGTCATTGGAGTTTCTGTAATACAAGAATTGAGATGTACTCCAAGTAAAACTTTCAAGTCACAATTGGTTATTAGCAAAATAAAATGCAAACATGTGAAGAGTGATAGTGACAATTCTAATGATGAGCTTGATGAACTTGAAATACTTATTGAAAAAATATTTGGAAGAGGTAGAGGTAAATACATAGGTAAACTACCTTTTTTTTTTTTTTCATGCAACAAGGTTGGTCATATTGTTGCTAGGTGTCCTAACAGAGAAGATAAGGATGAGAGAAAGCAAAGCAAGTACAAAGGAAGAAGAGATGACTAAAATTACAAGAAGAACAAGAATGAAAAAGGTAAGAAGTCTTGTTATATTGGTAAAGAAGAACTTGACACTAAATATGAAAGTAATGATGATGAAGTTATCTATTTTGCTATAAAATAAGATTCTGATGAAAATGAGAAAATTGCATTAATGTCTTCTGTGAACAAGAGTAATAGATGGATAATTGATAGTGTTTTCTCTAACAATATGAATGGTGATAAAAAAAAATTTGACGATATTGGACCATACAAAGGTGGATTTGTTAAGTTTGGTAATGATATTGTATGTTTTGTGAAAGATAAAGGAACTATTCAATTAATTGACAAAATCAAGTGTGTCAATGTTTACTGGGTGAAAGGAGTTAACTATAATTTTTTGAGTGTTTCACAACTTAAAAAATTAGGATACAGAGCTGAATTCTATTACAAGAAGGACATGCTATATGATGTTGATGGAAAGCCAACTGGAAGTGGTAATCAAACAAGAGATAACTTGTTCTATCTAGATTTATCTAATGAGACCTGTTTATTTGCACACCAAGAAGATTTTTGGTTATGGAACAAAAGGTTATGTCATGAAAACATTGATAATTTGGTGAACATTACTAAAATGAAGAAAGTAAGAGGGTTGCCAAAACTAAAGAATCTTTACAATGCTATGTGTAAACATTGTCGATTGGGAAAAATGACTCTAGTTTCAAGAGAAAAACATACAAATCTAATGATATCCTAGAATTGGTTCATACTGATGTATGTGGACCTATTGATGTTCAAGGCTATTGTGGAGATAAGTATTTCATTTCATTTGTTGATGATTATTCTAGGATGATGATTGTGATGTTTCTCAAAGCTAAATCTAATCCTTTTCAATTATTTAAATGGTATTTGGCCAGAGTTGAAAAAGAAATAGGGAAGAGTTTGAAGTGTTTGAGGTCAAATTTAGCAAACTTACTAAGATCTCCAATAATATGATGTGAGCATCCACTATCAATGATCCATTTTATTTTCTTACTAAGCTGTAAAATAAGAGCTATACCATCCTCATACCTTTCCACATTAGGGGGTTTTCTTTAATAGAAACATATGCCACTTCTACTCCATCCCATACAACCCAAATAGGCCAAAAGGGTGTCATCCATTCAAGATCTGATAATAATACACAAGATGGAGGTATCTCTTGATGCCTTGGTAGGCAATCTTACCACATTTGATCTTAGCAACTTTGACAACAATTAACCATCCAAGGTTGAAACTACATTCAAAGCCTTAGTTGCACCAACTACAACACAAAAAGGAAGGTGAGAGACAAGCACATCTATAAACAAAAGAAAACTAGAGATCATATATGCTAAAGAAGATGAACAAGAAGAGATTGAGGCTCTTCTCATGAAAAGAATGGTCAGAGGAAAAAGGGAATTACAAAGATAAGTTTCTATTCAAATGCTTTAATTGAAAGAAGATATGACATTATGATGTCAAGAGGGAGACCAACAACTAGTGATAAAATAAAAATTGGAAGGAAACCAACAAAAGTTTTCAGGCTCCAAAGGAAATGAGGAGAAGCAATGCTAAATTGACAAAGAAGGTGTGACTAGTGAAGAGTCAGCTAGTGATGATGATGATAAGGATAAAGTATTATTTTTTCACTCTCATAGAAGGAAGGGTGGAGAGATACTTGATAACTAGTACTAGTATCCACAAAAACTAAATAATATATAACAGTTACTCACACTACATGTCTAGTGATAGGAACAAGTTCCATGAGGCTGAGGCCTGCAATAGAGGAATAGTGAAGTTCAACAACAACACACCATACACATTGATAGGTAAGGGTATTGTAGACCTAAATTAATCCACTACTTGTATATATATATATATATATATATATATATATATATATATAGTGAAAGGATTGAAATATAATCTATTGAGCATGACCTAGCTGATGAACAAAGGCTATAAGTTTGAGTTTAAAAAAGTGTCTTGCTAATTGTTTTTCAACACATGCCAACTCTTAGCTATAGAAGAACAAAGTAGAGGTAATATTTTCTACCTCAATATTTTTTATAATACTTTTATGGTAACTAAAAATGGAAATAGTTATTTGTGGCATAGAAGGCTATGTCATGTTAATTTTGAAAGCATTGTCATGGTAGAAAGAAAAAATAGTGTAAGAGGATTACCCCCTATTACCAAACCTAAAAAAGTTATGTGCAAAGATTTTCAACTAAGAAAGTTGGCAAGTACACATTTTTATAGAAAGTCACTTGCTTTTAAACACTTACTAGATCTAGTTGACACTGACTTGTGTGGTTTGATGAAGAAAAAGAGTGTATCTAGTGACATATACTTTATGTTGTTTATTGAGGATTTCTCGAGAATGATATGGATTGTCTACTTGAAAGAAAATTTTGAAGCCTTCCAAATGTTTAGAGTCTACAAAGAAAAAAGTGGAAAAAGAGATTGATAAAGCATTGAAGTACTCAAGATCATACCAAGGAGGTGAGATCACCTCACGAGAATTTGAAAGTTATTGTAATGACCATGGAATTAGAAGATAGATGTCAATTCACAAGAAACCTCAACAAAATGATGTTACAAAAAGAGTAAACATAACCATCATAAATTATGCTAGAACATTGATGATCCAAAATAATGTCACACAGATCTACTAGGGAGAGGTTGTAAGCATACCTATGCACACCTTAAATAGGCTACACATGAAGAAGGGGACCAAGAAGACTCTGTATAAATTGTCATTTGGTTACACATCATCTGTCAGTTATTTAAAGGTATTCAGAAGAAAATTTTACATCAGGAGAGATGAATACCAAGGAAAGTTTGAGCTTAAAAGTGATGAGGGTGTCTTTCTCGGATAGTCTACCAAAAGAAGAGCACACTAGTTTTTGAACCTTTGGACAAATAAGATTGTGGAATCTGTTAATATGAAGGTGGATGAATTTTCAAATAAAAATGAGGAAGATAGCAAGAAAGAACTAGAAGACTAAAATCTATTTGAGTACATCCCACTAAGTAACACCATGGAGAGAATATTAATAGAGGAGGAACCTATACAAGAAGTTACACTGGTTGGTGCAAAATAAGCTCAACATGAAGAACAAAGAGAAGAAGCACCTAAAGGGGAACCGATGCTTGAAAAGTATGTGAGAAGGCACCACTCAACTGAACAAATAATTAGAAACAAGCATGCTAGAGTAATGACTAGTAAAATGACAAGAGAGACAATATATCTACTATCACACATGGAACCCAAAGATACAAAGGAAGCTTTGAAGGATAAAGACTAGAGAAAGGCCATGGATGAGAAAATTCATCAAATAGTGATGAATGATACAAGGATCTTGGTTTCCTGACTGAAAAACAAGAAAATCATCGATAAAAAAAAATGGGTATTCCAAAACAAGATGAATGAAGATGGAGAGGTAGTAAAAAATAAGGCCAAGCTTTTCTACAAAGGCTATGCACAAGAATAAGGCATAGACTATGGAGAAACCTTTGCACTAGTGGCTAGATTAGAAGGAGTCAAAATATTCCTAACATTTTCAACACACAAGAACTTCAAAGTATGCTAGATGCATGTGAAGTATGCATTCCTAAATGGATTTTCGGAAGAGGAAGTATACATTGAGAAACCCAAGGGGTTTGAGATTGAAAAAGGTAAAAACCAAGTATGTAGACTGAAAAAAACTCCATATCAATTTAAACAAGCACCAAGAGCATGGTATGAGAGAATGCACCCATACTTGAGAAAGATTGGGTTCATAAGAATTATTGACAACTACAATTTGCACATGAAGCAAGAGACAGGAAAAAAAATTTTGATTGCAAAGATCTTTGTGGATGATGTTATATTTGTAGGAGATGAAAAATTATTGCAAAGATCATTATGCATGGTATCATCTTTAGAGGAGATGAAAAACCAAGCATTGAATTTTCTCAAGCCATGAAGCAAGAATTTGAAATGTCCATGATCAGAGAATTCAAGTTCTTTATCGATCTTCAAGTATCCCAACTAAAGGAATGGATCTTCATAGGGTAGATAAAATTTTGTGATAGAAATATTGAAGACATTTGTGATGGAAGAAGAAAAATTGGTAGGCACTCCAATGGTGATTGGTTACAAGCTCTCAATGGACGATGAAAGCCCAAAGTGAATGAAACACTTTACCAATCATGACTGGTAAATTCTAGTATGTCATGTGCAACATACTAGACATGGCACAAGTGTTTGGATAGTAGCTGGATTATCTAACAACCCAAAAGAATCACACATGGTAGCTATGAAGAGGATATTTAGATATCTAAAGGGTACTAAAGAGTATGACATGTGGTATCCTTGCAAGGGAAACTTTTAGCTCAGTGTATTTACTGATACTAATTGGGCAAGTACATAGATGACAAAAAGAACACAACAAGTGGTGCATTCTTTCTTTGAGAAAGACTAGTTTCATAGGCTAGCAAAAAGAAGATTTGCATATTGTAGTCAACAACTGAAGTAGAATACATTGTTGCAACAATGAATTGCACCCAAGTTATGTGTACCAAACAAATTCTTGAAGGAATTCAAGAGAAAATGGAGGAACTGATAGTTATCAATTGTGATTACACTAGTGTAATCAACATATCTAAAAATCCAATGATGCACTCAAAGACAAAGCACATATCCATCAAGTACTATTTTTTGAGGGAGAAAGTCCAAGGAAAAGAGGTTAGGTTGGAAAATGTACCAACCAAGGGGCAATTGGTTGATATCTTTAAAAAACCTCTTCAAAGGAATACTTTCAAATATCTATGAGAAAAGTTAGGTGTCTTACCCCTATCTAGCTTTAACTAAGAGCATATAGGCAAGCATCGATCCATGATCAAGTAAAAAATAAATCTAATGGTAGATTGATGAGAACAAGGGACTACTCCATAGGGGGATAACTTATGAGAATAAAGGATAAGAGAAGGTGGTCACCTTTGGATTTGTCAAAGGGGGAGAAGTTGGGAGGAGTAGAAGAAGAGAAACAATGGGGGAGAACATAAACAAAAGAAGTTGAAAAGAGAAAGTGTGAGAAAAACACAAGAAAGAAGATGAGATGTTGAAAGAAGAAGAATCATCAAAGCATGTGAATGCATTATCTCAAGGGAAATCTTGAAAAAAGAAAAGAAAGTGAAGGAAAGGCACCAAAATAGTGAATGATAAAATGTCAAGTGTTGCCATCAAAGCCAAAGGGGGAGATTGTTGGCATAACTGGCCAATATATAAACTGGTAGATTTAATTATCAAAGGTGTTTTCATTGATGTAGACACACAAAGGAACTAGGAAAAGTATGGAGAAAGCACCAATGAAGCACATAAATGTATGACTCTAGTTCACAAGGGTAATGAGAGAAAAGACAAAGTATGGACCCAGTAGAGGTAATGATAGAGGTGATTCATTTAGATAAAGTATTCTAAGTAAATTTTTGTTGAGTAGAAGGATGTCAATACGAAAGGGAAGCATATTGATCTATAGCCATACAAGATAGTTTGATTAAGTGAGCAAGAAAAACATGGAGCGAGATACTCATGATTGCCAAGTCATGAAGAGTGTAGGAGTGCACTCATCATTGCACTTAATGGTGATGGGTTAATATATTGAGGAATATTTGAAAGAATTCAAATTTTAATTATTTTGAACAAGAGCATATCATCAAGGACACACAACACTTGTGACTCCTATACGATCAAGCTACACCTGATAAGAGCGACACACTGCTGCAGTAGGAAGTCAAGCTAGTAGTAGGGGTGAGAATTCAAATTTTGAATTTAGAGATTAGGAATTCTAAGAAAATATAGAATAAGTATAAAAGGAAAGAGAGTTGAAAGAGAAAAAGGTTAGATTTTGAAGTGATTAGTGAGAGAGCTAGAAGATCCAAGCTAAGTGGGATCTCAAGATGTGAAGGAGAGTGACAAGAGAGGTCATCTTTGAAGAGTTATTGTGGTGAGGATAAGTGAGTTAGCTCAAAAAACACAAGGTTTATCATGTGCAAGAGAAAGGAGGGTCAAGCACACAAGTGATTGAGGTCTGAAGTTGAAAAGGGAAGAGAAGGAATTACATGTTTCCAAATGGATCAAGAGAGTTGAAGAAGGATCTATTTCAAGTTATGTGTAGTAGCTACTTGTTAGAACATTCCATGTTGTTTACTAATATTTACAATAGTAAATCCTATCAAGGGTGGACCCCTAATAGGTTCTTTCTACAAAATCCCCTAGCAAAGTGACACGTTAAGTTTTGTTGTAAATTCCTTTAACCAAGTTTCTCCAAATAGGGAAAGACTCTTATATGTCTTATCAAAATCCCTTAACCAGGTGACACTTAAATTTTTCTTTGTGATCTTGTAATAGAGATAAGCTCTTGATCGGGTGCACTTCAAGAAAGTGCAAGCTTTGTAAGGATCAACCCACACTATAGTTTTTACCCTAGGTGGGTTTCCACGAGATAAATATTGTGTTATGTGTTGTTGATTTCTTGTTCTTTATTTTTTCTTAAACATGATTGGTTAAGTTTTAGTTAACAAGAATCGGTGAGTATATTGATTCAACCCCCCTCCATTCCTTCTTAGTATAATAACATGTGTTAGGACCAAAAATCTTCTAAATATTTCAACATTTTAAGCCTTCACCCCTAGTATCTATGTTCGGGACCCTCTACCTGCTATTTCAATTAGATCCCATATTAGAGATACTTCTAGTACGAAGAGGAGGTTGTGTGGAAAAACTTTAACATGGACTTTGTGTGCTTGGGTATTGCTAGGGAGAAGATTAAGATCGAGGTTAGGAGGGATGATGGTGGAGAGGTGGATCTTAGGGAGCTCATTGACCCTTCTATTTAGGTTTTGAGTGATTTAAGCAAAGAGCAAAAACCTGGATATCCTTAATAATGCCAAGAATAGTCTCCTAGACAATTTTTGTTCTATTAGGTAGCTTTTCCATGAGATTAATGATATAAAGGATTGGATGTACAACCTAGAAGACAAGGTCAACTATTAGAAGAGCATTGATTATAATGTGGTTAGGGATGGGGCGAACATGGGTTCTCTTATGGACATGGTTGTGTTTTACAAGCTTGAAGTGAAGGTTATGGAGCTAGATAATAATAATTATAGCCTAGAGAATACATTGAGAAATATTATTGACCAAATTTGTAGAATTCTAAAGGCATTCAATGAACACATTAAGATCCTCATCAGCAATTTGGAGGGTTCTATGGGTAAGAAAACCATTGTAAAAATTACAAATGATCAAGAGGACCTTAGCGATAGCCAAGGTGGCATGGGCAAGAGGACTAGGTCCAACACCGTGACCTTCTGTGTCCACTAAGGAAGTTAATAAAATAAAAAAATCCCTCTAAATAGATGGATCAACTTGAATTGTAGGCAACAAAACTCCTTCAGAATATGGTTTGATAGACCTGTGTATGTGTTGTGTGTTCTCCAGTATTTCTATTTTCTATTTTCTATTGTGTTGTCTTTCGGCTATTGTTTTTTGTAGGCTATCTTTTTGTCTCTTTTTTGGCTAGTTCTATTTTTTATATTTGTTCCGAGTAGGCTTTATGGTTTTAACCTTTAGATCTTTGTATAGGATTTCATGGCCCCTTCAAAACATTTTTTACTTAATAAAAAACAAAACTTCATAGTCTTCAATATTAATTATATTTTAAAACATAACTCAAATAAAAAGTGGATTTTCTTCTCCAATAGGGAACACCAATTCCATAGATCAACATTGAACAAATTCTATTTTCCATTATTTTGAGGAAAATCAACCCAAAGAGTTTCGAGGAGTCTTCTTCTAGTGGAAAAAATAGATTGCAATTTTTAAATTTTATTTTTTATGAAAATGTAAGACATGAGATCTTTAGGCTTCAATACTATGAGTTTGAAATTTTGTTCAAGTTGAAGATGAAGTTTCTTATTCATGAAGGAATCAATGCATGACACTAGCCTATTTGAATTTCACCACTTGGGTCTTTGTAGAAACTTCATATTTGAAACATACCATAACTTACAAGGTTCTTCACCAATAGGATAGTCATTTTAAATCTTTAACATGGATAAGATACTAAGGAAACCTAAACATATTTAATTTGACAAAATAATGTGGGTAGATGTGACATTATCAAAGGATCTAGTTTTTATGATTCTATTACTCAATCTATATCCAAACATGTATAATGAAATATAATGTGTTAAGTATTTTCACTTAGACTCAAAGGACTATAAAATTTTGTTCTAGAAGAGATGTTGGATGTGTTGGTCTCAAATTGGTTTTGACATTTGAGTTTCAACATACTTAACCAATTCTTCAGTTAATGTTGAGTATAATACAGAAGTCGAGCTACAGTGTGTGCCAAGCTAGAGAATTCAATAGGTGTTGAGTGAACTTCAGGTGCCAAGCGAAGTTCAAGTGTTGAGTGATAAGTGATGTCGAGTGAAACAGAATTACTATAGAAGTCGAGTGAGACAAAAAATTTATATGTGTTAAGCATTAGCAATTAGTAAGTGCCGAGTAACACAGAATCAACATATGAGTTTGTACCTTCACAAACTCAGATGTAAACCATTTTTGAAGTCGACATGGGATGAATCTCGAAGGATCCTAAAGATAAGATCGAATCTTTTGCATTATCTATGTAATCAACATGCAGCCAATAAGAAAAATGGAGAAGGCATGCGACCAATAGGAAAAGTGCAAGAATTGAGTGGGAAATGAAGATTTAATATTGATCATAGATTCATACCTAATCCTAAGTCTTCAAAATATTTAAAAGGAGGATGAAACCCCATTATGCATCTACATGTGAGAAGTGTATAGGTGAATTATAGCAATATGCAAAAGGGTGTATAGACTTAGAGAAGAGCAAAACAACATTGCAGAATCTAGTTGATCAAGAATAGAGTATCAGAGTTACAAAGAGTGACATATTAGATCAAGCAAGGATCAGAGTAGACATAGCTAAACAAGGATCTGGAATCAAAAATTAAGGATTGTAAGTCATCAGGTCAAGTCATTCTACCATACTTTCTAACCATTGTATTGTGAGAATGGAAATCCTGTGTTGATAGGTTGGCTTAGCAGCTATATTGGTTTAGTAGCCATATTGTAGATCCTTAACAGGATTGTAAATCCTTTAAAAGGGTGACATTCCAAGTGAATGTTTGTAAATCCTTTAACCAGGTCATTTTTAACAGGGTGTAAAGTCTTTAATAGGACAGGTCTTTCACAGGGTAGACCATTGGAAGTGGTCAAACTTTGTAACCTTGAACAGTTACATATTGCTGCAGTGATACTTTGTGGGTGTCATCCCCACCCCAGTTTTACCTTCTCATTTTCGAGGGTTTCTAGGTTACCAAATCTTGTGTTATCTATTTTCATGCATGTCTTTACTTTTATGTTCATTAAATGAATTAGATGCATGTGAATGTTTTTAGCTAAAAGGTTTTGAAAAGGTTAAAGTCAGTTACTTCCGATTCACCCACCCCCCCCCCAGAAGTAAATCTTCTCACTTGTAAATTCCAACAGGATGAAGGGGCTTCAAAACTTAGTATTTGGTCATCAATAACCAAATTAATTCCCAAGGTTTTCAATTTTGACACAGTCTAGTAAGTCTAGCCTACTTGATTTTAATTTTAAATATTCAAAACCTAAATCTTTGAACTTTTGCAAAAAATGACTATATGAAAAGAGTGGCCAATTTTTTTTTAGTGGAAAGTAGAAGAAAAATGTATTCTTAAATTTTCAAGTACTTGGTGCTTTATGATATTCCTAGCCATTGCACATCTTTTTGATGAAGAAACATTCATGCTTAGTAAATATTTTAGAGTATTCTTTTTATTCTTCTAATTTGCATCTTTTAGCTTTTCTTGAGAACTACACATAATGTCACAAATCACCTAGAGTAATATATACATGAAATCCTCTTTTTAAAATTTATTTTTCTTCAAAATAGCTAATAATAATGTCACCACATTGAATAGGATTTTCTTCTCTATTTGTGTCTTTTTCATTGAATTTTTTGCTAGTGGTAAATTGTATGAAGTAGTTTATTTCTAGATAGTGAGCACCATATGATATATATAAAGTAAAATTACACATTTGATTTCTTTCTCTACTTGATAGTGCTTACATGGAAAAATTCTACATGGAAAGGGAAAATGCAACATTTTGTTATTATTACTAGATATAGTGTACCCTTCTCTTGGTATATCTTGATAAGATTGATATTGTTCAGGTACTTTTTGAATCTAAATGATGTCATTAACCTTTGTATCATGTTATTGAGTGGTGAAGTGGAAGCCATGGATTTAAAAATATAGACTATGTGAGATGAATTCATTAATTAACCACTTCTACACTAACATTCAAAATACAGTATAAAGAAGGTCTTCCCAACATACCTCTCAACATAACCCAAGTCAAATTAGAAAAACCCAAATAGATAAAGGAATGTCAGTACTAAACCCAAATTATATCAAGTAAGTCTACAAGAAATTCAACTTTCATGCAATGTAAATTGATTAAATATATGTAATGCAAATGTGAAATTGAACTAATTGATTAAATGAGAAGAGTAAGATAGATCTAGGTGCTAAATATATGCAATCAACCCAATTCAGATATGGAAATTAGAAATAAATAATGAAATTATTTCCTCAAAATGTGCAAGGTAATATGCCTTTTCACTATAAAAATCATGGATTTGAACCTGAAATTGAACTTTTGTCTATAAATTTATGGTCACAACAGGAAAGCCAAAAAATGTTAATTTTCTTAGACCTTTAGGAATAGATCAGCCTAGTGGTAAAGTGTTTGGACACTTTTAGCAATATGTACATGTTCTTAGGACATAGTAGCAAAGTCAATCCAACTTCATTAGAAAGGTCTCAACAAATAGTTTTTGGATCTGCAATCACAAAATTCCTACTCTTGCACAGAGTAAAACTTGGTTTTTATTTTGGTTTGATGAGGGATTGCCTTGGTCGAGCCCTATATTGAGTAATAAATCTTGAATTTGAAATGTAAAACATGAAAGAAGTAATACAAATATAAATATTCACCTTTATTAAAGAGACCCTTTCCAATAAGGATTTTGCAATGCTTATGAGTTGTCAATGTTGAATTTGCAATGAAGGATGTAGGAATCTCCACAAATATAATGGATCTACCAAAACCAGATCATGGATCCATGAATGAAAATATGCATAAATGAATAATATGGTGAATTCCTCAATGTAGATCTCCTCCCTTGATGACCAACAAAATACTAGACCTTGAAGAGGAAATGCTCACAAATGATCCTTGAATCTTGAATGCTTGATACAAATTTTCTTTCTTGAATGATTTAAATTGTATATTTCAATTTCTTGGATGTCTCTTGATGTTAATATATGTCTTGTGAGGTAAAAATGAGATTCCTAGGCTTCCTTTTATACTATTTTTTGGATGCAAAAAAAAAGGAAGCTGACTACGTCACCTGATTTTTGAATTTGCAACACCGAGACTATATTGGCCCTGGGACCTAAAGCCCCAAGGGAATGGGTAAAATTTATTTGGCCTATTTTGGAATAGGTAAACCTAGGTTGAACTATTTCAGGGTTGTCCCATAAGAAGCTAACCATAAGGTCTTAGAAACTACACAAATAAAAATGCAAGAAGTGGGACATAATAGAAGAAAGAGTTGATTGAGCATGAATACATCCATGATTAATAAGATCACTAAATGGTGATATCTAAAATACCTTAATTTTTGGGTGCTTCCATTTTAATAAGATACACTTATCCCCCACTTTAGTAGGAGTATGAGTTTCCTTAAACTCATGATAAAGTAGATCAAAAAGATAAAGTTGATCTCATTATGACTAGGGAAATAAAGAAACCATCAAAAACCTAATAGACTTGAGTCTTCATCATATCCAAAATAATAAAAAGAGATATTTCACTAAAAAAAGAAATTTTTATCCAACTCATCCAATAAGGTTTTTTTTCCTTACTATGAACTACATGAAAAGGGGAAGGTGTATTACAACAACATATGGTGTTGCATGGTCTAGCAAGTGTGTGTGGGATGCTAGTCAGTCCATCAAAGAAAGTCATTCTCAAGAGAACTCCATATTCTAAAAGAAGAATAAAAAATTATCCAGGCATAAGGATGTGTGTTTCCTTAAGGGATTAGAAAACCATATCAACCTTCTCATACTATCAGTAGTCTAAACAAAGATCAAACAATGATTAAGCCTCTTAAACTGTTAGTAATCCAAAGATTGTTTGAAAGAAAGGATTAGGCTTCCTAGACTATTAGTAGTCCAAAGAGAGATCCAACCCATGAGTTGTTTAATATTTCAATAGAGGAATCAAAACTATCGAAGTGTGTGTATGCACAAGTGAGTAGAGTGTATGATGTTAAATTAAAGCAATTCCAAATGCCTTAATGTAAGAAATTGATTTAATGGAAGCATACATGCATCTCCTAGAAATTTTTCCACTAGCAAATGACCCTAAGATAAAACATTACAAGGGAAATAGTCACACGACAAAAAGAGAGCATGAAGGGGTCTATGAAATTTTGGGTTAGTGTGATCAAATATTGATAATATGTAGTACTATATCAAGTACGAATGTCATCATTCCCAAAAGGAATTAGAACTACAACACAATGGGGAAAATAGCATATTAGATACGAAGAATATTCTATCCACGCCAACAATGTGAAGACCAAAAATAATAAATGCTACCATCTCACAAGCATCCAAGAAGACAATAAAAGGGTGTGTGCACAAAAATTAAAACATATACAACATAAAATGTAGAAACATGTAGATTCAAATAGAAGAGTGTCGACAGCAAGTGTGATTACTTTATCATCTTGCACAAATAAAGAAACAAGAATCATCTAAAGCAATGTAGAGAAGTATACCACCCGCCACCCCCATCTCAGTTTGTAACATTAGGGAAAGGAGGGAAACTCATGAGAGGAACAACATATAACATAATAGGAGCCACTACCAGATCCATGAACAAACTCTAGTAGGATTCCCTATTCTTGGCACTAGGAGTGAGTGTTAGCTATTCGAAAAGAAAGTTAGAAAAATCATTATCCATATCAGTATGTTCATATTCATTATCACTAACATGTGAATTAGAATAAATATCATCATTGAGAGTATCTTGAAGATTAATAGATTCTAAAATACAAAAAAAATCATCATGTTTATCCATTTGATCGAAGGAAGTCAAAGGTTGAGATGAAGAGGTATTTTGAGAAGTAAGAGCATGGGTCTTGGCCTTACCTTGATGGTTCTTATGATTCTTACAAGAATGTTGATTGTGAATGATTTTATGAGATAAACTTGAAGGATTATAATCAACTAGCATAGGTTCCAAAGAGGGAAAAAATATGGGTTGAGGAATTTTAGGTGAAAGAATAGGTGGGGTAGACAAGACAGCTACAGGAAAATCAACCTAAAGAAGGCTAGGCTCAAGAATCTTATCTACCTTATATTTCTAAGAAGATTTATAAAGATGATTAGGATGAGCAGGGGGTATTTAATGGAGAGATGGATAATAGAAGTATCTCTTAGTATAATATCGAGGATGTAAGGGTTATAAACAAAATGATTAATGGTGATGACTTCTCTATCATGGGAGAATTCAATGCACTTATGAATAGAAAAATATACAAATTTCATGGAAAAGAGAGACAAAATGTTGGAAAGTGTTGTGGCTTCACAACACATGCGCCATTTTCAACTCAAAAATGGGGACCCCCTATTTTTTTCTTTTAGGTCTTAGGGACCTATTCTCCAAAATAGGGCATCTTCTAAGGCACCTGAAGGAATGGGGCTATTGTAGGAAAGATCTATGATTTTGGTCAGTCAGTGTTATCCAAAAATTAGCATCTTAAAAGAACATCATTTTTCACAAAATCACCTAGTGTGCACCCAACACAGTAGCGCATATGAGCACCTATGCTACCCCAATCAAGTAATTGGCACTCACAATCTTGTGCAGGTGCACACCCTAACAGGGTACTCAATGTGCACTCCCTCCATTGACACACCTATAAATACAAGGACCCCATATAGATGTGCTTATTGTTACTCCCAACTTCCTTGTCATCACACTAGTGCACCCTCTTAGCTTGGTAAACCCTAAATCTCTATAGAGATAGTGCACCAAGGTAAAGGCCATAGTGCATGTGTGCACCAAGTGCACCCTCATAGAGGTGCAAGATGCACCAAAAGTACAACTCCAAAAAATGAACATATTTTCCTCCCAAAATGCCAAGTGCACCTAGGTACATAGTTACGCACAGTGCTCAATCCCAAAAATACAACCCCACATGATGGTCATCTATGAATTAGCTCACCTTGCACACCTTCTTAGGTGCACAATGTGAACAAGTGCACACCTACATTTTTATCTATTTTTTAATCAAGTTTTTCAGTTTTTGCCAAATTTTGTTGGTCATTGAAGGTTGTTTGAGCCTCCAAGCTACAATATTTTGATGTTCAACTTTTTTTGCAGGTTACAATGACATCCTCATCTTTTGTAGTGACAAAGATAATGACTTAACCAATGACTTTCAAATTCCAAGACATCCCAAAGAAGTCAAGATTCAATGGCTTACATTATGAGATCTAAGATACAAAACTAGGACATATAAACTAGAATGCATTCCTCATATTGTGTAACAAACCACATGAGAGATTAGAGATGTTCTCCTCACTTATTTTGAGTAGTTTAGTGAATGCAGCATCACACCTAGTATCAGTGCAGCCTTCAGAGCTAATTATGGTATTGACCTAATGTTATGTGCATGAGGAAAGGGTAGTCGAGAGTATAACTAGAGAGATTGTCTTGGACATCTGACCAACCAATATAGAGAAGGTGTTTCACTTACCTATTGCAGATCACTATTAGATGATCACATATGACACAATAGATAGGTGGTATAGAAAGAATGAACAAGAAACAAAAGATCTGGTGTAAGACAAATACTTGATCACTAAAACCCTAGGAAATAGGAAAGAAGGCAAGGTTAACCCAAGGGTACATGATCGATGTTATTGGGTACAACATTGTTCTTTTGAGAAAATTAATGAGACTTCCTAGTGCAAATCATTTGGAGACTTGGATGGTACACTTCATAGAGACCATTAGGAAGAGGGACCCTAAGATTGACTAGGGCACTATCATTAGTTGTTCTTTGGATGAGAAACTCACTTCAGTCCAAGAAGATTCACAATTTTATTTGACATCATACATGGTCTATTTACTAGTGACCACGGAAACAAACTACCCAGGTCTGGTGACAAAGGGAAACATAAAGGACCCTAATGCATGGCCATAAATTTTGGACCCACAATTGGTACAAAAGAAGCTACCAGGTAAGAGCCTGGAATACATATTAGTGAATTATGTCTTTATCTTCGTCATAATCCAATTCATTAAATGAGATTATGTGAAGAGGCTATCCATAGAGGTTGCATCCAGAGTGACACAAGTGGATGGATACTTTATCCAATACCACACATTCACATACATTTGGGTAGTTGGAACTCCCCTATTCCATAGGAAGCTACCATGTTGTCCATCAAATAGACTTGTCCTTTTAGAGATTGTCAAGAAATTATCTTTCACATACAAGAGAGTTTGGAAGATGCATAGAAAAACATGGGTGTGGTTGATTGACATTGTACCCTATGAGGTAAAGTAGTAGTAAGCACCATCTATGAGGTGGAATGAGAGAAGTATCCTCTAGAGTGCTACTCGATGCCCTGCCCAAATTTTGATAACATTGGGATGATTCAACAAGTTATAGGAAAGGAATTTGTCCTAGATGTTATTGAAGATCATTGGTTGAACTATGTAGATGACTATGAAGTTTGAATAAGGAACTATTGTAGGATGATTCTATCACTACTAGAGAAGGAATTGAACCTACACATACCCCTCAAGGTATGGAACAAGTATAGCCCAAATATCTTAGATCACCTCTACAACCTAGACAAGTTATTTGAGCATCCCATTATGAATGCAAAGGTGAGAAGAGAGGAGAAAAATGATATAAAACATTGGGCTAGGCATGTCATTGAGATGAAAAAAATGGGTAAATAAGCCTACACTCTTGGATGTGGTACCTAATGTTCCAACTCTATAGGCACCTGGTAGACTAGTAAAGGTAATTATGACTAAAGTTATTGTCCCTTCCTACCTAGATAAGTCCTCGATCAAACTCGAGACCATGTGCAGACATGCAATGTATGTCATATACATTTGAAGGGATAGTAAGGTTAGGGGAAAGAAGAAGAGGAAGTCTAATGAGGTGGAGGAACAATGACATGAAGAGCCTTCATTTTAGGTTGAAGCCTCCCCTTTAGTCCCAAAATGAAGCAAAATAGAGACAAGTTTAGTAGGGGTGAAAAGGAGGAAATTAAAGAAGAAAAGTGTCACTTCACCTCAAATTCTTGTAACCATTCTAGAGGTTGAGGAAGAGGAAAATATTGATAATATCCTTCTTAATAGGACACACTCAACATAGGCCACTAAAGAGAAGATAAGGAGAAGTGTGAAACAAACACTCCCGACTACTCAAGATCAGCTCATCCAAATCAAAGATATCGCAAATCAAGAGTAAAAGAGATGGGTTGAGTCTACAATGGTGAGTGGATCAGATGTGTTTGATTTGTCTAATTTTGGTTGGATGCTCATTGGGACACATTTGGAGGAAGGAGAGATAAGGGATACACTACGCCTAGATTCATTAGGTGATGACTGGAATACAATTTCTACTCTCCCATAGGGTCCTATTAGCATTCCTCCTCCACCTCTTGGAAATTAAAAAACACCTCTACTAGAGTAGGAAACAATGTTAGTGTTCCCTCCCATGATGGAGGAGAAAAGTGAGAATATTGCAGAGGGAGAGACATAGGTAGTTCATGCAGAGGAAGCTCTGGTACAAGACTAGACAATTAAAACAAAGGAATAAGCTCCTTCAACAGTACAACCATCTTCCTCCATTCCTACCATGATAGTGGTTACCTTGAGCATAAAACAACCAACGGTATAGGAGAGCCCAAAGAGCATAGATAGAGGAAATGACTTAGCAGATATAACACTTTAGGCATCTAGTTAGTATGTGTCTTTGATAGGTACTACTCTAACATGGTTAACACGGGCAATGGAGACCCGACAAGGAAGACATATACAACCCCAAAGGAAGTGTTTCTAGTTTTGAAAAAGCCATGCAAACTATAATGTCCCCTTTGGAGGAGTCACATTGAATCATCTTTGTCTTAAAGAATAGGCAAGATGACATGGTGGCACATATATCCATTCCTCCACTCCATGTTGATCTAGAAGTGATTACACCCTAGGCTTATCAAATAGAAGAGGTTGTATCAGGGAAACCTACTAAGGACACCACCAAGGCATTGACAACCTTGGGTCTCAAACAGGTGTTCCAATAATTGGACCAAAGAGAGGAAGAGCTCCAAGTTTTTAGAAGAAAAAATAATGTCTTAGAGAAATTTTTTAAAGAGGTGGTGGGTCCCATTAACCCAAATCACCTTGATATTGACTTATCAGTTGTCCTCAAAAAATGAGCTCTAGCCTCGAAACCTAGTGACTCATTTTTGGATGCATGCAAGAGATGGTGCCACAGTTTTGAGGAGTGAGGAGTAGAGATCATTGAGACAAATATGAACTACTACATAGTATATAGTGGAATGCAAAAACGTTGGCAACACTAGTCAACCAAGATTTTGCACTTATGGATGAAATTGTTGGAAATATAGCTAGGTTAGACATTTTGATGTTGTCATTTATGGAAAAATATCAACTATATCAAGTGAGAAAAACATGAAGATAAAGTAATGGCATGTATACTTAGAAAATTGTCTAAGTGTTACATAGTTTATCTTTCAGAATAGATGAGGTTTAGATCAGTGTGATTTACAAAGGCTATATTAGCATGCACCCACTTGAGGAAAGATAGTACAGAGTATTAGGAATCTATAGTCAAGTTGCAAGATAGTACAATTAGTATAAAGGCATGAAGGTTGACAAAGAAAATATTTGATAATTAGCAAGGTATAAAGAAAGATTGCTAAATGCAAAGTTATGTGAGATATTATGTGAGCTAATGTGATATTGATGTTGCAAATTCTGATGTATGATTAGAGGAATGCAAATTCTGATAATGTTTTGAAGAGAAGCAAAGGCACTATCATATATTGAAGATATCAACAATAGTGCAAAGAGGTTTTTGTATCTATTTTTTTGTATTGAAGAACTATATTGTATATTACATTTTTGCGTAGTGGGCTCATCTTGTATACATTTTGTAATTGTACATAACAATGCCTAACTATTTTGAGGCTTCTAACAAGGACTAAGACACTATATGGATGTAATAGACTCCTAACAGGGTCAATATCTTTCACAAGATACTTTTGTTTAGTGGAACATTTTGTGGGCATCATCGCCACTTGGGTTTTCCCTTGGCCAATGTTTCCCTAGTTAACAAAATATGGTGTTATGAGTTCTCTTATTGCATGGTTATGTTTAATTTTCAATAGAGTTAGTTTACTTTCTTATGCAAGTTATGAAGTTGTTAAAGATGTCCAGTTTTGGGCTAAAGCTTGTGAAATACTGATTCACCTCACCCACACCCCTCATTATTTCCTTTTTCTAATAATTTCTATTAAAGCACAATTACTCAAAGAAGGCTTAACAACTTGAATAAGATCCCTATGGATATGGAAAAATTATACCTAGAAGAAGCTCTTGAGTAGATTGATATTCTACTAAAGAAAGAGATGCTCTAAAAGAAAAATATGAAGATGCTAAAGACTACATTGGGAAGTTGAAAGACAAGATAGATCATCTCAAATCTAAGAAAGTGCCTAAAGATAAGATCAAGGAAGGTGATGAAGTTTGAATATTGAAGAAAGAATATAAGATCATGAAGCATGAACTCATGATTACAGATCTAAAGTTGAGCTTGAAGGATGACAACAGTAAAGTTGAATCAAACTTGAAGTTTGAGAATACAGATTTGATATCCAATTTTACCAAAGTGACATCTCAGCTTGAGTCTACCAAGTTGCAGTATGTAGAACTTGAGAAGTATAAAATTATTGTGAAAGGAGAGATAACACAGTCTAAGTAACAACTTGAGAAATTATATTCTAGCAATGAGAAGATTGATGAACAAATGTTTTTCTAGAAACCTTCTTATGATAAGACTAGACTTGGATATTTCACTGGAGAAAAATCAACTAAGAAATCTGAAGCTTGAAAGGAACCAGATCCTAAAGATCATTAGCCTATGCAAGAAAAAGAAGATATGAACAAGATTGAGTCAAATCAATCTGATGATGCATCTAAGGAGGTTGAGCAAGCTAAGAAACCTGAGCAAGTTAATGAACATAAAAGCTCTGAGCAAACTAAATCACATAAAGAAGTGAGATATAAATTCAAAGGTAGATGTTATGCATGTAATGAAATTGTTCATATGAAAATGGACCACACAGGTAAGTCATTTAAACGTATTACTGATTTTTATTGTTATAATTGTCATAGTTTTGGTTATAGAGTAGCTAATTGTAAAAAGGCTAAGTTTGATGATAGTAATAGAAATAGTAGAATGTTTAGAGGTACTAACCCTATAGGAAGAAGATCTTATGAAGAAAATAATGGAGTGATAAGCAACATTATGTGTTATAAGTGCAACAACTTTGGACATGTTGCCAGAAAATGTAGAGCACTTGTCAATTAGCATGGACCTAGATTTGGAAATAATGCACCAGTATGCTAGCTATGTAACAACTTTGTTTATATAGAAAGATTATGTAAAATGGGCATGAGTAACAACATAAGGAATCCAAATTTCTTAAGGAACATGAACGGGAATGTTAGAAGAAATGATGGCATTGGTGATACCCAAAAAGATAATATAAGAGAATATGTAGAAGAATTTAAAGAAATATTTGTCAGAGACAAAGATCCATCAATTTCACATGTGGTGTTGGAAGAGCAGTCAAATGAAGCACCTAAATGTAGATTGAAATTAGTTGAGCTATTGATTCATCCTACTTGAATTAAGCACTTTTATCAAGGAACTTGCATCAAAAAGGTAGAATAAATGCTATAGAAAGAGTTCAGATATGTGTAGTTAGTATGAGGTAGAGTGTGATGTGTTGAAGTTATGGTTAAGTGTGTAGAAGATTTGGAATTTTTATGTGAGTGCACAAAGAAAATAAGTCTCCTAGTAATTAGAAATATTTTTGTTGATTGCGTACTTGCGCAATTAATGCAAAGATGAATTAGATGTGATTTAAGGACCAAAAACAAGTTATTGATCACCATTCAATTGTACAAGAATTAGGAGAGATTTGGAATGAATTTAAGGAAAATTTGAGGAGTTTTAAAGAGAAATTTGGAGCAAGCCCTAGTAAATCAAGGTATTTAAAGTTTGTGTAGTTGTAATTTGAGGTTTTAATTTGAAGAAATGGAAAATCCTATAGTGTGTGATGTAAGTGAGAGGCCTAGATACAAGTTTAAGAAGCACCCATACATTTCCAGGGAAGATGATCCTCTAAAAGCCTTTTCACAAGTTCCCCATAATGTTTTACAAGTTAAGGATGTTAGGTCCTACACAGACTGTAAATTTGAGAGCATTAGTGATAGTGACATCCACAAATATTTAGACCTCATATGTAACAACAAATTGTCATTGAAACAAGGTTTTGAGCACTTGAATGAGTTGGACATTATTAGACACATGTTTTACAGAGAATTTGGTAATCACAAGTGGGCCATAATCATATTGAGAAAAATTCATGAGAATATATTTTGGGTAGGTTATATACTTGTTATGATTGATAATGGACTAATCCATAAGCTTATTGGTTTGAGCAATGAGAGCAACAATCTAGTAAATGAGAAAAGCATGTGAAATTGGTAGAAATAAAACTAACGACTAAATTTGAAGGAAGGAATATGAGATTAGACATGATGGCTAAGATAGAAGTAAGACTAATAAGTAAAATCATTGGTTAAAAAATGAATTACAGTTCAAGATTAAATATAGTTCCTATTGTATTTATCCACACAGCTTACTAGATGACATTGAAAAAGGAAAAGGTAAAAATGTGTGAAATTCTAAGACAGTAGTTTTTAGACAACATAGATAGATTAAAGAAGACAAAGAATGTAGTGTTCAGATTTGAGTCCTTGTTAATGCATTTATTCTTTCTAGTAATCAGAAGATTCCTTGGAACACCTAATCATGAATGGGATAGCAGTAGTTGTACAATGAGCATGATTACCTACCACTACATAAAACATTCAAAAGACAAGATGGCATAAGATATTTCAAATATAATGAAAATTTTTCAAGCAGCTATGAATTTGAGGTATAGGATACCTCCATCTTTGGTGGAAAAATATAAGAATGACATATGTTTCGTGGTTAAAACTAAAGTAAAATGCATGGAGGTAGTTGAACCAAGGGTCAAGTTCATTGATCCTATGGGATATGAAATGATTGAGGAGCTACTAGAGGGTTATGCAAAAATAATCTTACAATCTGAAAGAGATGAGGAATGTCCTAGATGGGGTACTTTGAGAAGAAAGTGAGGTAAGTTCATAGTGAACTTCATGGAAAAGGGATAAAGAAGAGAGTGGAAAAGAAGATTGATACAATTATGAACGAATCAAGTATGACAAGAGAAGAATATAAGGAAGCAATGGGAATTGATCTAGAGATGAGAGTAAGTGGTCAATCTAAGATAGTGATGGCTAAACCTTTAGTAATTAATGTTAGATCAGCACAAGGGGTCACAGTAGTTGGACCATCATCTAGTACACCTTATGCACTAGTATTGCAAGTACAACCACGAGTTGTACCAATAGTTTAGAAAGAAAGAAATGAAAAAGATGTGAGCATCATTAAGGCTCAAAGACTTACCCCACCTAGCATTATAAGGTCTATGAAGTTAACTAAGGTTAAGTAAGATCAAATGGAATCTCCTTCACACAAAAGAAAAAAACAAATGGCAAGAAAATCAAGAAAGAAAAGGGAAAAAAAAATGGCACGCAAAGAAGGAAGACCCAGGTGATTGATTCTGAATTAAATGAATCTTAAGAAGAGGAAATAGAGGCAAGATGAGAAGAGCAAGCAAAGGTAGAGGTGAAGGAACCCATTGGAAGGAAGCTCTAGAAGCTTGAGTTAGAAACACTTAACATTGCAATCATAAACAATGGTAACTTTGTACAGTTGAATAATTTTTATGATTTGTATGATAGTATGGATAGAATACAATTAGAGAATGTTGTAGTGAGACATATGAGTTTTTCAAATAAGAGGTTTGAGGATATACAAAAGCAGATACCTAAAGATTTGTATAATAGATTGATAAATAGAAAGAGAAGAGTGATTGATGAAGATAACAAAATTAGGGAAAATATGATACATAAGCTATGTGAAGTGAAGAGTGGTGAACACCTTGAGAGCATGATGAAGGGTATTAAGCCCTTATTGAGGCACAAAAGAAGAAAAATTCTAATAATGGGAGCTAACAATGAAGAGGTTAATGAGAAAACCAAAGAGGCAATTGTGAAATTCATGACCTTTATTCCCAATCAAGAAGATGAAAGAAAAGATTTAAGGGGAGAAAACATCATAATTGTAGAACCAACAAAGAAGAAGGATAAAGTGAAACCTTCAATTGAGGCACCAACAACAAAAACATTGTAAGAGGCACCATCTGTAGAAGTAGGTAAAGACATAGTAATGTCAGACTCTACACTGCGGGTAACCATTGGTATGGATGCCACGCAAGTAGACAGTACAAGAATTATCTTGGATACAACATAGGATCCATTCAAGGATTATGAACCATCTACTATTGGCAATTTGGTTAGATACACCAGCTCTAAGGATGAGGAAGAGAAAAAGAAAAAGAAAGAAATGGAAGAAAGAAAGAAAGAAATAGAGAAAAAGAAGAGACTAGAAGAAAGAAAGATTAGAGAAGAATAAAAGAAGAGAAGAGGAGAGTAGAAGAAGAAAATACAAGAAAGCAAGAAGAGAAGAGTAAGGAGGAAGAGATGAAGAAGAAAGAAGAAGAAGAAAAGGAGAAAGAAGAAGAGGAAAACAAGAAAACATGATTAGAAGGAATTGGAAGGTGATAATGCATGAGTCAACATTCATACCTCAGCTAAAGCATACTGAAACAAAATTTGATATAGTTGAATTCTAGCATGAAGCAAACACCTAAGAAGATTAAATTCCATTGGAATAAGAATTGAGGAATTTTCCTAGAGATGATGATGATTAGTTAGGACTGGTATCATCTTTAAGTAAATTGTTTGAAATGAACAAGAAAGTGAAAAGTATAGAAAAGACTTTGGAAGAGGTTTTTGAGAAAATGAAAAAAGTAATAAAAATTAAAGTGATAGAGACATATCCTCAATTAAGAACAAAAGAATTGGTAATAGCTTTTGACGATGAGTTTACTCATTTATTAGAAGTAACAGTGGTACAAACACATATTAAGCATGATGCACAACTATTTGCTACAATGTGCACAAATGTTAGGAATGATTTGTTAACACTTGATGCTTGCATCAAGGAGCTAAGAAGATGCTTCGCAGAAGGAAGTGTTAAGTTTGTAGTTGTAGTTAGATTGATTCAATCATTAAATACATTGTTGATGGTAAATCATTATTAGAGGAATATATATATATGTGGTTATTTACATAATTACTATTAACTAATGATGATAAACTATAGATAAATGTCTCTTCATGAGACATGTCTCCTATTCTCATATTTATGAGTCTTCAAATCTACATTTGGAAGACATCAATACAATGGAAATGTTTGTACATTTGCAAAATCAATCCTAGTTACGCAAAATGATATCAGAGCAAGGTTGCAAATGCATATAAAAAGATAGAAATAATAAGAAATTAAAATCTTATGGAGAGCTTTAAGAAGAAAATATATATAATAATGAGAAGACTTTTAAAACAATATCTCTTGGTCCAAGATGACAGTCATACTGTAGCAATACCGATAAACCACATCAAGGGGTATTAAATGAAATAGATTTCATAAGGCACTAATTATACATAAAATTAGTTCTTATGAAAATATGTCAAAACAACCAAAAGGAGAATATACAAATATATTTATAAAGACAATCAAAAGATACTATGCAAAAAAGGGAGATATCGAACATAGATATGTTGAGAACCTTAGAACAACATGGTAGTGAGTGCAAACAACATAAAAGAGAGAGTCATTGGAAGGTTTTTTTTGGGATTATAGAAGTTTCCATGAAAAGACCTAGAGGGCATCGAAACAACATGAAAAACATGAAAGGGGGGGATATCATTTCATTCGACACTTTTGAAAAGAATGGAAACCATAAGACTATGTCCGTGCTCGACAGTTCTAGGGGATTACAATTTCATGTTTTAGTATCAAATGAGTGATAGAAGAATCTATAATAATGGGGGACATATTTAGCAGTGACCAAATCAGGATGAACATACACTAAGGGATTGAATAATTGATGACATAAAGTTGATAATTGATTTACTTGAATGGTCAACAATAATATGCAAGAGCAAGTTTGAAGTTTGGTTACCACAAGAGAACATCAAAGAGAAGAAGACTAAGAACCTATATGCTAATCCACATTCATTAAGATCTTCTTAGTTGGTCAATACCCTCAGTGGTATATAGGGGCACTCAATGTAGTTACTATGGGGTATCAATCAATGGGGTTCACAAGAGGAAGGTGACTAAAAATATACTGCATACAAGTTAATCAAGGGATGAAAAATGGTAGGATAAGGAAGCAGTACGTGAAGGATTTGAGCAATACACAATACAAATCCACAAAGCCTAAAGAATACCTGCATGTAGAAAACTATCATAGGGAAGAAAAAGACAAGAGGAGGCAAGGGTTTTGCTCTAAAAATATGAAAATTGTATTCTTAGAAATGAAAAAGATAGGAGATAACTACATTTGATCTATCCTTATAGAAGGAGATCGAAACTCGAAAAAGGGTAACCTAAAAGGTAAATTTCTTTTAATAATTACTAATTAGTTATTAAATGTGAATGTATAAGTGCATAAAGTGAAATCTTAAGAAGGGAGGAAAGGTAATTTAATAAATGAAATCAAATTAACCTTTTTCTCTAACATCCCCCCTTAAGATAAGCAATAATGTAGCTACAAACAATGCTAAAAGAAAACTTGGGTCCCTACAACAAGGCCTGATGAGGTACCCAAATAGAATCAAATCTCTTTGAAATGAAGAGAGAGAAAACCTAGTGGGAAAAACTCTACTCAAAAAAGATATAGGAAAAGGATGCACAAATGAAACATCTCAAGACAATATCTCAAGGCCATAAGTATAATGAAATCCTCTATGATAGAAGCTTGAGACTCCATAGTCCCTCCCGAATGGTAGAATTCTTATGTCGATGAACATACCAATGTGGCTACAATATGAAGGAAACAAAGGTAGTGGACAAGGATGATAAAAACCATGTATGTAAGGTGAAGCTGGAAGTCCTAGTTGATGCTCAAAGGAGAAAGCAAGGGAATCTTGAAATGGAATCTCCAATAATAGGTGTGTTGAATCTATCATCTGAGAGGAAATGTGTGTCCTTTGATATATACTCTGTTAGATTATGGTGATTGATCAGGAAAGTATTGTACATACTTCATAAATAGTGGAGTTCGCAAAAAAACATTTTGGGCTGTGGCCAACATGGTACCTGACATATTATGGCTGACATATGGCCGACATGTTGTAACCCTTAAAATGAATAAAATACTTGTATAAAAGGGTTTAAGGTTAGGTATTTTCATTATGTTGTGATGTGAAATTGCTTCTTGCCGCAGTATTGAGCTGTAAGGGATTAAGAATTGTAATCAGTTGTAATCACTGGATTGTAATAAGATCGAACTTGCTATTTGGTCAATGTAGCCCAGGGTTTGGGTGAACCATGTTAAATCTTGGTGCCTTGTGTTCATTTCTGTGTGATCTATTATTTTCTGTTATTGATTATATTTGCATATAGTTTTTATTTTTGTTCGTGATTTATCCTAATAAGTGGTATCAGAGCGAGGTTGTCTTTCAGTTATCCTTTGCAGGAAAGTCTCACAGTTGAGTGGGAGTCTCACGGTTGACTGGGAGCAATGGCAGATGAGGGTAAGGTGAGGGTTGACAAGTTTAATGGGCAGAATTTCAGTTATGGAAGATGCAAATGGAAGACTATCTATATCAGAAGGATTTATGGAAGCCATTGGAAGGCAAACCCAAGAATCAGGGAACTATGTTAGAGGCTGAATGGGATCTTTTGGACAGAAAGGCACTCGGAAGCATTCGGTTATGCCTAGCACCATCGGTGGCATTTAATATTACAAAAGCAAAGGTGACAGAAGATTTGATGAAAACCCTAGCGACATTGTATGAAAAGCCCTCCACTTCAAACAAGGTATTTCTCATGAAGCGTTTATTTTATATGAAAATGGAAGAAGGTGGATCTGTTGCAGATCATTTAAATGAGTTTGATACTAATACTAGTCAATTATCTTCTGTGGGTATCAATTTTGATGAAGAAATTAGGGCTCTCTTGATTTTGTGTTCTTTGCTTGAAAGCTGGAATGGCTTGGTAATGGCTGTGAGTAATTTTGTTCCTGGATCTAGTACCCTAAAATATGATGATGTGATTGGTGTTATTTTAAGTGAGGAGACTCATAGAAAATCCTCAGGTGGATCTACATCAAGAAGTGCTTTGAATGCACCAAGCAGGGGTAGAACAACTGAGAGAGGAAATAACTTTGGAAATCGTGGGAAATCAAGAGAAAAGTCAAAGGGGAAGACCAAACGAATGTTGGTACTGTGGCAAACCAGATCATAAAAAGAAAGATTACTGGAATCGAAAGAAAAATGAAGGAGATAAATCAGATGGAGACAACGAGGCAAATGTGGTAAGTAACAAATCTGAAGAGGATGCTTTGCTTCTATCTTTAGAAAGTGTTGATGATTCATGGGTTTTAGATTCTAGTGCTTCATTTCATGCTACACCTCATAGAGGTTATTTCATTGATTATGTCCAAGGGGATTTTGGGCTTGTTTATTTAGGGGATAATGAACCCTATCAAATTGTTGAAAAGGAAAAAATTAAGATTAAGTTGCAAAATGGGAATCATTGGCTACTACATGAGGTAAGACATGTTCCAAAACTAAGTAGGAATTTAATTTCAGCAGGGCAACTCAGTGATGAGGGTTGTGTAGCTACTTTTAATGATAAAAATTGGAAGGTTTCAAAAGGTTCCCTTGTAGTAGCAAAAGGTGTGAAAGTAGGCACCTTATATCTTTGTACACATCATATTGTTCCTTCTACTTTGATTGTTTCAGAGAAAAATGAATGTTTAGGTACAATTGTCGTAGTTGAGCAGGGAGAACAAATAGCTACTGTAGATTCTGATACAGTGATGTGGCACAATAGACTTGGGCACATGAGTGAGAAAGGTATGAAATTAATTCATTCAAAGAAAGTTTTACCAGGTCTAAAATGTGTGAATATGGATTTCTGTGAAAGTTGTGTTTATGGAAAATAAAAGAGAGTGAGTTTTGTAAAGATTAGGAAGGAAAACAAAAAGGAGAAATTAGAGCTTGTGCATACAGATGTATGGGGACCCGCTCAGGTATCTTCCCTTGGTGGCTCTCATTATTATGTTACATTTATTGATGATGCAACGAGAAAAGTATGGATTTATTTCCTTAGATAGAAATATGATGTATTTCAAACTTTTAAGAAATGGAAATGCTTGGTTGAAAATGAGACTGGTAAAAAATTAAAATGTCTCAGATCTGATAATGGTGGTGAGTATTGCAGTGATGAATTTGAAGATTATTGCTCCACTAATGGTATTCGTAGATAGAAAACTATTCCAAGGATTCCACAGGAAAATGGAGTGGTTGAACGCATGAATAGGACTATAATGGAGCGTACAAGGAGCATGAGGTTGCATGCTTGGTTGCCCTTACACATGTGGGCGAAGGCTATCAATACTGTAGTATATTTGATTAATAGAGGTCCCTCTACTCCTTTGGGTTGTGGTATTCCAGAGGAAGCATGGACTAGTAAGAAGGTGAATTATTCTTTTCTCAAGACCTTCGGTTGTGAAGCTTTTGCTCATATAGACTCTGAAAATAGAACCAAGCTAGAAGCTAAATTAAAGAAATGTGTCTTTGTTGGATATGGCATTAATGAATTTGGTTATAGGCTTTGGGATTTTGAAAATCATAAAATTATAAGAAGTCGGGATGTCATATTCAATGAAAAATTGTTGTACAAAGATCTATTGCAGCAACACGAGAAGAAAGAAGATGATTATGTAGTGCTAGATGATACTCCAAAAGTTGATGTTCCAACCATTCCTCATGATGTGCAACAACTGCAACAACAAATACCACACACACCAGTGAATGTTAGATGGTCAACGAGGCAAATTAAACCTCCACAAAGGTTTTCTCCCTCTTTGTATTCTATTTTACTTACTGATGCTGGTGAACCTGAAAGTTATGATGAAGCTATGCAGGTGAATACTAAGATTCAGTGGGAGTCTGCAATGAAAGATGAAATGGACTCTTTGCTGAAAAATAAGACATGGGATTTGTGCAAGTTGCCTTCAGGTAAAAAGGCTTTACAGAATAAGTGGGTTTACAAGTTGAAAGAAGAGGAAGGAGGTAAGAAAATATTTAAGGCTAGGTTAGTTGTAAAAGGATTTGCACAGAAAAAGGGAATTGATTTTGATGAGATATTTTCTCCTGTTGTTAAAATGACTTCTATTCGTACTATTTTAAGTCTTGTGGCTACGAAAGATTTTCATTTAGAGCAGCTAAATGTTAAAACAACCTTTCTTCATGGTGATTTGGATGAAGAAATATATATGGCTCAGCCATAGGGTTTTGAGGTCAAAGGTAAGGAGAACTTAGTGTGTAAATTAAAGAAAAGTTTATATGGCTTGAAGCAAGCACCTCGGCAATGGTATCTGAAATTTGATAGTTTTATGCATGAGCATGGATATAATAGGTGTCATTCAGATTATTGTGTTTATTTTAAGAGGTTGGATGATGATAGCTACATTATTTTATGTTTATATGTTGATGATATGCTTGTAGCTAGGTCTAACATGGATCATATTAAGGGGCTAAAACGCCAGTTAGCACATGCATTTGCTATGAAGGATTTGGGGGCAGCAAAAAAAATCCTTGGTATGAAGATTTGTAGAGATAGGAAGAACAAAACCTTGATGCTATCTTAGGCTAATTATGTTGAGAAGGTGTTGCAACGTTTCTGTATGGAGAATGCTAAAGCGGTCAGCACACCTTTACCTAGTCATTTGAAATTGACTAAGGAGATGTGTCCCAAGACACAGGAAGAGGAGGATAAGATGTCCAAGGTACCCTATGCTTCAGTTGTAGGAAGCTTGATGTATGCTATGGTATGCACTAGGCCAGATATTGCACATGCAGTGGGAGTCATTAGCAGGTATATGAGTCATCTAGGATTCGAGCATTGGAATGTTGTCAAGTGGATTCTCAGATATTTGAGAGGATCATCCAATAAGTGTTTACACTTTGGGGGCTCTACTACTGATTTATAGGGCTATGTTGACTCAGATTTGGATAGGGATATTGATACCAGGCAGAGTACTACAGGTTATGTCTTTACTGTTGGCGGGGTAGCCGTGAGCTGGGTTTCTAGGTTACAGAAGATTAATGCTCTATCCACTACAAAGGCAGAGTATGTTGCTACTACAAAGGCAGCCAAGGAGATGATATGGCTTCAGTTCTTCTTGGAAGAATTGGGACATCCTCAAAAGGATAATTATTTGTTCACCAATAGTAGTCAGAGTGTCATTCATCTTGCAAAGAATTCAGCTCTGCATTCTAAGACCAAACACATACAATTGTGGTACCATTTCATTCGGTCCATTTTGGAGGATGGACAGTTAAAGCTGGAGAAGATACATACCAATGACAATCCAACAGATATGTTGACAAAGGTTGTAACACAGGAGAAGTTGAACTCCTCTTCAGCTTTGGTTGGTCTTTTAGACTGAACATGAATAAAAGAACAGCAGAGTCCAGGGTGGTTTGATCCAGTGGGAGCCCCATGTGGTAGTGGTATTGGTACAAGATCAGTCTCCAAGTGGGAGATTGTTGTTTAGTGTGGAGCCTGATCAGTCCCTAAGTGGGAGATAGTTAGATTATTGTGACTGATCAGGAAAGTACTGTACATACTTCAAAAATTTTGGATCGTGGTCGACGTTGTAGTCGACATATCGTTGACATATGGCCAACATGTTGTAACCCTAAAATGAATAAAATACTTGTATAAAAGGGTTTAGGGTTAGGTATTTTCATTATGTTGTGATGCAAAATTGTTTCTTGTGGTGGTATTGAGTTGTAAGGGATTAAGAATTATAATCAGTTGTAATCACTGGATTGTAATAAGATTGGACTTGCTATTTGGTGGATGTAGCCCAGGGATTGGGTGAACCATGTTAAATCTTGGTGCCTTGTGTTCATTTTTATGTGATCTATTATTTTTTGTTATTGATTATGTTTGCATATAGTTTTTATTTATGTTCGTGGTTTATCCTAATATACTCAACAACTACAATAGGTGGCTCGATGAATGGAGTTGCAATAGTAGGCAATGTTGAAGAGTAATCATGTGTGAGAGATGGAACCTAAAAAAGTGGTGGAGGTATGGAACTCAAAACATTGGTTTAATGAACAACACATAAGTTTAAGCGACCTGACTTCATCTTAGTAGACTCTCATGAAAAAAAAAAGTGAGTCTTTGATAATGCAGATGGTGGACCAAAATATGAGAAAGAATAAAGGTGGGAAGCATGATCAATAGTCCCTATAGCAATAATATTGTCTGTCTCACTATCTTTGATGTGCACCGAATCTTGGGCAAACTCAATTGTCTTTCCTATCTCACTGTGTGTGATCTGATAAATAGAAAGAAGATTAGAGGAAAAAGATGGAACATAAAGTACATCATGAAATGTACCATTATCAATGTCAATAGAACCTTTCTCACATGCAGTCATAACAGTGTTATTCCCCATCAAAATATGTGGAGTAGGAGAAGCCTCAAAAGAAGAGAAAAAATCCTAAGAAGATGTCATATGATGTGAAGTGACTGAATCTAGTAACCATCTAGAAGAATGAGGAATAACAGTTACACATAGTGCATGACCTTTTTCTACATCTTTACCATCTGAATGAAATGATGATGATGAAAAAGATCTATGAGAAGTAGAAGGAATATCAATGTTTCTCTTCTAAAGGAGAGTTATCAAATCTGAAACTTGTTTGGCATAACCATCTAACTTCTTCTCATAGCAATGTGATTCATCATGATTAGGCTTATTACAATAAGCATACTTCGGTCTCTTTGGCTTTGGTTTACCCCCCTTAGGAGGAGGTGACCTTGATGAACTGTGAGTGTTGGAATCAATATGAGACTCTATAGAATGAGATTTTTAAGTCTTCTCCTTCGTCCCTGAAGATGACCAAGCTACTAATACATGAGTTCATTAGCCTATGAGAGAATCCAACTAAGAGGTCTTAGCTTGCTCTTGAGTCAAAATATCACAAAATCCTCAAAGGATGGCATGAAAACCTATTACCCAAAGCATCTTTGGTGTAATAGAAGGTAGAAGAAAAAATCTTAAAGTTTCCATGAAGTTTAGAAAGAATTAGGTAGATGCACTCAATATCAGTCTTGGTCTTCCTACAACCCTATAATAAAAATCCTTGTTGATTGAACTTAATCAAGAAGTCCTTAATGGAAGGAAAATAATCAAATACAAGAGATGTAAGCTTTGCCTCAATCTAAAGTGCCTTGAACTCATTTATAGTAACAAACAAGCCATGAAGCTTGGTCCACATAGCTAGAGGAGTATTGCACCCGTCCAGATGAAATTGTAGATTGTTTGATACATGTAAATAAATCAATCCTATTGCCTTATCCATATTGTTCTTATGTTTCATGACCTCATTAGGCCTCTAAAAAACTAGTTGCACAACATCTAAACAAGACCACAACCCTTTTGATTAGAGAAGTCAAGTCATTAATGTCTTCAACTGTGATAGTTATGAGGGGTCATAAATTCTAGACAAGAAGAGGTCTTGGAAATTTTTTTAAAAGGTGTTGAATTATTTTTTAATGTATTTCTAGTTTACATAAGTAAATAATAGAAACAATATGACAATACACCCCACAGAATGAAAAAAATGAACCCCAACTACTAGAAAGAATGCATAAATGAGAAGAGAGAAAAAAAATTCAAATATGAATCACAAATACTTGGTACAAAATATTGGTGTAATGACAAAGAATCTAAAAAGTTCTCGAGAAGAGTTTTCTGATGCCTTTTTTAGATCAGAAAAGAGAGCTATAATGAAGAAGTTATGCCCCCTAGAAGATAGAAGTCATCAATAGAATTCAAGCACAAAAACAAGTACCAAACTAGAAAAATCTCCCCAAAATACTTGATCCATCGTCTCTATTTTGGAACCAACTTTTTGGTGCTTCTTTCAGATAAAAAATGGCCTCTCTATGCTCAAGATATCATTAAAAAATGAACAGGGCCCTCAAAAGCACATAAAAAAATTATTTTAAAAAAATAAAAATTCACCCCAAGAGGAGTAGTGGCCTAGCTAAGTAGCGGGTGGTTGAGTTGCGATGTCAGATGCTGTTGGTGACAATCAGGAGCCGCTGCAATCAGCGGTTACCTCTATCGCTAGCAGTTTCACTTAACCGCGTAGGCCTAAGGGGGCATTTTTTACAATTTTTTAAAGAAAAATCATGCCTTGGAGTACGTGTAGAGGTCATACAGTCCTGTTGTGCAAAATTGTTTTGCCTCTCAGATCAATGTTCTCCAAAATTGACAAAATTTGTATGAAAATGAGGGTTTTGACACCTTCTAAATCCAACCGTGAGGTCCATTTGGCCTCAAAGTGCTCCAAAAATTAGAAACACCCTTATTTTCACAAAAAATACCAAAAAACACAAGATCTATTCTGTCAAACCCTCATTCTCCTTTTTCTCCAAATATAGAACAAGCTACAATAGATATGGCTCTAATACCATGAAGGATTTGATCAATACACAATACAAATCTACAAGCCTGAAGAATACTTGCATGTAAAAAAATGTCACAGAGAAGAATAAGACAAGAGGAAGAAATGGTTTTTCTTTGAAAATATGCAAATTGTATTCTTAGAAATGAAAAAGATAAGAGTTAATTACAAATGATCTATCCTTATAGTAGGAGATTGAAACCCAAAAAAGGGTAATCTAAAAGGTAAAGGGGTAACCTAAAAGGTAAATGTCACTTAATAATTACAAATTAATTATTAAATGTGAATGCATAAGTGCATAAAGTGAAATCTTAAGAAGGGGGAAAAGATAATTTAATAAATAAAAATAAATTAACCTTTTTCTCTAATAGTATGCACAATCAACAAAAAAAGATGAATTGGTTGGTCGTCGAGCTAGAAGCAATAGGAGATATATTTTGGTTTAAGGGAAGTCACAATATGATTGTTAAAACACTCACCACATAAAGGGAATCAACACTGAACACAATAGAGAGGATCTATATTAGGAAATAGTTGGAGTTATAAAGTAGTATGATGCATATCAATCATTAAGACATGTTGTTGCTCAAGACATAAATTTGATAGAGGAAATAAAAGTACCAACTGTTTAGGTGACATTGGGAGAGAAATGGGGCACAAAATTGAAACCAAAGTTATTATAGATAAATTCATGTGTTTGATTCATATGCAAAGATGAAGACATCTTATGTTCCATATGCATCATCACATCATAGACCAAAATTATTACAAAAATGGTTGGCTTCTTTAAATATTATTGATGATAGAAATTCATGATAATTGATTTTCTCAAGAAAGGAACATAATAAGTAGGATGATCGATGAAGGATAAGAATGCAAACTTATCCATAATGATTTAAAGGATTGGGAAAGAGAACAATGGGAGTTAGCAGATGATATTGCAACAATTGAATGAATAGTGAATGAGTGAGTGACCAATGTAACATAGGAAACAATACACTATAAACTTCAACAACACTAAGTAGAAGAGAGATTAATATCAATTCACCATATTGTTGCATAGTGAGATCTTAATCAATGCCTTACGGATGATAGTATATATTAAAAGATTAGCAGTTTATCAATCCTTACATAGAATACACAGCAGGAGTTTCAATGTGGATAGACTGGACATCTGATGAGCTACTAGGTGCTTTATATACCATGTCAACAATAACATGGAGATAAGTATCTATCTATTTCATTATGAACATGTATTTAAGTGAATGTCGATTGAATTGGTTAGGATGTTTATTGGGTATTAATAAGGAAACGATATATTGAAAAAATAGATTAAATATATACATATTGAATATATGTATATTGTTTATACATTAGATACTTATTTAATGTATAATATAATTATATGAAATTTCTGTTAATAAAAATTACTTTCCAATAATTACTATCATTAGAAATATATAATAAAGAGTTACTTATGTTATTATTAGCAATAAGCATGAGTTAAATTACTAATATCCCTAACTAATGTTAATGTTCTTATTAGTATTAAAAGAGTTATTTTCCTTGATCTTTTCCTTTAAGAATATGTTGGGAAGAAAAGAGGCGGTCTAACACATGCATTTGAAGGAGCAGATAGAGGATATAATTCAATCAACCTTTGGTGATCTTGATTATATTAATTTAGAGGGAGTAAACTATGTTGAGATGGATTCTTGAGTGATCAATAAAATGTAGTAGTCAAGAGGAACAAGAAACAAGAATACATATTATATAGCTACTCACTGTAGACAAATAAAACACTAATTACCTAATAAAAGATGGTAGCAATGTGAATAGTGGGGTTTATAAAACAAGAATAAAATGTTAGTTTCCTTATATTAAAGTAGTTGGGACACTTAAGAAGATTGTGAATAGGACTTGAAAAGAAAGTGTGCAGACACTAAAGAAGGGTCCACATTATCAAGTAAGAGGTTTGGAAAATGGGCTATCAACTACAAAGGGCCCATGACATTGGATAAGGTGCAAATCAAGCATTGCATATGGTCACACATGATTTTACCACATCAAGATCATAAGGATTAGTCGCCAACTGAGAAAGTTAGTGCATGTGAGGGAGTTTGAGATTTGGAGAGAGCTAGACATTTCATTAGAGGCAACCTTGAAAGTGAGGGAGCAAATAGAGGAAACATGTATTCTGATGAGTAAAACATATACGTTCTCCCTAAAACCAAGGTAAACCCTACTGCATATCAAAGTGAAAGATGATAAATATTCTACAAGGATACTACAAGGATCATTCATGGAAGTAGAACTTCATTGCATTCCTCAAGATATGAATTGCATAGAACAAAATTATCACCCATGAGAACTAAGTATCACTAAATAGATACTATCACCCAACAATGTTGATGGAATGAGTAGGAATTTTCCATTGTGAGGGGGAATAATAACCAATGATCCATTCCCATTAGTTGACAAATGTTTATACAAAGACATCTTCTTATTTGATACATACAGACCTTCATTGGAGGAACTTGTATCAAGAACGTTAATGTGTAGATAAGTATTTATTATAATTGAGTATTATATTTACTTGCTCATTTTAGTATCTCTCTTATTTGTAATTCTACACATACTATAAGAGTTATTTTCCTTGATCATTTCCTTTGTATCTTTGATGATTGAGATTATGAGTACCCTTCTACACTAAAAGGGAGTATGGCACTTCTTTGAAGGTAACACAAGAGCTTAGAACTTAGAAGATTAATACTCAGAGGGAGTCAAGAAATACATGTTTGTGGCTACATGATTTTTATAGGCCTACTCTTGAGTGCATCATGAGAAAGTATTGACTTATCACTAGAAAACTAGAAGATTGATATCAGATTTAGAGTGACTTTGACAAGAATTCTTGGGGGAAGAGACTCTCTAAAGGATTAGCTAGTAGACTTGACTTCTCAAGATCATTGTTCAGAGAGAGAATTTTGAGGTGCAATCCTTTGTGAATGGTATCTTCTCTATGAGGATAAGTTATAAGTAAAATTCCTTGTAATACATTCTTCTCTATGAGAGAGAATTGAGGTGAAAGCCTTTCTACCACCTTCTGACATGGTTCATGGTGGTTACTATTTTTCATATGATATGTAATTAAAGGTGATGATCTTTCATTGACATATATAAATAGAAGGCAACCATTGTAAGGTGACAATCTTATAAATGGTAGACTTGTTATCCTAACAGACTTCATTAAGTTGTTGTCCTAGAGTACTGGAAGTCATGATAACGAATGTATCATGATCAAACATAAGGTAATCATTGTAAGGTGATGATCTTATAAATTGTAGACCTGTTATCATCATAAACTTCATTGATTTGTTGTCCCAGAGAGTTGGAAGTCATGATAATGAATGTATCATGATCAAACTTCATTAAGTTGTTGTCTTGGAGTGCCAAAGATCATGATACTTGTCATACTAGAGACCATGAAATTGTGATTTCTTATTATCTGATAGACTATATTAAATTGTTGTCTCAGAGTGCCTAAAATTAGCTAACTCATATCCTTCTAGGATATAATGTATTCTTTTGGTAGGCATCAAGGATTTGATACCAGTGCACATACCAAAAGAATATATGTATGATGAACATATGATTGATATTTCTTGTTGAATCATATTTGAGATTGTATTAAAAGATAACATCTAAGTTGATGGATTAACGTTGATATCCTTAATTATGCAATTCAAGGAATATCATACTGAGATGATATCTCTTCATATACTCAAGAGCATAATGTGTTCTATATCAATCCTCCCTAACTATGAGGGGGTGTTACGTTTGTAGTTGCAGTCAAATTGATTTGATCATGAGATACATTTTCGATGGTAAATCATCATTAGAGAAATATTCTTATATACATACATACATACATACATATATATATATATATATATATATGGTTATTTATATAGTTAATATATTAACTAATGATTATTAACTATAGAGAAATGCCTCTTCATGAGACATGTCTCCTCCTCTCATATTTATGAATCTTCAAATTTGCATTTGGAAGACATCAAGATGATGAAAATGTAATTACTTGTGTAGAAGCGATCCCAGTTACTCAACAGGAAGGACAGTGTATGGATAGTGCACCCTATCATACAATTATGTCAAGGACATAAATGATAAGTTGAACATAAAACTAAATGAGTTGTAGAATCTAGTAAACAAACTCAATAGCTTGACACCAAGATTGAAAATCTTGAAGCAACTATAATAGTTATAAATGGTGATATAAAGAACATTGAGTTGAAAAAGGAGAAAATAATAAAGAGGTACTCATCATTAAGAGAACATTTAACCTTGAAGATTAGCAATGTACAAAAGCAGATAGATTAATTTCTTGCAACAAAGACATCATATGAAAAAATTGTCTATTATGATGTTAATGCAATTGAAGTAGCATCATATGGATTATGTGCTCTTTTCAATATATTAGAGGTAGTAAAAAATACATGGTAGAAAGAGTTTGAGATTCTAATGTCAAACTTTGCAAACTATATTTCTAGGATGAAAAACTCAGCATAAGGAGAAAGGTAATAGATTTTGACTTGTACATAAAATTTGACACCTTTTTCATTGATGTCAAAGGGGGAGAGATAAATATATATATATATATATATATATATATATATATATATATATATATATATATATATATATATATATATATATATATATATATATATATATATATATATATATATATATATATATATATATATATATATTAGGGAGAGATAAAGAAAATTGTAAATTTTTGTTTTGGAACATTCACCAATTTTTCCATCAATGCCAAAGGGGGTAGTTGTTGGCAATTTGGCTAGATTAGACATTTTGATGTTTTCATTTATGACAACATATCAGCTATATGAAGTGAGCAAAACAAGAAGATAAAGTTATAACATGTATACTTAGAAAATTGTCTAAGTGTTACATAGTTTATCTATCAAAACAAATGAGGTTTTGATCAGCCAATTTATAGAGGCTATATTAGCATGCACACACTTGAGGATAGATAGTACAGAGTATGAGGAATCTACAGTCAATTCTACATGATAGTATGATCAGTACAAACATAGTTATGATAGATTTACCAATTACAATAATATATAGGCAGAACAAAGTATAATAAGGAAATGGACAATTATGGCTTAAGGAATTATTTTAGTTATGAAATAATTAATTAACTAATTAGGGATGACATCCTAGATGTTAACCCTAAGTCAAAAAGAGTTAATGGTGTATTTTGATAAATATATAAAGGCATGAAAGTTGACAAAGCAAATATTTGATAATTAGCAAGGTATAAGGGAAGATTGCTAAATGTGTAGTTATGTGAAGTATTATGTGAGCTAATGTGATATTGATGATGCAAATTATGATGTATGATTAGAGGAATATAAATTGTGATAAGGTTTAGAAGAGCAACAAAGACACTATTTGGTAGTGAAGATATCAGCAGTAGTATAAAGAGGTTCTCATATTCTATATTTTTGTATTGAAGAATTATATTGTACATTGCATGTTTGGGTAGTGTCCTCATCTTACATACATTTTGTAATTGTATATAATAACTCCTAACAGGGCTGAGGCTTCTAACAAGGACTGAGACACTATACAAATGTATAGACTCCTATTAAGGTTAATATCTTTCACAAGATACTTTTGATTAGTGGATCATTTTGTGAGTACCATCCCCATCAGGGTTTTCCCTTGGCTAGAGTTTTCCTACTTAATAAAATATATTGTTATGAGTTCTCTTATTGCATGGTTATGTTTATTTTTTAGCGATGGAGCCAATAGTTTTTTTGTATGTTAATGCTCTTGCGATCAATTAATTTTGTTGTTTGTCGTATTTGTCAATAAATTCCTCTATTGAGACGAATTGGAGAAATGATCACCTTTGAGTTCTTGCATAGCAATTTGTCTTGTGTGCGCACAGACTTTCTATGGCTGCATGATTTGAGAAATCATGAAATATCATACGATTTTCATTAGTTCTTTTGATGATTGCTTTGGTGGAGTTAAGGATGCCCTGCTCCTAATTTCATTGGATTTCTACTTGATCCATTTGAAAAATTTAATTCACAAACATGTTGTTGCTATGATTTATGTCCTTTAGGAATTTCATTTTCAGCAATTTTCTTTAATTTCTTGTTATCACATCTCAATAATTTTCTTTTGAACATGTGGTTAGAATATAAATGCATATAGTTGCATTGTTAGAAACTTGCTTTCATCATAAAATCTGAAATTACAAAAATATATTGGTTTGTGGTCACGTTCTTTCCAACTTCTACAAATTTTATAGATACTAGCAAAGGCTTCCATGTAAACATACACATTTATCTTCAATTGAGCTATCTAGGAGGTTGAAAAATAACCATCTCGAACATTGGATTTGGTTAGTTTGTTCATCTTTTCAAGAGAGTAATTTGTAAGGATTTATGTCATTATCATCATGGAAAATAAATGCTCAACAGAAGTGGCACAAGAGGGAGGGGCTTAAGATTTGTAGTTTTACAACTCTAAATATTTGGAACTACTAAGGTGTGTAGGCACATAGGTACATAGGTGTGCAACTCCAGAGGTGCACAAACTAAAAAATCTTGATTTGTCATTTCCCTATTAGCAAGCGTTGAGGTCTTCACCCAACAAATATGAGCTCCTAGAACTCAACCATTTTTTTAATCCTCACAACAACAAAGAGATACCTAAACTTTACCCATTCAAACCACAAGTTTCATCATCATCTTCATCCACCTCACATTCTACAACCACCTTCTACACCATTTTGCACAACTCCTCACAACAACAAAGTCAATCATCACCACTTCTAGCCATGGATTTTTCTTGCAAACACTCAAGATTCACCGATTAACTTGCAAGGTCCACTTCATGATCTTCCCAAGAATCTTGAAAATTTCTAGCCAAATTTCATCTATGGTGAAACACAAATGGCAGAGGACCACATTAAGGTTTTCATAGAAATATGCAATAGGAAATAAATTTAGCACGAGGATGGGGTTCTTTGTTTACTCCCATACACTTTGGGAGAAGTTACATTCAATTGGTATATAAGTCTACCACCGGCCTCAATCACAAATAAGGTAGCATTCAAAAAGTTGTTCTTGGAGCATTTCAAGATATTCATCAACCCAACTCTCTTGCACCACCAGTTTTTGTCTATCAAGAGGAACACCACAAAAACCATCTCTTGGTTCAATCATTGTTTCCATATGACATGCAGAAGGTTGGAGTCCCCCTACACTATACCACTGAGAGCCATAATAAAAATTTACCTAAATTTCATGGATCATCTCACATCCATTTTTCTACGAAGACTCTTCACTGCAAGCATTGACATATTAGAGAAGGTCTTCAAAGAGGTGGTTACCTTTACAAAATAAACTACTCCTAATGGTGGAGGAAGCATGGTAATTGCTAACAACACCACCACAATGGTCTCACCTTACCCTACAGGAGTGAAAGCAATGCCTAATCAATTTCTCCTGCTAAATCATGTACCAATGCAACAGGTGCCTACAATCTCAACTTCCACCACAACTTATCTAGGATATGAGCCTCCAAAGTCACCATTTTTTGAGAAAAAAGTTACATCCCCTATTGAGACTAAAAAAAGGTAACACCTAAATTGGAGCAAATGAAGAAGACAATGTCCCAAATAACAAATGAGTTCACTCATCTTTGATTGTCATAAGGACTGAATAACAATTTTAGCCATCTAATACAACCTGAAGCAATAATATTTATGGGCAAAGCCACTCAAAGAACTTCAAATCCCATGGGAATAATACTACAAGAAATAATTTCAACACATCATATCACAACAATAGGCTTCCCAGATGAAATCGGTAGTAAAATAAACCTCAACAATGGAAGCATTCCCACTGACAGGAATGAAAATGTTCAATTTGTTGAAATCAATCAAATGTGCATGAACAAGAGTATCCTGAATGACCACAACAACATGCTCTTTGGGGGAAACCAAGATCAGGGATAGAACCCTCACGATGCTAATTACATGCCTCCCCTAGAATTCAACACTATGTTATTAGAATCCTATGACACTCCACTACATATAGAATAAGAAGACTTAGCCAATGAACAATTTGTATTCCCATTCAAGCAAGAAGCAAAGCCTAAGATAGTTGAAATGTTCTCTTTCTGCAAGGATATTGGAACTCTTACAATTTGCACAATCAGAATGAGCCTTTGATAGTTGGAATTCCTCCAAGATTACAACCTACTCCTCCAAATCCATGGGTAAGAAACAATCTTATGCCTACATGCATGCTCATCCAAACACATCAGCCTCAAGCACTAGGCAATACTCCTGTTATGATGAAGAATCCCCCTTGGTCAACATAAAAGTATAGTACAATAGATGAGCTAAAAAGGACTAAGGAAAATATCTCCATGTATGATATGCTACCAAGTTTTCCTAGCCAAAGAGAAGCCCTATTAAAGACACTTGATCACACTAAGGTAGTAGCACAAACACTCAAAAGGTATCCAGTCCCAAGGTTAACATTATTGAAGCCATGCCCATCATGTTCAAAGATAAGATAAAGGTGCTACCTTTCCTACTCAACATCATAATCTTTGGAAAGAATCTTCAAAATTGCCTCATTGATTTTAGTGCGTCATGTAATGGCATGCCCTTCTCAATATATCAAAGCCTAGGTGTCACTTCAAAACCCACTAATCTATTGGTGATACCACTCAACAAAATAAAGGTGAAAGTCATTGATGTGCGCATCCAGTTGATTATGGACCCTTTAGGATCCAAGATATCATTAGCATTCAGGTGTTGGACATCCTTGAAACATACGACATGCTTCTAAGAAGGGAATGGATCAGATGTTTGAGAGGATAGTTTTCTATGAATTTTACTAAATTATGGTTGTCGCAGAAGCCACTTAACAACCAAATCAAGACTGATGGTGAGCCTAAGATGAAGAATATGATTACATGGTACAATGCTCCTAATGAAGTATTGTTTCTTTAGTCAAACTTGGGTTGCTATCGAGTTATGGCACTTGATGTGCTTCAGTCAAAAATGTCTGATGGTAGCACCACTATGAGATTGCAAGAATTTTATCCACAAGATAAACTTTTCACTCAATTTGTGGAAAACATGGTTGCCAACCTAGAGTATCTTAGGAATGATGCAGATCTAAATATCTTGCTACTCCCCAAATTTTACAAATTACATCATGCTACCCACTTTGAGTTCAAATGTTCGAGTTGCCAAAATGTTTTCGCTTGAGTATTGATGTAGTTGCCCCAATTCTTAGATGCCAAAATTAATGACCTCTTGTTGGTAAACAATAAGGAAATAGAAAATAGTCCTATTGGAATGTTCAATTGGAAGAGTACTTCTGAGAGGGGGGGTGAATCAAAATTAACTAGTTTTTAAGCTTTTAAACCCTGATTAACACATAACTGAAAGTAAAGTACATACATGTAAACATATAAGAAAACATGAAATGAAAGCATGCATCAACACATGACACAAGAGAATTGGTGACCCAGAAACCCTCCAAGAATAAGAAGGTAAAACTGGGGTGGGGATGATACCCACAAAAATTATTGCAGCAATAAATGTTCAACCACTTCTAATGGTCTGCCCTGTGAAAGGCCTGCCTTGTTAAAGGCTTTACACTGTGTCAATAGTGACCTGGTTAGAGGATTTGCAAAAACTTTACAAGAAGTGTCACCTTGTTAAAGGATTTATAATAGGTTGTTAAACCCACCTAATACATAGGATTTTCAATTACCTTCTCCAAAGGTTTTCCTACCTAGCTATTAAGCTAACCTATCAATATAGGATTTCAGCATCTCATACAATGACAAGAAAGTATTAGGAATCTTTGACCTGATTACATACAATCCTCAATTACTGATTTGAGGTAGTTCTGCTCCTTCTGACCTTGATCCTCTAAGATCTGATATCTGATCATGTTCCTTGTCCCTTGTGTTGTTCTGATCAACTAGATATGAAATTGTTGCTCTGTTCCTCTAAGTCTTACCTTCTTCACACTAAAATTTTTCTACAATCTCCCCATACATTGTTCTCATCCACATATACAATGGAGTATTCGACCTCCTTTTAAATATTGTGAAGACTTAGGGTTAGGTATGGATCTATGATCCATATTGAATCTCAAATTCCTTCTCATACCTTGCATTTTTCTCATTAGTTGCATACCTCCTCCATTTTTCTGATTGGCTGCATGTAGATCACATAGGGAATGTAAAATATTTGTCCTTATCTTTTTTTCTCTTGAAATCTTCTTATGTTGGCTCTAGAAATGGTTTACATCTAAGTTTTTGAAGGCACAAACTCATATGTTGATTCTGTGTTACTCAGCACATACTAGACTGCTGATGTTTAGCACATACTATCCTGGATTGCTTGGCACCTATTACACTCTGTCTTGCTTAGCACATATATGATTCTGGCTCACTCAGCATATGAATCATTCTGATTTGCTCGGCATCAACTATTACTCAACACCTGTATATCACTCAACACTTTTATACTGCTCAGCACCTGAAGTCACTCAATGCCTATTGAAATGCTAGATCGACACACACTATGGCTTGGCATACATAGTGTACTCAGCTTCAATACAAAAAGTGATTAAGTGTGTTGACACTCAAATGTCAAAACTATCTAAGGACTAACAATCTCCCCCTTTGACATGAGTGTCAAAAATACTTAACTAGATATTGCTAATATGTCCTTATGAGTACCTTATCCACAAAGTTTCAAACAATTGTTCAAAATTTTATCAAAATACCTTAAGTCCCCCTGAGCTGATTGTGCCTTGTCATTCTTCAAATCAAAATTCTATACCTGTGTCTCTATATTTGGTTTATCAGAGCTTATGAAATTTTTGCAATTGCATCAAAGTAACTTTCCATATGATTGAGAAAGTTTTGTATCTCCCCTTTTTGACTATATCAAAATGAAAGATTGTAAAAAAAATTTATAGCATTCTCCCCCTATCTTATACCTTCATCAAAACACTATATCTTCCTTAAACATATATCTCTCCCTTTATTAATTCTCCCCCTTTTTTGAAACTAATGTCAAAGGGTTCTAAGGATTAATACCATATTTAGCCAAAAAATTGATGTTTACCTCCATTGTTGTTTTCAGAGCTACATCCAATTCTCCAAAGCTATGTCAAGTGACTTGTGTTGGATGGCAATCTCTGCAGCAAGGTGTACAAGTCCATCAAAGGTAGAAAGATTTGGATCTTTCTTTAAAACTGTCTCAGCATAAACTTGTTCCTTGTGGAGGACTTCTAAATGAGGCATTATGGAGGACTAGATTTGCATTAATTTTGCCTTAATATTTGGTTCCTCTACTATTAGTACAGAAAACTCCCTTTGTGTGTGAAGCGATTGTGCAAAATACTTCTCACTCTGAGTTGGATCTCTAGGTAATTGCATGCTAGAGATTTTCAAGTTTCTTTCCAAGCTCATTATTCTTTGATTAGTTTCTTGTGTGAAATTGGAAAAATCACACATCTTCCTATACAATGAAAAAAAATGTTTTCAAGAACAATTTTGGCCTTATCTATTATCTTGGCCAACTCTACCTATTCAAGTGTAATTCCACTTGATATCTTCTCATTCACCTTTCCTTGAAATTTTCTTTTTGACCATTCCATGAGTTTAACATTTGTTAGAATCTGATAAGATTAATAACCCAAAAAACTAGTGCAAAGAATAAATATCTAAACTATGAATGCAAATGATACAAAATCAAAATAGCATCATAGAGTTAGTCTCCAAGAGAGTAATGCAAATGCTGGAAGCAAAATAGCATTAAGAGGTTGCAAAAAATAAGAGATGCAAATACAAGCCAGGTAGCATGCTTATATAGGCTAGGAAGAGGGAGGAGGTGGCAACACCAACCAATGAGGAGCAACCATCTATCGGACTAAAGATAGCAAAGTATCTTCCCAAGATAGCTAATGGATACTCACATGTAGGAAGGTGACACCTCACAACCATTCACCTAATAAGACATGCTTTATTAACCTAAGTGAGATTATTAAAAGTGTAGGAAAAACCTAGCAAAATAAGAAAAATAAAAAACTACACTAACAACATTGGTGTCCTAGTCTTCATTTGTCACCTATTCAACTATGTCTAATAGTTTCTCAATTATTGGCTTTCCTTCATCTAGTGACTGCAAGCTGAAAGAATCCATGAAGATGTCCTTGATGTCATGAAGGGCTTGCTTGTGTTTAAAATCTTTCCTCAATATTTCCTACCTCATCCTTCTATCCAATGCATTTTGCATTTCAGTCATTTGTGCTATTGTGATAGTTTTGGAATCATAGGAGGGTATCACAATCTCTTCATCTAATTTAGGGTCTCCATAATGAAGTAACCTGGCCACTCTTGTTGAACTCAAGCCTAGAGTTGAAAATTGCAAGGGGATAGCATCAGTGCTCAACTTCTGAATTGTCTTAGTAGGAGTGTCAGTCTTTGGTAATCCTACCAATGTCTGAATGGCAGTCTGCTCCTTTTCTTTTGATGCATCTTCTTTTTCATCTAATTCCCTCTCTTCTGCACTCGGCATATGATCATTGTCATTTGTTGCACTTGGTGGAGGTGGTGATGGAATCATCAGAACTTTAGTCCTAGTAGCTCTATAAGTGAAAGGTGGTTCTTGTGTTTTCACCTTTTCACTTTTTAGTGCTACTACTGCTTTTTATAGTTCATCTACACTCACCAATATAGGGCTTGTACACAATTGTGCCTATAGATTAGATTGGTGAAGGATCTTTGAGAGATCCTCTGTAATAAGTGGATTGATGTTCTAAATTGTCTTGTTAATAACATCATTTATGATTACTGTCTCCTGCAGGTGTAGTGGTTACATGAGGTGGATTGGAAGGTGGCAATTATGTGTCTTGCACACTCTGTTCATCTTCTTGTTGTTGGTCAGCTATTGCCATAGTTTCTTCTCCCTTTGTTGATTCCTCCTCTTCTTTCTCCTTAGTCTCATCTTCTCCTTTCTCTTCCTCGCCTTTCTCTTCCTCACCTTTCTTTTCCTCTTCTTTCTTTTCTTCTTCCTTTGCTTTCTCTTCTCCTTTTTGTTCTTTTTCTTTCTTTTCTTCCACCTTTTCTTTGGTGCTAGATTCTGCCTTATTTATTTCTTCCACCTTATCATCAGTTATCTTGTATATTGTTTTCCATATTTGTGTAGATTTATTTACAACATCTTCAACTTTGTTTTTAAGAATGCAAAAGGCTCTGTATTTGGGTGCAAATTTCCCACTATGTTTCTTGTTTGCCTTGGTTGTTTGAGCCTTTGTCATATCAGGCTTCACTTGTGCTAGGGTAGATTCTCTAATCTCCCTTTCCATCTTCAAACAATAATGCCATTTATTCTCAACTATCTCGTATACTTCCTTTGGCATAGTGTTATCAAGCTCCAGAGGTGTGGTCTTAAATTTTGCCATCATGGCATGCATAGATTCTTTTATTTTATTCTACTCTTCCCTACTAAGCTTATTAAAATTGAGAGACTTTAAATAATTTAAATCTACATTTTAAATCTTATTACAAAGTTTGTCAATTGCAGATTTAGGAGGATGGCTTACCACTTTAAATTGGCTTATGTCCTCTGACTCTGTCCTCTCTTCATCATTTGTGTCTAGTTGAGCCACATATCTTCTTCTATTCTTAGGCTCTTCAATAGGTTAAGTAGTGGCTTTCTTATTTTCCTTTAATGCCTATTTAGCCTTTTGGGTAGATGCCCTTGCAGTGGCCCTTGTTGTTGCTAGCTTAGCTGGAGCTGGTTTGGTTTGAGCTTGTTTGGTGACCTTCTTAGGCTCGGGCTAAGTTGTAGGCTGTGTTTTTTCCTTTCTTCTTCTACTTGGCAGGTGTAGGTACTTCCTCAGCTTCTTCTCCCTCGACACCTTCCTCTTTGTCTTCTCCTTGGCCTTGTTTTAGCTCAACTGGCCCTTGCCTTTGCTCTTCTTCTTCCTCACTGTCTCCTTCTACTTCTTCTACTTCTTCCTCTCTCGCTTCTCCTTCAATGTTTGCTCCAAATATCTTCTTTATTTTCCTTACCATTTTATCTTTCTTCTTGATGACTAAAGTAATTTTCAAATCAGGCTCTACTTTGGACTTAATAGCATCATAAGTCCCAAAGTGAGGAGATGCCTTATCAATTTCTTCTGCTAACAGTGTTGTGATTATTGTTGAGGCTTCATCTATATCAAGCTCATAACATAATGGCCTTAGCCATCTTACCCTCGGTATTGCTGCTTGAATGTAGGTGAAATCAATATCAACCAATAAACATATATCATTGACATGTTTCTCAACTAATGAGACTGGTATTTTCATTCTTTGTTGCATAGACTTCTTAAAGTCTTCAAAATAGCTAGTCATCTGGGCTTCAAAATTGTCTCCCATCTGATCAATGAACTCATTGATTTGGGTGACTGCAAATTTGTTAGAATTCTAGTTCACCTTCCCAATTGAAGGGAATTCTTCCATCACATAAAAGAATATGCACATAAGAATTGAGCCAAATTTGCACTGAGCACCTTTTGACCTCCTTATAGCTCCTAGGTTCTCATTGATTTGCTACAACATGAGTTCAGCCAAATCATAGGTATGATCTTTCTTCACCAACTTATATGCCACATCAATAGCTATACAAGGTACGCTATTCAATCTGTTGGATTGATAGAATTTATGTGAAATTATCCTCACTACAAAGTCAAGTAAGGGTTCAGTCATAGTGTCAATAGTCATTCCCCTATTGTTCCATTTTGCACCTGTGTTCTTCTCAATTACCTCCTTTTTGTCACTCCTCAAAGTCTTTGGCTGATCTAGGGTTGGGAGACCAGTAACCCTATGCACAATCTTATTTGTAATCTTGATAGGTCCTATCTCTAGCCAAAGATATCCATCATGAATTTAGCTTAGGACAATGCGAATCCATTCTGTTTTGAACACCGTAGGAAAAACTAGGGTTTTGGTTAGACCCTTCTTCTCAACAATTTGAATTTTTTCCTTCTCTATTCCATTATCACACAACTTATCATAGGCATTGAAGATTTCTAAATCACCTATGGCACGAATTTTGCAATTGTAACACTTTCTTACATCTTGGACTATAACAACCTTGGGTGGAATGATAGATAATGCACCAGCCAGGTCATTTTTATAGGCAGCTTTAGGTATTGACCTAAATTTGGGTTGTTTAATTTCATTTCTAACTAGTTGAATCTCGTGACTCTCTTTTGCCTTAGGATTTCTTGAGCTAGAAGCCATTTGACTGAACTAGGGTTTCAAGCGTATTAAAAACTGTAACTCTACGTAGCTCAGCACTTGATAAATACCTTTAAATCAATGAGTTTGTTCTGAATTTCTATTGGAATCGATGCAAATGATTGTAAGGTAGCTACTTAATCTCCTCTTCACTCTTCTCATCTTTTCTCTTCATTTGAATGGCATAAAATGAATGAAATTCAACCTTATACCTGTCCGAGACCTAGCATTAAATGCTTCATGCTTACAGCTATAAAACTCGGCACTTGAAGGATTCAATATGACTTGGCTTCCATTGTAGTTCATTTACTCAGCTTCCACTAGACTTCTACTTCACTCGGCTTCAACTATCAGCTTGGAAGCTATTGGAAACTCAAAATCCATTAGAGCTTCACTTGACATCTAAGAGTAACTCAGTAGCTTCTTTAACATTTTGCTTGAAATCTTTTCTTATGCTAATTTCTTCCTTGTAGTACTCTTTTGTTATTTGGAACTAATGTATGTTTCAACTTTGTATATTAGTCCCATACATCTATTTTTTTCTTAGTTGGATGAAGTGTGATCACTTGACCTCTTGGGTGAAGTGATCTCTCCATTTGATGTGTTGCACTCACCTTTCTTCTTCCAAGTCTTGTTCATTTGTCCTCTTATTTGTTCAACATCAACCTTCTCTTTTCCTTTGTTGACTTTTTTCTTGGGTGCTCTTGACTTTTTTGGGAAATTCCTACTGATATGACCAATCTTCAAGCAACTAAAACATGTAGTTTAGCTTAACCTTCTATTGTAGCTTCCTTTAAAATGTGTTCTTATCCAATTCTCAAAGATATGTCCATATTCACGACAATAATGATAGCTATACCTGGTGTTGTAATCCTAGTTGTAGTGATGTGCATGATTGGTTCCTCTTGCAGGCTGATTAAGTGTCCACCTAGGCTTTGATCTGCATTCAAATGCTCTATGTCCATATTTTTGGTAGTTATAGTAGTGACCTTCAAATCTTGGTGTCCTCATAATCTTTGTTCTGCATTCATGTGCTTGATGTCCCTACTTTTTACACTTATGACAAAAGCTTGCATTGGTGGGCTTATTATGCTGGTGATTGTTCTTGCTCCTACACACATTAGAGGTATGCCCCTTTTTACCATAGAAATGACAAGTAGGTTTAGTATTCTTACCTTTGTTGCTCCTTACTTTTGTAGTCTTGGATGATTCTCCTTGTTTAGTGTTGGTGTAGCCAAGTCCTGAAGTGTCATTACTAGCCCTTGGTGATTTCAGTAGTTGTTCAAAGTACTTGATAGCCTCATTAGGTTTGTTGTAACTTTATACTATCTCCTTTTCTCTCTATAATTCATTATGCAATTGTTCATTCTACATCTTCAAGGTGGAGATCTCAATGTCCTTCATGTTTAGCTCATGATAAGCATTCATCATCTGACTTCTCCTCTAGTATATTGGTGAGATTTCTTTTGTCATCTTCTATCATGGCCTTATCTTTAATGGCTCTCTTCTTTTGTTCAGTCACTTCACAAAGCATTATGGCTTGTGAGTCTTGTTCAAGCTTGAGCAATCTGATTTCTTCAGCTTGTACTCCATTTTTCTCCATTAGTTTTGCTATTGTTGCATCAAATTCCTTGGAATCTCTATTGAAAAACACTTGTGTGGTATCAATCTCATTGTAATGTATGTCATTTTCATCTATGGTTATCTCCTTCCTTCTTTTAAAGGATTTTCTCAACTCTTCTCTGGCTTCTTCCACTTTGTGTAGAGCTAGGTGCACATCAATCACCTGATTGTCTATGATCTTCCCAAGTTTGAAGACTTCCATCCTTAGACCTTTTCTCTAAGCTATTAGGCTACTCCTTGTGAGAACCTAAGCTCTGATACCAATTTTTGGAATGTTTAATCGGGAAGAGTACTTCTGAGAGGGGGGGTGAATCAGAAGTAACTAGTTTTTAAGCTTTTAAACCCTGATTAACATTTAACTGAAAGTAAAGTACATGCATGTAAACATATAAGAAAACATGAAATGAAAGCATGCATCAACACATGACACAAGAGAATTGGTGACCCAGAAACCCTCCAAGAATAAGAAGGTAAAACTAGGGTGGGGATGATACCCACAAAAATTACTGCAGCAATAAATGTTCAATGTCTTCTGATGGTCTACCTTGCAAAAGGCATACCCTATTAAAGGCTTTACATTGTGTCAATAGTGACCTGGTTAGAGGATTTACAAACACTTTACAAGAAGTGTCACCCTATTAAAAGATTTACAATAGGTTGTTAAACCCACCTAATACATAAGATTTTCAATTACCTTCCCCAAAGGTTTTCCCACCTAGCTGTTAAGCTAACCTATCAATATAGCATTTCAGCATCTAATACAATGACAAGAAAGTATTAGGAATCTTTAACCTGATCACATACAATCCTCAATTGCTGATTTTAGGCACTTTTTTTTCTCTTTCTAACCTTGATCCTCTGAGATGGGATATCTAATCGTTTTCCTTGTCCCTTGTGTTATTATGATCTACTGGATATGAAATTGTTGCTCTATTCGTCTAAGTCTTACCTTCTTCACATTGAAATTTTGTTATAATCTCCCCATACATTATTCTCATCCACATATGCAATGGAGTATTCAACCTCCTTTTAAAGATTGTGAAGACTTAAGGTTAGGTATGGATCTACGATCCATATTGGATCTCATATTCTCGCTCATACCTTGCATTTTTCTCATTGGTTGCATTTCTCCTCCATTTTTCTGATAGGCTACATGCAGATCACATAGGGAATGTAAAATATTCATCCTTATCTTTTTTTTTTCTCTCGAAATCTTCTTATGTCGGCTCTAGAAATGGTTCACATCTGAGTTTGTGAAGGCCCAAACTCATATGTTGATTCTGTGTCACTCGACACATACTGGACTGGTGATGTTCAGTACATACTATCCTAGATTGCTTGGCACCTATTACACTCTGTCTTGCTCAGCACATATATGATTCTGGCTCACTCGACATATGAATCATTCTAACTTGCTCAACATCAACTGTGACTCAACACCTGTATATCACTCAGCACTTATATACTACTCGACACCTATAGTCACTCGACACCTGTTGAAATGCTAGCTCAGCACACACTGTGGCTCGGCATACATAATGTACTCAGCTTCAATAAAAAAAGTGATTAAGTGTGTTGACACTCAAATGTCAAAACTATCTAAGGACTAACAAGTCCTAAGGATATCACAAGGAACCAAAATGCTAACAATATTATGCTTCACCAAGAGGAACCTAACATGGTAGAAAACACCCTTGTAGAAGAAATTAAAGAAGATCTCAACACATCATACATTGATATGTCCTTGGATGGTAGGGCCTTGTCCTCTCCTCTTGAGGGAATAGTCACAATTCTTAGGAGGTGACACTTTGTAAAAGGACAAGGCCAGGTCTCGGTGGTTCTACACCCTAGACCCCAGGCTTCCAACATTGTTGTGTTAATTGAACCTAGAATGACCAAGGTTCCTATGTTAACTTAGTACCATTATTCTTCAAACCCTCATCAATATTTTTCAATTTATCTAAAATATCTCGTGTGAAATGTGGTACATCACATAACTATTGGAATAACTTGATGATCTCCTTAAGAGTATTTTCCAACTTGGTAGCAATAGCATCAAGTTCAACTTGTTGAACTACAATAGACTCATTTTGTTTCTTCAGAATCATCTATTCCATTTGTTTTTGTACTAATTGCATCATTTTCTTAGAAGCATCAATATTAGGTGCATTTATTTTTTCTACAAATGAACCTAATTGATAAATCATTGGTTGGCACATTAGGAACAATTTTTAGTAGGATATCTTTTAGATCTAATGTGTTTCACTTCTTGTTTCATATTTTCCTTTGCAACTTTTCTTTCAACCAATTCTTTATACTTCATCATAGTATAAGAATCTAATTTTGTAGGATCGAGATTGGAACTATGATCACTTCATCTAATTTCACCTAATCCCTTTAGCTCGTTTGATTTTTCTTCTTATCCTATATTGTGATAGAGCTTGTACTAGGTGATATCATTTGTTGTATTGAAGCCTTCTTCTCCTCAAATTTATTTTTTTGCTTATTCCTTCTCCTTTTCTTTCTCTTTAGCTTTCTTAGGGTCCTAAGTAGCAGATCTTGTGCCTATAGTGGATGTGCCAACTGCATTCTTAGTAGTTTCATCTTTGCTTTGTTCAGAGGAAACTTTTTCTTTAGTTGTATGCTTAGTGACTTTAAGCTTATAAGGCTTATATGTATCTTTTGGCTACTTGGTTTGTTGTTCAATATTATCTGCATCAATTGGAGCATTAGTGATGTGAAGAGAAAACAAACCCCAACACATTCTCATAGGGAATTATGACTTTCAAAATTTACTATTAATGCCATTTTATAAACCTCTTAAATATGATCAACTCCTAGATCCAACCAATCAACTCTTCACATGAAAAAGATTTATTAATGGTAAATTTTCTCCTTAAAGTCAACTTCTCTCTGCATATCATCACTCTCTTAATGGAATGTGAGAAGATCCTTATGGTTCTTGGAAGGTTTACTTGTAATTAGGCTTGTTGGGACACAATGATTCCAAGTTATACATAATAGACTCATTATCCAATGCCATCAAACTTTAAAGCAAAGTTTTTTTTTGTTATATGTCTTCCATGGTGATTAACCCATAATACATTGTAACTTACCTTTTCCACGCCTTATCTTTAGGCTCTAAAATCATTCCAAGACCTACTATACCTTGGATACATTCTTTCCTTCATCATTCACATGCTCTAAGATGAGTTCCATCAACCAATCCCAAGGACAAAACCTTCATTGCAAACTCTTACATTCAAAACAAGAAGTTGTTGGTTTTTTTGATAGACCCATACATAGTCCCCTATATCTTTTGAATCAGAAAATATTTCTTCAATCAAACTATTGATTTGTGGCATGATTTGGTCCTTGAAAACATATCAAAAAATGAGGAAGATCCAACAGTTGAATGTGGAGATATAGACCCCGCAACAGAGTATATTTTTTAGAACAATTGTATTTTTTATATTCTAAAAAACAATCACCTTCCTCTGCCTCAATAACATGCCCAATCAGTTAATGGTTCCTTGAAAATTACTTGGAAATTTAATATACATCTTCCTACTCATTCTTGCCCAAAATGAGAGGCTTATCCAACCTGAATCATGGAAATCTCACATTTTGATGCTCTCGATCTAACCTACTTAAGTGTGAGTTGTTACTCTTCAAAACTCAAATTATCTTTGTTTTATCAATCAAATAGAATGATCCAAAGAATTATTTTCATATAATTTAAATCACTAACATTCTTAGACAATAAGGTTTCAAGAAAATTCAATCAACAATGCAAAATGGTTTAGAAACCTATTGCAGATGTGTCAGAAACATAAGAAAAATACATAATATAATCTTTTCATTTCTTAAAACTTTCTTACATTAGTTTCTTCTCCAACACACTCTTGAATTAACATTTAGTACTAATGTAACTTCTTGTTTACTATTATTTTACCTGCTAACTACCAAAACTACCCATCTATAACTTCCTACAACCGACTATTATCAACTTTCTCCATATTTGGCAATTACAAATAAGTTGTCATGTTAACAATCTTGACACGTTATATCTTTCTTCCCTTTTATTATTAAAAAAACTATTCAAAGGTCCTAATTTGACCTTGACACCTCACTAAACCCTATAAGCCCTTACATTTTCATGGTTAACCCTTTTTAGGCCTTACTTGGCATATTATGCATCTTTTACAATATGACATTATCTATGCAATTTATTAATTTTAAGGGCTCTAGTGACCCATATTACAATGTTTTAGGACCTTATAGGTCATGCTTAACTCTATCAACTCCATCTATAGTCTTAGATCATCAATATCATGTCATTTTTCCAAGGTGCTCCTGCACCATATTCTCCAATGTTGAAGTTTTGCCAAGTCCTCTTGGAAATTTTCCTGCAACAAAACATATTAGAAACAAAATACATCTCATATTTACTCTTGCTATGTATAGATCATCATTGATGATCCATGGCATGCTTGCATGGTGTTGCTCCATACGGATTCTCTTCATCTTGAATTTAAGCTTGCCTCCCATGGGCAAAATATAAACCAGTTGTTGCAACTCATTAACCTCCAACATTCCATACACTTGAACCTCTACCAAATGTTCCCAATATATATACTCTTCATTTCTTTCATCAAACTTCCATTTCTTCATACTTGGATAATATTTCCACTCTTGACCATCTACTTGACCTTCTCTTGAATATATAAAAACTACATGTTGCTCATTACTTGCCAGCATCATTAAAATTTGAATATATGTTGTTGCATACAACTAAAACTTTATCAAATCTTCTTTCAAATAAGACTCATATTTCTTATAATTATCAACATACCATTTCTCCATACTTGGAGAATATATACATTCTTGAGCCCTTTCATGGTCCATCACCACCATCTCAGTTGTAATTTCTAAGGCTTCTCCATTTTGAGCCTCACCACCACCATTGTTTTTCCATTCTTTCATAATGGCTTCATAATCTTCCCATAAATCAAGTTTCTCTTGTGTACTTGCTAATACTAACTCTTGCTCTTCTTCATGTCATTTTTGCATACTTGGAGAGTGAACAATTTCCTTGGCCTTCTCATGGCCTATCACTAACTTTTCTATAGTCTCTTCTCTTGAGACAAAATCAAGCTTCATAATTTGAACTTCTTCATGCCATTCCTCTTGGCAACTCAACTTATCATCTACCTTTAAGGATACATCCTTGGCCTTACAACTTGCTTCCACAGGGGTATTTTGTTGCATAATACCCTTTTCCATCTTCAAAGGACACACCATGGTCCCAATCACAATCACTTTACCCTTTTCAAGCCCTTCTAGACTTGACTCTATGCTATCTTCACCAGCATCTTGAACCTCTTAATCCATAGGTTCTTCATCTATTCACTACACTTTGTGCTCTTGCCCATGTAATGGACAACTTCCCTTTGTTAGAACTATTGTTCCAATCATCAACGAATTTTCAACATACTCAACCCTCTTTGTTGTATCTCCATCTCCACCAACAACTATGTCTTCCATCCATGTTTCCACTTCTAGAACTACTTCATTTTCTTTTTGTTTTTCTCTATTTTCCTTCTCATTCAATGGACTATGTATCTCTCCTTTGTTAGGTTTCTTGTTTCACCTTCACATATTGTTGCACCTTGTATGATTGCATGCTCCATAGCTTCTTCCTCCTTAACACATTCCTTTACTTGCTCCTCAACTTCCTCATGTGCTAAGAACTGTATACTATCTATCAAACCCAAACTTCTTTCCATTGACCATGATACATCATCATCTGACATTGGATTCATCATAAAATTCACTCCATCTTGTTTGAAGGCATATGTGTTCTCTCTACCAGTATTTATGACTGATTAATGAAATTTCCATGTTCTTCCCAAGATCAAATGAAAATCTCTCGAAGGTACTATATCACATGCTACAACATCATAATATGATCTGATACTAAAAGAAACATATGCTTGTTCAGTAACATCAATCCATTGACTATCATCTAAACCAAGTAACTTGTAAGGTATCTCATGAGGTATCCTAGAAAGATTTAATGTCTCAACCATTTATACTAAAACTATATTTTCCAATGAGCCACCATCAACAACAACCTTGCATACCCTATTTTTACACTTACATTTTATCTGAAACATCGAATCTTTCTGACTTTTCCTTGATCTTGTTGTTTCTTCTTCTTCCATGTTGCTTTCAAACTCTTAATTATCAATTCTTCAAACTCCAAACAACAAGGATATACTCCCTTGCTCTAATACCAATTTTATGCAGAGAGAAAACAAACCCTAACACATTCTCATAGGAAACCATGACTTTAAACATTTACTATTACCAACATTTTATAAACCTCTTCGATGGTATCAACTCCTAGATCCAACCAATCAACTCTTCACATGAAAAAGACTTATTAATGGTAATTTTTCTCCATAAAGTCCACTACTCTCCATATATCATCACTCTCTTAATGGAATGTGAGAAGATCCTTGTGGTTGTTGGAAGTTTTTCTTGTAATTATGTTTGTTGGGACACAATGATTCCAAGTTATACATAATAGACTCATTATTTAATGTCATCAAACTTTAAAACTATTATTTTTTTATTCTATCTGTTGCATGACAATTAACCCATAATATAGTGTAACTTACCTTGTCCATGTCTTATCTTTAGGCTCTAAAATCCTTCCAAGTCCTACTATACCTTGGATACATTCTTCATTCATTATTTAGATGCTCTAAGATGACTTCTGTCAGCCAATACCAAGGACAAAACCTTCATTGCAAACTTATACTATCAAACCAAGAAGTTGTTGGTATTTTGATAGAATCATACATAGTTCCCTATATCTTTTGAATCAGAAATTATTTCTTCAATCACATTATTGATTTGTGGCACAATTTGGTCCCTAAAAACATATTGAAAAATGAGCAAGATCCAACAATTGAATGCAGAAATATGGACCCCGCAACAGATTGTATTTTTCAAAACAATTATGTTTTTATATTCTCAAAACCAATCACCTTCCTCTACCTCAAGAACATGTGCAATCAGTTAGTGGTTCCCTACAAATTACTTGGACATTTAATATACATCTTCTTACTCATTCTTGCCCAAAATTAAAAGGCTTATTCAACTTGAATCATGAAAAATATCACATTTTGATGCTCTTGGTCTAACCTACTTAAGTGTGAGTAGTTCCTCTTCAAAACTCAATTTCTCTATGTTTTATCAACTAAATATAATGATCCAAAGACATATTTTCACATAATTTAAATTACTAACATTCTTAGAAAACAAGGTTTCAAGAAAAGTCAATCAACAATATGTTAGAATATATATTCCACTGATGTAACTGGGTGGGGAGGGGGTGAATAAGTTATCCAATTAATATCACAATTATCAACCTTGTTAAACTTTAACCATATGATCAATATAATCAAAAACCACAACAAGATACTCATGCACAATAACACTAGATGTGTTAACTAGGGAAACCCTTGATTAGAGGGAAAATCCTGGTGGGGATGGTACCCACAAGATGATGTACAAATATAAATATTACTTTTTAGAGGATGGACCTTATTAGGAGTTAATAACAATATTTAGTACATATCAATCCCTATTAGGAGACTTTGAATCCCTATTAGGAGATTCCAACCCTTTTAGCAGTTCTGGCAACCCTATTAGGAGTTGTGGAAGACAGCTGGACCAACTGCCCAAACAACTTCAAGGGAAAGATCAATGAACCTAGTGTCCAAATGATCATTGCATTATTCCTTGTAGAATAATAGAAATTAATTACACTTCCTTCCTTTTTCATGTTAACTGGACCTATACTTTGTATCTTGTAACTAGATCATAAAACTTGCATCCAATAATCCCTTGGAGTGCTTACTCGCATTCAATAAACACTCTGCTTCTTTTTGCACTTTGCACTTAATACAATATTTGATACACTTTACAAACAAGGAAAACATCTTTCCTTTATACTGTATCTCCAAAATAATTCCTTGAGTCAGCCTTGAGGCTTTCCCAATTAATTATAATAAGACGATTAATTAATTCACAATTACAATAGCATTATTGGCTCACAGTATATACAAAAATTCACACGTACAACTTTGGACTTGTGCACTTGTTGACATCACCATTCGACTATCCTTTGTCATTGGTTGACCGCACATCACCAAATTATATCATTGTCAAAGGATATAATGCAAATATCAGAAATGGCTTCTCAGCACACTATCTCTGTACTACTTTCTATAAATTAGGTACAACTTTCGTACATCTTTGACTTACCTGTTGCACATTGAACCTTCACATTAGGATGTTGTACTAAACATGTCCATGAACATGGATCACCAGACAATCAAATCCTTGTCCGTAAAACTAAGATCTATGTCTGCTACTTTGCTAGTCTTCACAAACTTATTGCTATGTTGACATTAATGACAAACACAATCATGAGTGCAACATGTCAATACTCTCCAATGCTTAAGATACTCCCTAATGTAGTATCATCAACATTCATGCTAGCAATCTCCCCCTTTGGCATTGATGGAAACATAGATGAAAAATATCTAACTTCCAAAAATAGCAAATAGTACTTTTTTGTTGTTCCCATATTCTCAAATCCTCTTCATCAATAAAATCTAAAATCCTCTAGAACACTGTTGTGTTCTTCTTCTTCTTTAGGATTAGCAATAGTTGTTCATAGTAAACAGCTCACGATACATCAGAATTCCTCATGCTGCATATCACCCCCATAGAGATATTCCTCCTTCTTTCTTTACAAGAATCTTTCAAACTCTCACTAATAAAGTAGAGACTTCCATACACTCTCCCCATACATACATAGGAGATTTTTTTCATGCATATTCTCCCCCATTGACATCAATTAAAAAAGCCACATTATGTCAATTAATTGCTCCAAGTCTTCAACTAGCTCAAGTGTCCAAAGACACTATTCAAGACCAAATACGAAGAGTCCTTAATGACTCGACTCATCACAAATACTCCCCCATAAAAGAAGTATCAACATTCAGTCCATTCTAACAATAGTGTTATGTACCACTGGACTAATGTGATCTCTACATCATCTACTTAGAAGTAGGCAAGGGCATAACCCCAAGCATACCTCTCAAGTACTCAAATGTATCTTTAGGTAAGGGCTTCGTAAAGATATTTGCAATCTTATCTTTAGTGCTCACATATTCTAATCTAATCTCTTTTTTTGTTGCCTTCTATCTCAAGACATGATACATCATAGATATATGCTTAGTCTTAAAATGCAATACATGATTCTTAGACATACTTACTATACTTGTATTATCACAATATATGATAACAAGTTATGAAAACTCGATCCTAATATACATAAGCATCTGTTTCATCCACATCATTTTATTACAATTGTTTTTTGCTACAACATACTCTATCTTAGCCATACTTTGTGGAATACAATCTTGTTTCTTGCTTAGTGAAGAAACCAACCTTCCTCCAAGAAGAAACGCTCCTCCACTGGTGCTATTTCTATCATGTATATTGCCTGCCCAATTCACATCAGTATATGCACAGAGTGAAATCACTTAATCTACAATACCAAATTCCATAGTCAAATGTTCCTTTCAAATATCTAAATATCCTCTTCACTACTGCATAATGATACTCATTAGGATCAGCTTGAAATCTAGCTACAATCCCAACTGCATTTGCTATATTTGGTTTAGTGTAAGTCAAATATTGCAAACCTCCAATCATGGATCTATACTTCTTCTGCTCAATTGTGGATGTCTCATCTTTGCTAGATAACTTGTGACTAGTTATCATAGGTGTTCCAATAGGTTTACAACTTTCCAATCCAAATCTCTTCAACAAGCCTTTCAAGTACTTAGCTTGTGAAATGGAAATAACATCACTATTTTGCACAATTTGCAATCCTAGGAAAAACTTGATTTCTCCTATCATGCTCATCTCAAACTCATTCTTCATCTCTTCAACAGAATTATCACTTGCTTCATCATTACCTCCAAATATGATATCATCAAAAAATATTTCTATTATCTATATACCATTCTCAATTTCTTTCAAATACAAGTTACTATCTATCATACCTTTAGCAAATCGAAGTTTTGCCAAATAGTTGTCCAACCGTGCATACTAGGTTCTAGGTGCTTGCTTTAGACAATATAGAGCTTTCTTCAATCTACATACCATATCTTTGTCTTTTATCAGTGGAAAGCCTTCAAGCTACTCAATATATACCTCTTCTTTAAGTTCTTCATTCAAGAAAGATGATTTAACATCCATCTAATATACTTTAAACTTCTTATTCATTGTATAAGCCAAGAACATTCTTATTGCGTCCATTCTCTCTACATTGGCATATGTTTCCTCATAGTCTACACCTTCTTGTTGTGAGTAACCTTTGCATACAAGTCTCACCTTGTTTCTCACAACTTTGCCTTGCTCATTCATCTTGTTTTTGAATACTCATTTGGTTCCTATTGCATTCTTGTCTTTAAGTCTAGGAACTAACTCTCATGTTTCATTCTTCATAATCTGATATAATTCTTCCTTCATTGCTTGAATCCAATGATCATCTTTAGATCCTTAATCTACACTTTTAGGTTCAACTTGAGAAATCAAACATATCTCTTCATTAACTCTATTTCTTATCATCACACCTTTTTCTTTGCTTTCAATTATTTGCTTTGGAGGGTGATTCTTTATCAGATTCCTATTAGAGGTAGGAGTTGACATTTCAACTCTTATCTCATATATAGGTTCATATCTTTTCTCTCCTCTTTGCTCAACAATTTGTACATCATTTTTTAGATCATAGTTAGTCCAAAAGAAAACTTTAGCATTTTTTCTAACAAATCCAGAATTATCTTCTTCTTCATTTGAATTGTAATCTAACATCTTTTCCTTAGTTCCAAACTTTTCATCAATCTTTATATTTGCACACTCAATTATTGTCTTGGCTCTGTGATTAAAACATCTATATGCCTTATTTTTCATTGAATAGCTAAGAAACATACCCTCATCACTTCTTGGATCAGATTTATCAACATCATCATCTCCCTTAATTTAACACTTGCTTCCAAATATTCTAAAATACTTAACTGATGGTGAATGACCAAACTATAGTTCATAAGGTGTCTTTCTCATACCTTTTATGATCTGTACTCTTTTCATAGTGTACAATGTTGTATTGATTGCTTCTCTCCAAAATGCCTTGGATACGTCATTCTCAAACAACATCACTCTTTTTTCCTCTACTACTGATCTGTTTCTTCTTTTTGCAGTCCCATTCTATTAAGGTGTCCTAGGTGAAGATAATTGTCTTTTGATTTTTTTCTCTTCACAAAACATGTTAAACTCTCTAGAGGTGAACTCTCCTCGTCTATCTAGTCTCAAACATTTTATCTTAACAACATATTAGTTCTCAACTCTATTCTTAAATATCTTAAACTTTTCAAAAGCTTCAGACTTCTCTTTAAGAAATGCTACCCACATCATTCTAGTGAAATGATCAATAAAAATCATGAAATATCTTTCACGATAGAATCCTCTTGATCTAAAGGGACCACTCAAGTCTGTGCAAACAATCTCTAGTATCTCTATACTTTTGAATTTCTTGCTAGGAAAAGATACCTTCTTCTACTTAGCCAAACTAAATTCTTTGCAAACCACATTAGTAGGCTTTATTATCTTAAGCAAATCTCTGACTGCAAACATGTTACTAACTTTTACAATATTATCAAAATTAATATGACAAAATCTCCTATTCCATAACCAATTGTCATCCAATTTAGCAACCAAACATGTTTTTTTAGTGAGATTCAATTGCAATACATTACCTTTGGACCCAGTTCCAATTCCAATCATCTTAGTCTTTTCTGTGAATTGCAATTGATACCCTTTGTCTACCAATTGTCCAACACTCAACAAATTTTTATTTAATCCATCAAAAAAATAAACATCATTAGTGTGTGTTCTTCAATCTAAATTAATGGATCCAATCCTTGTAATATGGCAAGCTACATTGCTACCAACTCTAACAATACCTCCATCATAATTTTTGAATTTAACAACTTATTCATATCATCAATCATGTGATGTGAACAACCATTGTCTATTATCTAATCAATCTTATTTTCAACTTGGGATACTAGAGTCTTTTCTTCTCTAATCTCTCTATGTAATATCTCAACCCTTAGAACTGTATGAAATTTTAGAACTCATCTAGAGGCATTTTACGAATAGTTTGTGTGTAAACCCAAACATGAGAGTTCTAATCTCACTATGCTTTTTCAGCTGCAATTTTTATTAAAACCTATGGTATACTAGCCAAACAAATGATATGAAAATGTCCAAAATGATTTATACAAATAATGACATAAAGAGCATAATATTATATTATTGATAAGTATTCTTCTAATATGAGAAATGGTAGCAAAAAGCCAACTGAAACACAAGTTTTACTGAGATACTTCTTTAACTTATCATAAAATGATAATACTAAAATGTTGAATGAATTATGATTGGAAGGAGCCTGGAGAGAAGTATGTAGTCCTAAAATACTGATATTATGGCTTGAGAATGACCCTTGCTTCTTGCTATTCACCCAACTAGCATTGATACTTCTTCAGACGGATGCCATATTACCTTGATCTCAATGCCACTTCTTTGATCAACTTGTTGGATTTTACGATGAAGGTAGGTTGTTCATGTGACCCTTATTGCTATTGATGGGACTCCAATAACATCATTAGATTCAACCTATAGGCTACACCATTATTTAATTCCCTCAAGCAAACTGCAATGGTGAGAGAAGAAGGATACTAGTTCTTGGTGGAGTATACGAATGATGTCTTGACTATGATTTATAACCTCAATTTCCCCCCTTACTCTATAGTAGATTACCTTCCAACTACATTGGAGAATCACACACAATACTTTTTGTAATATCCATAACTTCTAATTCTATTATGGTCGTTACTGAACTTCCTTGGCTAACATAGCTTCTATTCATAAATATGGAGGAAAAATCAATGTATCTAATTACTATTCCACTATATGATTCAACAGATAACTTACTTTCAATCCTGAAACTAATGTCACTTTCCTCCTATCAATTTCTACCTAAAACTAAGGGGCTAGGTTCATGTCCAACTTCCTCAAACAACTTGAGGGGTTTCATCCTCAGAGTTACTAGTCACAATAACCCACTATTAGGATTTGTTTAATAACATATATTCATTATATCAATCCCAATGTATCTCCATGCTTTAACAAACAACTAAATAATGTGAGACTAAAAGTTAATTTCATCTTTTAGTCACTTAAGTTACTTTATAACTTTATAACATTAAAATATTTAAATAAATCACTTTAAGTCACTTGAACTTTACTATCTCTTGAAATACTTGTCTGATTGCCATGTCGTCTGAAATAGGAATCTCTCCTCATAATTCCCCATGTAACCAAATACACTTTCTAAAAATAGAATGGGTCCATCTCTATTACCCCTGACTTACTATACATAGTAAGTATGGAAAATGGAGTCCAAATGACATTGAACAAAGGCCAAATCCATTAATCATTTAATGTTGGAGATGAATCAATCCTTAGAATACCTCTAACCATCCTCATTAGCCTACAAGGATCCAATATTAGGCTAATCTCTAAAATTTTGATGTTGGCAACCAATGGGAACATCACAGTCATCCCCTCCCAAGATTGCTTGCCCTCAAGAAATCCAACAATAATAGTGAACTCCACCTCCACCTAGATCCCAAATTAAGTAGTACGTAACACCCCTATTAGCATTGAACCAATTGTATACCACTAACATCATTAGGACCAACAACATAACCTATAGTATAGCACTCAAAACTTGTGCTAATGATGTAGGAGTTAGAATATCACTAGAAGAATCCCCCACAAGAAATATCTTCATCTTAGTTCTCACCCATATAATATAAACTAGACTGGAATTCAAATCAACAATCCCTTGAAGTGACATAGCTATAGGGGAACCATATGCACTCATGCTAACTATGTCAACCATAGGTGTAGCCATGTCCAAATTTGTGGACATAAGAACATTACTAACTACCACAACACAAAATCGAATCTTTATAGATGGTGAAAACTGAACCAAACTCCATTCAGGTGAGTGATCAGTTCATCAACCTCAAACAAAGGATTGTCATAAGATAATGTTGCATCAAGGTCAAACATAGGACTATTCATGAAATGAACATCAACACTTTTTTGATCGATAATATAAAATGACTTTATCACTACATCGCTCACCTCATCAACAATAACAATTGTATTACTATCAGAGCGCACATATACAACCACTTTCTTTCTTTTTTATTAGACTACAGGAATCGGGTGTAGCACGACCCCCCTATACACTATAGTGCATCGGGTAAACTTTTTAATGTGATTAGTAGCACTGGCACGACATGCGCATCGGTACCATGGGGAGGGGGGAGACTAGAACCTGTGACCAACCCCCTACAATAGAGAAGATTTAGCCAACCGAGCTAAGGCCCCCACCCTCATATACAACCACTTGCATACTACTAAACTCCTCATTAGATGGCTCAACTGACACAAAAGTGGCTGCTAATATGATAGTACCCCTGCATGCTCCTACTCCCACTATTGTTGCATCGTCATCAAATACATGATTCGGGGATCTCATTGTATGTAGGAAAACCTACCTATTGGAAGCAAGAGCAAACAAGCAAACGTTGGACATAATAGATATACCAAGAGTTCAAAGTAAAAAAAAGCCTAACTAACACTTGCTTGAGTTTTGCAAATCCAAGCAACCAAAAGATATGGTCCTCAAGCAACCTCAAACAACTCAAAAAAGGCACCCATGAGAGGCCTTGTTGGTGTGTTTATATTGGAGGGATGTTGATGTGCTCTCCCAAAACACAACTATCTTGAACCTCTTGATATGGAAATGCAAGTATGATAATGATCTTATGCTAAATGAATGGAGAACACCTCAAACAATGGCTATGGAAGTAGCCAAGCTTGAGAGTATTCAAGGATGCAAGAAAACAAACTAAGCTAATATGCAAGATGAGATGAACATAAAAATGTAAGAAACAAAGCTAATCTAAAAATGAAAATGTAAATGCAAGCTATCAACTACCAAAGGTTAGTATGCAATATGAAAAATCACTATGAAAGCTCTAAACTCAAACTAGCATGATAACAATACAATGAGGGAGATGAAAATGCTTGAGACAAGGGCTCTATTTATAGGCTTGAGAGAGGCCCTGGTGAGGTGGAATCTATGTGGCATCCACATAGGTGCCACAAGGAGACATGTAAGAAAGCCATGCAAGTGGTCAACATTCAAAGTTTGCTCACACATGTGTGAGAAAATTTGAAGAAAGGAGTGGGGGACAAAGGTGTAAGAGGTGTGGAAGGCATGAGGGGTGTGGGAAGTGTGAGTGTTCCTCACACATGTGTGAGCACACACTTAGGATTAAAAAGGGGTTTAGTGAGGTGTTTAGGTTAATTAAGTGGGATTAAGTAGTGGGTAGGCTTAGAAGGATGAAAGTGATGGTTGTAGACTAGGTTTTAGGCTAGGTTTAAGATTAAATTAAATAAGATTTAGTTTAATCATAGGTTTAGAGAAATTAATGGAATGGAGGGATTTAAATAAATAGAATTTATTTAACAAGGGGATTTATGGAGGATCATGTATTAAATAAATTTAATACATTAGGGATGGAAGTATTTAAATTAAATTTAAATACATAAGGAAAGTGAACTTATTTAATTAAATAAGTAGAAGAATATGTTCAATATAATTAATTAATTAATAATTAATTATAATTTCAAGAACAATATTAAATAAATTAATATAGTATTTGGGACGATTTTAAGCATCTACACTCATGCCAACGACTACATTATCTGACTTAACTTGACATAAATTGTCATCACATTTCACCTCCATTGTGCCCAACTGATGCAATGTCTCATAAGAAATGTCCTACAAATTTGAAGCCACAACTGTATCATCACCTTTTGCTCTTAGAAAAAGTGATATCATTCTCTACTCAAATCTTGGCTTTGAAATCAATTGGGTCATCTGTTTGTGATTTTGATTCATCTCATTCACTAGCACATCCAACTGTTTCACAATTCCCTATATCTCAAAATCTCCCTCCATTAGCAGAGAAGTACGTCCTCTACGGGAGTAATGAATACCAAATCTTCTGTCACCATCCATAACATTGAAAATCAAGTCCTCCACTTATGGGTCAAAAGATAAGTGATGAGCACTCCTCACAATGTAATGCCAATAAAAACTCCCAATATTTTTCAAGGGCTCATCGTCATCAAACTGGAAAGGTCAAAAGACAAGTGATGAGCACTCCTCACAATGTAATGCCAATAAAAACTTCCAATCTTTGTCAAGGGCTCATCGTCATCAAACTAGAAATTAGAAAATGGCTCCAATTTTTGACTCTAAACTATTGGTCAGGCAAGATCCTAGGCAACCCTATCAGCAAGCTTAACCACAAAATCCCTATTGGGAAGCATTGTAGCCAAGGTCTCTACAATATTCCTCACCAATTGGCAAAAAGCACGAGAGTCTTGAATAAGAGCACCCTCAGATTTACTATATGAAACCTCCCAAAAATTTGAGCTCTCAAGCAAATACTCCATGAATGACTCAATAAAATAGAAATTATATGTGGAAGCATCACTCTGCTCCCCCACAACCCAAAACTAATCTCTCTAAAAATATGATAATGACAATTGCCCAAAGCTACCAACTATATGAAAAGAAGAAATATATTCACTTCCAGTAGAAGGGAGAAAATCACCATGAGAACATGTCCCACTGATGTTTTCACCTCCTCTATACATACTATACTCATATCTTGGACGAATGTGTTCACCACATCATCACACACCTCATCCTCAACCATAAAAGAAAACTCACCACCAACCACAATATGTAATTGAATAGGGTTTGGGGCTAGTGTTAACTAAACTTGTTCTAACTCCATGGTAGCCTCACCCAACTATGACTGTGACTTCTGAAGAGCTAACTGAGTATACTGAAGAGAGCCCACCATCACCTTAAGCTCTCAGGTGAGCTCAACCACCTCCTCTTTCCCTAACAACACCTTATAGCAAGTGCTACCCCACTCCAAAAGGTAATCTACGTCATCAACTAACAAAGAGTAATTATGCTTCAAGATCCTAATAGCCTCTCAAAGAGCATGAACCTCTGCTAGGGAAAGACTACTATCACTGTGCTCATCTGACACTAGGGCACCCCAACCAAATGCAACTAGCATATGTCAAATAGCATCATAATGATCAAGAGATGAATAAATGTCACTATTACTCACCTTTAGCTGATAAGTCGCATGATGCCTTTGTGACCCCTGACTCCTATGCAAGCTCTGTGTCTCACTAACTACACTATGATAGGAAACTGAATCATAACTATTCATCACAAGATCATTCATACATGTGTTATTATCCTTGCACAACTCTAAATCTAAGATACAACTACTATGTACCTCAACCAACTCCTTCGAAGAAATAGATGCCCTTGAAATCTCAATCTTCCCACATGTCTCAACTTTCACCTCAATAGTAAGATCCTATAAGCATTGATCCCGAGACTCATCCAAAAACTCATAAGAGTCATGACCCAATATTTGACAAGGGGTATCATAACTGGTGCAAATAATAGCATCATCCAAAAAATCACTAGAGGTGTCTACACTATATGCATCCCCATCACCTAATAGACTCACAACTGGCACCACTTGACTCTACACACATGACTCTATGACAGGCTATGAATTAATAACTCTAGAGCATGAACCCATGTCTACTAACTCTGTTGTAACACCCAAATCATCAACATCACAACTGGGTGATTCCATACATGCGTGGGTCCTACCTGAGGAAGCAATTTCCTCTTGCACTGGAGCAACACTATGACAACTCCCATGCAAATATCCAAGAATAATTCCCTCCTCAAGAGAGCCTAAAGTATCAATAGCAACAAATTCATCAACTGTCTCTTCAATAGTTGCAACAACTCTAGGGGCCTCAACGTGTTGAAACTTAGTGTCGCTATCCACCAAGGGTACTAACATGTCTATTGATCTCTATAAACTGGGTCCATCATCAACATGATAGATAGGACTAGTAGGTGTCGTACTAAATATAGGTACATCTACACTATATACATCTATCAAGGAAAACTCAAGTTTCCTTCCCTACAATCTTGATGTCAGCCTTCTAAAGGAAAAAGTCGTATACCTCGCTATCCTCTTGATTGTCTCTAGATCTGACAAGCTATCCATTTTTTGATTTATTTATTAAACAAAGGAAAAATTATGCTTGACCAGATCAGGGAATAAATCCCATTCATTATACATTGCAATAACATTATCTGGTAGTAAGTTTGGTGCCACAAGTGGTGCTACCTCTTCCTCTACATTAAAAATGGGCATCAAAGGCTTGCCAATGTTCTGTGTGGGGGTTTTAGTAGCTCAAGGTGATCTAGCCACACTACCACCTCCATTGTGATGTCTCAGGGTTGCCTTGTGAGGTGGACCTAATTGTTGCATAGCACTTGTAAGATGTTGAAGTGCGGTTTCTATATTGTTCTGCCCATCTGTAATAGCCCTCAAAGTTTCCCTCACTTCCTGTCCTTGTTCATTCTCGTTATGAGCCATTTAAGTAACTTGTATGTGTTTCACTTCCTCTTTCCTATACCTACTACTGAGCAATGCTCCATTTTGTAGCACTATTGGCTCTTGGCTTTTATTACCTTTGTGATTATAGCAAAAATTATAATACCACTATCTCCCAAAATTGTGAATTTGCACTACTACATTCACAAATAGACGACTTCTTTCATAAACACTCCTTACAAATTCACTCCACAATCTCCATCTCTTAGTTTAAATTGTTTATGATAAATCCTTATAAAAATTTGCCTTTATTATACATCCATAGGCTGGCAGGAAGACCAGCTCTGATACCACTGTAATATCCCAACCCTAAGAACTATATGAAATTTCAGAATCTAGAGGCATTTTTATGAATAGGTTGTGTGTAAACTCAAACATGAGAGTTCTGATCTCACTGTGCTTTTTTAGCTAGAATTGTTATTAAAACCTATGATATACTGACCAAACAAACGATATGCAAATGGTTAAGATGATTTATACAAATAATGACACAAAGAGCACAATACTATATTATTGATAAGTATTCTTCTAATATGAGAACTGAAAGCAAAAAGCCAACTGAAACACGAGTTTTACTAAGATACTTCTTTAACTTATCATAAAATGATAGTGCTAAAATGTTGAATGAATTACAATTGGAAGGAACATGGAGAGAAGTACACAATCCCAAAATACTGATACTGTGGCTTAAGAATGACCCTTGCTTCATGTTGTTCACCCAACCAGTGTTGATACTTCTTCAGACGAATGTCATATTACCTTGATCTCAAAGCCATTTCTTTGATCAATTTGCTGGATTTTTCCACTGAAGGTAGGTTGTTCACATGACCCTTGCTACTATTGATGGGACTCCAATAACATCATTAGATTCAACTTGCAAACTACACCATTATATAATTCCCTCAAGCGGACTACAATGGTGAGAGAAGAAGGATACCAATTGTTTGTGGACTATATGAATGACATCCCAGCTATGATTTATAACCTCAATTCCCCCCATTACTCTACAATAGATTACCTCCCAATTTCCATTGGAGAATCACACACAATACTTTTTGTAATATCCATAACTTCCAATTCTATTCTAGTTGTTACTAAACTTCCTTGGCCGACATAGATTATGTTCATAAATATGGAGGAAAAAATGATGTATCTAATTACTCTTCCACTACACTAGCCAACAGATAACTTACTTTCAATCCTGAAACTAATGTCACTTTCCTCTTGTTGATTTCTACCTGAAATTAAGGGGTTGGGGTTACGTCCAACTTTCTCAAACAACTCAAGGGGTTTCATCCTTAGAGTTACTAGTACTAATAAGCAACCTTTAGGATTTGTTTAATAACATATATTCCTTGTGTCAAACCCAATGTAGCTCCATGCTTTTATAACCTCAATACATGGGAAGACACAAACAACTGGGCAATGTGGGATTAAAATCCAATTTTGTCTTTTAGTCACTTCAGTTACTTTATAACTTTATAACATTATAATATTTAAATAAATCACTTAAGTCACTTGAACTTTAATATCTCTTGAAATACTTATCTGATTTCCATGTCGTCTGAAATAGGGATCTTTCCTCATAATTCCCCATGTGACCAAATACACTTTCTAAAAATAAAAAGGGTCCATCTCTATTACTACTGACTTACTATACATAGTAAGTATGGTGATTTGAGTCTAAATGGCATCGAACAAAGGCCAAATCCATAAATTGTTGAATCTTGGAGATGAATCAATCCTTAGAAGACCCTCTAACCATTCTCATTAGCATAGGAGGATTCAATATTAGGCTAATCCCTGAAATTATGATGCTGGCAAAAAATGGGGACATTACACTCTATCAATATTATCTTCCTTAATAGCTACAAATCCTAGCTCATCATCACTTTCACTCTAACATTTTTCATCAGCTTCCTCTTCTTCATTAGCATACAAGCAATTCCTACGTCTCCTAGGATTGAACTTTCCCTTATAGTTTATCTCTCTTTTAGGACATTTAGATGCATAATGACTAAACTCATTATGATTCCAACATTTAAAGATATTCTTACAATCTTTTTCTCTTCTCACAAGAAGTGTTATACCTTCTTCGATCTTCTTGTGTTCATTGGATCTAGTTTTTTGCTACTAGCAAAATCTCCATGTGTACTTGTGCTTCTAGAAAAATTTGGCTGAACATTCAAGGCATTGAAAGTTGTCTCCACTCTTGCCAGTTCTCTTGACTCTCTCAGACCCACTTCTATTGCTTCCAATCTTCCAAGAAACATTTCCCTAGTAAAATCCTTAGTACAAGGTATAAGTAGTTGAATCATCTGAGCTACTTGCCTGACTGGTGGTGTCAAATTCTTCAAGATTTTCCACACAACCTTATCTTTTTCCTTCTTTGAACCATATGTTTTGATTCTTGCAACAATTTCTAATATCCTACCAATATAACTTCTTATAGATTCATATTCCATCATGTTAGCATCTTGAAATGCACATATCCAATTCTGTAATCTTACTCTTTTTATATGTGTATCACCTTCAAAAATAGATTCTAATGCTTTCCAAATCTGATGAGATGTTTCTAGTGTTTTTAATTGACTATAATAATTCTTTGGAAGAGTTGATAGTAAAGCTTCTCTAGCTCTCATGTTTCACATGAACACATCTCTCTCTGATTCACTGCATTGTTCAAGTTTATCTTATTTGACAATTGTCTTCCACTCTTTTGCAAGAGCTAATAACCTGGACCCATACAAAAGAAATGAGTCTTCATTCTCTCCTTCCAACTATCATAATTGGCCCCATCAAATCTAGGAGTATCCGCCATCGATCTCCCAAAGTTATTAAGCTTTTATTTCAAGGATTGAATGCTCTGATACCAATTGCTAGAATATATAGTCCATCAATATAACTAAGAAGTTGGGGGGGGTGAATCAGTTATCCAATTAATATCACAATTATCAACCTTATTAAACTTTGACCATATGAGCAATATAATAAGAAACCACAACAAGATACTCATGCATAATAACACCAGATATTTTAACTAGGGAAACCCTTGATTAGAGAAAACCTCAGTGGGGATGGTACCCATAAGATGATGTACTAATATAAATATTCCTTGTTAAAGTATGGACCCTGTTAGGAGTCAATAACAACATTCAGTAGATATCAGTCCCTGTTAGGAGATTTTGAATCCCTATTAGGAGATTCCAACCCTATTAGGAGTTGTGGAAGACAGTTGGACCTACTACAGAATAATAGAAATGAATCACACTTCCTTCATTTGTCATATCAATCAAAGCTCTACTCCTTTTGATCTTGTAACTGGATCACAAAACTTGCATCCAATAATCCCTTGGACTGCTTACTTGCATTTAGTAAACATTATGTTCATTTTTACACTTTGAACTCAATACAATATTTGACACACTTTACAAACAAGGAAAACATTTTTCCTTATACCATATTTTCAAAATAATTCCTTGAGTTGGATTTGAGGCTTTCCCAATTAATTATAATAAGATAAGTAATTAATTCACAATTACAATAGCACATAACATCACATGTGCAACTAGGACCTACACACTTGCTAACATCACCATCAGACTATCCTCTGTCACTAGCTAACCGTGCATCACCAGATTATATCACTATCAAAGGATATAATGCAAACATCATAAATGACTTCTCAGGTACTTTGTCTCTGTAATACTCTTTATAAATCAAGCACAAATTTCATACATCTTCAACTTACATGGTGCACATTGAACCTTCACATCATAATATTGTATGGAACATGTCCATGATGTGCATAACCAGACAATCAAAACCTTGTCTGTACAACTAAGATCTTTGTCTACTACTCTGTCAGTCTTCATAGACTTACTACTATGTTGACATCAATGATAACCATAGTCATGAATGCAACATGTCAATACTCTCCAATGCTTAGGATACTCCCCCAATGTAGTATCATCAACATTCATGCTAACACAATGTAAAATGGTTTTGAAACCTATTGTAGATCTGTCAAAAACATAGGAAAAATATAAAATATAATGTTTTCATTACTTAAAACTTTCTTATATCAGTTTCTTCTCCAAAACACTCTTGAATTGATATTCAATGCCAATATAACTTCTTGCTTACTGCTATTTTACCAACTAACTACCAAAATTACCTATCTATAACTTCCTACAACTAACTGTTATCAACTTTCTCCATATTTGGCAATTACAAATAAGTTTTCATGTTGACAATCTTGACACACTGTATCTTTCTTCCCTTTTATTATTTAAAACATTATTCAAAGGTTCTAATATGACCTTGACACCTCATTAAACCCTATAATCCCTTACATTTTCATGATTAGCCATTTTTAAGCCTTACTTGGCATATTATGCATCTTTTACAATATGACATTATTTATGAATTTATCAATGTTAAGGGGCTCAAGTGACCCATATTACAATATTTTGGGGCCTTGTAGGTCATGTTTAACTCTATCATCCAAGAAATATTCATTTTACTCCATCTATGGTCTTAGATCATCAAGATCATGTTGCTTTGTCAGGGTGCTCCTGCACCAATTAGTGGTAAAATAATCAATAGAAATATTTATATTGTTAGTTATTGTTGTAGGGGTTGTATATGCATGAACTTATTCTAAAACTATTACATCTTCCATATCATGTACATTTTCTAACTTGATAATTGGTGTTTCCTTAGGTGGTTGCTTAACACTACCCATGATATCTTGATCCTTATTTATAGATTCATATGGATAATTCTCAGTAATATCTAATATTTTAATCCTTTCTTCTATTTTATTTACCATATGTGGTATGCAATCAACCACTTTGTTTATTGTCTCCTCAATGTTCTCGTTATCCAAGTGTATGGTTTGTTGTTGTTTGGTATTAGATACATCATCTTTTTCTTGTTCCTCATCCAAATGATGAATAATTTTTCATAGCTTCTCACTCTCTTCCTCAACTTCTTGATTCCTTCCCATCATCACTCTCAATGATCTAATTTTTTCATAAATATTCTTTTATGTTTCTTTAATGCTTCATTTATTTTAGGTACATTGCAATTAGGAATATTCAATACTAGTGAACTTTCTCTTAATTATCTTTCAGTATTGATAACATATCTCCATCTTCCACTAATTTTGTTGTGCAGTTCATCTGGAATTCCATTTGCAATTTTAATAGGTCCATATTGATTAGTATACATATTATCAATTACAACTTCTTCAATCTTCATTTTTTCTTCATAATTTAACTTGCGAAATTTTATAATGTGTATTGAACCAAAATTGTTAGGTTTCCTTATAGCTTATGCATCTTTATCAATGGTCTTTGGTATAAATTTCTTCACAACTCTAAATTTCTCTTCATCTGATTCAATTTTCTCATTATCATTATTTTTCATAGATTTTTGCTTCTTCAGTGGCTTGGTCACTGACCGTTGAACATTTTTCCCTTTTGAAATGTCTAAGTTTGTTTTTGGTCAAGTTGAGTTTCCTTTTCTTTTCCTCTCTTGGGAGGGGGTGTACATGTTGTGGTCTAGTCCTAGACTAGGTAACCTTAGGACTCTATGATTTTATAGCTTGTGCTTTCTTACCCTTCATTTGTTTTGGTTCCTCTACCTCTATCTCCCACCTCAACTTCTTCTTCATTGACTTCTTCTTTGTTTCCTTTGGTTTCCTCTTCAATTGACTCACATTTCTCATCCCTTAATTTCTCTTCAAGTGTGCTTATCATCTTCTTAGGCTTTTTCCCCATCTTAAGTACTAAGATTTCAATTTTTTATTCTTTTCTTAACTTCCTTGAATGTTCTAAACCTTTTTTCTTTCCTAACAATTGGTTGTTCAAGAAAAGCTTCAATGTTATATGTAGCTTAGTTAATATCAAGTTTATAGCCCATTAACTCTAACCATGATATCCTTGATTATAAAACTCTTATCAGACATGTGTTTGTATCTACGAAGAAATAAATTGTGTCATTATAATCCTCAACTAGTTGTGGGGGAATTTTGAACCTTTGAATCATTCTAGACTTAAATTTTTCAAAGTATTCATTCATTACTTTGTCAAAGTTCTCACCCAAACTATCTATGTAATCATTAACTTGGTAAATCAGATAGCCCTTAGTAACCTAGTTAACATCTCCTATTGTAGAGAAGTAATTGTGTAGATAAAAGAAGATACATACCAATAGTGATCCATATTTCAGTGTATTGGTCTTTGCTACTCATATTCTCTTCATATTATCTTCAAATGATTTCAACAACAGCTCAGCAAGATCAATCTTGATACTTTTCTTCACAATTTTTTATGCTAAATCCACAACTCCACACAGTATACTATTGGGTCTTCTTGATTGAATATTCTATAGGCAATAACATTAGTGGCAAACTTTGCTCGAGATATCTAATAGTTGATACTCAGAGATCTCTACCATCCCAAGTTGTGTTGGCCTTCTCTATCTTTGTTGTCAGTGCAATCCTCATATCCTTATCTTTCTCAATAATGAGGTAGCCAATAACCATGCACATCACATCTCTAGTGATCTTTACTAGTCCTTCTAGCCACATTGATTTCTCATGAACTCTACTCAATACAATTCAAATCCACGCACCTTTAAATACCTTTAAAAAGAATAGGACATGAGTCAATCCCTTGGTTTCTACATGCTTTGGCATGTCATTTAATTATCCATTTATGGACAATGCCTTTTGACCTTCTTTCAACTCATATCAACATATTTCTCCAATCTTACAATGGGTATATAACCTAATGTCACAGACCAATAAAACACTCAGAGGCAATGAAGAAAATGCTCTGGTCTCATCTAATTTGTGTTAGAGTAATAAGATGTTGCATTATTAGTTAAATCATTTTTTATTTAATTATTAAGTCACTTATTATCTCTAGTTTACTTAAGCTAAACTTTAGGCATATAATAATTAATTCTTTTATTAATTATTTCATGCAACCTAGGTTAGATTCCTATTAGGTTTTTGATCTCCTTTTATAAGGATTGATCTCTTTTTAATTTATTGATTCACTTTTGATAATAACTATTTGGTTATCTTATTACTTTAATAAGAAAGGATTGGACATCCTTTCATAGTGATTTCATGGTCAGACAACATCATGTGTTTACTTAAAATAGTACACTAACTTCATTTAATTTGTCAACACGGGAGCATAAGTTTGAGAAGAGGAATACAAAATCTATGCTCTAATTCTCCTTCAAGTCATTACAGCTAATGCAAAAAAAATGCCGAAGGAATTCTATACTATCAACTAAAACAACAACTCCACTTAAACCTTGAAAGTAATGTTGTAATAATAAACCTATCTATTCACCTATGCTACAAGAACAATTCATTGATTCTGTTATCAATGGTTGCAAGAGAAACACAACTCTATCTTGCAAGGAAAAAAACAAAGAAATGAAATCTATTCCAACATAATAGTTCACTCACCAAGTGGAACCCCTTGGATGAGTGAACAGAAAAGACAATCAAGATAAAATAAATAGACTTGAACTGTTCATTCTATTCATTCATGGTGAAGAGATTACACTTAACTAAAAATTGAATCATGCATGACCGCTATGAAAATCAACTTATATTCTTCCTCCTCCAAAAAATCTTGTCTTGAAGCTACAACAGACATTATTTAAAAGGAAACTACAACTACTCCCTAACTTTACGATCACTCCATTAATAAGGATCAATTACAGACTCATAAAGTTTGAAAAAAAATTGCCATTAATCAAGAATAAATCCTCTAGGAATATAGCAGGTTGTGGAAGCTACATTCATGCATTGTTCCAACAAAAAGCATATAATAACTTGCTCCACTCGCGATGACTCAGCAATCTAGTTGGCTCTGACTTTAGTGTTGAGGTGTTGACTCTTGAATTATTTGTGGCAATTACCTAAAAAGCATTCAATGCACAGAATAGTTCCACACACATACATTTATTTTATCATCAATATTAGAAAAGGTGTAAGTTCAAATTACCACTCTTGCAAACCCTATGGCTATAGGAGGAAAACTACCCAAAACATAGCATAAATGAGGAGACATTTATCAGCATGCAACATCAATTCATTATACCATTTTTGCCATAGATTCAAGAAATTATAGCATATTTGAACTGTTCATACCTCTATTTAATGTCTTATCATATATAGAGCATATACATGAAAACATAAGTTCATTTGCTTAAAATTATAAAGTCATGATTGTTTCTGCAAGATAACTGCTTAAATAAAAGACAAAAAGATCTTAAAACAATGGCCTTTTAGAGGTCCATCATTCCCCCCAACTGAGCTATTGTTGGTCCCCAACAACCATGAAGTTTTTTTATTATGGCTCAAACTCTCCAATCACTAGCTACCCTCTCCCCTGGCTCATTCTTAACATAGTCAAAGTACCCATAGTTTTCCTTGAGCCTTCACCATCGTCGAACTTCTGTTGCCATATCATGATCTTCTACATTATCATTTACTGCTAGTAGTGGCTAGAAGAGAATAGATTGTTGATACTTTAATGGAAGCCAATATTTACACCGATCCTTCCCAAATCAATATACCATGGAACCCTAATGGTAGCAAGAGTCAAATTTTGAGGAGAGTAGGGTTCTCTTATCTTCAGGTCATGTGGCATCCATGTCCACCTTTGTCTTGACACAATAATAGTTATCTCAACATCTTGAGAGGAGTGTCGTTCCCAATCTGCAAAGAATTGTTCTCTGACTAAGCATACTTTACCAACTCTAAAAGGGTTTCCTAGAATAGAAATCCAATCTAGAAATGTTCATCTAGAGTGTTGAACTTCTGGTCTCATGAGTATAGGTATGGTAATTTCACTATTCGTGTAAGGCATAGCTTGATGTTACTCACTTATCTCATTATTCATCTAAGACATCACTACTCTCAATTGCACATCCCCTATATATAAGAGTGAATTTCACTCTATGGCATTAGGCACTGCTAAATTATGGAGATATAGTTCACAAAATAGATTCTTTAAAGGCATTGGAACAAATTAGAATGCACCATAAAACTCATGTGGATTTGCAATCAAGGGATTAAGCCCCTCCACAATTCTAATCAACTTAAAATTTACAAGTTGCTCTTTAAGAAACAATGCATACACTAGTGAGGGTGACCTACATTCTATCAATTCAGGAATTAATCCTGTAACTTGTTCAATTCTCTTTTTTAAGACTTCATTCTGGTCTGAGCTTTGTTTCAACTGATACCTCTTCTCACTAATAACATGTTTCAACTTTTCTTTTTCCAGCTTCTATTAAGCTCTTTCCCATAACAAATGTTGAAACAAATTGATTCTTGTGGACAAAGGTATGGACAAATTGGGTGGTGGCAATGGTTCCTTGTTAAAAATGTCTATCCATTCAGATGTCAAATGAGGAGATTTATTGATACTTTATGGTGTGGAGAGTTCTTCTTTTCTTATGACAATTGTTGTCACCACATTCTCTTCCTTACTGGATTCAGCTAACTATTGTGCCTAGTGTATCTAGCCCATCCTAATTGAGCTTTTCCATTACTTCCTCAACAATTTCTTGTCTAGATTTTGGATAGTCCTTAGAAGGAAGGTCTTCTTTATTTTCACTAATATCTTGCATAACAAGACTTTCTTCAAATTCCTAAAATGTTTCAGGTTCACCAAACTCCCTCTCATTATCAACAATCACATAGTTAACATGAAAGTCAACTTTAGGTTGTGGACTCTAGTTATTACACTCATTATAAATGGCTATGTTTTGTTCATATTTTTCCTTCGAAGAGGATTCCTTCTCAACCTCAAAAGATTCTAAGTTAACCACTAGAATAGAGGCTTCAATAACCATATTTCACTCAGAAAGCCTCACACTTTGCCATGTAGGAGGTGTAGACAAGCATGGAGGATTCTTTCATTTTATCTTGCCTACAAACATTTCAATAGTAGGTGCTTCAGGAGGTTTTTCTAAAACTTCCTCTTCTTATGAGTGCAAGGTTTCATTATCATTACTCTTATCATCGGGTTGTTGTTCTATTTTTTCTTCCTTAGGCTCCATAGCTTTACCTTTTCCTTCCTTAATAGTAGACCTAGTCTTAATAGATGATGGTGTCTTTGGAGCACTGGTGGTTTCCCTAGTTTTGCTTTTCTTTTTACTAGAGATAGAGGCATCAACTTTATAGATTCTCTTCTTAGCTAGTCTAGAACTAGAGGGAGAGGCTTCAAGAACATTTTCAGTCCTGGGAATGACTTTACAAAAACCAGTAGATGTCTTTTCCCTTCGTCCAACCCCTTCACCTTTAGGGCCGACCAACCTAAGCTCTACCTCTTTTAACTACAAGAATTCTTCCCATGTCCCAATGGATTGCTTGTTCAACTCTCTTTCCACAATTAATTTTATCAAGCAATGATGGGAAACAAATTGATCCTTTCCTGATTGTACTAAAGAAGCTTGTTTCTTGACATTTTTAAATAGGAAATTAGGGAGATTACCTGTCAATAATTGTGCTATAGATGAGCCAGAATTTTGAAATGTAGGGCATGTAGGTATTTGTAATACCCTTCACAGGTGAAGTATTTAATGATGAGTATTACTAGCTAGATAAACTCCAGCAACAATGATAGTCTGGAGGTACCTTTCTTTTTGTCAATATCTAAAGGAGGGTCAGAATGCACACTAAACTGTGTTGAATCTAAGACTAGGTTTTGACTATTTCATGTCAACACACTTAAGATGTTTACTAAGTTCATGTCGAGCTAGTAACACATGCCAAGTAAAATATGTATAGATGCCGAGTAAATAGTTGATGCTGAGTAAGTTCAAGTGCCGAGCCAGACAGAACTACAATAGGTGCCGAGTGAACTTCATGTGCCAAGCAATCTTTAGGTGCTGAGTAAAGATCAAGTGTTGGGCAAAGTATAGGTTTTGAGTCACTATAGAAGCCAAGTGGAGCAGAATTTCTATAAGAGTTGAGTGAGCTATTTTTTCTATATGAGTCGAGCATTAGAGGTAACAAGTGCTGAGTAACACAGATTGGACATAGTTGTTTGTAATTGCACAAATAGCTATGTAAACCATTTTTTGAGCTGACATAGAAGAATCTCAAAGGATATTAAAGATAAGAATGAATCTTTTACATTACCTATGCAATCAGCATGCAGCTAATAAGAAAAATGGAGAAGGCATGCAACCAATAAGAAAAGTGCATGAATTGAGTGGGAAGTGAAGAATGAATATGGATCATAGATTCATACCTAACCCTAAGTCTTTGAAACCCTTAAAAAGAGAATGAAACCCCATTATATCTGTGGATGAAAGAAGTGTATGGATAAACTATAGCAAAATTCAGAGGGAAGTGTGAAAAGACTTAGAAGAATAGAGCATCATTATAGCATCCAGTTGATGGAGAATAGAGTATCAGAATATCGAAGAGTGACACATCAGATCAAGAAGGGATCAAGTCAATTAGAGTAGAACGAGGATTTGAAATCAGCAATTGGAGATTGCAAAGTTATCAGGTCAAAAAAATTCTAATACTCTCTAGCAATTGCATTAGTTATGGAAATCCTATGGACTTAGGTTGGCCTAGCAGTCATTTGTAAATCCTTTAACAGGGTGGCATTCCAAGTGAATGTACACAAGTCCTCTAACCAGGCCTACTTTTAGCAGGGTAGTGAAATCCTTTAACCAAGTCACTTTTGACATAGTGTAAAAGTATTTAACAGGACAAGCCTTTCATAGGGAAAACCATTGGAAGTGGTCAAACATTGTAACCTTGAATAGTTACACATTCTTGTAGTGATATTTTGTGGGTGTAATCCCCACCCCAATTTTACCTTCTCATTTTGGAGGGTTTCTGGGTTACCAAATTTGTGTGTTGTCTATTTTCATGCATATCTTTACTTTCAAGTTCATTAGATAGATTGGATGCATGTGAATGGTTTTAGTTAAAAGAATTTAAAGGGTTAAAGTTGGTTACTTTTGATTCACCCCCCTCAGAAGTAAATCTTCCCACTTGTTAATTCCAACAATTGGTATCAGAGCCAAGTTCTCACAACAAGGAGCCTTACAACTTGGAGAAAAGATCTGGAAATGGAAGTCTACAAACTTGGGAAGACCATATAGAATCAAGAAATTGACATACAACTTGCTTTACATGCCTTGGAAGAAGCTAGAGGAGAACTAAGAAAATCTTTTAAAAGAAGAAAAGAGATTGCCTTAGGAATGACACATAGTACAAGGATATTGACACCTCAAATCTATTTTCAAATGGAGATTCCAAAGAGTTTGATGCAGCAATAGCAGATCTGATGGAGAAGAATAGAGCTCAAGCAAAATAAATCAAAATACTCAAGCTTGAACAAGAATCACAAGCCATAATGCTTTGTGAGGTAACTGAACAGAATAAAAGAGCCATTGAAGACAAGGCTATGATAGAAGATGGTAAGAGAAATCTTACCAATAGACTGGAGGAAAAGAAAATTGAGTTTGAAGGAATTTCTAACATGTAGCTAGACACCTTAAGTCAGATGATGAATGCACATCATAAACTAAATTTCAAGGATATTGAGATCTCTACACTGAAGATGCAAAATGAACAATTGCAAGATGACTTGAAAAGAGAAAAGGAGATTGCAAAGAGCTTCAACAAACCCAATGAGGCAATCAAGTACTTTGAGCAGCTACAAAAATCACCAAGGGCTAGCAATGATACTTCAGGACTTGGTTACATCAGCACTGAATAAGGAGAGTTCTCTAAGACTGCAAAAGAAAGGAGTAACAGAGGTAAGAACACTAAACCTACTTGTCATTTTTGTGGTAAAAAGGGACATACTTATAATGTATGCAGGAGCCAGAATGCCCATCAGCATGATATGCCTAAGAATGCAAGCTATTGTCACAAGTGCAAAAAGCAAGGACATCAAGTACATAACTACAGGACTAGGACTATTAGTACACCAAAATTTGAAGGTCACGACTACAATTGCAAGAAGTATGGACATAGAGCTTTTGAGTGCAGATCAAAGCCTATGTGGACATCAAATTAGGCAACAAGAGAAGGTAATCATGGTCATCACAACAATTGGGACTACAACACCAGGTATAACTATCATTACTGTTAGGAATATGGACACATTCCTAAAAATTGCATACGGACACATTTCAGAGGGAACTATAGCAGATGGTTAAGTCAAACCACATGTTTCAGTTGCTTGAAGACTGGTCATATTAGCAGGAATTGCCCAACAAAGTCAAAGGGACCCAAGTCAGTAGTCAACAAAAGAAAAGAGAAGGCAGATGTTGAACACATCAGAGGACAAATGAACAAGACATGGAAGAAGAAAGATGAGGTTAGCACATCAAATGAAGGGATCATTTTCATCTAATAGGTCAAGTGGTCACACTTTATCTAACTAAGCAAAAGAAGGCATGATGGACTGATTTACAAATCTTTATCATATATCAGTTCCTAAATAAGATAGTACTAAAAAGAAGAGGTCAACATGATTAGAGATGCAAAGTTAAAATTCAAAGTTTTCACCAGTATTGTCAAGTTGTCCTTAGATGCTGAGTGAATGTCAGTATATGTCAAGCTGCTAGTAGGAGCCGAGTGATTGGTTAGAGTTGAGTTAGTAATGGAAGTCAAGTGAAGAGGAAATCTAGTAGGAGTCAAGTGATGAAAAGTCAATAGAAGCCGAGTTATGCTAAAATCCTCAAGGAGCCAAGTGTATAGCTATATACGCACTAAGCATTTAATGTTATGTTTGAAGAGTATAAGTCAATTTTACGATCATTTCTCATCATTCAAACGTAGAACAAGAATGAAAAGAGCACAGAAGTGATTGACGAACAAAAAATGAAGCTTTTACACAGATTTCAACAAAGATCAAGTATTATTTTCATTAATCTAAGGTATTACTCAAGTGTTGAGTTGCGCAGTTATAAAGTTTGATATCTTTTGAAACCCTAGATTTGTAATATGGCTTCCAGTTCTAAAAATCCTAAGGAAAAGGAAGGTTTTGAGGTTCAATTAGTTAGCAATGAGGTTAAACAACTAGATTTTAGGCCGATTCCAGAAGTTGCATATAAAAACGTCCCTGTCGATGCACTATCCATGATTCCACCCAAAGTCATGATGGTACAAGATGTTAGGAAATGTTACAATTGCAAGGTAGGAGAAATAGGAGACATGGAGATTCATCGAGCATATGATAAATTGTGTGAAAATGGAGTGCTAAAAGAAGAATTTCAAATAGTTGAAAGAAAGGGCTTAACCCATGCCCTAGTTTTCCCCACAATTTTTAAAACTGAATGGATAAGAACTATCCTAAGCAAAATACATAATGGTTGTTTATGGTTAGAAGGAGGACCTATCAAGATAAAAAAGAGAATTGTGCATAGGGTTATAGGTTTTCCAACCCTAGATCGGTACAAGACCTTGAGAAGTGATTCTAAGGAAGCTATTGAAAACAACACGGGGGAAAAATGGACCAAAAGGGGCATGACTATTGATACAATCACATATCCCCTTGTGGACTTTGTAGTAAGAATCATATCTCACAAGTTCTATAAATAAAGAAAATTGAATAGTGTTCCATGCATTGTTGTGGATGTGGCCTACAAAATTGTCAAGAAAAATCATACATATGATTTAGCAGAATTGCTATTACAGTAGATCATGGATAATTTGGGAGCAATAAGAAGATCAAAAGGTGCTCAGTGTAAGTTTGGATCAGTTATGATTTGCATATTTTTCTATGTTTTGGAAGAATTTCCCTCTTTTGGCAAAGTAAACTGGAAATCAAATAAGTCGGCTATTACTCAAATCAATGAGTACATTGAGCAAATGGGAGAAAACTTTGAATCTCTAATGACCAGTTACTTTGAGGATTTCAAGAAATCCATGAAGCAAAGACTAAGGATACCAGTTTCCCTAGTGGAACAACACATCAATGATATTTGTTTCTTAGTTGATATTGATTATACTTATATCCAAGTAGCAATTCCAAGGACTAGATGGCTAAGACCATTAGGATATGAGCTAAACATTTATGAAGCATTAGCAGTAATCACAACATTGCTTGCAGAAGAGATTGATAAGGATGCACCACATTTTGGAACATCTGATGTGGTGAGATCCAAGGTAGACATGAAGTTGAAGATTGCCTCCACTTTAAAGAAGAAAGACAAGCTTGTGAAGAAGCTAAAAGCAAAGTTTGGAGAAGGCACTGCAGAAGAAGCAGAAGAAGAAGGTGCTAATGCTAAGGAAGATGATGATGATGATGAAGAGGAACATTAACCTCTTGCATTAACACAAGGCTTAGGCGAGGATGAAGAAAAGGAAGAAGATGTCAAGGAAGAAGAAGCCAAGGAAGCACTAGCTCAAGCTGAGCCCAAGAAGAGAAAGGCCAAAACTCAGCCTAAAGCCAAGAAGGTTACAAAGACAACCCAACCCAAGCCAACTATACCAGTAACAAGAACCACCACAAGAGCCTCAACTCAAAGGGCCAAGGAATAAGACAAAGAAAAGAAGAAGGCTACTGAGTAGACTAGTCCTATGGAGAAGAAACCAATGAGAAAATATGTTGCACAACCAGAGTCAAATGATGAGGAAAGGATAGAATTTTAAGATATCAGCCAATTTAGAGTGGTAAGCCATGCTCCTAAGTCAAATATAGATAAAATTTGTGATAATGTTAGGAAGAATGCAGATTTTTTTGGATTGAAAAATATTGATTTTAATAAATCGAGTAAAGAAGATCAGAATAAAATTGAAGAATCAGTATATGTCATGATGGTAGAATTCAAGAACACTCCTCTTGAATTAGACAATACAATGCCTAAGGAATTATATGAAATTGTTGAAAATAAGTGGCATTATTGTTTAAAAATGGAAAAGGAGATAAGAGCATCCACATTGGCACAAGTAATGCCATAATTGAGTAAAGGTCAAATCACTAAGGCAAATAAGAAACATGGAAGCAAGTTTGCACTAAAATATAGAGCCTTCAGCATCTTGCAGAATAAAGTTGAAGAAGTTGTCACTAAATCAACAAGAATGTGGAAGTTGATATATGGCTTGACTACTGTTAAGAATGGAGAAGAAGATCCCTTTGAGGGATAGAACAATGAAAAGGATAAAGATGCAAATAAGGCTAAGGCCAATAAGAAAGAAGAAGAAAGAGAAAAAGAAAAGGATGAAGGAGAAAAAGAGCCAAAAAAAGAAATAGTGGAGGAGGAAACAAAAAAAGAAAATGAAATGGCAACAACTGAAGAGGAGCAGCAAACTGAACAAAATGTACAAGATACACAATTGCCACCTCCTAGTCCTCCACATGTCATCTCAACACATGCAGACATAGTAACTATACAAGATGTTCCTGACAATTCTGCTCAGAACATCAACCCTTTTACTACAGAGGATCTCAAGAAGATCCTTCGCCAATAAACACTACAAGCACAACTATGCACAAATCTAGTATTGGTGAGTGTTGATGAACTATAGAAAGTTGTAGCAGCAAGGGAGAAAGAAACTACACAAGAACAATCCTTACAACCTCCCACAGCTACAACAAATCAACCTAAAGAGCAAGAGGTACAAGACAAAATTGTTAAGGTTGATTCTACAACAAAAATGACAACTATTGCCGAGAAGCCTACAAAGGAACCAACAAGACAAGATGTTCTTGTAGCATAAACCCTAGGTGCACCTCCTTAGATTGTCATCATTGATCAAGGTAGTAGAGGAGAGGAGAAAGAACTAGAGAAAACCCCTAAGGAACAAGAGGCAATACAAACATTGGTAAACTTGCCTACCTTGGAGACTCCTCAATAGAAGTTGAGTACTGATGCAATGTCATTGCAAATCTCTACACCAGGCTCAAGCTCTACTAAGGTTGCAAGGGTACTTCACTATGGAGACCCTACATTAGATGAAGAAATAGTCATACCAAGCAATGACTCAAGGACAATGAACCTGCATCAAATATATGAAGTGCAAGAGGCACTAGAAAATAGTAAAAGACAAGAGATACTCAGAAATGAGTATAAATAGAAGCAAGCACTGGTAGAAATAAAAGAAATATTTCTTGATGCATTCAGCTTGCAGACACCTGATGAAACCAAGTATATATTGGAACAACTGACAGATATTGTAGAATAGGTGACTAATGAAGACCAGGAAACCAATGTGAAACTCATGGAATGGTCCAAGAAGAAGTTTCAAGGAAAAGTTAATGAGAAAATATCAAGTGAAATAGCACTGTCACAGGTTGAATTGGTGAAAAAGATTGAAAAAGTGAAAAAGGTACTTGAGAATGTATTCTCATTGTATAGAAAGTTGTGTGATTTCTCATATTTCACGTAGGAAACAAGCCAACGAATATTGAGCTTGGAGCGAAATCTAAAGATTTCTAGCATACAACTACCAAAAGATCCAGCTTAGAGTGAGAAGCATTTTGCCCAAACGCTTCACACACAAAAATAATTAGCTATGTTGACAACATAAGAGGCCAATATCAAGGCCAAATTGATGCAAATACAGTCTTCCATAACCCCACATCTAGAAGTACTCCATAAAGAAATAGCCTATGCAGAGAAAGTTCTAAAGAAAGATCTTAATCTTTCTACTTTGGAAGGACTTTTTCATCTTGCAGTAGAGATAGCTATCCTGCATAAATCATTGGAAATTGTTTTGGATAATTGGGATGCATCTCTCAAGATGATTATGGAGGTCAATAAAACATTTTTGGCAAAATATGGTCTTAATCCTTAGAACCCTTTGACATAAGTGTCAAAAAGGGGGAGAAATAATTGAGAGGGGGATATAATGTTTTGGGGGAGTTGTACATAAGAATGGAAGATATAGTACAGGAAGCAGAAACAGGATACATCAACATGAGACACATACAACACATGAATCTTGGTTACAGTAATAGAAATGGCACATCAGCTCAGGGGGAATTACAAAACTTTTGAGGTATATATATATATAGATAGCTTTCGTAGAATTTTGAGAAGTTTTGAAGTTTTGTAAATATGTTGAATTGTATGCATATTTTACTCGAAGAGATTAGACTTTGATATATTGCTAAACATTTTTGACACTCATGTCAAAGGGGGAGATTGTTGAATCAAAGACTAGGTTTTGACTATTTCATGTCAACACACTTAAGATGTTTACTAAGTTCATGTCGAGATAGTAACACATGCCGAGTAAAATATGTATAGATGTCGAGTAAACAATTGGTGTTGAGTAAGTTCAAGTGCCAAGCCAGAAAGAACTACAACAGGTGTTGAGTGAACTTCATGTGCAGAGCAATCTTCAAGTGCTGAGTAAAGATCAATTGCCTAGAAAAGTATAAGTGTCGAGTCACTATAGAAGCTGAGTGGAATAGAATTGCTATAGGAGCCAAGTGAGCTAGTTTTTCTATATGATCCGAGCATCAGAGGTAACAAGTGTCGAGTAACATAGATTGGACATAATTGTTTGTAATTGCATAAACACCTGTGTAAACCATTTTTTGAGCCGACATAGAAGAATCTCAAAGGATATTAAAGATAAGAATGAATCTTTTACATTACCTATGCAATCAGCATGCAACCAATAAGAAAAATGGAGAAGGCATGCAACCAATAAGAAAAGTACATGAATTTAGCAAGAAATGAAGAATGAATATGGATCATAGATTCATACCTAACCCTAAGTCTCTGAAATCCTTAAAAGGAGGATGAAACCCCATTGTATGCGTGGATGAAAGAAGTGTATGGGTAAACTATAGCGAAATTCAAAGGGAAGTGTGAAAAGACTTACAAGAATAGAGCAACATTGAAGTATCCAGTTGATGAAGAATAGAGTATTAGAATATCAAAGAGTGGCATATCAGATCAAGCGAGGATCAGGTCAAGTAGAGTAGAACAAGGATCTGAAATCAAAAATTGGAGATTGCAAAGTTATCAGGTCAAAAGATTTCTAATACTCTCTGGCAATTGTATTAGTTATGGAAATCCTATGGACTTAGGTTGGCCTAGTAGCCATTTGTAAATCCTTTAATAGGGTGGCATTCCAAGTGAATGTACAAAAGTCCTCTAACCAGGCCTACTTTTAGTAGGGTAGTGAAATCCTTTAACTAGGTCACATTTGACAGAGTGTAAAAGTCTTTAACAAGACAGGCCTTTCACAGGTAGACCATTGGAAGTCGTCAAACATTGTAACATTGAACAGTTACGCATTGTTGCAATGATATTTTGTTAGTGTCATCCCCACCCCAGGTTTACCTTCTCATTTGGGAGGGTTTTTGAGTTACCAAATTTGTGTGTTGTCTATTTTCATGCATGTCTTTACTTTCAAGTTCATTAGATGGATTGGATGCATGTCAATGGTTTTAGTTAAAATAATTTAAAAGGGTTAAAGGTAGTTACTTCTGATTCACACCCCCCCCCCCCCCCCCCCTCTCAAAAGTAAATATTCCCACTTGTTGATTCCAACAAACTATGTCGTAGCCATTCATAAGTCAAAAACTTTTGCTCAATTTTCTCCTTCCTACAGTAACCCAGTGGCTTCGACTACCACTTCTTCTGTAAATTCAATTCCAAGGCCTTTAACTATTGCAAAACCATCCTATAGGATGCTCAAAAATCGAAGGGCAGCCTCCTCACCAAATCCCTTAAGAATAAGGCAATAATATAACCATCCCCTCCTTCAAAACATTTCACAACTAGTTGCATTACCCAAAAAAATCTATGATCAATTGGTTCATACATCTAGACACCTCCACCCATTATTTCTCATAGTAGAATTTTGACAAGATCATGGCACTTTCTAGAGTTCAAGAATGACAAGTTAATAGAATTTGCAATATTATGACAGCGGATAGAGAAAATGACGTACTTTCACTTCATGCTTCATAAAGTGTTTTAGTGCATGCAATCTCATGATAGACTTCCTTACATTTAATCTCATAATTTCCACTCGTGTATAGGTCTGTCACCCCAAACACATTGCCAATTATCATTAAAAGTTAAGCTCAACTTTAATGTCCTCAAATTCCTTAATGATGCAATCAAAGAAGGACAAGTCATATATGTGTGATAATAAAAATTACATAAGACAATAGCTTTTAAAGTTTGCATGCGATTTGAAATTTTTTATTTTTAAAAATGAATATTCCCCCCCCCCGCCCTACCCCAACTAAGTTCAGGCATGGGTCCTCGCAGACTAGGAAATGCAAGAGGAATAAAGTTAAACAACACGGATTTCTAAATAAAGAGTAAAATAAAATATATGTAAGAGTATGTGGCACGTACCTAGTAGACGCTGCAGGAAGGAGTTCTGAAAAAGAGCATCATAAATGTTGTGGTGATGGGATGAGGTGGAACGATGGAAAAGAGAGAAGGTAAGATGAGATGCAAGACATAGAAAGTACTTTCAAGAAGAAAGTGTTTATTATGAAAATCTTGAAAGAATTCAAGATTTGGTTGTAGTTAGGGTGGAAGACCCAGACTATTCAGTTACAGGAATGAGGATATCTTTGGTATGTTGAAGCTGCTGCAGGAACTCCTCACAACTTACTAGTTTTTTGTAGACCTTGAGGTAATGCCCATTGGCAAACAACTTGAATCAAATAGGATCAACAGTGGACAACTGGACCACTCCATTTGGAAATACAACAACAATTTCATACAGTCCTAACTAGGGAGTCTGAAACTGTTATGGATTGTGTTGATACTTGGAACCATAAAGAAGTGCCCAATCCCCTACTAAAAACATTTTTTCTTTGATAAACTTATCATTCCATTATTTTCATTGATGTTGGATGAGTTCAATGTTATTTAATGCAGATTTGCATCATTCATCAAGACCATTTAAACTTAGATTTTGGTCTTTTTGTGCACTAGTGAGTTCCATACCAAGCTCTAAAGTAGTCCTCAAGGTTTATATTCAAACTCTATAGGCATGACAACATACCTCCCATAAACAAGCTCAAAAGGAGTAAAACATGTGGTAGATTTCTAGGTGGTTCTATAAGCCCAAAGAACTTAACAAAGGTGTGTGGCCCAACCCTTCCTATGTAGTGCTATTGTTTTGGTGAGAATGGCTTCCAACTCTCTGTTGGTAACTTCTACTTGGCCATTAGCTTGTGGGTGGTAAGGTGATGATTTACCATGTTCAATAGTATATTCTTCCATGAGAGCAACTATCAAATTGGATGTAAACTGAGCTCCTTGGTCGGATGTCAACTCCCTAGGGACTCCAAATTGTGTAAAGATCGATTCATACGAGAACTTTGCAATATTGTTATCCCTTTGGTGTTTCATGGGTTTGGCCTCTGCCCATTTAGTTACATAATCAATGCAAACTAAGATATAGGATTTACCTTGTGAAGAGGGTTCAATAGGGCCTACAAAGTCAATCCACCATTTATCAAAGGGTGCAACAACTACTTGAGGCTGCAGGGGTATTTCATTAGATTTAGTGGGTCTTCCCTTTCATTGACACTTATCACATTTCTTGTTATATCTGGTTGCATCCTTGTGTAAACTTGGCCAATAGTACCCAATTGTCAATATTTTAAAGGTTTTCCTTTTGGCTGCAATATGACCTCCATAGGGTTCATTGCGGCATGCTCTCAAGATATCAAATGTTTCATCTTCTCTGATGCATTGACATATTACTTGATCAGGGCAAGTATAAAAAATAAGTCCAACAATCCAAGAATAATTTTAAAAAAATCAGAGAGTAGCTTCCTTTCTTTGGTAGAAAAGTGAGTTGGCATCTTCCCCATGGTGAGATAATTTGTAATATCTTCACACCATGGATTCTATTTTGATAATAGGAAAAGAAGTTCATCTAGAAAATTCTCATCAATGGTTGCAGGATCATCAGGGATATGCAACTGAGAGAGATCTTAGCTACCACATTGGCCTTGTCGAGTTTATCAACTATGGTGATATCAAATTCCTACATAAGTAACAACCAATGAGCTAATCTTCCTGATATTACAGGATTATTCATTAGATACTTTATAGCAGAATGATTAGTATGAACAAATATTTCACATCGAGTAATGTAGTGCTTGAATTTATTCAATGCATGGATAACTGAAAGTAACTCTTTTTTAGTAATTATGTAGTTAAATTCTACACCTTGCAAATTTTTACTGATGAAATAATTGGCATGTTCAACTGAATCTACCTTTTGGCCTAACACGACACCTATAGCATAGTCTAAGGCATCTATATGGATGTGGAAAGGCAATCCCCAATTAGATCCTCTCAAAAATGGTGTTGTGGTGAGGACTTCTTTAAGTTGCAGGAAAGACATAACACATGTAGAGTCCCAAGAAAATTCAAAATCCTTTTTTAACAAGTTATAAAGGGGTGTTGCAATTTGACTAAAATTCTTGATGAATCTTCTATAATATCCAGTATGACATAGGAAACTTCAGGCATCCTTCTACTTCTCTAGCATAGGCAAGGTAGTAATGACTTCAATCTTGGCAAGATCTATTTGGATGCATTTAGATGAAATAAAATGACCTAGCACTACTCCTTCTTCCATCATCATAAAAAAAATTCACTATTTAGGAGAGATTGCAGTCTTGGCATCTCTTAAGTATTGTTTCTAAGTTAGCTTTTGCTTCTTCAAAATTAATCCCATAAGTAGTAAAATCATCCATGTAGATCTCCATATAGTCAACAGATATATCTGAAAAGATACTTATGACAACTCGTTGGAAGGATGTTGGGGTGTTACACAGGCTAAAGGGTAAGACTGAGTAAGCAAAGGTACCCCATGGGAATGTGAAAGTTATTTTTTCTTGATCCTCTAGAGCTATTTGTATCTAATTGTAACCACTAATACCATCCAGAAAGGAGATATATTTCTTGCCAGTAAGGTTGTCAAGAACTTGATCTATAAATGGTAAAGGAAAGTGGTCTTTCTTAATGGCTAAATTGAGCTCTCTATAATCTACATAAACTCTAAATTTTCCTCCCTTCTTTAGTACAATAACTAGGGGTGAAACTTGTTGGCTATCAAAGATGGGGTAGATAAAACTAGCACTCAATAATTTTTGCAGTTCATTTTTAACTATATCCTTTAACACAGGGTTAACCCTCCTTTGAGGCCATTAGACAAGTTTAATTTCAGGACTGATGTAAATCTTGTGAGTACAAAGCATATGGTCTAGTCCTTTCATATCCATGTAGTCCCACAAATGCTTTTTGATTTTCCTATAGTAACTGCAACATAATTTCTTAATGGGAAGGTGATAAGGCATTGTTTACATTCAACTCCTTTCCTAGACCAACTTTCATCTTAATAACCTTATTTTTCATAAATAATTGGGCAACAGGAGAAGAATCCATCTCATGAGGCAATAAGGAGTGAAGGAATTGGGATGCTTTTGAATACTAAGGTGTGTTCAAGGATGGTAATATAGTTTCTAAGATACATTTGGCCTGAGGACACATTTGAGCTTCTACTCCATATTCATTCATGATAATGGATGAAATGATCTCATCTTCTTCTCTAGAGGCTACAAATGACTCTTGACCTATCATCATTAACTAATGGATAGAATTTACCTCTAGGTCTTCATCACCCGAGTCTAGCCAGATTACTTGGTCATCTAACAACAGTGGTAGAGCAGGGGAGTATAGGGTCAAGTTTTTAGTATGGATACCATTGGGTATTGTCATTTTACTAGATCAACAAGCTATATAGGTATTTGTAGTGGCCAACCATGGTCATCCTAAAATTAAAGGATACCCTCCCATGTTAACCTTTGGGGAAAGGACAATAAAGTCTACAAGATACTGTTAAGAATTCAAGGTGACTATGACATCATCTATCATCCCATCTAGTTTGATAGTAGAACTATCAACAAGCTAAAGTATGGTTGGTGTTTCTCTAAGACCAATGATACACAATCAAGACAAAACCTCTTTTGTCATGACATTTATAGATGCTTCTAAGTCAATTAGAGCATTTTGGACTTGCATCCCATGAATGGTGATAGTAACCACAGGACTCCTAGGGTCAGAATATTTAGGCATAGTTAATTTTTCCAACATCAAATCAAATAATTGTCCTAAGACATGAATAGTGTTTAGATCCTTCTTCTCTCTTCCTGGTTTCTTGATGCATGCTTCCTTGATAGCTTTAGTATAGGTAGAGACTTCCTTGATAGCATCAAGTAATGGTATTTGCATTATCATTTGCTTGAGTTGATTGAGCAAATCAATTACTGCATGGTTTTCGGCAGGTTGACCTTGTTCCAACAACCTATGAGGAAATGGGGGTTCTTTGGCTACAGGAAAGGTTTGTGGATTGGACACATCTTCTTGTTCAGTTGAGGAATCCTCCACTTCAATTATTATAGGCTTTTGGGGTGAAGGAAGAGTAGGGCCTAACCTTAAGTGCATATCATTTAAGGGAATAGCATAGCTTTGTTGTTGTGTTGGCTATTTGGCATTATTTACATTAGGATTAGGCTAAACTAGTAATTAAGTCTACTTGGAAGGAGGATTAGAGGCTACAGGAGGAGGTATTAGAGTATGCTATTGAGGTGGTGACATTAGAACTTGCTAACTGGGTTGGGTGTTCCAACCCTGCTGAGGTTGTTGCCAATTATTATTTCCACCAAAACTAGTATTTTGCCATTGATTGTTACTATTATAACTTTGAAGAGGATCTTGTGGCATACCTTGTCTTTTATCCCATGGTCTTCATTGAGCAACATAGAGCACTTCTCCATTTTCATCAATGGCTTTAAACTCAGTAGGCATTGGTTGTTTCTCCAAACTTACAATAGACTTGCATCTGCAATGCCTTTTCTTCTCTCTATAGTGTGGACATAATTCAGCTAACACAACATCAACTTTATCCTTTTTCCTTCTAGCCTGCATGGTGTCTAGCTAAGTGGTGACATCATTAATGATGTCTTATTTGAAATTTGATAGTAAATTAGATAGTTCCATCTTTGATACTCCTAAACTGCCATTAGACTTATGTGGTAGATCTCTAAGTCCCCTATCTTTCTTCATAGTGGCTCTGGAATAATTTAGACATATACTTTGTATATTAGTGCAATTTTTTTGAGTGATATCTCCTCCTACCATTAAATCTAGAGCTTCAATACTTCCATCATTTACACCTCTCAGAAAAAGGTGTTTCTTTGATTCTTCATTCAGTTGAGGTTGTGTATTACGTTGTAGGTTAAACATGAATTGTGAAACATAGTCCTTCAAGGTTTCATCATCCTTTTGGGACATCTTGAAAATGTCATCCCCTTTCAAATATCGACCCCTATAGTATTACTTATCCTTTTTTACAAAAAAGTTTCTCATTGTAGGCCAATATGCTACAATGTTGGCACCTAACCCCATAAACCATCTTAGAGCAGCTTCTTTTAAGGTGGATGGAAACAACTTTAGCTTGTGAGCATTAGTCGTATAGTCATAACTTCTGCAAAGGATATTAAACTCAAAAAGAAAGGTTTCAGGGTCTTCAATAATTAGGCCATAGAACTTTGGAAGTGCGGCAGAAGGTATGTTCTTCAAGTTTTGTTTACCTTGTTGATGAGGGATAGGAAATGAAAATGTAGGATGAGGTTGAGCCATTCTAGGAGGAGGACTTGGTAGTCATGGTTGATAGATAACAAGTGCAAGTGGATTATATTGGTATTCAAGTTCAACAAAGAGATCATTCAAATGCAAGGATTCATTAGAGGATGAGGGTATTCATTTTTTAGCAGAAGCAAATGGATTTTCAAAAGATTCCTCTTCTTCATTCTTACTATGAGGTTTTTTAGGCTCAGGATTAAAAAGTCTTCTTGAATGTTATAGGGAAGAAATCTCCCAAGAAGGTCTCTTCTTCTATGCATGCAAACTATTGCAGAATTTAAACTAACATAATGACTTCAGGGTTGAACTGGATTGACAACTCCTCAAAAATGGCACAAAAAATGTTCGGTTAGCTTATTACTCTAATAATAAAGGATTGGACATCCTTTCACAGCGATTTCATGGTCAGACAACATCATGTGGTTACTTAAAATAATACATTGACTTCATTTAATTTGTCAACTCAGGAGCGTAACTTGAGAGGATGAGTACAAAGTCTATGCTCTAATTCTCCTTCAAGTTATTACAACTAATGCAAATGAAATGTTGAAGGAATTCTATACTATCAACTGAAATAATAACTCAACTTAAAGCTTGAAAGTAATGTTGTAACAATAAACCCATCTATTCACCTATGTTGCAAGAAAAATTCATTGATTCTTTTAACAATGGTTGTATAAGCAACACAACTCTATCTTACAAGAAAAAAAAAAAAGGAAATTAAATATATTCTAACAAAATAGTTCGCTCGCCAAGTGGGCTTCCTTGGATGAGTGAACAGAAAAGTCAATCAAGATAAAAGAAATAGACTTGAACTGCTCATTCTATTCATTTATGGTGAAGAGATTATACTTAACTAAAAATTGAATCGCACTTGACCACTATGAAAATCAACCTATATTCTTCTTGCTCTGAAAAAACTTGTCTTGAAGCTATAATAGATGTTATTTAAAAGGAAACTACAACTACTTCCTAAATCTACAATTAGTCCATTAATGAGGATCAACTAAAGACTCATATAATTTGAAATAGAATTGCCATTAATCAAGAACAAATCCTCCAGGAATATAGCATGTTGTGGAAGCTACATTCGTGCATTGTTCCAACAGAAAGCATATAATGACTTGCTCTACTCGTGATGACTCAACAATCTGGTTGGCTCTGACTTTAGCACTAAGGTGTTGACTCTTGAATTATCTATGGCAAGTACCCAAAAAGCATTCAATGCGCACAACAGTTCCACATAGATATATTTATTTTATCATCAATATTAGAAAAGGTGTAAGCTCAAATTACCACTCTTGCAAACCCTATGGCTATAGGAAGAAAACTACCCAAAACATAGCATAAATGAGGAAATATTTATCAGCATGCAACATCACTTCATTATACCATTTCTATCCATAGATTCAAGCAGGTAAAACATATTTGAATGATTCATATCTCTACTTAATGTCTCATCATATATAGAGCATATACATGAAAACATAAGTTCATTTTCTTAAAACTATAAAGTCATGATTTTTTATGCAAGATAATTGCTTAAAAACAAGACAAAAAGATCTTAAAACAATGGCCTTTTAGAGGCCCATCAATAGCAATCTCTCTTTTTCTCTATGTTGCTTCGACCTCTGATGGGACCGATCTTTTTTACTTCTATGTGCATATTGTGCCTCCTTTTTTTGGCTTATGTATATGAAATAAGACAAGTTTATGGGTGGGGCACCTTGTTTTTAAGTCATGCATGTCCTTGTTTTGGTGATTGTGCCTCTTCATCTTGATTATGGTGGAGAAACAACTTTTATTGGGCGATCTTCTATACATGCCCAAGACAATGCCATTTATTTTAGCATTTGACAAGGCATTAGGTGGAATTTATGCATTTTTTAGGATGGATATTGGTGATTCTTTGGAATGGTTGACATGTGGTAGATGACTTTGGCCAGTGGATTTTTACTCCGACATTGACCCTTTGATTCAGTGATAGTGACTTTTTCATCATCCTATCTTATTTTCAGCAGTTGGATATTTTTTTCTTGCAAGGGTCATTTTATGACCTTTTTTTGCCTCGACGACCATTTGACCATCAAATTTGGGCTTGCCATTTGTTGAAATCAACATTGCATCGACTTTAACATGGTATTAGAGCTCCAAATCTTCATGCCTCTGTTATATTTATGAGAGGTTTGGCTAGGCTTTTAGATCCGTGCTTTTTCTTTCAAAGGGTTTCATTTTTCAAAGATATTTTGTATTGAATATGAGGGGTCACTTTGAGCCCAAACAGACATTATCGTTGAGCTCAGAGCACCCAAAAACCCCTATTTTCATATAAAATTTGTCCAATTTGGACATAGTTGGAATCTAAGGCAAAATAATATTGCTTCCAGATTGGGTACATTTCCTTAAGCATCATTTTTTATATTTTTTGACACGTTTACTGAGGTGGTGATTTTTTAATTTTTGGCATGTAAATCAAGCTTTTTGGTTTAAAATTAGGACTTTTGGCACATTTCCCAAGGCTGTAATTTTTTATTTTGGTACACAAATCGAGATTTTTGCACATGAATTGAGATTTTTTGGTACACAAATTGATATTTTTGCATGCATATTGAGATAGTTTTGGTAGAAACCTGGCACACTTCCTAATGTAATTTCTAGTACTTTGGGTACACTTTCTGAGGCATTTTGGTACAAATCCCAAGGAGGTTTTTTTGCCCTTCCAGTGCTTGTTTGACCTGCATGTGGTTTTTTGACCATAACTTGCTCATTTGAACTCCACTTTTTGTAAACGAGATATCATCAGAAAGTTGGTTTCGAGTCCGTTCCAATTGTGCAAGTTATTTTTAGTTTTGGTGCTCTTTTGATGGCTATTTTGGCTATCAAAGTTAGGAGTTCTATTTTTCACTCTAGGAGATATATTATGAGACATTCTATTTTCCAGATTCTGCTCTAGGCATATCCCATTCATTTTTTTTCTTTTCTTCATTCTGATGGATATCTTGGTTGCTTCAGGTCCATGGATTGATTTTTCTATTTCAAATGATTTTTCATGGGTTATACTATCTATTGTATCGGCCTTATGTGTCTTTTGATCTTTGTTGACATCTTTTTGTAGTATTTTTGCAAATGCACTGAGATAAAGTGTCACTCTATTGCATTTTAGAATCTTGCACATCTTTGTGTTTTGTTGTACTCTCACTACATTATAAAGTTCCTTGGGGGGTTTCATGTTGGCCTTATTTTTCATCTTCCTTTGTCGAGTGAGTGTTCCTTCCATGATATTAGCCTCATGATGTGTTGATGACATGTGCCATTATAGGTGTTTGTACTTCTTTTGCAATCTCAATGTTCTTGGTTCTTCTTTCTGCAGGAGATGTTGCATTCCGTTTTAGTGTTTTTGTCTTACCTCTCACCATTATAGGGGGGTTAGGTTGGTTCTATTTCTTTCTTGGTTTGATGGAGTGAGCTATGTATTCAGTATTTGATCCTATGTACTAGGCGATTATAGTGGATTAATACCTATGCATTTTGGTGAGATAGATTATTTACCATATAGACATTCTTTCATTCCTATTTTTGGAGGCCATGAAGATACCTTCCATCTTTGATTGATCAGCTCTTCAGACTTAATCTTCTCTAACTGGTCATGTTCTATACAGTGGAGGTTCTTTAGATCAACAGTTTGGTAGTGTTTGCAACTTCATGCTTTGGTGGTGTTCTTCATGATCATCCTTTTGTTCCTATCTTCTGGAACTTTTTTTTTCCATCTTTTTGGAGTAGAGTTTTTCCCATGTGGTTTTATGAGGAAATCTACATTCTATCATTCATATTTTTTTTTTGGGTGCACATTTACATGCAGGGCTCTATGATGTAGTTTTGGTATTTGTGGAGATTTCCTACATTATTTATTGCAAATTCAACATCTACAACACACAAGAATAAAAAAATCCTTATTGACAAGGGTTTCATTAAGAAAGGTTAATATTTACTAGATGGACTGAAAGCCACAAATAGTGGCAATTTCTAGTGTAATCTAACATAATATGATGTGTTGAACTTAGAAACATCGAATGAAAAAAGGGAATAAACAAAGATAATAGATGACAATTTCTTTAGTATTCTTTGAAAAGTACAAAATTGATAAGAGCATTGTTTTTAATATATAGAAAGCATAATTAGAAACTTGATAACATGTTTGGCATGAAGAAAAATAGAGAAGATTTCCTCTTTCTTGATCTTTTTTCATGTAATGGTAAACTACAAAATTCATGATTTTAGAAATTGATGCAAGTATAATATTAAAAAACCCATAATAAATAGAATCCATGCTGATCCCTTCAACATAAATTCAATAAATTTATGATTTAGAGGCATCTCATGAAGTAACACAAAATATGCTTCAACAAGTTTATAATTATATCTCCATTCACACAGTCTGATTTCTATATTGGATTATTTTATTCATAACTTTTGTTCTTGACATCTTCCTGCAAAATACTTTTGAGGTGTTGTTAAAACTTAGTCCTTCCAAAACATATCCAAATTTGACCCCAATCTAACTATTCCTTTACATTTTATGGTCTTTGTACCGAGACCCATTTTTACTATCATAAACCATAAATGATACATGTAACCCCACATAAAAAATCCAATTTCTTCCATAAACCACAACCAAATAATCCAAAACCAATTTCATATTAATCCTTCATGAGTATATTTTCTAAATATTTAATCCATTCATTCTTCCAAACTATAAATCATTGCATGCATGCAAATTTATGCCTACAAGTCCATTGAAGATATTAAAAAACCAGTTTGTACTAAAAGATTCATAACTTCCACAAATCTACATAAAAATGACCAAAAACAAAAGGAAAAGAAATATTATTTTGATATCTTTCGAATGAACCTATTTATAGTTCATAACTCATTCATATGTGTCTGTACCAAACATTGCAACATGACTGTTTTCAGAGAATCTTAATCGACAAACATACACTTTCACTAAAATATACATAACTTTCTCAAAACTGAATGAAATTAATCCAAACCAAAAGGAGAATTAAGATAAAGCATTCTAATATCCAAATATATAACTTATATAGGGTTTCCAGCTCATAACCATCTATACAAGGCCTAGAAACAACATAAAAATAGTGAACATCAATCAAAATAGATAGGAATGAATACACAAACTAATACCAAAATGTTCTCTTTTTTCTGATTCTAATTTGAAATGACCAATACAAGTTATTTATAACATTTTAGGAATTTAGAAACCATCCAACTTCCCTTATGACCTTCCATCTTCCTTTTGCATCATATTTTTCATATTGTCACATTTTATGACAATATTTACTTACATATTTGACAACTTTTACAGTTTTGTCTTTCAACCTTACATTATTATTCAAATTGACTAAAATTAATTTAATACATCACGAATGACCAAAATCAAATTAAATTTATCATATTATTAACTTTGGCTTCCTGGTATTCTTGTCTTCTTGGGTGCTCTTGCACTAGAAACCTGCACAATCAACAAATTTAAGACTAGTCGATAAAATAGATATTAGATATTACTAAAAATTTATATCAAATATGTTACATGGAAAATAATAGTGACTATTTTATAGGAAATAAATTCATAAATTTCTCTTGGATTGCCACTTGATAACATGTTTGGCATGAAGAAAAATAGGGAGAAATGTTTTTTTTCTCAATTTTTTTCATGCAATCATAAACATCAATATTTACAATTTGTTTGTTACTAAAAACTTGTATATCTAGAAAATTTGAGACAACTCATTAAAATAGATATAAGATATTAGTGAAAACTTATATCTAATATGCTACATGAAAATAATAGTCATTGTTTTATAAAAATTAAATTCAATAAAATTCTCTTGGATTGCCATTGAAAGATTTGATAAGAACAAATCCACAAATCTAGTAGAACACTTGCATGCAAGAACCCATCTCAGAGAAGAAAAAGATAAGAGAAGGCAAGGGTTTGGCTCTAAAATATGCAAGAATATATTATTAGACAAAAAGAATAATAGAAATATACAATGGATCAATCCTTACAAGAGGAGACCGTAAAATCTAAAAGGGAAACCCTAAGAGGTAAATGACATTTAATCATTAAATGGTAATGCATGTGCATAAAGTGAAATATTAAGTAGAGAGTAAAGGTAATTTAATAAATGAAATAAAATTAATCTTTTACTCTAGCCGCCCCCTTAAGATGAGCAATAATGCAGCTACAAACAATGCGAAAAAAAGGAAACTACAATGTTGACAACATAAACGAGTCTCGACAATCATGGCCTGATGAGGTACCCAATACAACCAAATCTCTATGAAATAAAGAAATGGAGAAAACCACATGGAAAAAAGCCTACTTCAAAAAGAGATAGAAAGATGTTGAAAAAGAAAGTACAAATGACATGTCTCAAGAGACTCTTTCAAAACAATAAGTATAATGAAAACCCCCATGATACAAGATTGAGACTCTATAGTGGAGTAGTATAATTGCATGAAATAATACGTATAATGAAACAATAAGAATGTGGAGTAGTAATTGCATATAATGCATGGCCCTTTCTTATGTCTTTGCCATTTAATTTGATTGAAATGACAATGAAGAAGATCTATAAGAAGTAGAAGGAATATCAATGTTGCTCTTCTTAAGGAGAACTACCAAATCTAAAAGTTGTTTTGCATATCCATTTAACTTATTCTCATATTAATATGACTCATCATTTTGGGCTTATTACAATAAGTACACTTCAGTCTGTGTGTCTTTGATTTATCTCCCTTATGAGGAGGTGTGCCTGATGCTAGGTGAGGGCTAGAATCAACCTGAGACTCTGTAGGATGCAAGTTTTGTTTCTTCTCTTTCTTACCAGAAGATGTTTGAGCTACTACTGCATGAGTTTGTGAACCTATGAGAGAATCCAACTAAGAGAGCTTAGTTGTCTCTTGAGTGAAATGATCACAAAAAACCTCAAATAATGACATGATAAATCTAGTACCCAAAGCATCCATGGTGGAATGGAAGGTCAAAGAAAAAATTTGAAAGTTTCCACGAAGCTTAGAAAGAACTAGGTAACTGCACTTAGTGTCAGTCTTGATCTTCCACAACCCTGCAATAAAGATCTCTGATGTTTGAACTTCATCAAGATGTCCTCAATGGAAGGAAAAGAATCTAGTACAAGAGAGATAAGCTCTGTATCAATCTAAAGTGCCCTGAACTCATTCGTTGTACCAAACAAGTCATTAAGCTTGGTCCACATAGCTAAAGGGGTATTACACCCATCAAGATGAAACTATAGACTATCTGATACCTATAAAGTATTCAACCCCATTGCCTCATCCATCTTGTTCCTATGTTACATGACCTTGAAAGGCCTTTGTAAAAGTAGTTGCACTACGTCTAAACAAGACCACAACCCTTTTGACAAGAGAAGTTGTGTCATCTAGGATTTCCATGTGTGATAGTTATGAGGGGTCAACAGTTTTGGACAAGAAGAGGTCTCAACCATATTTTTTAGAAGGGCTTTTGTTTTGATATAATTTCAAGTTTGCTAAAGTAAATTACAGAAAACAAAAATAAAAAGACCCCATCCCCCCCCACCCCAACTTCAATAAATTGAACCCAAGATGCTCCAAACATGTTGGTTCACAATAACACATTGCTACCCATATTTCACAATCGAATTGTATTGCAAAAGGAAGAAAAAGACTTTAGTTGAGATGGAACTTTCTAGGCTAGAAGAAGGCTTACATTACAAATCATATTCCAGGGAATGTTGTCCATGATATAATACAATATATTATAAATGGTGTGGTTGAAAATTATTAGTAAATACAAAGATTTGGTAATGTTTCTTGGGCCCACATACAAGATAAGAAGAGGAAGTAAGTAGATCCTAAAGAGAGTCCAAGGCCTCTTGATTATAAGATCCTACTTATCACCATTAAAAGGGATACTATTTTTAATATAATGGATTCATTGCAAAATCCTTCCAAGGACATGTATATTCCTATCTAGGTTATCGACAAAAAAATATGATAAAATGATCTTTAATATTCCTCAATGCATAACTTTCTGTCTAGTTATTTTAAATGTCCACCCATATTTGTTTCATCTCAATCTATCTACTCTTCCAACCTACCTCCTATTTTATGATCAATTTCTATGTACCCTTTTATAAATTTTTCCACAATCAACTACTTTATTTCCTACCTATTTGTTAACTTATTTCTATTAGCACACTTGTATATCAAATAACATTAGTTTAACTTACTGACCATAATAGATGTATTTTCATTTTACAAATGCTTAGAGAGAATATTTCTCAATTTAAACAAAATGATATTTACTATCAAAATGGAATATGGCTGAGTAGAAAATGCATGTAAACCACAAATAATATTTTGGAATTCGCCAGATAGTTAAATACTATAAGTTGAAAGGAAAGAATTCAAACAACTAAAAGGTGGAAAATCTTAAAGAGTGCAATACTTTCCATCCTCACGGACAAATCTAAGCTCAAAAAATTGACAAGTTACATGTATTACAATATCTTTTTGTTCAAATGATATTCATGTGGCAAGGATACAATTGAACCTAGGTCATGAATTCAAGAATAGAGATTTCCAGATGTAGAACATTGTAGTCTCTAGTAATATATTCACCATGATCCATGTAACCAACTTTTTAAAGAACATGTAGTGCTTCAAGGTTAGAAGTTAGCATCAGAAGAAACATGTGGGTGGTAACAAACAATCATCATTCCCTTGATGAACATATTGTTGAAGAAAATGAAGATGACAAGTTTGATTGTGAATGTGGAATCAAGTTGCTAGGAAAATAATATTGAGATGTTGTATATAATCGTTGACTATTGCATTAGTTGGAGCTGAGATTCCTTTTATCACCAACCCTATTTGTGTACCTCTTAGATGAGTAGCTACACCAGCTCAGGTTTCTAAGTTGATCTTCATGTAAATTTTAATCTATATATATATATATAAAGAGAGATGAAATCTGCAGTGAGAAGAGCTTGACTTGATGGTCGAGGAACTAATAAATTGCTCATCTGACAAGGACAAAGCCAAAACCATGTACTTCAGCTTACAAGTTCCTTTTGAATATATTAGTAGAGAACCATATTTGACATGGTAGCAGTACACAAAATAATACTTCACAATTAAAGTCACATTGTTAACAACAAAAAAATTTAAACTATAATTTTACAGTAGCAAGTTGGTTCAGAGATCTAAATTGAAGGTTTAGATGTTGAAGACACACTTGTTATATTAGAACAGGCTAGAGTTGTTTTGAAAGAAATTTTGTTACTTGCTATTTGGAAATAAAATCATTTCAAAAGGGAAGGGTGCATGACCTATCAAAATTTTGTGTTTTCTAAACAACTTCTATGGTTTGTCAAGCAAAAGCATCATATATGAGGTCTAAACACAAAATAAATATGCTTTTTTCAAGGAGAAGACCAAGAGTTAAAACACATGGATAAAAAACAACCATTAACTACTAATTCCTGAAGATAATGTTCACTAATTACTACCACATCGAATCATGATATTTTTATTTTATCAATTAAAGCAATTCAATTTTTTTTCCCTAAATTAGCATCCTTTTTTGGATTTGGATACATTGTAATTATTTTCTAAGGACAGATTGAGTGCCCTTATTGGAACTATTGTAAGTTTCCATCATGCAGACCTACTTTCTCTAGAATAAAAGACAAGACATTTATGTTGCAATCAGTTTGTGCTCAACTAGTTTTGAAATATGCATCTAGCATGCATGTAAAGCGTAAACTAAAATGAGAAATTTTGTTGCCTGCTGGATGAAAAATAAAACTAGTTTAGAAGCTAAGGTTGCACATGAGTTGTTAAAACTTCATGTGTTCCTCAATTAGTTTGTAGATTAATAGGCGGATCCCTCTAGTATATTTTAATATGGAAACACAATCACAATGTTATTAATATGGAACATTTAGTAAGATTAGGCAAAAAAAATTGTTTGAATCTAAAATCTCACCATGTTTAAGCAATTAAATTTTGTTGTGGAATCTTTTTAACTAACGAAAAAAAGTTTCGAAGCCTTGTTGCCATTTGTGTTGAGAAGAAAGAAAATCAACTTTATCATATGATTTTTCTACATCCATCAAGTTTTAATGGACTTAGAATTGTCAGTGTTGAAAGACATAAGATTGGGAAATATGACCAAAACTTACATAGAGTGATTGCGAGTGGTGGAGTAACAATTGATTCTAGTAATTTGTAAAATCCTTGTTCGGGTCCATTAGGTTAACATGTATGGTCCAAGAAACAACAAAGAAGGAAAAAAACAAAGAACATTCTAAAAGGTGTTGATGGGTAGATTGCCATCCATTGTTTTATTGTGTTTTAAGCATTTATTTGTGTACTTATTGAGACAATTAGTGTATTGAATCCAAAGCATATAAAAATGTTAAGTTCATAAGGAAACAAGGCATTTTTACCACAATTTATATATAAAAAAGTCCTAAACTTTGAAGTTATTTTTGTTAAAATTATTTGAAAAAGACATAAATTTAAAGCCAAGAAAAAGAAAATGAACCTTGTCCAATTCAAATAAGTAATTTATAACTACAATATAAAATTTAAGGTTTTAAGTTTATAATGAAGCACAACATTTCCCCCAACATATGCATTCCTTCAATTTAAAACCTAAACAAATAATTGGAGAGTATCCACCAAGTATTACATAACTAGCTAAAGGCCATTATTAGATGCTCGTGAAAGAAAGCATTGTTGACATATAATGCTCAATGACATTTGTATGTTTTCAACAAATAGACCTCACTACTCAAACAAAATTCTAAAAAAGAAAGTGAAAATACTAAATTTTCACAAATTTAGTGGGAATAGAACTAAGCAAACACAAGATTGAAAACAAATGATGGTAAATATGTAGCTTGTGACAGGTTTCTTTTACCTTGGGGTACCCGAGGTTGATGGAAATAATGAAAAACACTCAACCAAATGATTTGAAAATAGCCTTACAATGAAAGCCCCAAAAACATAAATAAAATTCCACCAACAATCTATGAATGCACAAATGAACGTATATCCAAGTAAAATGTAAGAGGATAGGCTATGTGAAATCACTTTTATTGGAGTGCTCAAGCAAATGCATCAAGTTTAAGGTTGATTCCTTATTTCAAGGGTGCTTTTAGAAATGCTAAACAATGTTTCAATGAAGAATAGATAAGAGAAAGAGGTGAAAGGGAATGAAAAAGATAGAATGCATACAAAGAGTAGAAGAAAATGGAACGATTATACAATGATAAAAACAATTATGACAGATTTCAAATCAAACATAAAGTGAAATGCAATGAAAATATAAAATGGTAAATGTGAAGAAAGCGAAAGACTATTTAACTTTATAAAAAGCAAATGATCTAGAACAATAGTATTAGAGGGAAACTTGCAGTATTGTGAGATGTTTACTGAGAGTAGGTTAAGATCATTTGCAGTGATCAAGCATATTACGAGGAACACTTATAATGTTTGTACATTTTAAATTAGTACCGTCACACATATTTATGCACTAAACCATTCAATTGACCTCCACCTGAACACATGCAAACTAACTATATTTATTTAACAAGACCATAAATAGACTTGTGGAGACTTGTCTAAAAAAGTTGAATGAAAATCTCCACCATGCAAGGAGGAAAAACCACTTTGCCCGTGCAACAACTCTATAAAAATGACACTAGCAACAAACACTAATTTTACGTGATATTGTCATTAAAAAAGAAAAAGACTACTTAAAAAAAAACCACCAGCCAATAGATTTAAAAAAATTAAATTTGTGATGTCAGATTAATTTCAATTTCTATCAAGGACTACAGTTTTTAACAAACTTTCAATATATTTTACAGTATTCGAAAAAGAAACTTCATAAAAGAAACTAATAATTTATTTAATACACAAAAAATTAATAATAACAATAACATTCCGGAGAATTTTTTTTCCCAACAAAGAATAAATAAAAGAATTTAAATAATTTACCCTAACCAATGCATCTAAAAGACCAACACACAAAAGGCAATTAATGATGAAATGCCTTTCATTAATGTATAGGCAACCAAAAACCTACACGACTAAATATATGTGCCAAGCTTTTTAAGCAACCGGCAGCGGGGACTTCAAATTTAACCCAATTAAATAAAGGACCCAGGCGTACCCCTGACAAGTGTACATATTTAAAATCCTCCTAATTTAACACAAGGGTATATAAAATTGTAAAAGCAAATGCTGCAAAAAGCAAAGAATTTACAATTTTACCGCGACCGATTGTTCTTTTGGCATTTTCGTGCGAGACTCTGTATTGCGTACTTGGCAGAAAAGATGAACGAGGGCATTTTTTTATAGACTTCATTCAATATATGTTTTCTTCAATACAATTCATCATTCATTGTTTCTTCGTTCTGCACTGATTGTAAGCTGCACAGCACGCAAAAAAACTCACAATATATAAACTTCGTAATTGAAGAATTCCGAGCCTCCATTGAAGAATAATTCGTTGCTGCCAGGGAGTAGACGTTTGTAAAGAATGAAACAGCCTACAGGGTACATAACTTTGCTTTAAAGGGTTTCAGAACTAAAACACAGGCTGTCTGCTTGCGGTTTCCGTCGTCAAATTTTAGTGTTTTGTGACATTGGGTTTGAAGGAATTGGAAATCATTTGGTGGGTTCCACGTGGTTTTACGATAACGGTTTGGAAATAGATTGGAGCGTCTTGTGCTGTGCGGAAAACTGCCCTGGTTTTAGTTTTATCAAAAGGTATGCTTTGCTGTGAATTCAGGGCTAGTTTGTGATTATTAAAATGATTGGTTATGCCGTGAATTTTTTTGCTCTTGGTAATTGCTTGGCGAGACAATGGGTTGTGGTCCAATATTGGGTCACATTGTCGAGTTTTGCTGCCACTGGTTTCATATCAATGCAGTCATTATTGTTACAGCAATGTAAATGTCTACCGAACAAGTAATATAGTTTATGTAGGAATATGTAGTAATTAATGGAATATAGTCTCCTGGAACCATAGATATTTCCTCACAATACTTAGTTCTATGTTCAGTTACATATAAAAACAAAACTCTTTTTCCTCTTGCTTTGGAGGTGATACTTATCCTTATGACTGCTAAATAAGATTTCATGCTCAATGGAAACAAGTGTTTTTCAGATGGCAAACATTAGTTTGAGTGAATTGTCTTTTTCTATCTTTCATGGTCTTCAGAAAACTAAGATGGAGATACGTGCACTTAAACTTTCTCATAAATAAAGTAGAGAAATTTGTACATGACAATGCTACCATACAAGTTTGAACAATTTTCAGTTTTCTGCGTTTCCAATTACCTTGGGTGGACTATGACGCTAGTTGCTCCTTTATGAGCTCCGCCTTATAAAAATAGGACATCATAACTGCGCACTCTAAACTTTAATAAAAATTCCTTCTCGAGGTCTGAATTAAACTAAGCCACATTGGTGACATCAACATTTCTCAGTGGACCATAGATTTATAACACTCGTGACATCTACATTTCTGAGTGTTCAATAGAGCCACCTGTGTATTAATAGTTATGAGCTTGTTATTAATCACAATAGTTATAATGTTTGTTATCTCTCATGAAACCTTCCACTTGTTTTTATACCGAGGAAGTGATCCTACAATGGCAACTGAGGGGCATGGAGGGCTTTGACTGTGTCTGGTTCTGTGATGTTGTGAGCCTCAATAAATTTTGGAGAGATGACATAAATAAAGTTAATTCTTAGATAAATATTAGAACTCCATGGGTTGGTTGATGTAATTCTTTTTTGATCACCTTATTTTTCACCAGATTGCCATTAATTCCAATATGGTTAATAGCAGATTCATTTATCAGCTTTACACATGGAGTGAGGAAAGGCATCGTTTATGATTTTTCCATGATAGTTATCTCAATTCTATTTTACATCTGCAACATGTTAGTTCCCCATAACAGAATGATAAGGTAGTGTGACTTTGCAGTCCCTGGTCTGCATATGGGAGAAGCTGTGTATTCCCAGGTTTTAAACTGCTGAATGCCATTTGTGGATGAATGTGAGACGTTTAATGAAAGTGATCATCAGGTCTAATGAATGTGTCATGCCCCAAGACTTTTTACTGCCTTCCATGACCTCCAAATTCTATAGAAAAACATTGAACAACAAAATCTCCAAATATTATATCATGCAAGTGCAACCAACCCTTTACTTTTTACATCCAAAGATAAAGGAAGACAAACACCATATAACTGTTATCAGCAGGCACAATAAACTCTACGGGGCATAATACATGACACACCTTCAGTATCAATGGTGAACTATCTCTCTTTACATAGGGCATCCATTTTATCGGGCTTTCGCTTTAGATGATTCAATGATTTCTATTTTATGATATCATTGCCATATATACATTGTTAACATCCTTTATTGTAATTTCTTTATATGTCGTCCAACACACAGGAAGTAGTCGATGTTGACACAATCTGTTGAATACATTCATCACAACCTTTATGATGGTCTCATAGCAATAAGTTTGATCTCAGAAAGATTTGTTTAATAGTTTTTTTTTTTCATTTGCAGCAACCTGATTCTGATACCATGTTGAGTAACATGGATCATTTTCTGCAAATGTACTAACATTTCCAATGTAATTGACGTCTTCCAAATGCAGATTTGAAGACTCATAAATATGAGATGAGGAGATATGTTTCTAAAGTTAATCATCATTAGTTAAATATATTAACTATATAAATAACCATATATATATATATATGTATATATATAGAAGAATATTTATCTAATGATGATTTACCATCAACAATGTATCTCATGATTGAATCGATCTGACTGCAACTACAAACTTAAGAAATATCAGCTGTTCATAAAACATTCAAGTTCCATAGATTAGACACATGTTTTTAGTATTTGTAGTATGTTGATATCAAACTTTTGGGTTCAGATTCTCATTTTAATATATCTTCCTTGTTTATTGTATCCTAAAATCTTCAGGCTCTGATAATAATTAGTAGATGCAACATCAGCTTTATATTTTCTGGCTGATATTAGCTGTCCATCAACAATGTATCTCATGATCAAATCGATCTGACTGCAACTACAAACTTAAGAAATATCAGCTGTTCATAAAACATTCAAGTTCCATAGATTAGACACATGTTTTTAGTATTTGTAGTATGTTGATATCAAACTTTTGGGTTCAGATTCTCATTTTAATATATCTTTCTTGTTTATTGTATCCTAAAATCTTCAGGCTCTGATAATAATTAGTAGATGCAACATCAGCTTTATATTTTCTGGCTGATATTAGCTGTCCATAAAACACTTTTAAGTTCCATAGTGTAAACTGTAAGCACATGTTTTTAATATTTGTCATTTTGTAGTATTTTGATATAAAACTTTTGAGTTCAGATTTTATTTTGGTATATCTTGCTTTTTTATTGTATCCCAAAATTCCCAGATTCAGAGAATAAATAGTATAACTGTACATGTACTCTAATGCTCCAATATATTTTAATTGTTTTATATATTTTAGTTGTTTGATACAGGGAGCCGAAAATAGAAAATAACGATGCAAACTACTTGATCAAACTCTCACCTCGCCTGCAGGAAATTTTGACAAGTTTTTCTGTTGGCAAAAACCCTAGTTGACATCAAATACTCGGATCAGATTCAAACACAAACTTGGAAACTCTCTAATTTTGTTTTTATTAATTTGCAAATGTTTACAAGACTGGAAACAGATCTGCAAATGACATTTAACTCACAAAGACCTCCATGAAGTTGCATGACTAGCTGATTCAGATATGATGATGACTTAACAGACCTGTACAGATCGTTATAGCAGATGTACGGACACATCATGGTTCCCAAAGTTCAATAAAATTATTTTTAACTTCTCCCATTGCCTTTGCTTCCATTTAAAATGTGCTCACTTTAAGATTTTGTAGATAACCCCTACCGATAATGGAACAGAACTCCAATTAGCTTCTACGGGTCTGTATGGTGCCCCTGGAACAGTCAATGTGAATGATACAACTAGTCATAAGTGCTGTACAGCCAGGTCCAGCAAGTGGTAACAGCTAAAAAATAATGAAACTATCATCTTCTCCTTGCTGGTGCTGATTGGAGATGCTCAAATGCAGATATTTGCTGATGTTTGGACCCCAATATGGCTACAGATCTGGAATGATTGGAATGCAAGGTCTCCTCTCTTGCTGGTGCATCTTCAATCAGCATAGAAAACAGTCTGATCAGCAGCAATAGATACCTGGGAAATCCAGAAGGTGTTCAATATTTTTGCTTGCAAATCGAATTATCAAAATCTTGAAAGTTTTGCACAAATTGCTGGATCAGCACAAAGTGCAAACCATAGTTGGATTTGTCAATGCCATAGAATAAGAGATTTTGTCCTTACATCTAGAAATAAGAGCCAACAGGGCTTTTCCGTACTCCCAGATTACTGAAAATGGCTGAGTGTTTTCATCCTTTGATTCCAAACTCAAAGCAAAGCTCACAATAAAAATGCCAATTTGGACCCCCTTGATTACATTTCCCTCCAATTTCTATATAAAAATACTTCAAAAATTTAATTTAGTTTTCAGTAATTAATTCAATTTGAATGTGTTTAAAAATACTCTTTTATTTTAGTAATCTTATTTAAGTTGCTCCTTAAAGTAAAAATTGTGGGGCCTAACTTAAAAAATATTAACTATTGTTTTAATCTGAGTATTCATTTGACATATAGACAATTTTCACCCATTTGTAATATATGTTAGTAGCTGTCCCACTACTATCCCCTAAATTTTGGAAATTTATTGCCATCCTAAACTCCCTGCAACTTGCATCCTGTAAACTTGGTGGAATGTGGTACACCATGAATCATTTAGTTTATTTAATAGAAAAATGAATAATTCAATGCTGATTCCACCTAACAGTTTTATTATGCTTGTGCTTTTTATATTTTAGGTCTGGGCATCTGCACAGCAATTTGTAGCCAAGCTCCCAAACAAAGTTGAATTTCTCAAACCCAAACCTGTGTCCACACGTTTTCTGGTAACTATATTTTCAAGATTCATGCTCAGTACCCAAAAGAGTTACTGTGGTTTTTTCTGTATGTAGAAAAAGGGTTAACTTCTATAAATGAATAGTTTGCCTCCTCTTTGAAATTATGATTGAATATCATGATGAAGTCAAAGTATAAATGTTGATGTTCTTTTCATCTAGTAGATCATGCTAATTATCATGATTATAGATAATGTTGTCTGTTCCTGTAGGAAAATGCTGCCTGAAGAAAGGCAAAACTGCAAGCGCACATGATCTCCTTCAATAATGGCACAGTGTACTCCAAGTGCAACATGTGGTTGATGAAAATGTTCAGTGAGAGGATTAATGCAAATGCTGTTAGGAATTTTTTAAAATGGCCATGGACAAGAATTCCCGGTGAAACATCTGCAACTGTAGGGCTGTTAAGTAGTGTGCCCCCTGAGATTGAGCTTTCTGATTATCAACCATTACCAAATGGTGATGTTGAAAGCCCTTTGGATCTTCTCAAAGGTGAAAGACAAAAAGTGGGACCAATTTCAGATCTTGATCGTTTTTTTGAACGTTTGTATAAATATTACTGTGAACATGGGCTTCAATGCATTGTGATTCGATGGATTGGTAATAATGTGAGCTTGGGGTTCACTATTGTCTTTTCGGGAATATGCTTGCTATGTGTGGATTGGCATGGTCTAATTACTCTTAAATGTGGAGGGCCTGGAGGTGATCCCGTTGAGTGTGACCTTGCAAAGGTTGCATTCCGCAAGCATCCTTTAAAACCATTCACTTTGTACACTGCAGTGGTTGTTGGATATTTAGGATTATTTTCTTTATACTGGATTTTCTGCTTTCTCATATTCTTTGTACAGCTGAAAGACACACTGGAAATCCGTGACTTTTATCAGAAAAGGTTAGTTTGTTTATGCCAATAAGTTTAAAACTAACAATTGAATTTTCAATTTGCTCAAATTTTATTTATTTACAATTAAAATGAGCATATCCATTTTTTTGTGTATTTTTTTTGCAGCCTTAATATCACAGATCAAGAGTTGCAAAGGATGTCGTGGTCAGCTGTATTAGAAAAGACCATTCAGTTTCAGAGCATTGAGCGGCTTTGTGTTGTAAAAGATCTTTCTGCACATGATGCTGTGATGCGCATCATGCGCAAAGATAATTACTTGATTGGGATGTTGAATAAGGGCGTGCTTGCCTTACCAATTCCACAATGGGTCCCTGGTGCAGGGCCTGTTGTTCATCAGGAAGTCAATGGAAGTGAGAATCGCCTGATTTTGACAAAGACACTGGAGTGGAGTTTGAAATGGTGTATATTGCAATATATGTTTGACAGGTTTTATTCCTACCTTTAATTGGAACTGTTAAGTTTGTTGGTTAATATCAGTTAGATGAAGTGGATTGTGAGTGCAAAAGCTTTCTTTAATTATTATGCAGCTTAACATTTCCTAAATTTTTTAACTTATTGCATTGCCATAAACTATGTCCGTTCATATGCAATACAAATAAAAATAAAACCAGAATGTTCAAATCATTGCAAATAATTTCTATTAAAACCAGCTAATGGAAATATTTAAACATTTAAAATAATCTATATAAACACCAGATATTCTGGCTTTGTCAATATTATATTGGAACAATTATTTATTTATTATGTATGATAGCAGTAAAACCATACATTGTAGTTGATGTGATCTCTATTCTTTTATTAGGATGACAAACTAGGAATTCTGATATTCTTTCGACATTTAAAATATACCTTGATGCTATGAAAATCAGAAGATGCTGCCCTAGAAATTTAACTAGACCAATTTTTAGATGGGGCTGCTACCATCTCAGTTGTCAGCTTTACCAGTTTTACTAGATTTTTAACAATAATATGAAGTTTAGTGAACACATTAGCACTGTAACTGGGGTTTTAAAACCTGTTTTTATAGCACTGTACTTTGGAGCCTTGAGCATTGGTGAGAGCATTGAATATCCCATTTATTATTATGACTTATACCAAGTACCTAGAAAATTTAGAAAACTTAAAGCAGATAGGTCATTAGAATCCATATTCGTCATTAGGTGCTTATTTCACTTGGTATGATTAATCCTTCAGTATTTAGTGGTTGCACTTTTAGTTTGCGCAATTCTCTTTCTGTGCTGTGTAATATGAGATTTTAAATCCTTATTCTTTATGCCCCAAGTGATGAATGTTGATGCTTTACTTGATAGGCTTCTCCTATGTTTGTAGAATCCAATATGATTATGTGCTTATATTAGTATTACCATGAAGAAGTTCCAGTAAGTTACAGTTTTTCCAATATAAAGCATGTTTCTGCTATTCTAATTTTTCTTCATGGGCTTATTTAATATTTTTGACTATTTTGACTGTTAAGAGCTCAAGTTTGCTTTAAAAAATATTTGTCAACCCTGTTCAGATTATTCTACCCCTGATAAGATCTGCTTCGTTTTAGCCTTGTATGCATTCTTTTTATTTGACCAACACAACGTTTATTTTTCCAGAGGTTCTTTACATGCTGTTGTCTGACTTACAGTGTCATCTTATATAATGTGTTTCAAAAATATGTTGTCTAAACAATGGGAAAGTGTGCCAAAACTGCGAGACACAATTTTTTTCATGTGTTTCACATGAAAAAAATAATGAAGATCAAATGCACCTTTTTTGAAAAAGTGGGGTTGAAAATGACAATAAAATATCAAATGTAAGCATCATTAATTAATTAGAATTGACAGTACAAATTTTCTTAGTTACTGGATTTGTGCCTAGGAGGCTGGATCTGGATTCGTGTTAGTATTTGGGCAGGATCCTTGTTTTGGTCTGTGGATCTGTTTGGATCCGTGGACTAGGAATCCGGACGAATCCACTGTCCAAAACAAGGATCCTGCACGAATCCGTTCCGAATCCATGAGGATCTTCACTAATCCAACACGAATCTGTCACGAATCCTTCATGAATCCCCAAGGACCCACAGGCCAAACATGGAATAAATATATATAATGTATTTAATATATAATGCATATATATCTATATTTATTATCTATAAATTACACAGACACACAGACACACAGACACACACACACACACACTCACGAATCCTAACAAATCCTAATGGGAAAAATAAAAAATCACGAATCCATGAATCCGATGCACATGCCCGAATCAGATTTGTATCCCGAATTGGTAACTAAGCAATTTTTTGGTAAAATAAAAAACATTAATGGAATACATGGAACCAATGTATGCAAATGTGGCAGTTTTCCACATACAAACATTTTTAAGGGAAAAAATACTTATTTAACAAGTTAAATATTCATAATTAGGTACACCATGTGAGCTTGCTTCTATTTCCTATTCTGTTATCATTGACAGAAGTGGTTAACTGTTGGATAAAAATGTGCATGCACAGGGTCAAGTGTAAGCAAATTAGAAGCATGTGCTTCTCCTTGTTGCTGCTGTTGCTAGAGAGGAGTAGATCTATGTTGTCAAGGACGTGTTGTGTAATGTCCTCTGTGTATCTGTAAGCAACTGGTGAGGGCCCTTAGCCAATGTTCTCGGGCTATTGGGATGTAGAACAGGCATTAATTAATTAATTAATTGAATTAAGTTGTCTAAATAAAGTCATTTTTTGGACGACTTACATATAGTCAACCATTTTATTAATTTGGATGACTTATATGTAGTCAACCATTTTATTAATATGGACAGCTTAATTAAAAAAAGACTTATTTATGGGGCCCAAAATATCAAGTTAAATTATAGTGGCTTTCTGGAGGGATCTGTAAAGTACTTAACTACCTTGTGTGAGTGCACATACGGCATCAACATAGAATATCTCCTTTGTGAGTACTCAACTAAGTTAGTGCACATACAACATGTGCTTTGCCTTTTTCTCAGCTAATATCTTGTGCTTGATTGAGTGGATAAATGAGCATGTACTTCTGTTCCACATTATTAAAGATGTATTTTGAATTTGTTGAGATTTGAGACCTAGTCAATAACACCATTTAATATTATAATTGCTAAATAAATGTAAGAAAGTAAAAAATGAAAAATGCATACTTATAGTAGAAGTTTGATGGCAAGAGACTATAGTAGAAGTTTGATGGCAAGAGACTATAGTTAAACCATAATAACATGGGGACGCATCCCCCCCCCCTTTTGCCCCACGTCGCGGAGACAGGAACGCAATGGGGACTTGGGGACTCTGTTCCTTGTCCCTAGTGGCCCCACCAGATTCTGCGACCTCTTTTGAGGATGGGGGGATTTCCCAGTGTTGACTATTTGCTGATTTGTCTATTTATGTTCAATGTATAATGTTCCAATTTAATGCAATGTTCAAGTATTTATTCTTTTACATCTTTATATCTTATATTGCAATGCATCTTTTCATAATTAACATTCTAAGTACCATATGTATACTTTATACAACCCCTTCCGTCCCCTTCCAACGTCCCCCTGCTGTCCCCCTACCGTCCCCAAATTAAGGACACTTGGTCCCCCTGTCCTGGAAACTTATCCCCCCGTTCCACTATTCCTCCGTCCCCTAGTGTGGTGTAACACTGAGTTAAACTGTAAGTGCTGTTAATATTGTTACCTGTGGAAGCAATTAAATACCCAAACTCTTCATGACTATGGCTACATCTGAAATAGATAAGCATCTAGTGAATGTTATGTTTGACCTTTTGTGACTTCAGTATTTATATATTTTATCACCCTCCTAGGAAAAGAGTACATCTCTATGCTATATTACTTAGGCGGTCAAAGAAATGCTAGGGGATGCACCCTAAAAATCATCACATTTTGATTTTCAACTATCAATTAGTACACTCTAACAAATGTTTCCAAGGAGGCTTTTTTCTTAGCTGCTATTATTTTTCATGATTTTTTCTAAATCAATGCTATCATATATCTTGCCTAAGCATGGTTGATTGGAGAACTTGATCATACTTGTGATGGCTTGATTAATCTCAACAAATATTCTAAACAAAAGCTGAGTAATCATTATTTGGGACAAATGCTACTTTTTGGATTTCCTCGTATCAATTTGCTTCCTTGCATTCCAACCATTGCCAAATACCATGGCACTTAGTGTTTCACACATTTTCACAAATCTGTCTTAGGATTTTTTCGACTCTTAGAGGCAAATGGAATAAAAAAATAGTTGATCTAAGAAGTAAAAAATAAATATGAAAATGTAGATTGAATTTTTTTAAACAAAATTTTAAAATAAATTTAAATCTCAAGTAAAAAATAAATATGAAAATGTAGATTGAATTTTATTTAAAACAAAATTTTAAAATAAATTTAAATCTCATAGACATGCCTTCAACAACACCAACTTGAAGAATGTTGTGAAGATGGTAGGTGACATATGATGATTAGTTACAAACATCTAAATCTCATTAACCTTGGTGTATATTCGTTTTATCCACTTGATTTTTGTGTTAAATATTTTCATCCTCAAGTTAAGTGGATAACATGAGGTTTCTAGAATATGTTCTAGTATTTTACGTCAATCAACAAACTCTTAGCCTTGCAATTATGTAATTTAGGTTACCATTACCAGGATAAGATAGAAACAAGAATTTAATCCAGGATACCATCACTTGTGAAAACAAATTAACAAGAAACTGAAAAACTACAGAAGGGTGTTATTAAAAAGAAGAAAGTGGAGCTTGTTAACAAATTTAAAAGGAAAAACAAACCTATAAAAATATAAAAGAACTTGCCTTGAAATTTGAATGCCAATTCTCCTTGATTGAAGTGCTTTGATATTCGTAGCACCTACCTAACATATCTTGAGGCAATAGGCAAAATGTAGTGATGGTGCTTGATCACTTGGACAACTAGTAACTTTGAGTAATGAATAGAAAATGATTTTGGATGGGGGTAGTATTATGTTTATAGTTTTGTTTTAATTTTTTATATTTTTTTAGTTAAAGTCACCATTTAGGATTTAGCTAGCTGTAATTTTATGTTTTTTTTTGGTGTTGAAAAAAGTCCCCTTTCAAACTCTTTTTCTTTTTCGAAAATTCATTTTAAGAAAATTATCATGTCCTGCTTGGTTTTGATGGGGTTCTCCCTCTATTTCTGATGAATGACGTTGGGCCTAGCCATTCCTGGGATGGATTTTATCTGAATCCAAGCAGAAGTAGGACTCATAGTTTCTTGCAATCTCTATTTACTTAAGATACCTTGCTTTGGAAGTTGCATTCTCAATAAATTCCATATATTTAGTTGAATCCCTTTTAAAGTTACTTTCAGCAATTGGAGTTTCCAGGAATAGTTTTTGCATTTAGAATCCTATCTCTGTAATAAGTAATTTAAGCATAGTGGATATGATTTAATTTTAGAGAATTATGGAAAGTTAGTGCTTACAGAGATCTATTTAATGCAGGAATTTTTTGATTCGGAAGGATTTCATCAACAATCCTGGATCGTTGAGAAAGAGGCTCATGATTGTTGGATTTCTCATGCTCGTTCTTTGTCCATTTCTTGGTATTTTTATGTTGGTATATCTCTTTCTGATGCATGCAGAACAGTTCTACAATCATCCAAGTACTGCATTATCAAGGAGGTGGTCTAACTTGGCGAAATGGCTCTTTAGAGAGTTTAATGAGGTGTGCTTGCAAATGCTATGGCTAAGCTTTTGATTTGTATTGAAATGTGAACTAGCTATTTAATCCTGAATGTTGCTACTGCTAGGACTTCTTGTGACACCAATTGTCAATAATGTCATACAAAATGATTTTTAGCTTGGAAGAAAAATGTTTAAACATCAATTCTAATATTTTCTTTACAAGCATGACTAATGAACAGTCCAAACTACCCTGATTTGGCTTCTTCATTTCCAAATCGTTATAAAATATGTAAAGAACAAATTTACTTTCAATCTCATCATTCTCAAGGCCCCATCAAGATGAGTAAGTTGTTATTTTCCATCTGAAGATGCAGGCTCCTTGGTTTTAGAAAATTTTATGTTCAAAAGGGCCTAGGGTGCTTCTTGTTGGATAACTATTTCTTAGATCGTTGTTGACCAGGAAGCTGCATGTATCCAATTACTGTTCAAGGCCAAATTGAAATGTTTGTTTTGATTTACACATGATTCAAAATGCCTGCATTACATTTATTGTTTTTGTCATCTATCTTTTTCAGCTGGAACATCTTTTCAAATCAAGGCTCAGTGGGGGGATTGAACATGCAAATGATTATGTGAGGCAGTTTCCTTCACCTGTTGTGTCATTGATTGCCAAGCATGTCTCATTTGTGGCGGGTGGTTTGGAAGCTATTCTTATATTTATTGCCATCTTGGAGGAGTCTCTTCTTGAAGGACAGGTATGTAGCATGTCAACTACATATCAAGAAAAAGAAATTTGTGACATTTGTGATAACTTTGAAGTCTATTAGCTGCAGGGAAGAAAACATGATTGTATAGTTTCTAACAATTTTCTTTGCTTGATGTTGTAGCTATTTGGTCGAAATTTGCTATGGTACACTGCTGTGCTTGGTGCTATAATAGCAATCAGTAAAAGTCTTATTACCGAGGATTTCCAAGAGTTCGATCACGAGGGGACAATGGCATTAGTGGCTCAGCATTCACATCATATGCCCAAGAGTTGGCGTGGGGCAGAGAATTCTGAGTATGTACGAAGAGAATTTGAAGCACTCTTCCAGGTACAGTTTATTTAGTGCTTCCTTTTCTTGTAATTAAATGCCTTGTATGACAAACAACCAATCCGGTTGCTATTGGTTAGTTATTACAACAAATCCTGACTAGAGTGCTAGATTCAACTATAATGCCTGTTATTTTGGAACACATGACCAATAGCAGCTTCATTGGATCTGTATCTCACGAGTTTATCGCCAGCATTTTAAAAGACTTACAATTTTAAAAGACAATATATAGGACATTCGGGAACGAAGTTCACACATATGGCTCTTTTGAGGAGCTGATTACAAAAGAAAACAATACTTCTACTTGTTAAGAGCAGATATACAGCATACTCAGTCTTGACTACCAAAAAGGAACAGCTCCAAAAGAATACAAATCAGCTATTTTATATCAAATAACATGGGTATTACTATCATTGTATCACAGTGCATCCTGGATAACCATTGATACTAGAAATTGACATATATTAGCCACTATAAAGAATATGTAACCATAAGACAGCTATTTCTGCATTAGTTTCCTCTTGTCTCTAGCTTTGTTAGTATACATTGCTTTGAGCACGTTTTCAGCTTGATTTTCACTTCCCTTTATCCTGAAATCCATTCAATCTCTGATCCACCAATCGGGATATACATTCCAGGTACATAAATATATGGACTGCGGGCATCATCACTGTCATTGCCATACCAAAGCATGCAAATCTTTGGCATTGAAAGTACCAGCAAGTCCTGGAAGTTAAATGAGCCAATCAACTCCTTTTTGAATATTGTCAGCAGCAACTCCATCTGTCAAATTATGAATCACCTTACTCTGATTGTTTTGCTCAGTTGAAAACAGAACCCTGAATAAACGTAGTGTTGAGTATGTTGTCATTGATGTCAGAGGTTGATGATCAAGGTCATATAAATCTCAGATGATTACCTGAAGTAATAGAATTTTTTTTTGGACTACTTGCTTGCTTTGTTGAGCTGCTCAAGGTGCTTGAATGTCTGGATAATCTGCCTTGTTGTCTGCTTCAGCTGCCATGTCCTTGTGGAGTATTCCAAAGGGTCGATTGTTACGAGAAGTAATTGGTAAAAAACTTGATTGATTTTAACAGAGATCAAATGATCAATATATACAATTGAATAGACGATGTTTCCTTAGGAAATAGTCGTCAAGAATAGAAACATTCTGTCAAGAATAGAAACACTCTGTTCTAGCTAACAGATAACTATAGTTAACTAAATATTAGAAAGATTCTAATATTTATAATAGATTACAATAGATAACCATTAAATAGATATAGGCACTATCTATTGTCTTAATATGCTCCATTAATGATTAATCAATCTACTACACCAAGCTGTCCTCTGAATTTGACAAACTTATCTGAACCAAGTGGCTTGGTGAGAATGTTTGTAGTCTGATCCATTGTAGAAACATATTGCAAGTCTATTTTCCCATCTTCAACCAACTGCTAAATGTAGTGACAGCAAACATCCACATGCTTGGTTCTCTCATGGAAGATTGGATTTATTGCTAACTTGATAACACCTTCATTATCAACAAAATTGTCGGGCCTACTGTGACATGTGCATATCCCTAAGCATCCGCGAAGCCAAACAACTTCACAACCTGTATTAACCGTCCCTCTGTAGAGGAGAGAGAAACTGCCTGTTGCTTCTTACTGGTCCATGTGACGGCACCAGAACCCAAAATGAACACGTATCCAAAAGTTGAGTTTTTCTTGTTAACAAAACTTGCCCAATCTAAATCTGTGAACCCACCGAGTCTAGGATTAGGTCTCTGAGAGTAAAGAAGTTTATAATCAGCAGCGCCCTTCACATAACGAGGCACACACTTTGCTGCCATCCAATGATCAGCCTTGGGAGCTGTCATAAAGCATGAGATGTAGCTGATTGTGAAGTTGATATCAAGTCTAGTAGTAGAGAGGTAGATAAGGCTGCCTACTAGTTGATTGTATGTAGTATCATCAACTAGAGGAGAATCAAACTTGGCTGATAACTTCAAATCTTTCTCCATGGGTGTAGATGCAGGCTTGCAATCTTGTGCATGAAACTTGTCTAACAGAGCCCTGCCAAATTTGGATTGAGAAATGAAGATACCAGAAGATTGTTGCCAAACCTCTACACTGAGGCAATAATGTATGAGCCCAAGGTTAGTCATGTCAAAAGATTGGCATAAACTCTATTTGATTGCTTGAACCAAAGATACCAAATTGCTAGTAATGATCAAATCATCCACATAAATGATCAGAAGGATGCTTTCATTGTTAGTAGTCTTGATGTACAAATTTGAGTTTGAAGAACTCCTCTGGAAGCCTTGATCATTGAGGTACTTATCAATTTTCATGTACCATGCCTTAGGGGCCTGCTTTAAACCATAGAGAGCTATCGCTAGTCTAAGAACCTGGTGTTCTTTAGAATGAAACCATTAGACTGCATCTTGTAGACCTTTTCTTGTAAGTCACCATTCAGGAAAGCACTCTTGACATCCATTTGATGGACATTCCAGCAAATTCTATTGCCATGGCTATGACTAATTTGAGTGCGCTCGTCTTTGATGTAGGAGCAAAGGTCTCCTTGTAATCAAGACCCTGAGGCTGAGAATAGCCCTTTGCAACTATAAAAGCTTTCTATTTATCCAAAGTACCATCAGACTTGTATATTATTAGACCCATTTATAGCCAATGGGTTTCTTCCTTGGTTGAATATCAGAAAGGATCTAGGTGTGATTTCAGCAGGATTTGGTGTTTGGATTTTATGGCTTGTTCCCACTCTGGAATTCATTTAGCCTCGGAGTATATTTGAGGTTCAAACATACTGTGAATGTTGGCCATGAGAGAAAAATTGATTGTCTTTGTAGGTTTTCTCTTGTTCTAAGCAATTCTCCCATTGATGAGCTCACCATCTCCAAGCTCAGCAAGTGTCTTAGGTTGGAGAGGAGAAGGACCAACATTAGTATCAGGAGGTGCTCTATGATCAAATTCCATATCAAAAGAATTTGGATCAAAATCATCTACATATCTAGATGATCTTGTACTAGAAGTTGGAGGTTTTTGTACAAGAACCATTGGAATTATTGGAGCTACTGGAGCTGCTAGAGCTCTCCCATCAAGGGGACCTAAAGGAAGCTGAACTCTCAAATTATGAACCTTCATAGGCTAATTTGCTAGATCAAGACTAGGAGAAATGCATGAATGGTCCTCGCTATTCATTTAAGACTACATCATGACTGTTTAGGAGATGAGATATCTCAGTGTCGATCAAGGTATCCAACAAGCATGAGTTTGACTCTTGACATTCAACTTGGTGTGTGACACATCAATGATCTAAACATAGGCAAGAGAGCAAAAAACCTTCAGCTAACTAATTCTGGGCTTGTGACTTGATCAGGCCTCTTTCAGAATCTTGCTTGTGATCGTTACAGTTGGTGAATAGTTCAAAAGGTAGACTTCAGTGTGAACTGCTTATGCCGAAAACTTCTTCAGAACATGTCTATGGTCGAGCATTGATCTAGCCATCTCGGTGCTTGTTTTGTTTTGACGTTTAACTACATTGTTGTGTTGTAATGTGGTTAAGTGGCACTTGATGCCATGAATATCACAGAAGCTAGATAATTCTTTAGAACAAAATTCCCCCCATTATTTGTCCTAAGAGCAATAATAGATTTCCTAGATTCTTATTCAACTAGAGGTTTAACCTTCTAAAATATAGTAAACGCTTCTGATTTCTTTTTAAGAAAATAAACATAGATTTTTCTACTAAAATCAACAACAAACAACAGAAAATACGTGGACCCAAGAACAGAAGGAGTGGCCATAGGGCCGTAGATATTTGCATGAACAAGCTGAAGTACTTGAGAAGCTTGCCATGAATCACAACTATTGAAATTTGTGCAATGTTGCTTCCCAACTTGACTTGCATCACAAACTCCAAGTTGTTGAGTTTGAATCTTTGGCAATCCAAGGACAAGCTCTTCTCGAGCAAGTTGGGAGAGAATACACATTTAAGTGCCCATACCGTTGATGCCAAAGTGAACTAACATAAGACTGCTGAGCAACCATAGCTAAGTCCTGAGAATCACTAGAATCAACACGTCTAAAAAGATCACGATCCGCAAGGCCAATTGCAACAATAGACTAAGTCTCCCAATTAATCATGATGCACTGATGTGAACTGAAGGTGACATCCAATCGTGGAGAGTGTTGCAACAACTGATTGAGAGTAGATTTAGTTCTATCCCTGGAATGTAGTACACATTGAGGAAAATGAGATACCTCCCAACAGATTGAATCTAAATGTTGCTTATACCGACAATAGTGTACTCTTCCTCTCCACCAAAAATAATTGAATTTGAATAAGGTTGGTAGTTAGTGAACAAGTCTCTGTGGTGGGTGAAATGATGAGAGGCACTTGAATCAATGCATTGCATAAACAACTTGACATGATCTGCAAGTGTTTTAACCATGAAGGCGTAAAAGGCAGATTTTGTCTGCTCAGTGTCCTTTTCATTGTTCGCTTTGGGATATGAACACCGTTATTAAGGTAGTTAAGTGTTTTCGACATTTAGCCTTTGTGTGACCATACTTGTGATAGGAGTTGCATTGCATTTTTTTTTCTTGGAGCCTTCTGATGCTAAAGCAGAGGACTTTTGTTGAGAAGACTGCTGCGAAGGAGACTTGCCCTTATCCGTTTGAAAGGACATAGCAACAAAGGTTTGCTTTGCGGAGGTGGAGTTGGAACTGCTACTAAACTGTTGTTTCCATCAATCTTGCTAAAGTAGAAGTGTGCAGAGATTTGTGAAGGTGGTCAACAACATTAGAAGTGATTTTGAGAGTCTCGATAAAATGCTCGTAGGATTTGGGGTAAACTTTTGAGAGTGATTACCACAATGTTCTCTTCCTCCATCTTGTGTCCAATGGCAAGCAACCGATCATGAATTTCGTGAATCCTATTTAGGTGCTCCTGGAGCTATTTCCACGCATCCATGACAACAGAGAATAGAGTGTTCTTGAGAAAGAAAGCTTTGCTTTTATCAAAAGTCTTATGTAGTTTCTTTAGGTGCTCCTATATCTCGACAATTGTTTTGTTGGATGGAATCTAAGGGAGCTGTTCATAAACTGCTGATAATTTGAGAAGCATTGTTGCTCTTCGATTATGCTTATCATAGGCAGTCTGATCAAGACAAGCTTGAGTAGGACAAGTTGTAGTACCCAGAACCACCTGATCAGTGCCACGATATTCGAAGAGTGTTAGCATCCATTGCTTCCAAGTGCCATAATTTTGACCGGTGAATTTCTAATTTCCCTTGAGAAGAATATTTGGCGATGATGCCATGGCACATTTTTTCAGTGAAAAGCAATGAGACACAAGGAGTCGCACCCCCTTCCCAAACCTCAAAGTACTTGTCCCTGAGATGTCCCCGCACCGGGTACTTGAGTACCCACATACCCCTACCTCCGCCATTTTGTAACCATGCAGCGGTTGGGATGGGTACTTGAATTTTTTTTTGAATTTTGATTTTTGAATGTTACATTGGGTGTGTAATATGTTACTATGTTGAATGTTCAATGGTTTTAGTTTGGGTTGCAATTTTATTATGTTCAAGTATTTTAATTTGGTTTGTTATGCTGAAACGTCATTTCATAACTAGCATTTCATGTTCTATATGTATACTACACAACATCCCTTTGTCCCTTGTTCTCCCCTTGCCTCCGTCCCCTGCCGTCCCGAAAATGAGGCTAATTTTCTCCTGTCCCAGAAATTTGTCCCAGCAATCCCAATGTACCCCAGTATTGGCGTTACATTTGTGAAAAACATGAAAATATGTGAAGGCATGTACTTCAAGGCAAAATGTCGAAAGGCTCGGTAAAAATGAAGAGGTACTCGAAGAGCTCAAAAAACCTAGAAGGAATCTGCTGTCAAATTTTGGATCAATTGGCTCGAAAATCTAGGCACCTAGAAAAATAGATGGCAACCCAGTCGAGCTCACAAAAACGCACCTTGAATCTACAATTTTTTTCGGGCAAGAAATTAGGGAACTGATTTGATTAAAATTGAAAAATTTGTAGGAAAAAATGGCGGATTTACAAATAAATCTTCTAGATTGATTTGCAAAAAATAATTTCAAAAAATTTGCTCAAATTATTTTTGTGGGAAATTCAATTTTTTTTGAAAAAATTTGAAGTTTATGCTCTAATTCCATGTTACAGAAGTAATTGGTAAAAAACTTGATTGATTTTAACAGAGATCAAATGATCAATATGTACAAATAGATAGACAATGTTTCCTTAGGAAATGGTCGTCAAGACTAGAAACATTCTATTTTGGCTAACATATAACTAAGAACTAACTATATATGACAAAGATTATTCTATTTTAGCTAACATATAACTAAGAACTAACTACATATTAGAAAGATTCTAATACTTATGTAACATCTCATTTTTCCCGGGTCTTAATTAACAAATAACATACTCAAAGAGTACAGTTATTACGTCGTTTCATAGGAGGACAATTATATCATTTCATGTTCATGTGAATAAGATTTACCGTTAGAATCAGTTAGACAAAATTTCTTTACTTAAAAACTTGAAGTACCATCAAATGAAATTATTACAGAAATTGAAAACCACATACCTCGGAAACTGAGATTGAAATCAACTAGGAATGCTTCTGCAACCACTCGAGTTAGTCCACAAATACCTCTATAACAATTTCACATGATGACTAACATCTAAAAACTTCTATTTTAAATCAAATGATAATTACAATTAAATACTACTAAATCTAAAATTAGGGCATCACATACCATGGAATCAATTAGGGCTTTTGATATCGCTATATCACTTAGGGCTTTCGCTATCACGGATTCAATTTAGGGCTTTCGCGACGACGAAATTCAAATAGGGCTTCTGCGATGATGGATTCAATTAGGGCTTCCACGATGACGGATTCAGTTAGGGCTTCCGCAACGACGAATTCAATTTAGGGTTTTCGTGATGACGGATTCAATTAGGGTTTCAGCGACGATGGATTCAATTAGGGCTTTCGCGACAACAAATTTAATTTAGGGCTTCCACGACGACAGATTCAATTAGGGTTTTAGATTCCTTCCCTTCCGATTGCTTAACTATGACAATAACTCAAGGTTAGAAATATACTTATATTTGATAACCATATAAATGAAAAACAATACATGATTCTAAAATCTTGCATCTAACAGTAACGATAAATTAGCTCAACTTAATCTTACCTCGTAAATAAAAATGATATTACCTGTTTCCGATAACAATTGAATGCATAGCTTATCTTTGTCTGATGCATGTCCGATATCTTGAGAGAGGTGAAACATTGTCAGGGGCTTAACCACCCAACCTCGGACCACAACTTGTCCCCTCACGATCTCTAACGAGAAAGGCCCTCCCTACCTGGAATTGGCAGGGGTCATCTTGCCATCTATTGGGCTTCCTAATAATTAACTCACCATACGACTTGGCAGCAAGAGATCATGATAATAGGAATGTGCATGAGCTATTTATTAATTCATATTAAATGATAAATATTGAAAGGTCATCATTGATACGGATTCAATTATTATGGATTTCCTCTTTTTCACCTCATCCCCCTTTTTTCTTGGTTACACAACCGGGTGAGTCTCATATATTTGGAATTTTTCTAAGTAGACGACTCTATCAATTATTCAAGAAGATTTCATACAACCATCATTCAAGTTCTATGATTATGTTCTTTAAAGATCTCAAAAATTGACAGCATTCTTGACAACATTCTTTATGAGTGGAACATGCATGAGCTAATGTATTAATTTATTATATATTATTTTTTGATATCATTCTTTTATTTTTATAGGTTCATCTACACCTCACCATAATCAGGCCATCGAGCCGGTGATTCCTTGGTGCCATCAATTTAGCTTTACCAATTTGCCTTGTACCTTCTTCACCATAATCTAGCTCTTAGCCTGGTGAATGCCTTGGTACTCTGGTTCATTAACTTATCTCAGTTTTAAATATTATTTCAATTTGTATAATAAATTTGATCATAGAAGAAAAAAAAACCTTCAAGGAAGATTTACAGAATTATTGCATATTCTGATATATAATGATAACAGACTCAATTTGGAAATTATTATGACAGTCGATTTGATCTTGCAAGATTATAATGAACATTGGAAAAAGATGGTAGTTGGCTTCAACCATTACGTTACTATTAAATAAAAGGTAGATTGAATATGGAAATCGTATGGCTCATACATAGCTTGGGTTCTTTAATACATGAGGAAAAACGATAGACATGTTTATGACAATAACAAAATATATATTTACTTGCTTTGGTCTAGTTCCTACGTAGACTCAAAAATCATGTTGAAAAGGAAAGTAACTCAAACAAAACCTTACGTGACTTCCTTTGTCATTGCAATTTGGTAGGGCCGACGCCTAGATGAGCCCACCTAACTTGCTCTGAGAACCATGCCTGATAACCACAATATAAGTAACATTTCAAGGGAGAATCAGAACAGAGTTTTGTTGGCTCAATAAACACTGTTTTCTTTTAATAATCGAAGTTAAGGGATTACAATCCCTCTAGGACTATGAGAAAGGAATGCTGAGGGCTTACAGTGAATGCCGAGTTATGTTTGACGGTTCATAATAAAGATACGAGCCAGACCTTTTGGCTTCCATCGGTTACAAGATCATATTCGAAAACTTATCAAATCGGCTAGAGAGAAATAAAAGAGAAAGGAGGGAAAGAGAGAAAGAAAGAAAGAATATGAAAGGTTTTAAAAGTTATTATAATTATTAAAATCGAATATGAACAAGCAATGCAACTTAATTAATTATTAAATTATAGTGGTGCTAAATCATTTTATAGTTAAATGTACGTTTATAAATAATTATTAAAAACAATATAATGAAAGATAAATTAAAATTTTTTAAGATACGTTTTATATTTTAACTCAATTATTTTATTTAAATAACTCATGCAATTCCACAGTTGTATCTTGTTTCAAATCGCTAGGTCCTTTACCCGTGTGCCCAGTGATAGTGATGCCCTGCCTAATTCTTTTCTGACAATGCTTCCACCTCTTCGACATGCTCCCTGCAAGGAATTTCTTCGTAATTAAATTATAAATTATTTAAGCATAAATAATCATAATAGTTAACCTTTCGTCTTAATTCCATGAATTCGCAATTAACGATCAACTAACATGTCATCTTCACTTGAAATCATAACAACCATCTTACCATTTTGCCAGATTATATCTAATTAAATTGCCAATTGACTTCATGCAAATCTCAACGGCTATATTCCAAGCTAGGTCAAAAATTGGGATGTAACAACTTACAATAGATAACAATAGATAACCATTAAATAGATGTAGAAACTATCTATTATTGTAATATTGATTTCATTTGAAACATTTAATTTATTTATTTCTTCCTATTTGTGGTGCATATGAGTGTGGGTGTGTAATTTCTTAAGTGCAGCATATAGGTTGAGATGGCTATAATGCCTTTTTTAAAATTAATTGAAATTCCTTAAGTTATTTGAATGCTGCTTCTGAATTTGATAAAGTGAGTTTTTTTTCAAATTAACATTTTGGATCATACTCTGTGATTCATCATCAAGATAAGAGAGAAAGCATAATAAGTTGGAGACCTAAACTCTCCAAAAAAGGACAGGAAGGTTGAAGGGAGGAGAGAATTGTCAAGAAGAGTTGACAAGAGTCAAATGAAGATCACAATTAATAAAAGGAATAAAAATAAAGGAAACAAACAGAGAGAACCAAAAACTATTAAGATAAATGATAAAAATTAAAACTAAAAACTAAAGATGTTAAATTTTCAATTATGAGATTTATTCTCTTCAGTGATCAAATGTATAGAGTTCTCAAGCCTTTGTATAGACGAAAGTATTAAGTACTCATATTAGACTTCGAAATATTTGCAATCAATATGTTGATTGGAATATCTATTCCTCTATTCCAACTCGGAATCTCATGATGGAGACTATGTTGTTTCTCTCCTGGTTAACTGCCCATTACTCTGCCGCTTCACTGGATGTGATGGGTCTGATGAGTATGACCAAGTGGACGTTCAGGTTCTCTGTATTCAATAGAATGCTTTGATGATGTCTTTGTTTCAAGTCGCACTTCTTACTGTTGAAGTAGGTCTAGGACTGCATTCACTGCTTTCTATCCTTCTCAGTCATACTGTACTTGCCTGATGATTTATCACGGACTGGAGAATACAATAATGAAGACTGAGCTCTCGGTTAACACGAAGATTTAGTTTTCCTGTATGTGTTCATTATCTTTTGCAGCATTCAAAAAGGGAGCATAAATAAAGAGACAGGGAGTCATGTCCCTGATGGGAGTGACTCCACTGTGGAGTCAAGTCCCATCAGGTACGTGGCTCCCGATGGAAACATACAGTTGATTCCTTTAACATAGAGCTGTCGACCAACTAATACAATTAGTCAGTCAACCCTAGTCAATCGGTATAGAATCTAGTTTTTATGGTATAAGACATGACATAATATATTAGTAAGTTATATATATATATATGTATGTATGTATGGATCACTCTAGCATATTATTTTATATACCAAAGAAAATCAATATAATATATTGAAAAACATTAATATATTACACAAATATAATTATATTTTCAATAGAATTTTTAATCCCGAATAAACTAATTCATTAACAAAAGAAACCGTCAACACTAAATAGGGAGCAGAATTAAAAGAACAATAAGGCTCATCAACAAATAACTGATTAATTTAATAAACCAATTAAAACAGAAGAGAAACCAAATAAAGAGAAACTGAAAACATCAAATTAAGAAACATAAAAGCACAAAAATAAAACCAATTAAGAGAAACAGAAGAAATATATATATATATATATATACAAGTATATATAAATGAATATAGATAACTGCATATATAACCAAAAAATATATAAATCTCTAAACAATTTTACATAGATAAATACTGATACTTATATAAACAAATACACACACAGTGTGCACACACACAGTGTGCACACACACATATCTATAGAAATAAAATATATAAATTTGTAGACAATTATACATAAATGAATACTAATATAAACAATAATATAGAAACATATACATAAATAAATTGAGAAACAAAATATATAAATGAATATATAGACAATTATCTGTAGATAAACAAATATTGCAACATAAATTACTAGATAATAGACAAACATATATTTAAAAATACAAAATTATATTAAAAGCAACAATGCTAGCTTATTATATATAATAGGCTCACTATATCTAACTAGACAGTAGACATACATATTTAAAATTTAAAAAAATACAATATTATAACAAATACAAAAAAAGCAGTGCTATAATGTTTATCAATCTAAATATCTAAATAGATATTTATATATATATTACTATAACTGACTGGATAGTAGACATACACTTATACAAAGTAATACAATATTATAACAAATATAGAAAAGCAGTGCTAACCTGTATCAATTTAAATATCTAAAATAGATATTGTATATATGAAATTACAATATATTAATGAATGTACAGAAAGTATTAATTCTGGTAGGCATGTATGAAAAATTTGGGGTCATTTTTTGAAAAGTACAGGTGTAAGTTTGATTGGAGAGAACGATATTTTTGGAAAAATGTGGGTGTTTTGTGCAGTGATTTTGAGTGTAGGAGATGCTCTTTTAATATAGTTGCAAGTCTTCATTATTTGGTGACCTGAGCTATACTAACCTTGGTGTGAGGGCATTTGCGCATGACCTTTATTCTTTGGCATGGGCCCTTCTTTCTAGTATATGAATCTCCAGCTGCATTGAGAGGTCATTTTTCCTGAGCATGCATTGGATCTGCAATTCTTTGCTGTACAATTTGTATTACTGTTAAATATGATCAGATTGTAATCTTTTAATGTGAGATTTGCAATGTAAGGTCAGAGGTTGCAGTTGTGGGTGCGTGGATTCATCATGCAGGAAGGACATGAGTTTGGCATTCATACTCTTTGCTGGGTATGGTTTTCATATTCTTTGGATTCATCAGTATCATCTTGTAATGTGAGATTTGCAATATAAGGTAGAGGTTGCAGTTGTGGGCACGTGGATTCATCTTGCTGGAATGGCATTAGTCTGATATTCATACTCTTTGCTGGGTACGGTTTCATATTCTTTGCATTCATCAGTGTTAATATTTGATATTCTAGTCTTATTTCATTAACATTACATATGAAGGCCCTTAAGGTTTGCAAGTAACAGGAGGGCAGTTGGTGTTATATGCACGAGATTGATAAGTGCGATATAGACTCAAGCAAGCTAATGGAGTTGAATTTTGTTAGAGTTGAGGTTATAATCTATGATTTCTGTTTGGATGGATTAAGGAGCTGTGTATGAGAAAAGATTGGTGTGGAAGCAGAATTCATGATCAGAGGTTCAGTGGTCTTTTGAGTTGGTGCTCATTTGAGGTTGGTGCCTCAGCTGATTGTAGTTGGTACATCAGTGTTCAGAGTTTTTGAACAAATATGGTGTTTGTGTCTTGGGTTGCTTTATGTGGTTTCCTGGTTTTAAATGTTCTGAAATACTGATTCAGGTCCCCTCCATGCCCTCTCAATATTTCCTGTGCGCTCTTCACAAAATCTTGACATCTTCTGGACTTTCTGCAAGGAAATCAATTTTTTTTTTGGAGAAGTTATTGAGCACCTCTTTTCTCCCTGGAAATATTCTTTGTTTCTTGAAAGCCAAATAATTCACAAAAAATCAGTAGAAAGCTTCATCCAAAGGTTATTCTAGCATTCATAAATTTTGACAGCTAATGAAATAACTCTAAAAAGAATTTCACCAATCAATGACTTTAATAGAACAGTTTACTTGGACTAGAGGGAAAAAATTCCAGACAAGTTGAGCTAAAGGATATTGACAGAACAGATGCAGACTGAATCCTACCATAGACAACATGACCATTAACATTAGACAAAACAATCAATTTTAGATAAATCAACAGTGCCTTTAAAATGTTAACACCTTGCGGTTCTAATGTTCAATTCTATTGTTGTATCCACATCGTTAAGGTGTTGCACTTTGTGTGGCATTATGTGCCCTTTGTAGTTTCGGTTTTGACAATTGCAGTCTCGCTAAGTGTCATGGAATTTGCTGTTTTCAACTATGACAATTTGTAATAAGGGGTAGCGTTTTAGATAGTTGTTGATAAGAGGGTGGGAGTTATGGATTAGAGATGATCAAGGAGAATCTTTAATTGAATTAAGATAATCGAAGGCAAGAAAAATTTCCAGAGTTTTCTCAGGTCTGATCCTCCATGTGGGGATTTTTTTATCTGGAAGAGCTCCTTAAAGAGTAAAAATATAAATATTCTATATTAATCAGTAAAGGAGCAAGAGAACGCTTGAACAACATTGCTATTATCAACTATTGAAATATTTTAGAATCTTATGTCTAGATAAAATCTGTCTAAAGTCAGCAAGAGAGAGTTAATAACATTCTATTTTATTTTTAGTTTAGAGCTTCAGACCTAAAGAGCTCATTGCTCTACCTATCAAAATTGCAAACTCCAAGTTTGTCATTTTCAATCATATTAAACTTGCCTCCTAGAATCCGGTGGAAATGTAGTATTTCCAAACAGGGATAATAAAAACATAGATATGTCTCCAAAAATATGGCATAGAAAATTCTGACTCCTTATTTGCATATAATGAATTTTTGAACAAACTCAGATTTACATATGAATTATACAACTGATTTTTCAGCTAATGTAAATAATTTTTTGAGTATAGCAAATGTGCAGAAAGTCACTCTAAATCTGGCCAAAATCTGCAGAAATGATTCATATTGACTGAAATATTAAAATTCAATACAACGAATAACTTGTTCAGACGATCTTGATTTTGAACATCTTATTTATGCAAAGTACTTGATGTAGACAACCAAAATAAGACTGAATAAGAGCCAGTATTATTGACAGAGTTAAGAAAGGCCAGGACAAGACTTGAATGAATGCTTACAGTTCAGAACTTTCTTACAATACGCCTGCTGGGAAATATAACTGTAATCTTAACCCAGTCACTTACCTGGGGATGATCAACTGCTGGAATCTCCCTCATCTGTAGCTGAAAATACCTGTGATACCTTCCACACATATTCAGTTACCCAAATCTGTTCTACTGCTGTTTGCACTGATTCTCAGAGGTGCGAAATTACCACAGCACCATTGTCATAGTCGAAGCTTGGGTAGATGTCCAAATTTGTCATTTACCAAGGGTTTTGTCTTGGTAAGGCTGTGATCTGGTTGCAGAAGGACATATAAAATAAAAGGCATGAAAAGATACTAGCCATCCTTCAATGCCACCTTATGTAGACGCAGCACTCATAAAAAACATTGCACAACCATAAAAGCCTAGATTTTAGGCAGTATTCACACAGCCATAGAAGCCTAGATAAGCTTGCCCCAAACTGGAAAAATACAATTGCCTTATTAAATAAAAATACTAAGACGAGGTAATAAGCCAAGGCCCCAAACCCATGACTAAAAAATAGGAGTCACTTAAGTGATTCTGGCCACACAAACCTCTTTTTATTCTATAGAATTGTCTAAGTCTGGGTGATGCCCATCTAAAACAGACTTAGCAAAGTGATTATTGCAATTTGAAGCTTCAATGGAGTGGGGACATTACAGACCGATTTCTGTTTTTGTCATATGAAGATTTAGACACAAATACCTCAGAAATGTCTCAAAACCCAGCTGTCCTTGCCAAAACACCCAGAAAATCAGAACTAGGTCTGTTCTACTTGCTTCTTCTCCATTTGTTGCTATCTTGAATGAAACCCTTGATCCACTACCAATTCAGTCTAGTGCTCCACATTAAAACCTTAAAAATGAGCCAATAGGCTTCTTGAAAATCTGCACCCCCTTGGCATTTTTGTTACATGTTTCTTAAAATCACTTACATTCGGACACCTTAAATTTTTAGGCTAGGAGTCACTTACGCTGCATAAAAAGATGTGCCCACAACTTAAGAATAGAATACAAGCCAAAGATTTCACACTTACCCAATAATGCTTTATGTTCTATTCCTCTTGGGTAATCCAAGGAAAGGACAGAAAATTTGCTGTTAAGCCTCATGGCCTGAGTTGGGGACATTATGAGAAATAACTCACATTGTTTTCCATCCAATTCCATATATCAGACCTTTCTTTATAGCCATTAGCAGTCCATATAGAGAAGATTTCAAAGGACTATCTATTGACAAAGAGAAGTACCCATAGAACTCTGTTGCATGAGGAACACCCCAAATCAACAAGGGACAAGCATTGAGGATAACAAAGGATTTGAACAGTACTTTTACTCCTGAGATGTGAAAAAGGATCTGTTCCTCTCCCATAGAGTCTTGAAAGCACCTTCTAGACTAAAACCAATAGATTTGATCTCTTGAAAGAGCATTATGCATAGTGAGTTTCTAGATTTACAAAAAGACATAACAATGAATCTCTTATCTTGAGCTTCAAGCCCTTTAACATTCCAACTAAAAGTATTCATCAACGAATACGACAAGTTAAGATTGAAATCTGTCCACCTTTGCAAAGGTTTTCAAAACAGTGTCGGAGAGTGGCTGTCTGAGTCTGGGCTCCTATCAGCCTACTTTCTTCTGTCATTTCCATCCAACTTCAACAAATTAGAAGTATCCCATTCTGAGGTATTTTGGCCATCATTAGCAACTGAAACCTTCCATGTTAAAGAATTTTACTCTTGAAAGACCTCTTACACCTTTTGGGATTCAGAAGTCTCACACCCATTTCCTCCGCTATCCTGGCTTACAGATGAGGGAGCATTGAAGATTGAGTATTGTCTACCAAAGAATGAAGTCAAAGATTCTGAGTAGTTTCTTTACCATTTCCATTTGATACTCCCTCGTGGCCCTTTAGAACTAACATTACAAGGATAAGTGGGGTTTTCTCTTGAAGTTGCTGCATGAAGAGAGCTATTTGTCACCTTTTTATTACTGTTATCGGCAATAGCATCAGGGCTGCATATTCAATCTGATCAAGAATAGGATGGGAGTTATCTTCTGTCAGCATCTGAGGATCACTGCTGAAATTTTATCATTCATGTTCTCATATCCATTCTCTTCACTAGGATTTTGACCAAGTCCTCATTAATCCTTGATTCATTAGGGCTCCTTTTTAGATTTTTAATCCAAAGTAAATGAATTTTGAATGAAAAAACCATATAACGATGCTCAGAAGGCAAACATTCAGGAGACCAAGCAGACAGTATAAAAGAAATCAAAACTCTTGTATTCATGCGTGGATGAGAGCCTTCTTTCCTTAACTTTTATCAGTTCCCTAAAACCATATATGTGGAGGTACATTGCAAAGTTCTTTCCATCCATGAGCTAAGTTCCTCTGGATTAAAACACAAGGTCCTAAGGGAAGGTCCTGAACATAGACTGCTCAACATTCCATAATTTGTTAGCGACAACACTTTTTTCTGTATATTTCCGCTTTTAAAACATAAAAATCCTTTTTGCGACATCCTGCAAAATGAAACATTTAGTTCAGTCTTTCTCACCAGAACAGAACCGATCCAGTGAGCTAAATATCTTCTAGATGGTAGAGCTTCATGAGTGAGGCAAACTAACAAAATGCCAGCATAATCCTCTGTTCTCTGTTATTTAAGACTGACTGGATAGCTGCATTGACTATCAAGGAGATGGAAGAGGGGGGCTTGTTTTGTTTACCAGTTTTTTAACTAATGTTTTTCCTTTATTTTCCCACAATTCACTACCTGTGTTTCTGTCATTTCATGTCAAGCAAAAAGTTATTAAAGAGCCGCTCACTTACTAAAGGATGGATGACATGCTTTGTGCAGCTGAAAAACATTATCAAAAGCCAAGACCAAAAAGGAAACACAAATAAATTTTTCAAATGGTGTTAAATGCAAACCAAACATGGATCAAACGGAAAGCAAACAAACTAATAGCAACTTATGGATTATAAAAATTTAGAGAACATAATAAATGTAATGGTTCAACTTTGCAAGAGAAACATAACAGAGCAAATATGCCATCTGGTTTCAAATCTTACATCTCTTGTAATTGGAGTGTTTTATTCAGTGTGGGCTATCAATGCCCTCATGGGATCAATTGTGCAGTTTTAAAGCTTAATGGGGTTTTGACACCTTGACCTCACCATTGTCTGGAATTTGGATAATCAGAAAAATGATCAAGGCTAATGCTTGAGACTTGAGAATCTGATAAGTACAGCTGGTTTGAGTAAAATATTAACATTGTGAAGTTATTTACTTGAAGTATAAAGTCGAAGATGTAATTAAAATAATAATTAAAGAAGTATAATCTAATGGAAAAAGAGCCTCTACAATTGGACAACATTAATACCTACTTAATGACAGTATGTGTATGGGGTGATCGGCTAGGGAGAGGCAGGGGTGTGGGTGTGAATGTGCAGTGTGGGTGCATCCACATGCTTATGAATATATATCTCATGAGAAAGACCAATAAGATTTGCATCTCTTGTGAAGTGAAGGTCTTTGGTAATGCAACAAGAAGTGTGGTACTGTATTAGCACATGAGGGGTATTGAAGTCCCCTTCAGAATTCCTGGACCTGATAAAAGCCTGGGATATATTAGTTTAGCAGTAACTTTCCAGAAAACTTGGCCAACTTCTCCTAGGGCAGTGAATAGGAGACAATCTGTTAGAGTGACGAGTAAGTGGTGAATTTCAACTCCTTTTTTGGGACATAGGGAAGTTCAAATGTCCAGGGTGTTATTGCCTTTGCAATATCTTGTCTTCAGACTATAATCATTTTAAAGATGATTGTCTCTAGTCTCATTTAGTTAGAAAGCAAATATGAAATGATAAAGTCAATGCAGGTTGTGTACCCCGATCTTTAAGTGAAAACCATATTTAAAGTAACTGAGTAGCAGAAAAGGCATAGTTACACTGCCCTGCAAAAAGGGGGGACGACGGGACGTGGGGACAAGTTTCCAAGACATGGGGATAGAGGGGCCTTGATTTGGGGACGGCAGGGGACAGGGGGGGGGGGGTGGCAAGGGTGTATATACTATACATATGGTACTTCAAATGCTAGTTATGAAAAGATGTACTACAATTATACAATATAAGATATGAAGATATAAAAAACTTAAACATTGAACATTGCATTGAAGTTTTGAACTAGAACATCATGATTCATGATCAAATGACAAACAATGAACATTGAACATCAGCAAATGAAAGAGTGTCAAATTATATAATTTTAAATTTATAATATATATCAGTCTTCAGATATAGAAATGCAAATGTGAATAAAAATGAAGAACAAAAGGCTTTTGAACAAAAGAGGAGGAAGGAATGGGCCCCACATCCCATTATAACAAAAATAGAACCAAAAAAAAAATTAAAATAATGCCTTATTTTAAAATTTTTTAATGTCCCACATCTTGTTGCCGTAGGAAACGTCCCAGTGTCCCCCCGCACCCACAGGGGACACGAAGCCATCTCAGTCTGTCTCCGACGAAGGTGGCACTCTGAGTGGTGCTGTCCGAGACGCTGAAACGCCCTCCCCTTGTCTCAGGTGCGTCCCTGTCTCGGGTGCAGCCTGGTTTTGGTGGGGGGACGCGTCCTCGTGTTACACTGAGAAAAAGTAATTAAGGAACTAGAACTTAAAAGTCTAAAGAAAGTTAAACAGTCAAGTCTTCCTATCATCAATAGGAGCGAAGCAAAGTGATGAAGAAAATGCCCTTAAACAGTTTGTATGTTGAATCTTACAATTGGAGATACCTTGCAAAGTGGCTACACTAATTGCTTGCAATTTAGAATCTACTGAGACATGGCAGATATATGCTGACCAAAATCAAGAAGTGGTCTTTTAGTTCATTTCTGACTCAAATAAATTATTATTGTTGAATTCTTAGAAATAGAGCCATTGGGTGAATGCTGCAAGTATGGGTAGATTATTTGAAAGGCTTGAAACACAAATGGTGATCGATTAATTTTAAGGTTGTGAAATCATTGTACATTGTTAAGGCCAAGAGTTGAAGAGAATTGAGTGTTAATTAGGTGTGGACTTTTGACTTGTCCTAGTGGGTGTCAAGTTGAAAGTTTGAGAAGTTGCTAAGTCGCATGTCTCCTCTTTAGGTTGGTCCTTTTTAATTTTGCAATCAATTCTTATTGTCCCTTGGGAGTTAATTGTTGCACAAGGGGGTCCAATTTGGGCACCCACTTTTGGGACCACCTCTTTAGTGATTTTGTACCTAGCCTTGGCTATTCAAGCTAGCCGTTCAGTTGTTCATCAGCATCATTTGAGAGTTCATCTATTCTTGTTCATCAGCAAAGCAAAGTGATGAAAAAAATGCCCTTAAACAGTTTGTATGTTGAATCTTACAATTGGAGATACCATGCAAAGTGGCTACACTAATTGCTTGCAATTTAGAATCTAAAGAGACATGGCAGATATATGCTGACCAAAATCAAGAAGTGGTCTTTTAGTTCATTTGGCATGTCTCCTCTTTAGGTTGGTCCTTTTAATTTTGCAATCAATTCTTATTGTCCCTTGGGAGTTAATTGTCACACAAGGAGATCCAATTTGGGCACCCACTTTCAGGACCATCTCTTTAGTGATTTAGGACCTAGCCTTGGCTATTCAAGCTAGCTGTTCGGTTGGTCATCAGCATCATTTGAGAGTTCATCTATTTTTGTATCTGCAATCTCAATTGATGAATCAAGCTTGGAGCGCAGTTTTGGAGTGTGATATCCTCCCTAGTCTTCTGGTTTTTCCAATAAGGTGAAGTCACTTTGTGACCTTATTGGACTAGCTGGAATCATTTGTGTTTGTAGATCATCATCAGCAATGCATTGGACAGAGATTTGGCATTTGATCGCAAAGAATTCCTTCCAGCAGATCCATCATTCTGCAATTATTATAGACAGTTCAGATTTCATATCTTGACATCTTTGGAAGGCAATCAGGTTGTCCCAACATTCGGTCCATACCTGCAGAGATAAATTTCTAACCTCATAATTGAAGAAAAAGGGATAATATCACATTGATAGATAATCTATCCCAGTCATCATAATTGTCTTCGCAGCCACAGTCAACACAAGGCGATTCCCTCATCTTTATCTCTGAGTGAGTATTTATCCTTGATAAACCTGTGGTTACAAAGACAAGCCAGGTAATGAAGATTGCTACCATGGCCAGAAGGCATCCTCTAAGGCAGTGACCACATGTACACCAACGGGTCATGCTATATCGATTTGATTGGTGAGATTCAAGGTTGGAATACCTGGATGACTTTGAGCCCACAGCGGTAATACATTCCCAGTAATCCCACATCAATTTGACAAACCTCTACAAAGCAAGATCGATTCAGTGGCTCTATTAAGATCGATTCCACACGATATTTTTATGCTTGCCTTGGTCAGCTTGATTAATTCAGAATATAACAAGATCTGGAACTTCAGAACAGTACCATCACAATTGCATCATACACAGGACTTGGAGTATAGAGCATCAACATAAAAGCATGCGTCTGTTCGCAGCAATCACATCTTACATCACAGAAACAGCAGGGCTCTCCCCAAAGTCGTCTCTTTGCAACAATTTCTTTGGCACAAAATTTTCGGAATGGTTCGGCAGCGGTTGTCGTTCCAATGGTGCCGTTGTGGTGGTTGCCTGCACAGTGATCTGAAGGGCGAGCTGTCGTCTAGCAGTTGGGCTGTGCATCACGAGTGACAAGGGAGCTTTTGTTATCGGAAGCTCCCTTAAATTCCAATGGATTTTTGTGTCATAGAGGACATATGTATGTACCTTCCATTGGGGGTTTGCGTGAGCTCATTGTACTTGAGGCTCATAAAGCACCTTATGCAACGCACCTTGGTATTAAGAAGTTACATGCAGATCTGAGACAATTGTATCACTGGGTAGGAATGAGAGTGCAAATTGCTAGCATTGTTGTGAGATGCTTTGTGTTAGAGGGTGAAGGCAGAGCACCGTCATCCCAGTGGGCTTCTTCAGCCTCATGAGATTGCAGAGTGGAAGTGGGATGGGACCCACATCTTCTCAAGCATAAAATTTGCAATTATGACTCCAAACTTGTGCTTGTGTAGCTTCGTAACTCTGATAGTTTGAGTACTCGCACTTGTGGAGCTTCATAACTGTGAAACCCTAATCTCACAAATTTCTTTCGTAGCTTCATAACTGTGATATTTTCAGACCCTAATCTCACAAATTTTGTTTTGTAGCTTCATAACTGTGATATTTTGAGACCCTGATCTCACAAATTTTCTCTTTCGTGTCTTCATAGCTCCACATTTACCTTCTCTGGACCATATGCATTGCCTATGCCCACTCCGGAGCTTCGTAACATTGAAGCAGTTCATTGAATGCTCATTGACAATAGTAGCATATTCTTATTAAATGAACAGCATAACAGTTTCAGTGATATCCTGAAGTATCAGATGAGATCAGATTAGTACTAGTCATTGTCTTGTATCTGCACCTTCCACTACAGATACTAATCATTGGAAGAACAATTGCACTGTATCTCCATTCCGATAACAAAAAACTCTCCGATTTTGCCTCTTAAGTCATGTTACTTAAGCCATTTTGTCAATTTTCATATTTGGGACATTACAGGAAGACCAATTTTGTGGTTTGAACGTGAAGCTGTCTGGGACACTGTATGGTGCAGGATTACAAAATCATACATTTATCTCTAGGGATTGACTCCAGAATTTGTGTCTGATTACATCATTGTTGTTTGTAGGCAGATTCATGTATGATTTTATATCTGGACTCTGCAAATTTTGGTTTAATCATATAGACCAGTAGGGTTTTCAATGGGGATTGAGACAGAAAGAAAGAAAAATGCTAGGAGATAATTTTAAAATAACACTTGAAGTTTCCTTTCTCTATAGTTTCCAGTTTAACATGTTTTAACATTCTGATTACATATATTAAGCCGAAATACAGTTAGAGGTACACTTTCTAACGATAAACTTCGTTAATTCTCTTTGGAGATATATTTCAACAAAGATGAGGACTAACATTTTGCCTTTTTAATGTAGTATACTGGGGTGATGTTGTTTGAAGACATGGCTTCATTGTTTGTGACTCCATATATTCTTATCTTCTTACTACCAAAGGTGCCTATTTTAAGCCCTATTAGGCCTGCATTTAAAAAAATCTTGACAAAGATGGATCTGTGGATGTTTTATTTATTAATTAATGATTTTTATCAAATTTGATAATCTCTAAACCCATGTGCAGCAAGTGGATGCTATTTTGCAATTCATACAGGATTTCACTGTGAATGTAGAAGGTGTTGGAGATGTTTGCAGGTATGCTTTTGGTTGTGTTTTTTAAGGCTCTTATTGTTGCAACTTCAAGTAGATTAAATTTTGCATTCCATGTTTCCTTTTTGATTAAAGTAGTGACTTTTGCCAGTGAAAGATGATTATATTTACAAATCTAATCCTAAAAAATGATTTGGCAGTTTAAGCGTCTTTGATTTTGAACTTCATGGAAACAGCAAATATGGATCACCGTGTAATACATCTAAAGACCGCAGGAGCGGTCAAGGAAAAATGGAAAAGTCATTCCTGAGGTATGTTTCTTCGTGCATTTGCTATTTGGATAGGCAAAGTGGTATTTATGTATATAGTATTTTATCCAGGGTTTTTTCTACTGTAGGTGCCGTAGGATATGGACAAAATTATGCTTCTCTTTTTGAGATTATTTCTCATGTGTCATTTGGTGTTGCCAGTTTCAAGAGCAGCTACCCAAGTTGGGAACCAAATACTCAGGGAAAGCAGTTTCTAGATACTCTTATGGATTTCCGACAACAAGAACAGGACAGGCAAGCATTACAGATGTATTCACCTGATCGTTTTTCACAAAAAATGCCATCAATGAGAGGTTTGAAGAGTGGATACAGTTCAGGCTTAAGGGAGGGGGTTCCACCAAGGTTGCCTTTGCCTCGACCTCGTTCTGCGGAAGTTCAGACTGGTCAGTTGGATCAGCCTTGGACTAGTGATATGGAACAAAAGGATCATCTGTACTGGCTTGATCGGTATTATACTTTACAGTCACTGTATGCTTCAGATGCGAGGGACAATCAAGATTGTTTGGACGCATTACAACACAACTTTCTTGCACCACATACATCTGGTAGACAACTCGTGGATCAAAGAGAATCTAGTGGATATTTTGGGGATGAGAGAGTTGGAAATCATATGGAGGCCTCAACCTCGAGTACTTTCCAGGATAGTGTGTTTCAACAAGGCACTCTCAGGCAGGCAGGACACATGGGTGAAAGCACCCGGTGGTGGGCAAGACGAGGGTGTCAGTCAATTCGTGGTTATGAAAGCTTTAGAGAGCCTCCTTTGTTTAGTGGTGGCCATTTGGAAGGTACCAACAATGAGCTGTCTTATGGTAGTGACAAAGAGCAGGGTGTAGTGGAACAAGCTTCTGCTGTCTATGCAAGCAATCTCATGAACGAATCTTCTGCTTCATACAGAAGTGATTTTATTGAAAAAAATTTAAATGCTTTGCATTTTCCTTACAATAATGAAGGCCGGGACACAATATGGGCAATGAAGGAATCTTCTGGTACTTATGTAAATGATTTTTCTGATGAAAACAGTGGTCTGCTATTTTGTGACGTGCCTGGGCGTCCAGATCATAACTCCCAAGAGAGAATGAGGTCTGACAGCAAGGAGATTAAAGAAGAATGAGTTAGTTTCCATGCCCATTTAAATTTTCCCCAAGATGTTTGATTATCTTTTACAATGAGATTCAGTTTTTGTGTTTGTTTTTCCTTATTTCTCATTTTGTGAATGTTGTCTTTCTACAGAGCATAAAAATGTTCTTTCGTCATTTCATTCTAGGAGGAGACTTTCCCTGCTTTGGGATGATAATTTCAAGAATTTTCTTCAAAGAGTTTTAACACATTGATGGATGGGTTTTCTAATGGAGCACATTTCATTGAAGTATTCAATGTCTTGGATGACAGCAACTCACTATGTACACAAGAAGATTGCACTCAAAGTTGCAGCAGTTGTACTTTTTGTATGTAAATCATGATGGATTTTGTTGATTGGTGCTGAATGCTTTGTTAGATGCTGCAATACAAAGCATCTAAATGGTTATCATTTTGATAATATACGGTGTTGGCTTTTAGGCCTTCATTGATCAACTGGATTTTTCCAGTTAAAACAGCAATTTGATTGACTTATTCTAGCATTTTTATTTTCCCTGGAGGCTCAGAAATGGTGCATCGTAAAAGAAATCAATATCACCAGTTGACTGACAAGCAAATGATCCGACATCAGAGAAAAGCTTTTCTCATGTTTTACCAATATTCTTTACAACAGAAGAAATGATTATTTATTTGTTTCTGTAGATAAAGGCCAAGAGCTCTTGGGAATAATGAAATGTAGTCATTTCCGTCGCCGAGCAAGTTTCCTGGCATGAAACATTCCATAATTCAGGAATGCATTCATTTCTTACTGTTGCCACTGAGGTGTTCTGAACCTACCTTCCAAGCTTAAAGAAGTTGATTTTTGAAGCTTTAATGTCAGCAACACGGAGACAATGTACAGTTTTATGAAAAATATTGATCTTCTTGCATCTTTATAGGGATAATTTTTTTTATTGACGATTTGATGACATTCCTTGTGATCTTCCATGTAAACTTTGGAGGACAATTTTTTTTCACCTTATCATACAATGTTGCAATAATTTGAAGTATATTTCCAGGGATAGTAATAAGGAACATGATCTGTTTTATTTCGTACGCTATTAATTGATAGGTTCGAAGCCTCTACTTATAATTAATAGTCTGAACCACAAGTCAAATTAAAATTTAGTATTAGTAACATTGTGTCCAACATAGCATTGCTATAAATATCTTGGGTAAGGAAGGAGGTCAATCAAATTATTTCATGGGGGCTTTATATTCATCCGAGATCGAACCTAGGCAACCCAATCAAAAGTGTGTGAGAGAGATATTATCTTATTTGAGTCTATGAAGAATGCGTTGCTTTCGACGATCAAAAGCAAAGGGCTATTTCGAGTGGGTAGTCCAAAGTGGAGTTCTGTCTTTCTAGGACGTTTTTTGGACTGAGCTGGCAGTGAATCTCCAGTTTTATAGGGCAGCAGAATATAGAAGTTATTTTTTTCTCACGACAATGAGGAATGACCTGTGTACCCAATTTGTCCTTGGCATGGCAGTACTTCGTCTTTTAAGTTATATTTCAAATGCTTAGAATGGGGAAATAGTCTGTGCAGTGTTTGGCCAACAAAGGTTGTTAATGGGGGCTTATTGGCGTATAGGTTTGAAGCTTCTGACCTGGGTGAAGATGATGAAAGATTGCTGACAAAAACTACAATAATGACGTGTTTTTGAGGCATTGCTTTTTGAAGGCTTGATGATATATAACGTAAGCATAAACTAACATATAGGTTGAGATGGAAGGGAGACATGGTTAAGGTTTTTTATGTGTTAGTTTAGAAATTTACTACTAATCTGATGGATTCGTGTTCCATTTACTAAGTGTTCCATTTATTCTCATGAGAGATGGATTCGTGTTAATCACTACTCATGAAACATGGGTCAATGAGTTTGACTCAAAAATCACACAGTTAAATCCTGATAGCAATATCACAATTTGACTTGCTGTGGAAATTATCTCCTGCTTATTAATCTGATATTTTCAAAGTTTAGAAAATAAAAAATTTAACTTTATTTTATGACATTTAGTTGTAGTAGGCTTTTATTGTAGTATGCAAAATAGAAGGTTAATAGTGAATGGATTTTGTAAACTTGTGTTATTGTTGTTATATTTAAATTGTTAAAGAAGTTTGCTACAAATAATCAAATTATCTCCTGCTTATTAATCTGATATTTTCAAAGTTTAGAAAATAAAAAATTTAACTTTATTTTATGACATTTAGTTGTAGTAGGCTTTTATTGTAGTATGCAAAATAGAAGGTTAATAGTGAATGGATTTTGTAAACTTGTGTTATTGTTGTTATATTTAAATTGTTAAAGAAGTTTGCTACAAATAATCAAAAGATGTTTTTTCTTTTTTTTAAACAATTTGTAGTGTTCAAAATTAATGTGATAATAAAGCTTGGTGGATGAAACAATTTGAATATTGTTAAAAATTATCATTTTTTTTGTGATTAATAATTATTTTTAGTTAAGCTCAAGTAGACTCGAACACAAGAGCTCTCACAATTTATTATTGTATTTTAGGTTCTTGTGTCACTATTCTTCGAACTTGCATGTATATCAAGATGTATAAATTGGTTAGTGGATTGGTAATGAGGATAATTAGAGAGAAAAAAATGACAAATATACAATTTTATTTATCTAGGAATAAAATGCACAAGGAGGCTAACTTCAGAAATTGTGACACAAATCAAAAGAAATATACACTTTTCCAGAGAACAAGCCTTTGGGTATTATAATAAAATGCACAACAATATAAGAATATGCACTTTGAGAGAACTAACCTTTAGGTATTATAATAATTATATGATAATATATTGTGTTAGCACTATGACATTCCCTTAGCATTATGACATTCCCTTTTACTTAGGAAAACATTGTCCTCATTTTACAAACTATTGCCCTTAGTGCTAAATGATTTTGAAAACTTTTGTATGAATTGTTTATCACCTCATGTTGCTTCTTAAATTGTAATTTTTCCCACTTGATTAGGAATTTTAAGTTGACTGCATTTTATAATTTGATTTTAAAAATTCTATGAATATTATAAAAAATTTCATGAATATTTTTAAATATTTTGTATGAATACTATTTTGAAGTATTAGTAGGAGATATGTCAAAGAATTCACAAAAAACATCTTCAATGCACCTTTCCACAATAAGCAACGTCACAACAAGATAATTTGATGTTGGAAAACTTATAATGAAGTTCGTTATTATTTCTACCCAGTGTTGTATTGGAGTGTGTAATATTTGTAAGAAGACTTAGTCTTACAACAAGCAAATGGGCATTATTTTAAAGTTGGCCTTCAAGTCCACTTATATGCACTTGTACCTTTTGTAAGGTGTTGTATCGAGAGCTTATATTCAACCATTGGCTGTAATTATTTTAAATTTTTTATTTGGATATCTATTCTTTTCAATTGGACATGTGTCCTTGTTTGACATTCATCTTTTGTTGGAACCATACCTATGGTTGTAATTCTATATATAGTAGAATTGTGTTGACCATGAAATTATTTGGTATACTGTGTAATTTAAATTGTTGTTTTGTGAGGCTTATCCATGAAATTATTTGGTTTATCATGTAATATAAGCTGTTGTTTTGTGAGGCTTATCTATGGAATCACGTTTCTACTATCAAATTTATTAATGTTTTTTTATGGTAGGTATAATTATTGAACTTAGAAAGGTTTTTCTATCCTTTCCTTTGGCTTTTTTAGGTTGTATCCATCTTGATGGTTTGTTGGACTTAAGTTCTACAAAAAATTCCTTCTCAAACTTACCAAAACCCTCCATTTAAGGACTTTACAAATGGATCAAATAATATACCATTAATGAAATGCGTTGGTTTATATCCTTGTAGGTTTCTTCCTTTATTATAGGTCATGGAAAATAAAATAGGTCTATATTTTGTATGTAGAGAGTGGACAAGTTTAAGATTTATAAATGTAGACAAGATTTGTACTTTCTTTAGGCTCATTCAAAGGAGTGGATGTTTTAGCGTGGGCTTACCTTGATGTTTTTATGTAATTTTTCTTACTTTTGATTAGGGTTTAGTGTTGGATTTTGGTTGCGTAGAGCCATTTTTGGGATGGCTTTGTTTTTTTAATTTTGTGCAAAGATCACTTCTCCTTTGTTTGAGTTGGTTCGCTTTGAATTTTGATTGGGAGGGGCTTGGCTTTGTTTCATTATTGAGGGGCAAGTTCCATCGCCATATTTTTAGATGACTTGGTTTAGGAAGAAGGAATTCTAAATGATTTTTCCTTTGGTATTGGGACTTTGGTATTGTCTTGTAAGAGGATTGAGTGAAGGAGAGTTAAATCACATCTTTGGAGTATTGATAAGATGGACATGGATTTAGCTTCTTAGATTCTTGACACATCCGTTCTAAGCAAGGCCTTAGTCTTAAAAGAGATCAAAATCTTGACCTCCACTTTTTGCTCCAGTCTATGAGGTTGTAGAGTCTGGGAAAATGAGTGGGGGCCTTTGAAGCCTTAAGATTGTAATGAAAAACCCTTAAAAAAGGGTCTCTAGAGAAACATTCAGAGGTGGGGCACATGGACCAAGAGAAGGTGAAGTTGATTGTGGAGGCTTTGGGTTAGTGTTAGTCATTGACTCCCATTTTCCCATCCTCGCAAATGATTATCATGGAAAACAAGGGTTGAATAGTAGACAAAAGGTTAATCACGATTTGAAATTTTTTGAGTTTTTGGAGATCGTCTTTATACATGAAAGTAAATTGATAGAGAATGGTTTGTTGAGTAAATCTCCTAGTGTTTGGTCATATGATTCATGCTAGTGCGTTGGAGCCCATGGTAGTTCAAGTGGAGTGGCATGCTTTGGGACCCTAGGAAGGTTGTCTCTCTCTAGTTGATTTTGAGCCATTCTTCTATCTTGATAGTTGCTTCTAGCTATAGTTTGTGAAATTGGTCTTTTCACTGATATCCATGCCACAACGAACCTTTTAGGAAAATTGCAAGTTTGGGAGAATATTAAAATTATTGAATCTAGGTTCCCTTTCTCTCTTGGGCCATGGTCGATAATTTTAATAAGATGTGTAGTATGGAGGAAAAAGGAGGCTTAGTTAGTCGTGATCCCTTTTCTTAGTTGAATGTTATTCATGCTTGGCATAATAATGGTATCTTCACATGGAATAAGAGTAGCGTAGGTACTATTTTATAGAGGCTTGATAGATTTGTTTAAAATCAAGCATATCTCAACTCACAAGAGTATTATTTGTGCCAAGAATAAAAATAAATCTTGCCTCTATTTATGCACTTAAAGGTAAAGGGTATATAATAACCTTTATGGAAGGCAAATTTCTGGCGTGGCCAAATAACTCCACCATCAAGAAGGCTTATAATGTAGGAATTAGACATGGATACCACTACAAACTATGCACTTATTCCACTCAAGCTATGATCACAAGACTTCAAACTCAAATGAGATTCGGCAGAGAAGATTAGGGTATCTCCATTTTATGCTTTATCTTCAATAGAAAAAAATGATGATTAGTTTGCCCAAACTAAATCAACTCATGAGGGAACATGCAAGGGTTGTGCCCTAGGGACGAACACAAAAGGGAATTTCCAAAATGGTGTTAGTAAATCTAAAAATGTATTAGAACTAATCCATTCTAATTTACATGGACCTATGTCTTTAACCTCTATCGGATAATTCTTGTACTATTTAATATTTGTAGATGACTTCTCTAGGAAAACCTAGGTATACTTTCTTAAATGTAAAGAGTCTGAAGAAATCCTTTTGAGGTTCAAGGAATTCAAATCTCTTGTAGAAAACATGTTTGGGAAGAAAACCAAAACATGAAGGATAGATTATGGGAGAGAATATGCCTCAGACATCTTTGAAGAATTTTATGTGAATCATAGGATTAAGAGGAAGTTTATTGTACCTTATAATCCCTAATAAAATGGGGTAGTAGAAAGAAAGAACATGACCATAGCAGAAGCTATTAAAGTTATGCTTTATGATCAAAACATACAAGCTTCATTTTTTGTTGAAGCCTCTTGGACAACTATCTACATAAAAAATAGATGTCCTCATTCAGTCCTACATGATAAAACCCCTAAAGAAGCACTTCCTAGCATCAACTTGGATATAAGTCATCTAAGAATCTTTGGTTGTCCTATCTACATCCATATGCCTAAAGAGAAGAGGTCTAAGTTAGAATCCTTAGGTAGGAAAATAGTCTTTGTTGGTTACAATGAAACATATAAAGCCTATAAGATATACATATATGAACAAATATTAATTGGACTTAGAAGAGATGTCATTCTATAGGAATATTTTACTTTAAGGAGATCCAAGATATCTCATGAGATAGAAGATCAAGATCTTCCCAAAGATATGAAAGAGGATAATGTTCTTGAGACTCAGCGAGTGACTTCCAAAGAGATTAAAAATGAAGGTCAAACTAACCACTTAGTGTTAGATTATGGTGACTGATCAGGAAAGTAATGTACATGTTGTAACCCTAAAATGACATAAAATACTTGTATAAAAGGGTTTAGGGTTAGGTATTTTTTATTATGTTGTGATGCGAAATTGCTTCTTGCGGCAGTATTGAGTTGTAAGGGATTACAGATTGTAATCAAGTTGTAATCACTGGATTGTAATAAGATCCAACTTGCTATTTGGTGGACGTAGCCCAAGGATTGGGTGAACCACGTTAAATCTTGGTGCCTTGTGTTCATTTCTGTGTGATCTATTCTTTTTTGTTATTGGTTATATTTGCATGTAGTTTTTATTTCTGTCCATGGTTTTATCCTAACAAGTGGTATTAGAGCGAGGTTGTCTTTCAGTTATCCTTTGCAGGAAAGTCCCACGATTAAGTGGGAGTCTCACGGTTGAGTGGGAGCGATGGCAGATGAGGGTAAGTTGAGGGTTGACAGGTTTAATGGGCAGAACTTCCAGTTATGGAAGATGCAAATGGAAGACTATCTTTATCATAAGGATTTATGGAAGCTATCGGAAGGCAAAGCCAAGAATTAGGGAACTATGTCAGATGCTGAATGGGATCTTTTGGATAGAAAGGCACTTGGAAGCATTTGGTTATGCCTGGCACCATCAGTGGCATTTAATATTACAAAAGCAAAGATGACAAAAGAGTTGATGAAAACCCTAGCGACACTGTATGAAAAGCCCTTCGCTTCAAACAAGGTATTTCTCATGAAGCGTTTATTTAATATGAAAATGGCAGAAGGTGGATCTGTTGCAGATCATTTTAATGAGTTTAATACTATTACTAGTCAGTTATCTTCTGTGGGTATCAATTTTGATGAAGAAATTAGGGCTCTCTTGATTTTGTGTTCTTTGCTTGAAAGTTGGAATGGCTTGGTAATGGCTGTGAGTAATTCTATTCCTGGATCTAGTACCCTAAAATATGATGATGTGAGTGGTGTTATTTTGAGTGAGGAAACTCGTAAGAAATCCTTAGGTGGATCTACATCAGGAAGTGCTTTGAATGCACAAAGTAGGGGTAGAACGACTGAGAGAGGAAGTAACTCTAGAAATTGTGGGAAATCAAGAGGAAAGTCAAAGGGGAAGAGGTCTCAATCGAGAGGACCGAACGACTATTGGTACTATGGGAAACCAGTTCATAAAAAGATTGTTGGAATCGCAAAAAAAATGAAGGAGATAAATCAGATGGAGACAAGGAGGCAAATGTGGTAAGTAACAAATCCAATGAGGATGCTTTGCTTCTATCTTTAGAAAGTGTTGATGATTCATGGGTTTTAGATTCTGGTGCTTCATTTCATGCTACACCTCATAGAGGTTATTTCATTGATTATGTCCAAGGGGATTTTGGGCTTGTTTATTTGGGGGATAATGAACCTTGTCAGATTGTTGGAAAGGGAAAAATTAAGATTAAGTTGCAGAATGGGAATCATTGGCTACTACATGAGGTAAGACATGTTCCAAGGCTGAGTAGGAATTTAATTTCAGCAGGGCAATTCGGTGATGAGGGTTGTGTAGTTACTTTTAATGATAAAAATTGGAAGGTTTCAAAAGGTTCCCTTGTAGTAGCAAAAGGTGTGAAAGTAGGAACCTTATATCTTTGTACAGGTCATATTGTTCCTTCTACTTTGATTGTTTCAGAGAAAAATGAACGTTCAGGAACAATTGCTACAATTGAGTAGGGAGAACAAATAGTTGCTGTAGATTCTGATACAGCACTGTGGCACAACAGACTTGGGCACATGAGTGAGAAAGGTATGAAAGTACTTCATTCAAAGAAAGTTTTACCAGGTCTAAAATGTGTTAATATGGATTTCTGTGAAAGTTGTGTGTATGGAAAACAAAAGAGAGTGAGTTTTGTAAAGACTGGGAAGGAAAACAAAAAGGAGAAATTAGAGCTTGTGCATACAGATGTATGGGGACTAGCTCAGGTATCTTCCCTTGGTGGCTCTCATTATTATGTTACATTTATTGATGACGCAACTAGAAAAGTATGGGTTTATTTCCTTAGAAATATGATGTATTTCAAACTTTTAAGAAATGAAAATGCTTGGTTGAAAATGAGACTGGTAATAAATTAAAATGTCTTAGATCTGATAATGGTGGTGAGTATTGAAATCATGAATTTGAAGATTATTGCTCCACTAATGGTATTCGTAGACAGAAAACTGTTCCATGGACTCCACAAGAAAATGGAGTGGTTGAATGCATGAATAGGACTATAATGGAGTGCACAAGGAGCATGAGGTTGCATGCTGGGTTGCCCTTACACAGGTGGGCAGAGGCTGTCAATACTGTAGTATATTTGATTAATAGAGGTCCCTCTACTCCTTTGGGCTGTGGTATTCCAGAGGAAGCATGGACTAGTAAGAAGGTGAGTTATTCTTTTCTCAAGACCTTCGGTTGTGAAGCTTTTGCTCATATAGAATTTGAAAATAGAACCAAGCTAGAAGCTAAATCAAAAAAATGTGTCTTCATTGGATATGGCATTAATGAATTTGGTTATAGGCTTTGGGATTTTGAAAATCATAAAATTGTAAGAAGTCGAGATGTCATATTCAATGAGAAAGTGTTGTACAAAGATCTGCTACAACAACATGAGAAGAAAGAAGATGATTATTTAGTGCTGGATGATACTCCAAAAGATGATGTTCCAACCATTCCTCATGATGTGCAACAACGACAGAAACAAATACCACACACACCAGTGAATGTTAGACGGTCAACAAGAAAAATTAGACCTCCACAAAGATTTTCTCCCTCTTTGTATTCTATTTTACTTACTGATGCTGGTGAACCTGAAAGTTATGATGAAGCTGTGTAGGTGGATACTAAGATTCAGTGGGAGTCTACAATGAAAGATGAAATTGACTCTTTGCTGAAGAATAAAACATGGGACTTGTGCAAGTTTCCTGCAAGTAAAAAGGCTTTATAGAATAAGTGGGTTTATAGGTTGAAAGAAGAGGAAGGAGGTAATAAACGATTTAAGGCCAAGTTAGTTGTAAAAGGATTTGCACAGAAAAAGGGAATTGATTTTGATGAGATATTTTCTCTTGTTGTTAAAATGACTTCTATCCATACTATTTTAAGTCTTGTGGCTACTGAAGATTTGCATTTAGAGTAGCTGGATGTTAAAACAACCTTTCTTCATGGTGATTTGGATGAAGACATATATATGGCTCAACCACGGGGATTTGAGGTCAAAGGTAAGGAGAACTTAGTGTGCAAATTGAAGAAAAGTTTATATGGCTTGAAGCAAGCACCTCGGCAATGGTATCTAAAATTTGATAGGTTTATGCATGAGCATGGCTATAACAGGTGTCATTCAGATTATTGTGTTTATTTTAAGAGATTGGATGATGATAGCTACATTATTTTATGTTTATATGTTGATGATATGCTTGTAGTTGGGTCTAACATGGATCATATTAAGGGGCTGAAATGCCAGTTAGCACATGCATTTGCTATGAAGGATACAAATCCTTGGTATGAAGATTTGTAGAGATAGGAAGAATAGAACATTGACACTATCTCAGGCTGATTATGTTGAGAAGGTGTTGCAACGTTTCTCTATGTAGAATGCTAAAGCTGTTAGCACACCTTTACTTGGTCATTTGAAGTTGACTAAGGAGATGTGTCCCAAGACACAAGAAGAGGAGGATAAGATGTCCAAGTTACCCTATGCTTCAGCTGTAGGAAGCTTGATGTATGCTATGGTATGCACTAGGCCAGCTATTGCACATGTAGTGGGAGTCGTTAGTAGGTATATGCGTCATCCAAGATTTGAGCATTGGAATGCTGTCAAGTGGATTCTTAGTTATTTGAGAGGAACATCCAATAAGTGTTTACACTTTGGGGGCTCTACTACTACTTTATAGGGCTATGTTGACTCAGATTTGGCAGGGGATATTAATACCAAGCAGAGTACTACAAGTTATGTCTTTACTGTTGGTGGGGCAGCTGTGAGCTGGGTTTCTAAGTTATAGAAGATTAATGCTCTATCCACTATAGAGGCAGAGTATGTTGCTGCTACAGAGGTAGCCAAGGAGATGATATGGCTTCAGTTCTTCTTGGAAGAATTGGGATATCCTTAGAAGAATAATTATTTGTTCACAGATAGTTAGAGTGCCATTCATCTTGCAAAGAATTTAGCTCTGCATTCTAAAACCAAACACATACAATTGCAGTACCATTTCATTTGATCAGTTTTGGAGGATGGATAGTTAAAGCCGGAGAAGATACATACCAATGACAATCCAACAGATAGGTTGACAAAGGTTGTAACAAGGGAGAAGCTGAACTCCTCTTCAGCTTCGGTTGGTCTTTTAGATTGAACATGAATAAAAGAACAACAGAGTCTAGGGTGGTTTGATCTAGTGGGAGCCCCATGTGGTAGTGGTATTGCTACAGGATCAGCCTCCAAGTGGGAGATTGTTGTTTAGTGTGGAGCCTAATCAGTCTCCAAGTGGGAGATTGTTAGATTATGGTGACTGATTAGGAAAGTACTGTACATACTTAAAATTTTTTGGGCTGTGGCCGACGTTGTAGCCAACATATGGTTGACATATGGCCGACATGTTGTAACCCTAAAATGACATAAAATACTTGTATAAAAGGGTTTAGGGTTAGGTATTTTTTATTATGTTGTGATGCGAAATTGCTTCTTGTGGCGGTATTGAGCTGTAAGGGATTACAGATTGTAATAAAGTTGTAATCACTGGATTGTAATAAGATCAGACTTGCTATTTGGTGGATGTAGCCTAGGGATTGGGTGAACCACGTTAAATCTTGGTGCCTTGTGTTCATTTCTATGTAGTTTTTATTTTTGTCCATGGTTTTATCCTAACACTTAGATGAGCCTAACAATAACTAAAAGAGAACACTTTGGGATAGGAATACGATTCAAAAATTAGAGAAGTATGAAACATAAAAGGGATCCTTTAGGGAGAAAGAGACCTCACAAATTCTCTACTTATATCACGTTGATGAGCGAGATCGTAAAATTAGAATCATCCTATGTTGAAAAAGCTCTTGAACATTAAGTACATATAGACGTTATCTTAGAAGAGTATCACTCTATTGTAAAAAATTATGTATGGGATATTGTGCTAAAACCCAAAGGAAAATCTATCATATCATCAAAATGACTCTTCAAGATCTAACAGGTAGTAGATGGTAGCATTGAGAAACAAAAATCCTAATTTGTTGCCAGAGGTTCCTCTTAGGAAGATGGAATTGATTATGAAGAGACTTTTCCCTTTTTTGTCTAAAGAACTTTAGCCAAAGCAATAATTGTTATTGCAGTATCAAAGGGATGGAAGGTCCATCAAATGGATGTGAAGACTACATTCTTGAATGGAATTATTAAAGAAGAAGTATATATAGAGAAACATGAAGGTTTTTTCATACATAATGTTGAATCTCATGTTTATAGATTAAAGGTCTTGTATGGACTTAATAGAGCCTAATATGAAAGGATTGATCACTACCTCTTGGGATTAGGGTTTTGGGTATGTGTAGGATCATGGTGTGCCAAAAAGTGGCGATGTGAAAAACATGTAGTTTTGAAATGCCTAAAAGCATTTCAAAATGCACTTTGACATTTTTTCCACCCACCCTGGTACTAAACCAAAAATGTAATACCTTGCCTGATTGGGTACCCAATTTGAGAACAGGTATCCGATTTGAGAACGAGTATCTGATTTGGGAATAGGTATCTGATTTGAGAATAGGTACTCGATCTATGTTCCCAAATCATGGTGCCAAATTCAAATGTTAAGGGAGAGGGGAGCAATTTTTAAGATAAATATTGATTTTTATTTACCAAACTCATGGTGTGCCAAAAACTGGCGATGTGAAAAATATTTAGTTTTGAAATGCCTAAACACATTTCAAATTGCGCTTTGACATTTTTCCCACCCACCCTGGTACCAAACCAAAAATGTAATACCTTGCCTAATCGGGTATCCAATTTGAGAACGGGTATCCGATTTGAGAATGGGTACTCGATCTATGTTCCCAAATCATGGCGCCAAATTCAAATGTTAAGGGAGAGGGGAGCAATTTTTAAGATAAATATTGATTTTTATTTACCAAACTCAAAGAGGGGACCAATTTTTAAGTTATATCAAGTCTTACTATAATATAGTTATAGCATAATTTGGGTGGGGGGGGGGGGGGGGGGGAATTATTATATATAGTTACTAAAATTTATTATATAGTATTAAATAATAATAATAATTTATTATATAATTATTTTATATATAGTTATTACTTATTATATATAAAAAAATTATTTATTATATAATTATTTAATATATAGTTATTATATATTATATATTATTATATAATTATATATCATATATTATATTATTATATATTATATATATTACTAACCTAAGTTAATAAACTATATGATGATGTATGTTCTTAGGGGTCCCCCTAGGGACATACATGTGTTCCAATGAGTCCAAATGGGTCAGGGATACCTTAATTATATATCATATATATTATTATTATATATTATATATTAATAACCTAAGTTAATAAACTATACGATGATGTATGTTCCTATGGGTCTCACTAGGTACATACATGTGTTCCAATGAGTCCAGATGGGTCATGAGATACCCTATGACCCATTTTGACCCATTATACGATAACATATCTGTTAGAGTAATTAGATATTTTCTAATTAACTCTAGTTTTCTTAAGCTAAACTTTAGGTATCTAATAATTAATATCTTTTATTAATTATTATGATACAACCTAGATTAAATTCTCTTCCTATATTTAATAATTATCTTGTAATTATTAAATACCCTAAAGAGTTTTAAGTTACCTTTTTGGGTTTTGATCTCCTTTATAAGGACAATCTCTCATTGTAAACATTAACTTGAGATAATTCATTTTTTATGACAATTCATTTTTTTTGCTCATCAAGAATGTCTCATCTATGGATCTGGCTATTCAAGCCTCCATAGCTTTTTTCTTCTCTCTTCTGTAATAGGTGTTTGCATGCAAGTGATTATTGGGAACTATGGGGTTGATTGTTTATCAACTTCAACATGGTATTAGAGCTCCAGATCTTCATGCCCCTATTCTGTTCGTGAGAGATTTGGCATCGAATTTGAGATTGGTTTTTAGATCTGAGTTTTTAGTATTTTTTTGGGTCAAATTTGTGAAGGAGCAATTTTTTAAAGTTCGAATTTGGGGAGGCATTTTTTTGCCAAAGGGCCTTTTTTTCCCTTGCACGCGGATTGATTCAATGTTTTTTCAAAAAAAAGTTTTGTATTTACAGTTTTTTTGTGAAAATTTGGTATATATATATATATATATGTATTTTAACAAAAAAATTCCAAAAAAATGTAAATTTACCTGCTTGTTTTTTGGAGTGGCCCCCAATTTTTTTTCATTTTCTCGCAGGCACCACCAAATTGCCACCATGGCATCGCCGCCTAACATGGCTTCTCCGCTGTAGCTCTCAGCCCATGTAGCGGACCAACCATCTCTCTCTGGTCGTTGCCTTTGCCTTTGTTTGCAATGCCACCTACTGTTGCTTGCGCTCATAGCTTCACCTCGCTGTGCCTCTGTGCACAACCACAACGATGCCCTAAAATGTGATCTCCTTTTGACTCACGGCCCTTTGCGACCTCCAATGCTGCCCTTTGGCCCTTTACAATGCTCCTCCTCTGCTCGAGTAGAGCTCATTTGGAGGCCCTTCTTGCTGCCTAGAAGCCACCACTCTGAGCAGCCACCAACCAACCGCTTCAAGCCCTTCTAATGTTCTTCTTGGCCACCAAAACTATTTCTCGGTCACTGGCCAAAATTTTTGCAGCTCCCAGATCATTTTCTGGTGGGGGGGAGGGTATTTTGTGAGACCAAATTTTTTTATTCCAAGGGGGTCCTTTGACTAGATTTGTCTCCGAAGGGGGGGCTATTTTGTGGCAACCAATATTTTTTTTGGAAGGGGCATTTTTTTGGAACCTGCTAATGTCATCATGACATCATCACCATGGGCCCCACTGCTGCGTGGATGCACTGTCAGCATCTAGTTAGCATTTTTTCTACTGACACATCACTACCCTTTTTTGGCAATCATTTGTTGCCACAACAGTCATATGGTCGCCAAATTTGACATAGTGGCATGTTGATGTCATCATGACATCACCAGTGCATCACCCACCTATAAGCCTTCAGATCGATTTTCAAACCTACTTTTTTTTTTTTCATAACTTGAGCATATAGATTCTATTTTTGACAAATGGAATATTGCCAGAAAGCTAGTTCTGAGAGCTATCCATCAGTGCAAACATATTGGGATTTTGATGTAGTTTGATTTTTGTGTTTGGCAATCAAAGATCTAGGTTCTATTTTCTACTTCGACAGGCATAACATGAGCATCCAAACTCTATTCTACAAAAATATTATATCACTGGAAAGCTTGTTTTTTGTACCCAGTGATGCTGGTTGTCCTTCGTGATTCTTCTCTAGGTTTATCTCTCTTTGTTTTCTACATTTTTGCAAACTAGGGGATAACTTATGTCTTATAGGTCTGAGGATCATTTTCGTCGGTTATAATGCCTCATTGTGGGCTATACTTTCTATTATATATGCCTTATGCCTTTGTTGATCTTTGTTGATATCATTTGTAAGAATTTTTATGGAAACACACTGAGATAAAGTGCTATATTGCATCTATATTTTCATTTTAGTTGTTTTCCTTGTTTTGCCTTCTGGTTCAAGTAGTGTCATCTACAGACACTCATTTATATTATTGTATTCTTGGGATTCATTATGTCTTTTGCCCTATTGTACATACACTACTTTGATAAAGTGCCATGGGGGGTTGATGTTTTTCTTTGTTTTCCATCTTCCTTTGTCCAGTAAGTGTCCCTTCCGTGACATTAGCCTCATGACATGTCTAAGATTGATCACTGTAGTACACACTTATGTACTCTTTTGTGCATCTTGATCATGGTTCCTTGACATGCGGTTCCTTTTGGCCCACTTTCTCAATTGCCTTCACCTCACCTTGTCTACATTAAGGGGGGTTCTTCTATTGTTTCTAATGCTTCCCTAGTTCAATGGAGTGAGCTATGTATTCAGTATTTGATCCTATGTACTAGGTGATTGTAGTGGTTGGATACCTATGCATTTCAGTGAGATGGATCATCTACCATATAAACACTCTTCTTTTCATTCCCACTTTGGTTGCAACCTTCCTTGGTTTGATTAGCTCTTCAAGCTTTGGTGTTTTATGCCATCTATATTCTCGAGTTTAATTGTTTTCCTTTTTTAGCCTCTTGATTTAATGCAGATTACAATCTTCTCTACCTTGTCAGGTTCTATTTCAGTGGAGGTTCTATAGATCAGCAACTATTTTTTGATAGAGCTTTGCAGCTTCTACATGCTTTAGTGATGTTCTTCATGATCATCTCTTGTTCCTATCTTCTGGGACATTCCCTAGTTTGGAGGCTTCTTCAGTCCTTCACTAGTTTTTCAACATTTTTTCCATCTCTTTTTGGAGTAGGGTTTCTCCCATGTGGTTTTCTCTATTTCTCCTCTTTTCAGAGATTTGGTTGTGCTTGGGTACCTCATCAAGCCTTGTTTGCCGGGACCCAAATCTACTTTTAGTAGTAGTTTCTAGGTTTTTAGCTACTCCCTAAGTTTATCTTAAGGGGGGTGTTAGAGTAATTAGATATTTTCTAATTAACTCTAGTTCACTTAAGTTAAACTTTAGGTATCTAATAATTAATATTTTTTATTAATTATTATGATACAACCTAGATTAAATTCTTTTCCTGTATTTAATAATTACCTTGTAATTATTAAATACCTAGATTAAATACTCTTCTTGTAATTAATAATTATCTTGTAATTATCAAATACCCTAGAGAGTTTTACATTACCTTTTTGAGTTTTGATCTCCTTTATAAGGATGATCTCTCATTGTAAACATTAACTTGAGATAATTCATTTTTATAGTAGTTCATTTTTTTGCCCATCAAGAATGTCTCATCTATGGATCTAGCTATTCAAGCCTCCATAGCTTTTTTCTTCTCTCTTCTATAATAGGTGTTTGCATGCAGGTGATTATTGGGATCTGTGGGGTTAATTTTTTATCAACTTTAACAATATCTTTCTAAGGGTCAAAAGATGCCTAGGGACATATATCTTGTGTTTCAATGGGTAGAAAGGGGTTATGGAGTATCCTATGACCCCTTTCAACCTAATACATGATAAAATATGTTCTTATGGGTCCTAGGACCCTTATAGACATATATGTTGTGTTTTAATGGGTCAAAAGGGTTCATAGAGTATCCTATGACCCTATCAACCCATACATGACAACATATGTTCCTAGGGGTCATAGGACCCCTAGAAACATATGTTGTCATGTAATGAGCCGAAAGGGGTCATAGGGTATTTGATGACCCTTTTTGACCCATTGGAACACAAAACATATGGCCCTAGGGTATTAAGACCCCTTGGAATATGTTATCATCTAATGGGTCAAAATATGATCCATTGGAGCACAACACACATGATGATAAGGGTCCTAGGACCCCTAGCAACATATGTTCTCTTGTAATGTGTCAAAAGGGGTCATAGGATACCCTATGACCCCTTCCTATCCATTGGAACAAAACATATATGTCCCTAGGGGCCCTAGGATCCATAGAAACATAAGTTGTCATGTATTTGATTGAAATGGGTCATAGGCTATCCTATGACCCCTTTCAATCCATTTCAACACAACATGCTTGTACCTAGAGGTCTTAGGACCAAAAACAACATATTTTGTCATGTAAAGGGTCGAAAGGGGTCATAGGATATCATTTAACCCAATTCGATCCATTGGAACACAACATGTATGTCTGTAGATGTCCTATAGACCCTATGAATGTATTTTTTCATGTAATAGGTCAAAATGTGTCATGGCATGCCCTATGACCCCCTTTTACCCATTACAATACATCATGTATGTCCCTAGGGGTCTTAGGACCCCTAGGGACATACATCATGTGTTTGAATGGGTCGAAAGGGGTCATAGGGTTCACTATGACCCCTTTGACCCATTAAATGATAACATATGTTGTTAAGGGTCCTAGAACCCCTAAGAAAATATATCATGTGTTCAAATGAGCCAAAATGGGTCATAGAGTACTCCATGACTCCTTTTAATACATTATATGAAAATATATGTTCATAGGGGTCCTAAGACCCCTAGGGACATAAATCATGTGTTTAAATGGGTTGAAAGGGGCCATAGGGTAACCTATGACCTATTTTGACCCATTAAATGATAACATATGTTCCTAAGGGTCCTAAGACCACTAGGAAAATATATCATGTATTCAAATGAGTCGAAAGGGGTCATAGAGTACCCTATGACCCCTTTCAACATATTTCATGACAACATATGTTTTTCAGCATCCAAGGATGCCTAGAGACATATTATAATCATTTATATCAGTCGAAAGAGGTCACAGTATAACTTATGACCTCTTTTGACACATTTCATTACAATATATGTCTCTAGGGGTCCTAGGAAACATAGGGACATATTATAATAATTTATATGGGTCAAAAGGAGAAAAAGGATAACTTATGACCCCTTTCAACACCTTTCATTACAACATATGTCTCTAGGGGTCCCAGGACCCCTCTAGACATATTATAATCATTTATATGGGTTGATCCTATGACCCCTTTCAACATGTTTCATTACAACATATGACTCTAGGGATCTTAGGACCCCTAGGGACATATTATAATCATTTATATGGGTCAAAAGTGTTAGAATCTAAAAAGATTAATAACCTAGAAAACTAATGCAAAGAATAGATATCTAAACTATGAATGCAAATGATACAAAATTAAAATAGCAACATAGAGTTAGTCTCCAAGAGAGTAATGCAAATGATAGAAGAAAAATAGCATTAAGAGGATGCAAAAGAAATCGATTACAAGTAAAATTCAGGTAGCATGGTTATATAGACTAGGAAGAGGAAGAAGGTGGCAACACCAACCAATGAGGAGCAACCATCTATTAGACTAATGATAGAAAAGTATTTTCCTAAGATAACTAGTGGATGCTCACATGGAGGAAGGTGACACCTTGCAACCACTCAGTAAATAAGAAATTCTTTATTAACCCAAGAGAGATTGTTAAAAGTGTAGGAAAAACCTAGTAATATACAAAAAAATAAATAACCCACTAGGAAATTAAAAACTACATTAACATCCCCCCATAAGCGAAGCTTAGGTGGATGTAGAAATGGGTCCTAACAAGTTAGGCCTAATGAGGTACTCATGAACATAAAAGTCTCCCAAAAGAGAGAGAAAATAGACTCCCCAAAAAGTCAAAACTTTGAGTGAGAGGAAGAGGCCCCCCAAAAGATGAAGCATCTCGTACCCCCAATAAAGCTCATAAATGAAGGAACTTTCTCTCAGTGAAGGGTTTGGTGAAGATACCAACAACCTGCTCGAAAGTCAGACTATAGCAAATGTCGATGACATGACCATGGATGAGCTTCCAGATGTAGTGCATTTGGATCTCTATGTGTTTGGTCCATTGATGATGGACCAGATTCCATGAGATCTAAATGGCACTCTAGTTGTCACAAAACATGACTGATGGCCATTTGATCTGGATACCAAACTCAGTGAGAAGATGTTGAAACCAAATGGCCTTAGTGGTGGCATTCATAGCCCCCTGATACTTAGCCTCAATAGAAGATAGAGTAATAGCAGATTGCTTTTTGCTCGACCAACAAACAAGACCTAAACCAAGTGAAAAGTTGTAACTTGAAGTAGACTTGAAATCTTGAGAATCACCCACGTAATCTGAATCTATGTAGCCCACTAAATCAAGCTCAATACCTGCTACATAGTGAATCCCATAACTATGAGAACCCTAAATGTAGTGAAGGATCTGCTTGGCTACTTTCTAGTGCAACTCATGAATCTAGAGAGCATACCTACACTATATGAGATGTTGGGTCTCATATGAGTCAAATAAATGAGACTCCCAACAAGTTGTTAATACAAAGTGCCATCAACAAGTGGAGAAGAACAATGAGCCTCAAGTTTGACTCCAGAAAGGAAGGGAGTAGGAGTAGGCTTACAATCAACCATATGAAACCTCAAGAGTAAATCTAGAGCATACTTGGACTATGTAATGGTGATCCTAGAAGGAGATTGAAAAATCTCAATCCCAAGAAAGTAATGCAAGAAGCCCAAGTCAGTCATCAAGAAACTATCCTAAAGGGAAACTTTGACAGCCTTAATGGTGGGTGAAGAACTTTCTATGATCAACAAGGCATCAAAATACAAAACCAAAAGTAGGAGTAAAGCACCTTGTAGTAGAATGTAGATGTTAGGATCAGAATGGCACCGAGTGAACCCAACTGATAGAAGAAAAGAGTCCATCTTGGCATACCAAGCCCGAGGAACCTCTTTGAGGCCATAGATAGACTTCCAAAGATGGCACACAAGTGAAAAATTCTGAAGGAAGCCTTATGGCTACTCCATGTAGATCTCCTCATGAAGGTCATCATGTAGAAAAGAACTCTTCACATCCATCTGATGTACTTCCCAATGATTAGCTGCAGCAATGGAAAGAACAAGTCGAATAGAATTCATTTGAGAAATTGGCACAAAATTCTCAGAGTAGTCAATCCTAGGAACCTAAGAGAATCCTTTGGCGACCAAGCAAGCCTTGTGCTTGTCAACTAACCCATCTGCTACAAATTTTGTTCGACAGATCCACTTACATTGAACAAGTTTTATTCCCTTAGGAAGAGGAACAAGATCCCAAGTGTGGTTCCTCATCAAGGAACTATACTTTTCCTACATAGCTGTATCCCACTCAGGAATACTAGAAGCCTCATGAAAGGACTGTGGATTTGAGGTAGTAGAAATGAAGACATGTGGCACATCCTAGAATTGTGAACGAGTCTACCTAGTGTCTAATGGATCCCCAACCTAATCACCTATAGACTGCAAGGTTTGTGTAGCCCAAAGTGAATCAGAAGATGGAGAATTTGGAGGGGAATCATCAACCTCTAAATGATGACTAGGAGAGGAAGGAGGTGAGTTCTCCAAATCACTCTTTGCATTGAAAGTGGAGGTAGAAGACTGCTTAGGTGAATTACTCATCAGAAGATCTGTCATGTATTCCAAGTTACTCCAATGTTAAAGTAAAAGGAGTTGGAGAAGTGATAGAAAGTGAGCTTGAAGATCCCTCCTCAAATAGAACACTCCTCTTAATGAACAACTCATGTGTAGTAGGGTGGAGCAACCGATAACCCTTCACACCATCAATATAACCTACAAATATGCAAGGTCTACTCTGTAGATCCAAGGCCTTATGTTTCTCTATAGGAATGTGGACCCATGTAGGAGAGCCAAAAACTTGAAAGTTCTTAACTGATGGTTTCTGACCACTCCAAGCTTCAAAATGAGTAACTCCCTTCAAGGCTAGGTGAGAAACATGATTCTGGATATAATCAACATAGTTAATGGCCTCTACCCAATATTGTGGTGCAAGAGATCTAGAGTGAATCATACAGTTTTCCATTTCCTTCAAGAATCTATTCTTCCATTCTACAACACCATTCTGCTGGGGATCATATGGAACTGAATGCTACAAATCAATCCCCTTTGAAGTGCAAAATCTTTCAAACTGATAGTTGACATAGTCACCACCACTATCTGTGTGCAAAACTTTGATGGATTTTCTAGATTGCTTCTCTACAAAAGTTTTGAAGTCTTGAAAATGATCAAATATCTCTAACTTCTATTTGAGAAAGTATACCCAAGTATATTGAGAAAAGTTATCAATGAATGTAAGGACATATCGGGCCCTGCTGAAAGAAGGATGTGGAAATGGACTAGCCAAATCACTGTGAACTAACTCTAATATCTATGAAGCTCCCCATGCCTTACTTTTGTCAAGCTTTTCCTTAGGATGCTTACCAAGAATGAAACCTTGGCAAATACCGCTTGAGAACTGAACTAAAGGCAACCTTGTGACCATGCTTTACTTGTTAAGCTGATGCAAGTAGCAGAAGTTAAGATGGCCAAACCACTCATGCCATAATTTAATAACATCATTAGAGTGAGTGAGAAAAATAGTCAAAGGAGGATTAGGAACAAAGTGAGAAAACAAATAGAGTTGTGATTAATGATCTGCTATCCCAACTAAAACTGTAGAATCAATGTGCAACTCACGTATCTCCACTGAATCAGGAGTGAACTCAACCTGCTTGCCTAAACCTATGTGAGTGATCTAGTATAATGATAGGAGATTAGTTGATAATGAGGGTACATAAAGAAGATCATGAAATGTGCCATCCCCCACATCAAGAGACCCTCTCCCACAAACCTCAAAAAGAGTGTCACCACCCATCAAAATAGAAGGCATAGTACATGGCTCCAAGGATGCAAGTTCTTCCTTAGATGAAGCCATGTAGTGCAAAGAACCTGAATCAAGAACCCAAGTGGATGGTGAGGAAGCAATTGCAACAATGGCCTTTCCCTTTCCTTTCCCCTTGCTATTTTCTTTTGCCTTGTTAGACCATTCATTCAAACTTTGTTTGATAGACTCAGGAACATTGATATTATTCTTCTCAAGAATGTGTGTCAAGTGATCAATTTGTTTCTTCAAAAAATTATGTTCATCATGACTGATTCTTTTACAATAGGCACATTGGACCTTTTCTTTCTTAGGCTTATCATACTTGGAAGATGGGGTATCAATAGTTGCTTTTGAAACAACCAATATCTGATCCTTCTTCTCCTTGCTATTCTTTTGTTTCTTATCCTTACTATAATTTTTACTACTTTGTCCTTTTTATTCTTTTGTGCCTTGGTTGGCAGTCAAGGCATGTGACTTAGAGGACTTAAGAGTGCCTATCTATATTAGCTCGTCTTATTCTCGAGTGAGATTGACAACAAAATCATCTAAATATGGCATGGTGAATTGAGTACCAAGTGCACCCTTAGTAGCATAGAAGCTAGAGACAAGCACATAATATTCTGAACTTAGCTTAGAGAGAATACTAAGAACCAATTGTTCATCTTTCTTTTCAATTCCACATTGTTTTAATTGCAACCTTAGTGATCTCAATTTAGTGAAGAAATCCTGGATTGTGTTGAATTGCTTGGACTTAAACCGATTAGTTCATTTTCCAACATATGACCTCTCATTGAATCTTGTGTGCCAAATAGTGTTTCTAGCTTTGTCTATATTTCAATTGGTGTATCCAAAGACTCAATGTGAAATATCAAATAAGGAGAAACAGACAAACACAAATTTCCATATGCCTCATCACATTTGTTAAACTAGATAGGCTTATCTTCATCTTTATCAGGTTCAATTTCAAGTCCCACAGTTATCCTATTTAATATAGCTTTCCTTAAGTGAATTGTCATGCATGATTTTCACTCAAAGTAATTTTATGGAGTTAGGATGGGCATATTTGTTTGATCCACGATGAAGAAATTTAGAGAAGAAATGCTAAAAAGAAGAGAACCTAGCCACGAAAATGCCCCCCTTTTTACTCAATCAAAGAACCCCCCCAAAGAAATATGATTTAGCATTTTATATTAGTGTGTTTACAACTACTAGTAGCAAGAAATACTAAGTGGTCTTAATTTCAATGCATTACAAAACTCTCATGAAGAGCATATGCTGAAAGTGAAACTTTGGCACAATACTCAAAGAAAAAAATAGCACCATTGCGATCTACTCAAAAAATCATGCACTTTCAAAAAAAGAATTGCCTTGATATGAGGTCGTATAAGAAAGTTATGATCCTTCGAAGTGTCCAAAATGAGAACTGTGCAAAGTCATGACCGAGAATTTGCAATTTTTGAAAAATTTATGTATGAAAATCAAAAAATGTCTGCACTAGTAGATAGAGCACAAAAAAATAGCTAAGATCATAACAAGAATCATTGAAATTGGAGTATGTATGAGAAAGAACGAGGCATTTGAAAACTGCATTCAAATTTGCAACTACCACCGAAGAGGGGTATGACTGTAGCTTTCTGTGCTTGATTTTGCAAAATATATAGATTGCATGCAAAAAATAAAAAATACCCAGATGGTTTTTGGGTGCTATAAACAAAACCCAAAAAGCATTTTTTTTGTTGATGTACAGAAGGTTTATGATGGGGACACAAACCAACAACCAGAATAGACACAATAGAAAGGGGAAATTATATTAACTGAGAAAATAAGCTGGTACAAACAGTACAGAGAAAATAAACTCAAAACATGCCCTGCGGGCTTACAATAGCATAAATCTGGAGAATATTTCTCCTTTTAGCACCTCCTCTCAAGCTCCAATCCGAACTGCCTTTTACAATGCCAGAAATCTCCTTAAATAGACCCCGGAGGGTTAAGGACTAGGAGGACATTCTAGAAAGTGCTAGTAGGCATCCACCGACAAAATAGAAGGTTCCGGAAGCTGCGTTAGAAGTCGGTGCAATTCTAGAAGAATCCAGAAACGGTAGCCGAACTTCCGGGAGGCATAACTTTTGAACCGTAACTCCGATTGACAAACCGTTTACATTTTCGGAAAGCTCTCGAAGCGCTCTATAGCCCTATGGACAAGCTTTGCTCGTCCCCCATTTTTCGACCCTTTTCGAGGTCATTTAATGCCCCAAACCTGACTTTGAAGCATTCTTAGGGGGTCTCCAAAACCCGAAAAACTGCAATAACTTTCAAACCGTGGGGCCTTTTGACCTGATTCTTTTTCTGGAATGCTCTAAATCTCGATTACATTCATCTGGCCAAGTCACACCTTCTAGTTCACCAAAATGATGGTCAAATTGCATGCTCCTATTTTTTCGGGATTTTTAAATGCACTGATAGTTGAACTATGAGAGTTGGAACCTTTATTTGAGCCAAATGGGTATCCAAAAATGCAAAGACATAAAATAGAAACTAAGTCTAAGTACATTTTTTTTGGGTGACACAGGATTGCCCTTATACCTCTGGATGCTCCTGCATCAGACACCCAGGGTAGATTGAAAAGTGACCCTGTCACTTTATGGATGGTAGAGGAAATCCCAAATGGGAAACCTCAGCTGCTGAAATCCAAGTTGAGTCTTCGATCGGTCGTCCTTTCCATTTGACCAAATACTCTTCATACTGCCTGTTTCTGGTACTCCTACCCACACGATGATCTAGAATGTCTTCTATCTCCTCCTTCTTAGAAGCAGGAATTGGACATGGCTCTAAAACCAGCTCCTCATCAGTACCATCATCATGATACTCTGTTAAATCTGCAATGTTGAAAATGGGAGAAATGTGAATACCATCTGCCAGCTCAACCTCATATGCATTTCCTGAGTTATGTTTCTTCAAAATTTTGCAGGGACCAAATTTCTTCATTTTCAGCTTGTTGTAGGTACCAACTGGAAATCTTTCTTTTCGTAAGTGCACCATGACAAGATCCCCTACTTGGAATTCCTTATGTCTTCTCCTTTGATCAGCCCTAGCTTTATACTCTTGATTCATCTTGATAATGTGTGCTTGGACCTCCTCATGTAGACGCTTGATGTGTTCAGCAAAATCCTCAGCTTCAGCACTTGTTCTCTCCCCTTGTTCTATCTTCCTCAATTCTGGTGCAGTCCTTGGGCTATTTCCATATACAATTTGAAATGGTGATTTTCCAGTACTCCTATTTACAGAGTTATTATAAGCAAACTCTGCCTGTGGTAGAATCAAATCCCATCCCTTGGGCTTATCTCCAACTAAACATCTCAGCAAATTGCCCAGACTTCTATTTACCACTTCTGTTTGGCCATCAGTCTGTGGGTGATGCGTGGAACTGAATTTCAAGTCTGTTCTCAACTTCTTCCACAATGTCCTCCAGAAATACCCCACAAATTTAGTATCTCGGTCAGAAACTATACTCCTTGGAAGACCATGTAGTCTCACCACCTCTTTGAAAAACAAGTCTGCAATATGGACAGCATCATGAGTTTTGTGGCATGGAATGAAATGTGCCATTTTGGAGAACCTATCAACCACCACGAATACTGAGTCATTACCCCTTTGGGTCCTTGGCAATCCAAGAACAAAATCCATACTTATGTCCTCCCATGGCCTTGATGGAACAGGCAATGGCTGATATAGGCCAGTATTTTGACTAAACCCCTTGGCCACTTGACAAACCTGGCAACTCTGTACAAACTTCTTCACATCCTGTGTAATTTGAGGCCAAAAATAATGTTCTCTAAGAATGGCAATGGTCTTATCCTGACCAAAATGTCCTGCCATCCCTCCACTGTGTTTCTCCTTAATCAGATTTTCCCTCATGGAACTCCTTGGAATGCACAATTGACTACCTTTGAACAACATGCCATCCTGAATCAAATAGTCTAACCACTTGGTTCTATCTACAGCAACAGGTTCTTTACAAGCTTTCCATGCTTCAGCAAAATCAGGATCCTCAGGGTACAAATTCTTGAGTTCATCAAACCCAACTACTTCAACCTGCATTGTTGTAAGCAACAATTGTCTCCTACTTAATGCATCTGCAACCCTGTTAGATTTTCCACTTCTATGCTTTAACACAAATGTATAACTCTGCAAGAATTCTACCCACTTCATATGCCTCTGATTCAATTTACCTTGGCTATTTAGGTACTGTAATGCCTGATGATCAGTATACAAAACAAATTCCTTTGGCAACAAATAATGCCTCCATTTCTTTAAGGCCTGAACTATCGCATAGAACTCTTGATCATAAACAGAATACTTCTTCTTTGCATCATTCAATTTTTCACTAAAATATGCAATAGGCTTACCTTCTTGGCTTAATACAGCCCCAATAGCGCTACCACTAGCATCACAGTCCACCTGGAATACTTTTCTAAAATTTGGAAGTGCCAACACAGGCTGTTCAGTCACCTTCTTCTTCAGCAATTCAAAACTTCTTGCAGCTGCTGCAGTCCATTTGAACTCTTTTCTATCCCCTCTTATTGTATCAGTTAGGGGTGCACATTTGCCACTGAAATTCTTAATAAACTTCCTGTAAAAACTAACCAGACCATGAAATGATCTTACCTCAGTAGCAGACCTTGGAGTAGGCCATTCCAAGATGGCTTTTACCTTCTCTGGATCCATTTTGAGACCTTCAGGTGATATAACAAATCCCAAATAGACTAACTCCCTTTTTGCAAAGACACACTTCTTTAGATTAATTAACAATTTCTCTTCCCTTAGCCTTTCAAAGACACTACGAATATGCAGTAGATGTTCTTCCAAAGTCTTGCTGAAAATTAAAATATCATCCAAATAGACAATAACAAATTTTCCCAAGAACTTCTTAAGTACCTCATTCATGAGCCGCATGAAGGTGCTTGGGGCATTTGTCAATCCAAAGGGCATGACTAACCACTCATAAAGACCCTCCTTGGTCTTGAAGGCTGTTTTCCACTCATCTCCTTCTCGTATCCGTATCTGATGATAGCCACTCTTCAGATCTATCTTTGTGAAGTACTGAGCTCCACTCAAGCAGTCCATAAGATCATCCATCCTTGGTAAAGGAAACCGGTACTTGATGGTTATCCTATTTATAGCTCGAGAATCTGTACACATCCTCCACTCTCCATCCTTCTTTGGTGCAAGTACTGCAGGTACTGCACATGGACTCAGGCTCTCTCGAATCAAGCCCTTCCTCAACAGCTCCTGAACCTGTCTATTTAGCTCCTCTGTTTCAGTAGGAGTCATCCTGTGAGCAGCCTTGTTAGGCAAACTAGCTCCTGGAATTAGATCTATCTGATGACTGATTTGCCTTACTGGTGGCAATCCATCTGGAACATTATCAGAAATAATATCTCCAAATTCCCCTAGTAAATCTGAAACTTCAAATGGTATTTCACTACTACCTTCTTTATCTTTCCTAGGAATCAAAGCATAGCACATACGCTGATGTTTCATGCCATCTAAAAACTTCCTTCCATCAACAAGACAAATCCTAGCACTGCTACATACCTTTTCACCTTCCTTTTTCATGGGCTTCAATTTGTGGCGAACTCCATCCTTTGTCAGAGAGTATGTGTTTGCATGTCCATCATGTATTGCATGTCTATCAAACTGCCATGGTCTACCCAACAATAGATGGCAAACATCCATCGAAATAACATCACAGAGGACTTCATCATGGTAACTACCAATTTTGAATTTTACTAAACATTGTTCACTTACCAAGACCTTATGATCATCTTTTACCCAAGAAATCCGATAGGGCTGGGGATGTTTCTCCCTCTTGAGCTTCAGCTTAGAGACCATCTCTTCGGATACCAAGTTATCAGTGCTACCACCATCAATGATCACATCACAACATTTATCCTCACACTTGCATCTGGTATGGAACAAGCTCCTCCGTTGTCCTGGTTCATTTTCACCACTTAGTAGGACTCTTTCATTTACCAAGGCCTCTCCTCTTTCTGCATCCTCTGAATGTGATGATTGTGCATCCTCATCCACATGAGCAACCCTAGCTTGGCCCTCAGCTCTCCTATCTATCCTTCCTTGTCGTTGAGGGCATTCAAAGGCACGATGACCTTCTTCATTGCAATGGAAACAGGTACCACGGAAGCCTCCTCTTCCTTGTCCACGTCCTCTACCTCTTCCTCTTTGATTTCCAAAGTCTTGATCACGAGAGCGGTTGAAACCCTCATTCCTCTGGTTCCTGCTAGTACCCTTATCTTCATTTTTCTTTTGAGTTTCATTGCAGCCTCCAGATGATCTACCGCTTCCCCTTCCTCCTTGACTGCGCCCTCTTTGTCTTCCTTCAAACCTTTTACTCAGCTTCTCTTCAACTCGTAGGGCAAACTGGTATGCTTCTTCAACACTGGTCATTCTTACCAGACTTAGTTCCTCCTGGATGCTAGGTCGTAACCCACTGATATAACGAGCAACCTTCTCCTTATTTGCTTCTGCATGCCCTACTCTAATCAGGAGTCGGTAAAACTCCTCTGTATATTCTTGGACTGATCTTCCTGCTTGCTTTAATCCATGCATCTTCTTAAACAGATCAAGCTTGTAGTCCACAGGAATGAACTGCTTCTTCAATTTGTCCACCATGCGATCCCATCTTGTGATCTTCTCCTTTCCTCTTCTAAGTCTTTCCAGTTGAATCTCTTGCCACCAGATTTTGGCATGGCCTTTTAGTTTGGCCTTTGCAAACTTAACCCTATCTGGGTCCCTTATATCCTCATATTCAAAGTATTCGTCCAGTTCATTGATCCAATCGATCAACTCATCTGGTTTCAAATTTCCCGAAAATATACCCACTTCAATTGTAGGTCTTTTCCCAAACCTAGAAATGGCCCTAAAAAGCCTTTCCTCTACAGGATTTAGAACTTCCCCGTCAACTTCCATTACTTCCTCTTCATTTTCATCCTCACTATTGTCATCTGCGGCAATGTTTGCTCCTCTACGAAGCTCCTCTTGCAATGCTTGTACCTGTCTCTGGAGGGCTCTAACCTCCTCAGGATCAACAGCTCTGGCCCTTCCACCATGCTCTCTTCATGGAGGCATCTTCTAACTCGAACCCACAACCACACAGTCCTGGTGCAAACTGCCTCACAGTCGGCGCTCTGTCTACACACTCAGGAAAACCCGCTCTGATACCAATTGATGGGGACACAAACCAACAACCAGAATAGACACAATAGAAAGGGGAAATTATATTAACTGAGAAAATAAGCTGGTACAAATAGTGCAGAGAAAATAAACTCAAAACATGCCCTGCGGGCTTACAATAGCATAAATTTGGAGAATATTTCTCCTTTTAGCACCTCCTCTCAAGCTCCAATCCGAACTGCCTTTTACAATGCCAGAAATCTCTTTAAATAGACCCCGGAGGGTTAAGGACTAGGAGGACATTCTAGAAAGTGCTAGTAGGCATCCACCGACAAAATAGAAGGTTCCGAAAGCTGCGTTAGAAGTCGGTGCAATTCTAGAAGAATCCAGAAACGGTAGCCGAACTTCCGGGAGGCATAACTTTTGAACCGTAACTCCGATTGACAAACCGTTTACATTTTCGGAAAGCTCTCGAAGCGCTCTATAGCCCTATGGACAAGCTTTGCTCGTCCCCCATTTTTCGACCCTTTTCGAGGTCATTTAATGCCCCAAACCTGACTTTGAAGCATTCTTAGGGGGTCTCCAAAACTCAAAAAATTGCAATAACTTTCAAACCGTGGGGCCTTTTGACCTGATTCTTTTTCTGGAATGCTCTAAATCTCGATTACATTCATCTGGCCAAGTCACACCTTCTAGTTCACCAAAATGATGGTCAAATTGCATGCTCCTATTTTTTCGGGATTTTTAAATGCACTGATAGTTGAACTATGAGAGTTGGAACCTTTATTTGAGCCAAATGGGTATCCAAAAATGCAAAGACATAAAATAGAAACTAAGTCTAAGTACATTTTTTTTGGGTGACACAGGATTGCCCTTATACCTCTGGATGCTCCTGCATCAGTTTAGCTCTAGTGTTAATTAGATGCCTTTAACAAAAAAAATGGCCCCAACAACCAAGAAATGACCCCAACAACCAAAAGACATCATGCAAAGGTTGAATCAACTACTTAAGTCAATCAATAACATGTTGGTACTTGCAATATTGATTGAAAACACCAGATATGTAAGTTGGTTGTCAAATTTGAGACTAAAACCCCAGTTTTGCAACTTGTATGACCATCTCCGATCTCGGTGAAATAAAAGCCAAATATGACTTTCTCAAGCCTCTTGGATGCGTTTGAACAACCAAAAATGTTGCCAATATAACAAAAACTACTGCAATCCCCAGATTTCATAAAACACGTGTAAACCTCAGAGATTAAAAATGTTTTTGTTAAACTTTTTTGATTCTCAAGATCATCCGAAGATGTAAGAAAAGAGCATATTGAGTTTTTCAAAAATCTACAACAAGATTTATTAGCCCCCCTAAATCTCTCAAATAAGGAAACTAAAATCTACTCTTACAAATAGAAAAACTCTAATACCATGTTAGAATCTGAAAAGATTAATAACATAGAAAACTAGTGCAAAGAATAGATTTCTAAACTACGAATGTAAATGAAAAAAAATCAAAATAGCAACATAGAGTTAGTCTCCAACAGAGTAATGCAAATGCTAGAATCAAAATAGCATTAAAAGGATGCAAAATAAATCAATTAAAAATACAAGCTAGGTAGCATGCTTATATAGACTAGGAAGAGAGAGGGTGTGGCAACATCGATCAATGAGGAGCAACCGTCTATTAGACTAAATATATCAAAGTATCTTCCTAAGATAGCTAGTGGATGCTCACATGTAGGAAGGTGATACTTAGCATCCACCCACTAAATTAGACATGCTTTATTAACCTAAGTGAGATTATTAAAAGTGTAAGAAAAACTTAGCAATATAAGGAAAAATAAATAACCCACTAGGAAATAAAAAACTTCTTTCAACATATTTCAGGACAACATATGTCTCTAGGGGTCCCAGGACACCTAGGGAGATATTATAATTGTTCATATGGGTTGAAAGGTATCATAGAATAATCTTATGAGTCCTTTCAACATGTTTTCATGACAACATATGTCCTTAGGGGTCCTTGGACTCCTAAGGACATATTACCATCATTTATATGGATTGAAAGGGATTATAAGATAACTTATGATCCTTTTTGAAAAATTTCATTTAAACAAATGTTTCTAGGGGTCCCAAGGCCCCAAGGGACATTTGATAATCATTTATATGGGTCAAAAAGGGGCTTTCCTTACAACATGTCTCTAGGGGTCCTAGGACCACTAGGGACATATTATAATCATTTAAATGGGTTAAAATGGATCATATGATAGCCTATGACCCCTTTCAACACATTTCATAATGTTATATTCGCTAGGGGTCCCTAGGACCCCTAGGGACATATTATAATTGTTTATATGGGTCAAAAGGGGTCATAGTATAACCTATGACCCATTTTCACACATTTCATGATAACATGAGTCTCTATGAGTCCTATGACCCCTAGGGACATTTTATAATCGTTTATATGGGGCGAAAGGGGTCATAGTGTAACCTATGACCCCTTTCGACACATTTTATTACAGCAAATGTCTCTAGGGGTCTTAGGACACCTAGGGAGATATAATAATTGTTCATATCATTCAAAAAGGGTAATAGGATAACCTATGGTCCCTTTCAACACATTTCATTACAACATAAGTCTCTAGGGTCCCTAGGACCCCTAGGGACATATTGTAATCATTTATATGGGTCAAAAGTGGTCATAGTATAACATGTGATCCCTTTCGACAAGTTTCATTACAACATGTCTTTAGGGGTCCTAAGACCACTAGGTACATATTATAATCCTTTATATGGGTAGAAAGGAGTTTGACACATTTCATTACAACATATATCTCTAGGGATCCTAGGACCCCTAGGGACATTATAATCATTTATATGGGTTGAAAGAGGTAATAGGTTATTCATAGGATAACCTATGACCCCTTTTGACACATTTCATTACAACATGTCTCTAGGGGTCCCAAGACCCCTAAAGACATATTATAATTGTTTAAATGGGTTAAAATAGGTCATAGGATAACCTATGATTCCTTTTGACACATTTCATTACAACATATGTCACTAGGGGTCCTAAGACCCCTAGGGACATATTATAGTGATCTATATGGGTCGAAAGGGGCCATAGGATGACCAATGACCCCTTTCGACATATTTCATTACAACATATGTCTCTCGGGGTCCCAAGACCCCTAGGGACATATTATAATCATTTGTATAGGTTGAAAGGGGTTGGCACATTTCATTACAACATATGTTTATAGGGGTCCTAGGACCCTTAGGGACATATTATAATCGTTTATATGGGTAAAAAGGGGTCATAAGTTTTCGATATGTTTCATTACAACATGTCTCTAGCGATTCTAGGAGTCCTAAGGACATATTATAATCATTTATATTGGTCGAAAGGGGTCATAGAATAACCTATGATCACTCTCGACATATTTCATGAAAACATATGTCTCCAAGGGTCCCAAGAACCCTAGGGACATATTATAATCATTTGTATGGGTTGAAAGAAGTCATAGCATAACCTTATGACCCCTTTCAACATGTTTTCATGAAAACATGTCTCTAGGGGTCCTTGGACTCCTAAAGACATATTATAATCATTTATATGGGTCGAAAGGGATCATAGAATAACTTATGACCCCTTTTGACACATTTCATTTAAACATATGTTTCTAGGGGTCCCAAGACCCCTAAGGACATATTATAATCATTTATATGGGTCAAAAGGGGTCATAGAAAAATCTATGACCCTTTTTGACACCTTTCATTACACCATGTCTCTAAGGGTCCTAGGTCCACTAGGGACATATTATAATCATTTATATGGGATGAAAGGGGTCATAGGATAACTTATGACCCCTTTCAATACATTTCATTATATCATGTCTTTAGGGGTCTTAGGATCCATAGGGACATATTATAATCATTTATATGGGTCGACAGGGTCATAGTATAACCTATGACCCTTTTTGACACATTTCATTACAACATATATCTTTAGGGGTCATAGGACCCCTAAGAAAATATTATAATCACTTTTATGGTTTGAAAGGGGTCATAGGATATCCTATGACCCATTTCGACACATTTCATGACAACATATGTCTCTAAGGGTTCTAGGACCCTAGGGATATATTATAATCATTTATATGGGTTGAAGGGGGTTAGAGGATAATCTATCACCTCTTTCAACACATTTCATGACAACATATGATAGTAGGGGTCCCAAGACCCCTAGGGACATATTAGAATCATTAATATGAGTCGAAAGGGGTCACTGGATAACCTATGACCCCTTTCAACATATTTAATTACAACATATGTCTCTAGGGGTCACAGGACTCGTAGAGATATATTATAATCATTTATATGGGTCAAAAGAGACCATAGAATGACCTATGACCCATTTTGATACATTTCATTAAAACATATGTCTCTAAGTGTCGCAAGACCCCTAGTGACATATTATAATCATTTATATGGACTGAAAGGGGTCATAGGTTATCCTATGACCCTTTTCGACACATTTCATTACAACATATGTCTCTAGAGGTCCTAGAACCCCTAAGGACATATTATAATCATTTATACGTGTCGAAAGGAGTCATAGGATAACCTATGACCCCTTTCGACATGTTTCATTTCAACATATGTCTTTAGAGATCTTGGGACCCCTAGGGGCATATTATAATTGTTTATATAGATCAAAAAGCGTCATAGGATAACCTATGACCCTTTTTGACATATTTCATGACAACATGTCTCTAGGGGTCCTAGAACCCTTATGGACATATTATAATCATTTATATGGGTTGAAATGAGTCATGGAATAACCTTATGACCCCTTTCAACATGTTTTCATGACAACGTATGTCCCTAAGGGTACTTGGACTCCTAAGGACATATTATAATCATTTATATGGGTCGAAAGGGGTCATAGGATAACTTATGACCCCTTCCAACACATTTCATTTAGACATTTATTTCTAGGGGTCCAAAGACCCCTAAGAACATATTATAATCATTTATATGGTCAAAAGGGGTCAACACTTTTCATTACAACATATGTCTCTAGGGGTCTTAGGACCACTAGAGACATATTATAATCATTTATATGGGTTGAAAGGGGTCGTTGAAAGGGGTCATAGGATAACCTATGACCCCTTTCAACACACTTCATGATATCACATGTTACTAGGTGTACTAGAACCCCTAGGGACATATTATAATTGTTTATATGGGTCGAAAGGGGTCATAGTGTAACCTATGACCCCTTTCGACATATTTCATTACAACATATGTCTCTAGGGGTCATAGAAACCCCAAGGACATATTATAATCATTTTTATGGTTTGAAAGGGGTCATAGTATAACCTATGACCTCTTTCGACACATTTCATGACAACATATGCCTCTAGGGGTCCTACAACCCCTAGGTACCTATTATAATCATTTATATGGGTTGAAAGGGGTCATAGGATAACCTATGACCCCTTTTGATAGATTTCATGACAACATATGTCTCTCAAAGGACCTCTAGGGACATGTTAGAAGCATTTATATGGGTTGAAAGGGTTCATAGGATAACCTATGACCCCTTTCAACATATTTAATTACAACTATGTCTCTAGGAATCCTAAGACCCCTATGTAGATATTATAATAATTTATATGGGTCGAAAGGGATCATAAGATAACCTATGACCCCTTTCGACACATTTCATTAGAATATATGTCTCTAGGGGTCCCAAGACCTATAGGGACATACTATAATCATTTATATGAGTTGAAAGGGGTTATAGGATAACCTATGATCCCGTTCGACACATTTCATTACAATATATGTTTCTAAGGGTCCAAAGACCTCTAGAGACATATTATAGTCATTTATATAGGTCGAGAGGTGCCATAGGATGACCTATGACCCCTTTGACACATTTTATTACAACATATGTCTTTAGGAGTCCTAGGACTTCTAGGGACATATTATAATTGTTTATATGGGTTGAAAGGAAAAATATGATAACTTATGACCCCTTTCAACACATTTCATTACAACATATGTCTCTAGAGTTCTTAGGACCCTTAAGAACATATTATAATCATTTATATGGGTCGTAAGGGGTCATAGGATAATCTATGACCACTTTCAACATATTTCATGACAACATATGTCTCTAGGGGTCTCAAGACCCATAACAACATATTATAATAATTTAAATGGGTCAAAAGGAGTCATAGCATAACCTTATAACCCGTTTTGACATATTTCTATGACAACATATGTCCCTAGGGGTCCTTGGACGCCTAAGGAAATATCATAATCATTTGTATGGGTTGAAAAGAGTCATAGGATAACTTATGACCCCTTTCGACACATTTCATTACAACATATGTTTGCAGAGGTCCCAAGACCCCTAGGGACATATTATAATCATTTATATGGGTCAAAAGGGGTCATAAGAAAATCTATGACCCTTTTTGACACATTTAATTACAACATGTCTCTAGGCATCCTAAGAGCACTAGTGACATATTATAATAATTTATATGGGTCAAAAGGGGTCGTAGGATAACCTATGACACCTTTCAACACATTTCATGATATCATATGTCTCTCGGGGTCCTAAGAACATATTATAATCATTTATAAAGGTTGAAAGGAGTCATAGGATAACTTATGAGCCCTTTTGACATATTTCATTACAACATATGTTTGTAAGCGTACCAAGACCCCTACAGGCATATTAAAATCATTTATATGGGTCAAAAGGGGTTATAGGTTTTCTTATGACTCCTTTCAACACATTTCATTACATGTGTCTCTAGGGGTCCTAGGACCACAAGGGACATATTATAATCATTTATATGGGTCGAAAGGTGTCATAGGATAACCTATGACCCCTTTCAACACATTTCATGATATCATGTCTCTAGGGGTCCTAGGACACCTAGAGACAAATCATAGTCATTTATATGGGTTGAAAGGTTTCATAGTATAACCTATGATCCCTTTCAACACATTTGATGATAACAAATGTTTCCAACAGTCTTATGATCGCTAGGGACATATTATAATCATTTATATGGGTTGAAAGGGGTCACAACATAACCTATAGCCCCTTTTGACACATTTCATTACAACATATGTTTCTAGGGGTCTTAAGACCCCTAAGGACATATTATGATCATTTATATGGGTAAAATTTATGACCTCTTTCGACACATTTCATTACAACATGTCTTTAGGAGTCTCAAGACCCCTAAGGACATATTATAATCATTTATATGGGTTGAAAGAGATCATAACATAACCTATGACCCCTTTTGATAAATTTCATTACAACATATGTCTTTAAGATTTCTAAGACCCGTAAGGACATATTATAATCATTTATATTGGTAGAAAGGGGTCATAGGATAACTTATGACCCTTTTCAACATATTTCATGACAACATATATCTCTAGGGGTCCCAAGACCCATAGGGACATATTATAGTCATTTATATGGTCCAAAAGGTGTCATAGCATAACTTTATGATCCCTTTTAACATCTTTTCATGACAACATATGTCCCTATGGGTCCTTGGACTACTAGGGACATATTATAATCATTTATATTGATCGAAAGGTGTCATAGGATAACTTATGACCCCTTTCTACACATTTTATTACAACATATGTTTCTAGGGGTCCCAAGACCCCTATGGATTATTATAATCATTTATATGGGTCAAAAGGGGTCATAAGAAAATCTATGAGCCCTTTCAACACATTTCGGTATAACAAATGTTTGTAGAGGTCCTAAGACCACTAAGAATATATTATAATCATTTATATGTGTTGATAGGGGTCATAGGATAACTTATGATCACTTTCAACATATTTCATGATATTATATGTCTCTATGGGTCCTTGGACTCCTAGAGACATATTATAATCGTTTATATGGGTCGAAAGGGGTTATACTATAATCGATGACTCCTTTCGACACATTTCATGATAACATATGTCTCTAGGAGTTCTATGACCCCTAGGGAAATATTATAATCATTTACACGGGTCGAAAAGCATCTAGGATAATCTATGACCCCTTCTGAGATATTTCATTATAACATATGTCTATAGGGGTCCTAAGACCCCTAGGGACATATTATAATCATTTATATGGGTCAAAAGCTATCATAGGATAACCTATGACCCCTTTTGACATATTTGATTACAACATATGTCTCTAGGGGTCATAGGACCCCCAGGGACATATTGTAATTATTTATATGGGTTGAAAGGGGTCATAGGGTAAGCTATGACCCCTTTCAACATGTCCCTAGGGGTCATAGGACCCTTAGGAATATATTATAATTGTTTGTATGGGTTGAAATGGGTCATAGGATAAGCTATAACTCTTTTAACACATTTCATGACAACATATGTCTCTAGGGGTCTTAGGACCCCCCTATTGACATATTAAAATCATTTATATGGGTTGAAAGGGGTCATAGGATAACCTATGACCCCTTTCAACACATTTCATTATAACATATGTCTCTAGAGTTCCAAGACCCTTAGGGATATATTATAATCATTTATATGGGTTGAAAGGGGTCATAAGATAACCTATGACCCCTTTTAACACATTTCATTACAACATATGTCTCTAGGGGTCCCAAGGCCCCTAGGGACATACTATAATAATTTATATAGGTTGGAAGGGGTCATAGGATAACCTATGACCCCTTTCAACACATTTTATTACAACATATGTCTCTGTGGGTCCTAGGACCCCTAGAGACATAGTATAATAATTTATATGGGTTGAAAGGATCTATAGGATGACCTATGACCCCCGTTCGACACATTTTATTACAACATATGTTTCTATGGGTCGTAAGACTCTTACGGACATATTATAATTGTTTATATGGGTTGAAAAAGGTCATATGATAACCTATGACCCCTTTTTACACATTTCATTACAACATATGTCTCTAGTACTTCTAGGAACATATTATAATCATTTATATTGGTCGAAAGGAGTCATATGATAACCTTATGACCCTTTTTGACATGTTTCATGACAACATATATTCCTAGGGGTCTTAGGACTCTTAGGAACATAATATAATCATTTATATCAGTTGAAAGGGGTCATGGGATATCCTATGACCCTTTTCGACACATTTCATTACAACATATATTTCTAGGTGTCCCAAGACCCTTAGGGACATACTATAATCATTTATATGGGTCGAAAGGGGTCATAGGAAAACTTATGACCTCTTTCGATACATTTCATTACAACATATGTCTATATGAGTCCCAGGACCCCTAGGGACATATTATATTCATTTATATGGGTCAAAAGGGGTTATGCAGTAACTTATGACCCCTTTCAACACATTTAATGACAACATATGTTTTTAGGGGTCCTATGACCATTGGTACATATTATAATCATTTATATGGTCCAAAAGGGGTTATAGGTTCTTTCAACACATTTCATTACAACATGTCTCTAAGGGTCCTAGGAGCCCTAGGGATGTATTATAATCATTTATATGGGTCGAAAGGGGTCATAGGATAGCCTATGAACCCTTTCAACATTTTTCATTGTAACATATGTCTCTTGGGGTCCCAGTACCCCTAGGGACATATTATAATCATTTTATATGGGTCGAAAGGATTTTGACATATTTCATGACAACATATGTTTTTAGGTGTCCTATGTCCCCTAGGGACATATTATAATCATTTCTATGGGTCTAAAGGGGTCATAGGTTCTAAGGGGTCCTAGGACCCCTAGGGATATACATTATGTGTTTGAATGTGTCAAATGGGATCATAAAGTTCCCTATGATCCCTTCTGACTCATTAAATAAGAAAATACATTCCTAGGGGTCCTAGGAATGTATATTATGTGTACAAATGAGTTTAAGCACATTTTATGTTATCAAATGGGTAAAAAAGGGTCATAGGGTATTTTAAGGCCATTTTTAGTCATTAGATCACATCATTTATGTGGTTAGGGGTCCTAGGAACCATAAGCACACATATTGTGATTGAATGGGTTAAAGAGTGTCAAAGGGTACTCTATGATCCCTTCTGATCTTTTGGAACCATTATATGTATGGTTAAGGGTCCTAAAGCCTTTTAAAAACATATTAAGTATCCTAAAAAGGGGTCGTAGTATTGTAAAAGAATTTGAAAAAATTAAAATTAATAAAAAAGGAAAAAGAAAAACGGGTATCCAATTTGAGAACAGGTATCTAATTTGGGATCAGGCACCCGATTTGGGAATGGGTACCCGATTAGGCTTGGTTTTTCTCTAGATGCCAACCCTCCATGGCCAACACCAAAAACATCCCAAAAATGTGTTTTTGGCTTGTTGTGTTTCTGACTTCGATGATGTAGCTGAAAACTTTTTTTTCATCCAAATTTGATGAAACAAAAAGGATTTCTTGAGAACATTCTCAACTTTCCATCGATATAATGTCTATCAAATTATGAGTTAAGTAATTATTACTTATTTTCTAATGGAGTTAGCTACAAAGTGCTGATTGACATATTGATTGAAAAATAGCTATAACTTTCAAATCGTATAAGATTTTTGAAATCCTAAAGATGCATCACATTCTATGCTTTGACTAGTATAAGAAAAAAAAGAAAAAAATAATTTTGATTTTTTTGAACTAGTTAAGGTGGTCGGACATGAGAGTTTTTAATTCTAAAAATATTATAGTAGAAAATTCATAATTAATTAATTATTTAGTATAAAAATTTCCAAAATATGCGTCACATCTGAGCATGTGTCCACTTTTTATATCTATAATTATATTAAAAAATATTATCATTTGATTTTGATTAAGGTGGTCAGACATACACCTACTTTTTATTTTTGCCCTGAAATTTTTCTAGTACTGCATTCAAATCCAAACTTTTGGCCAATCAAATAATTTTTTCTCTAGATACATTCATTTTCCTACGTATTATTTTCTTACAAATTTTTGATATAAAGTCCAGAACCACTTTAAAATCATGTGTTAAGTTGACATAACCCTAATTTACTAGTTTTTCACTGCCATTTAAGACCATAGTTTGGTTGACCATGATCCTACACATACCATTTTCCAAGAATGATGTAGATCAAAACCTCTATTTTAAGAAAATTTATGGTGATATGTTAATTCTTATTTTATATGTTGATGACTTGTAAATCACATGAGAGGATCACCTAATCTCCCAATGTAAAAATGATTTAGCTTCAAAATTTGACATGAAGGACTTGAGTATCCTAAATTAGTTCCTTGGAATAGAAGTTTTTCAACACAAAGATTACATCACTCTTAATTAGAAAACAATTGCTAGTTCCATGAATTTCTATAGAATATGAGTACATTAAAACCTTCATGCGAGTAAGAGAAGCAATTTGATTTAGGAAAGAGCTCATATGACTATTTGGTGTGCCCTTTTGTCATCCATTGTAACAATAAAATTCATCAAGCTTTTAGCTAATCCAACATTTTATGATAGATCAAAACAC